>WNWU01000002.1:45207777-45310820 GCA_012654045.1 Ptyas mucosa
TCTATTCTATTCTATTCTATTCTATTCTATTCTATTCTATTCTATTCATCTTTCCTGCTACCTTTTCCTTTTGGTATCTTATGGTTTATCACTTGTTGTTTGTGTCTTATGATTTATGATCTATGACTTATCACTTTGTTGTTTGTATGTACACTGAAATTCCTTATATGTCCAATCACAATTAGCGAATATTCCAATTCCAAATTCCAAAGGCAATGGGGAAGCTGGCAGGAAAGGTCACAAGTCAGTCCTGTAAATTGCATGCAGCACCCCATACACATTTCCAGGCCTCTCCACATTAAGATATCGCCCCCGCTTTTTAAAAAAACCTGGGACTCCTGCCACTCCCTTTTTAATGACCTGCACATCTTGGGGTTACGATGGCATTGGAACTGCCAGAATTGCCATGGCTAAGTGTGAGAGAAAAGTTATTTCTCAGTTGCTGTGCCTATTAATGGCCTTTGGCATGAACAAGTAAATAAGCCAATCAGAAAGCAGCTAATGGGTTTGAATCTCCCGGGCTTTTATATTCCCTCCCCTAACTGTCACTGTGACAATATAAAAGGAGATTCTTGACAGAAAACCGTTGGCAGTTCGGAGAGTTCTGATTAGGGATCAGAGGCAGATCTTACGTCTTACAAGACTCTTTCTTCTGAGAAAGAATAGCCCAAACTCCCATCGCATAGAGCGATTACATATATTTATATAGCTGACAGGATATTTATTTTTATATAAATAAAAACAGTTTATTGTGAATTGCTCTTGATTCTCATTTGTTATAGTAGATCTTAACAGAGATAAGGTTTACGGTACATTGATTTAACCCTCCACGACACTAAGTGATAAAATCATGGGACATTTACACTTTACAACCTCCTTTTTAGGTCCCAATTGACATAGTAACCTGAAAATACTGTAAATGACCTAAATAAAGTAATTTAACAAGCAATTTTATAATTTATAATAAAATGTAAGGTTTAAAATCTAAGAGGTAGAAGTTGAGGAAAGAGTTTCACCAAAAACAGTATTAAATGTTAAATGATCTTTTAAATCAATTAGGTCTTTGACAAAACCTTTTTTTGGAAACTACTATCCAAAAGTAGAATCTGTGGAAACAAAGTCTATAATATCACTAAAATATGAAAACAATGCAAAAATTATACGCTATAAGTATAATTTGCTTTCAGAGAATGTATTATGGTAGATAGCTTTGATATAATTTTGACTTCTAAGATTATGGTACAAAAGAACTGATAAAAAATAATTGCATGTTTACAATATGCCTTTTGCCTTAATTTTCTGCTATAATATATCATATTTCTAAAGAAATTATATCAGCAAAAATGTAAGATTTAAAAAAATTGGTTTAAGATTTTCAAGATATTTTATTACTAATGTTTCCATTTAGGCACTGAATCAAAGAAAAACTTACAAAGCTTACATAGTAAGCCAAAAACTTTAGCTGGGAAATGTATTGGTTAATAGTACTACTTTTTGACAATATACAATTTTAATATTGAAGTAATTGTTCACTTGGGGTGGGATTATGAATGGCACTGTATGTCTTATCTAAAGCCTTAGAAGTGGTGATTTTTAAAAAATTATGTTACCAAGCACTATTTGAAGTGATTTAAAAGAATTATGTTGTTGGGCACTAACAATTACATTCCAGAGAACCCTTAAACATTCAATTTCTCTTCTGAAACATGCTAATCTGACAAGAAATAGAGGTGGTCCACAAGGAGTAATGAAACATTCCAGAATTCTCCAGAACATTTTATTTCTTGGAGTACGTTTACACACCCCTAGTTAGAATTGCTAACTGTAATAAGAGGCCTAATTGATCAGACAGGTCAAAGCCAAATTTAGATCTGTGTTTTATTCCCATGGCGGTAAGCCTAACAAAAACAGGAAGCCTTTAACAAGGCATTCTTGCTTCCCTAATTTCAGATGCATATGTACTTAAGATAGACTAAGTTGTTTTGTCTCATATGCCATGAAATCTCATAGGTGCATCTCACCAATTGTAAAAACAACATTATAGTACTAAGAACTTGATTGCCTTTTTATGACATCCAAAATCAATTACCCGAAATGGCTTCCTCACAGCCTAATGGCAGGAAGCGCCTTGGCCCTCAATTATTGGATGCTGGATCTGAATTTCCAGCATCTCTTTGCTGCTACCTACCGGTTATCCAGATTTTTGTAGTTCAAATCTGATAGCCTGATTCAAGTCAGACAGAGCAACAGTTTTTCCAATTAATTTGCTCAGTAACTGATATTCAAAGTCATCTTATGTATCCTTGCAAAGCTTTAACTTCCATGAATTCAACCAATCTTTTGAAAACTGACCAACTTGGGGATTTACACTTTTCTAACTGGTTGTAATTTCTACCAGTTTTTGTGTGAAAAACCATTCCATTTGTCTGTCTTGAATTTTCCCTTATCCCATTTCATTCATGAACTTGGGATTTGGATATCTTATGCAATGATTGCATAGTTAATTGCATCTACTACATACTTCCTAAGACTCAGTTTCGTTTATCTTAAAAACAAGCAATTAAAATAACAACAGTAACAATTTCACTTACCTGATCCTTTCAAAGTGCCCTCTCTTGAAGAATATGTATGTAGTGCTAAATTTAGCTGGGAAAAGTATAGGCAATTTTACTAACAGGCATTTGGGTGCCAAGCCACAAAGGACTTTGAAGATAAACATCAATACTTTGAAATGGATCCAGAACTTAATGCAGTGACTGCAGCATATATGTAAACATTGGGAAATCTATTTCTAATTAGTTGGTGGGAGATAGCATTATAGTCCAGCTGAAGCTTCTTCAAAAATACGCTACATACATGTATAGCAAGGGTGTCAAACTCAAGGCCCATGGACCAGATCCGGGGTGCTTAAATCTGGCCCACATTAGCAAAGGGCCGGCCTGCAGTGCCTCTGCCAGCCAAAATGGGGAGCAAAGTGCTGCAGGAGGCATCCGTTCCGTCTCCCTGTCCTCCCCTGTCTCCGGCCCATGGAGAGCTACAATGCTGATCCGGCCCTTGAAGAAATCCAATTTGACACCCTGATGTATAGTATGTTGCAATATAGTGATGAGGACATGGATCATTGTCAAAAACCCCTGATCCAAAAAGACCTGCAACTGCTGCACCAATAGAAACTGAAAAAAAGTCCTCCATACTCATGCCCCCCATCTTCTCTACCAGGAGTTGTGAATTCAGGAGGACCTACCTGTTTCTTTAAGAAGAGCACAACTCAAAGTTAAACATGGAATCAAAATCAAGCTAGATCGATCACCATAAATAGTACCCCCATCTTGCAAGGATTTAATTTGAGCTCCATTAGGTCAATTCAGGCTTTCACAGACTTCAAACATCAAAACAAGTGTCAGCCCTTTAAGGCTGCCATAAAGAGGAGATGAGGCTTGAACTTTTACCTACTTATTTTTCTCTGTAGATAGGGTCGCTTGGAGATGGGATGGGAGGGGGGAATTCCTGGGTTTGGAGGCAGGAGCTGGGAAGATTGAGCTGGAAGATGGCCAATAAGAAGATGAGGTTTGGGGAAACGGAAGGGGAAGGTTTTGGGGTCAGAGGGTTAGTATTGGCTACGACGAAGTTGGGACCAGATCTGTCGTTCTCAATAAATGAAATATTTCAGCAAAGACTAATTGCTTGGGAGTGCAATTTATTTGAGATGACATCGGAACCTGACAACAAGATTGTGACTATCTCTCGTCCAATCTGGGGTAGTACTGTACAACTGAGTATTGGAAACATTCTACTATCTCACTCCAAACTGACAAATGACCTCCCCAAGTGAGAAATCCTGTGAAACTCCACATTGGAGTAACCATGGATATGATCGCTATTCTCATACGCACACCAACACGCTTAGGAAGATGTGGAACCACTGAAAGACAGTCTCTCTAAGCCACAACACTGAGAAGGATACCATGGTTGATGATTCTGAATCCCATCCTAATGAACCCTAGCTCTCAATTTATCTTTTATAGACGTTTTGCACGTTGGGTCAATTTAATATACAGTCCTTGATTTAAAAGCATTTGTTTAGCCACTATTTGAAGCTACAATAGCACTGAAAAGTTATTTACAACTAGTTCTCACTTACAACCATAGTAGCATCCTCCTGGTCACAGAACCAAAATTCAGGTTCTTGGCAACTGGCATGTGTTTACAATGTTTGCATTGTGGGGGTCATGTGATCACTATTTGTGACTTTGCCTGGTGGCTTCTGACAAACGAAGCCAATGGGAGAACCAATACTTGCTTAATAACTGCATGCTTAATTTAACAACCATGCCAAAAAAGTCATAAAATCAGATGTGACTCACTTAAAACAACCTTGCTTAGCAACAGAAATTCTGGTTCCAGTTGTGATAGAAGGTTGAGGACTATCTGTACTAGCTAGGAGAACTCTAGGAATTTTTAGTAGACCATGACTTCAAGTTTAGACTATATCAATGTATATGCAAAGTCAAAGTTTCTGTATCATTTTGTCTTCATATTTTGAACATATTATCAACTACTTATTTTGGGCAGATTTTCTTGATAATTATTTTTATACCATCTCCTAAAATTATTGGATGTTATTAACAATTTGTCTTCTTTGCATTTCATTACTAATTCTAGGTAATTATGTAGAAATTTAAAAAAACTCTTATAGCAGGAGAGATTGTCCCAGGATATTAGTTCTTATTTCCCTATGTTGTGATAACTGCTAATTGTATCTGAGTTTTTAAAAACCAGTTACTGGTCCATGAGAGAATCTGTAGTCTTGTTCCAAAACTGAAGTTTAAATAAATATGTAAAGATTGTCCTATTCAAACTACAGAATTTAGAGACAGACTTTAAATGAAGGCTATACAAGCCAAGACCTTGTAAATTATAGGTAGGACAGGAGTGTATGACCTCTCTTCAACCTATGCGCCGTACTTTGCCTCTGAAAGTCTGATTCCACAAAGTTAACAAGGCCAGGTTTAAAACATGAAATCAGAAAAAAAGATTATTGGAATTAAAATAGGATTTAATACTTTCTTGCAGTTTGGCAGCAGTTTCTAAAGAGGTTCTGTGAATTTCTAGGATAAAAAGTTGTACTCATGAGAAAATTGGAATGCTCTTCTAATTGGGAAGATAAAGGTGAACAAAGAAATGCCAAGACACTGCATTAATCTGCTTCTTCAGTTTTTCTTCTCAATTCCTTCAGCATCCTCCTTCACCCCCACTAATGCTGACTGCTTCAGGCAAATATTGAAATCCAGGATCTGACTTCAAATATGAAGGAATTTAGAAGCCCCTATCGTCCCACCACCACCCATGACTCAGAGCTTTCCAAATGAAATAATGTTTCCCAGCTGCTGCCCAGAAATTTTGGAAAGGCAGCATCTCTTTACCCTCTGCTTTGAACAAAAACTAACTTCCAAATTACAGACTTATGATTTCGGTAGAACTTCAAGACCAATCAAATGTGGAATTAAAATTGCCCAGATTCGTTGAATAAGAAATAAATCCAAATGTCTGAAATTGAAACTGTCAAGGTACAATAAAAGGATCCCAGAGCTCTTTACTCGTATCCCTGAGTTTATGGAATGGTTGCTGTTATCGTTATGCAAGAACACATACATCTGATGTACACAAATGGAGCATGGCCAACCATTTTTCAACTCCACTGCATGACATAATAATGTTTGCTGTGCAAATTCCTACAACCAAGGCCCCCAAGCAGCTTGTGCAGATGGATCACAGCGTGGATCCTCTTCTGGGTAGAACACAGGGACAGAGTTCTTATAGTAATGCCGGAGTCGCAACAGCAGTTTTTTCACAATGTCAGGATACTGTTCTGATAAATCATTTCTTTCTTCAGCATCATGGACAACATCAAACAGCCAAAGCTTCTTCGTGGATGGATCTAATGACAAAGTATTTGACTCATTGAATAAAGACGGTGGTGGAAACCAATGGCTGCAGCCTATAAAGAGAAAATCAAATATTAGCTGGGAAAGTATTTGCCTCATAATTGGAATCCAATGTGTTTGCAGATCTAGGTTCTTCAATTATATTGACGTGGAACTGAATTTGCCACCTGGAATTGATTCTGTTGTGGTGGTAATAGGTCAGTTTAGATCCGTTAAATCAGGGGTGTCAAACTTGATTGCATTGAAGGCTGCATCAGAGTTGTGTTTGACCTCGGGGGAGGGGGGAGCACGTAGCCAGGGTGGGCATGGCCAGGTCAGTATCATTCGTGTTGGAAGCACCTGGGGGGATCCTCCTGCAGCTCTCTGCCAGCGAAAAGGGAGCCCGAGCTCCGTTTTCACTGATAGAGGCACCTCAGGCTGGTCCTTCACTCTTTCAAGGATGGCCCCGGAGGCCAGATCTAAGCATCCCACGGGCCTTGAGTTTGACAAGAGAGCATCAGGTACTGTGAAGAGAAATTAAATATTAATAAAAAGTAGGATTCCTGATATAACATGAATAAAAATATGCATGTGACAAAGCCACTTGGCTGTAGTTCATTACTTTTTGGCTTGTTTTGGTATTTTCCTTTATATTTCACTATACCTCATTCATTCCCTGTGTGTGTGCACAGGAAAAAAGCAAGTCACAAGACAGAGATAATGTTTTTCAAGATACAAAAAAAAGGAACTTAAGTGCCACCAAGTGCATAGTCTCCCCATTAAACTGTATACTAACGTAACTTTCCCCCTTTTCAGACTGCTATGAGCATCAATATTCAAAAGCGATGGGTTTTCCATTGATGTTGTTCTACGTTATTTTTGTCTTCTCCACTTGAGATTCTTTCTTCAAATCTCGAGCTTTTTAGACGAAATCAGTTTTTTTAAAGATTTGATGGAAACAAGAAGATATATTTAAAGATTGGAACAAGAGAGCTTCTATTTGGTTATCTGAATTACCTTTGAAATTCTGGCAAATTTTGAATTGAAGACAGCTTTTTAATCATATAGTTGTACTTGATACTGAATCATCATGGAATATATTATACTGAAAGAGTAATATATTAAGGCTTTAAGTCTATATTTCTCAACCTTGGTGGCTTTAAGATATGTGGATTTGAGGTCCCTATTCTACTTCATCAAGCTGCTAAGATTGTGAAACAATCAAGTAGGCCCAATCCGAATTCTTACATCTTCCAGTTTTTTTCCATTCCGTGCATCTACACAGGAATTGATTGGGAAAGAAGAAGTTGACCTACCTTTTTTTGTGGCTAAAAATGTGTCCTTCAATTTTTCTTTCTTTCTTTTTTTTTTAAAAAAGGCACCCATGTAAAAACTCGTATTAGCTTTTATTCCTCCTGTATTTTCATTCAATAATTATGATCTTGTCAAGCATAGCTACTGCATAATCAAATACTCTGAAAATACAGACTGAAGGAGAGCCCTGCACTAATACAACTATGCATGCAAGCTGTTGGGATTATTTTGTTGGTTGTGATTTCTGAGTAAAAGAAAGCATGAAAGATGAGTTAAAAGAAAACAAAGAGTTTCAAAACAACATGGCATAAATAAGAGACTTTCTTGCAAGTATATTTGGTAATTCCAGTCCAAGCTTGGTGCTTGAAATAGAAAGAAGTGGTAGCTACCACTGAGCAAACATGCTTACAATCATAATCTCCTGCGGTTTTAATGGATAGAAGAAAGTTATATCCATTGGCAGAAGAAGAAAATGTTCCATCTAGATTTTTCTTGTTGTCAAGGCAAGTGATCACACCTTCTGAAAGAATGGTTGTGAGACCTAGGCAGGGCCTAGATGCATTTTTACAAAGACCATGCTAAGGGCTGGTACTTTGTTTTAATCAACTTCCCCTTTAAATTTGTTAAGTAAAATCATCTTTTTAAAAAAATCAGCTTAGGAAAGACAGAGAATCCGGCAGGAGCAAAACAGGATTTCAAAGGATCTCCGCTTGTAAGTCCTGCTTTGAAGCATCAATTGCTTTCAAAATAAAAACTCAGTGCTCAACAAACATTTTCCAAATACCGCTAGAAATTTACCAGGATTGCCTGTGAGTAGTTTCCATTTTCCATGTCGAACTGCAGCATGTATGGAGGTATTGAAAATGGAATCTTCCCATGAAAAATAATTATTCTGTGATGAAATTTTGTGGCTGCTGACAGCACCTAAAAGGAGAAGGAAAAACAAGGTAAGGATGATTCTGCAAACATGCTATGTGGATTCAGATGAAAATTAGGTAACAATCGTATTGAGTACTTCAATCTTATTTGGTATTTTGAAAGAAACACTTCAAAGTGTTCACAGATATATTTTTGCCTAAGGACAGAAGAAACATTTGTACAATGTTCAAAGCAAGCCTTCCCTACCTTGGCACCTTTAGAGGGATTAACAATAACAGATTTCCAAACCAGTCACTCTGATGATGGTTAACTGTATTCTTAAAGTTCAGTCAACTAGCTTCATCTTGAAGCCTAAATAATTTCCTCATATGTACAAATGTATATGCAAATATGAGAAGTGGAAGCATATTAAAGATCAGTGAATAATGCACTCTTTGGACAATCTAATTTACAAGATTTATAGGGAAAATATGTCCAGCCATATGAGAGGTTTGAGAATATTTTTCAGCTTTTAATTTGGCCCTGGCAATAATGTAAATATTATAATGAACATCTGTTCCAAGCCTTTCAGACTAAGGAGATGGATGCAACCTGGGCTAATTGCAATCCAATAATACTAGAAAAAATGTACAGTAATAATTTAAACAATTCTCAATTGTTTCTCAATCCTATTTTTCCCAGATTTCCAACGGGCTGCTCAAAATAGCTTGAAATTTATAATTATTCTGTCCAACCTTCCAAAAATGAACCTCAAAATCCAACTAATGAAAAAGCAGAGAAATAAATCTTAAGAAGATAATGTGTCTTTGAATTCTAAGATTATCACTTTTCACTGCAGCTAATTCTTATTTTACAACCATTTGTTCAACAATCATTCAAAATTATGATGGTACTGAAGGGATTTATGAAATTATGGCTATTACTGTGCCCCTGTAGTTACATGACCAACATTCATGCACTTGGCAATCCATTCCCACTTATGACCACAGAGTTACTGCACCTCCCTCATCCATCTCCTCAATCTGTGTCCTTTTGCCCATTCCGCTCCCGGCCATCTTGCATTGCCCCAGCTGACTTTCGCCTTATTGCTACTGCTGCTGATGAAACATGCCTGTTCTGGCTGCTGGGCTGTATGGCTTTGCTCTGTAAAAAAGGGGGAGAAAGCTGAAAAAGTGCTATTCATTCTCTTTTTCATAGCACTAAGGCAGCCCCATATAGTCCAATAGTCAGGCCAGATACATCTCGTCATCATTGGAAGCGATAAGATGATGGCGAAAGTCAGCTGGGGTAGCAGAATGCAGGGCAGCAGAAGTCTCGAAGTGCAGGGTGGTGAAGGCAAGTGGGATTGGACTGGGGTGGCTGCAGCTTCCTGGGGCATTCATTCATTCATTCATTCATTCATTTATTAAATTTGTATACCGCCCTTCTCCTGCTGGACTCAGGGCAGTGCACAGCCAAGTAAAAACATACAATACAAAATTTAAAAGAAATATAAAAGAATTATATATTATGGCCAAAGATTTTAAAATCTACCAATTAAAACCCGTTTTATAATTAAAATCTAATATCTCAGAAAAGGGGGAGGGGTTACGCCAGCCCTGCTTGCTGAAAAAGAAGAGTTTTTAGGGCACGGCGAAAAACCCAGAGATCTGATATCCTCCGAATCTCCAGGGGCAAATCGTTCCAGAGGGCAGGTGCTGCCACAGAGAAGGCCCTCCCCCTGGGGGTCGCCAGCTGACATTGCCTGGCTGACGGCACCCTGAGGAGTCCCTCTCTGTGGGAGCGTACTGGCCAGTGGGAGGCTATTGGCGGCAGAAGGCGGTCCCACAAATACCCAGGTCCAATGCCATGGAGCGCTTTAAAGGTGGTAACCAACACCTTGAAGCGCACCCGGAAGTCCACCGGGAGCCAATGCAGCTCACGCAGGAGAGGTGTCACATGGGAGCGCCCCGTTGCTCCCAAAATCCCCGGCGCGGCCGCATTCTGCACCAGTTGGAGCCTCTGGGTGCACCTCAAGGGGAGCCCCATGTAGAGAGCGTTGCAGTAGTCCAGGTGGACTACTAGTCCCAGAGCTGCACTGTTCTGGGGCTGCTTACTGCCCTGCAATGTAGGGTGGAGGGCAGTCAAAAAAGCAGAGATGGGAGGTACACAGGTTGGTGGGAGTGCCTTTCCTCAGTTTTGGCAATATTCCAATAAGCTTTGATTAAATGAAACTTTCATTTAAATTATTTTAGGGTTCTTACAAAGAACTCTTTTGAAGACAATCTGAAACCCATATTTGAATCAAAATGCAAGGCTTCTAGGGGACTGCATGGAAAAGAATGAACGGGAGAATATATTAAAATGATCCTGAGAAAGCAGCATTAATTAATTTGGGGACAAATTTAAGATGGTTTGTATTGAATGGTAATCTCTGTATAGTAGCCTGTGTTTTTAAATCTGTCAGGATGTGATAATCTTCCAGAATCCAAAATCAAACTACATCATATCCCAAATTAACTTAATTTTCATATGAAACAGAAGATTCTATCAGTGCAAATTTCACCCCTGGTAGTAAGACAGATATATAAATAGAAAAAGAAACAATTTGCTGTCTTTTCATAATATTTAGAACTTGTTCCATCAACCCCACTGATATTTTACCACCTGGATAGATACTTTTACTTTCTTCAAGTATTCATGAATGTAATAAATATACTGAAATCTTGTTTTCTTTAGGGTTGGATGTATTGGGATTAGCCAGCTTTTTAAAAATGTTTTTACTAATATTTCATCATTAGTGGTTTTATATTATTATGCCCTGTTTTTAAGGAAAGATGGGCTACAAATAGAAACGTAAATGAATAAAAAACAAACCATACTATAAAATGCAGAGAAGCCAGTTGAAAATAAATATTCAACATTTGAGCCAAAGCAAAAGCTAAAGAAAAATGACTTCAACAGCAGGCAGAGATCAGCAAAGCAAGGACAGTTTTTCAATTCCCCCAGGAAAGGCAATTCTGCAGAGTGGAAATTCTTGTGTCTGGAGGCCTTCCACCCTTAAATATAAGAATCCAGGTTCAGACTATATTTTGTCAATATAGACTTTTATTTAAGTTCTTTTTTTGCATATAGCTAAAGACAGTGTGCTATTCTTCCTTCTGAATTTCACTCTTCATGTCACTGTATTCCACTCCATCCTGGAGTGGAAGAATCCTATGCTTAGCCCAGAATATTCTTAATCTTGTCCAAGATCAAAGAATGGGTCAACGAATTATGAAAACAATAGGTAGTTCATAACTGAGATATCTCTTACATTCTCAACAAATACATCATGATTAGGGTAAGATACATAAAAGGGCTAGTTTGAATAACTTTCGAGAACTTTTATGAAAGGAATGACAATATTGATGACTTAAATGCTGTAAAACTGCAACTCCCATCTTTTCCAGCCAGTATGACTAAAGATAGGAGAAGCTATAGTTCATATAGCCCTCTAGGTAGCTAGCCTTATTAGTCTGATCAATGGAAGCATGATGAAATGCCTATGGACAAGTTTTTTTTTGTCATTTAGACTTAACAAGCCAAAGCTTAATAGTACAGCTAGTTTACAAAATTTAATAATAAGACTTCTATACATTAATAAGGATACACAGGGGAAGCATTTGAAGGTAATATAATGCTCCCTAACTGCTAAGACTATACTATATAACTGTAAACTAGCCTTATTATTAAGTTTTGTACTTCTCAGTGGCTAAGATGCTGAGTTTGTTGATCGAAAGGTCAGCAGTTCAGTGGTTCGAATCCCTAGTGCCACGTAACGAGGTGAGCTCCCGTTACTTGTCCCAGCTTCTGCTAACCTAGCAGTCCGAAAGCACATAAAAATGCAAGTAGAAAAATAGGGACCAACTTTGGTGGGAAGGTAACAGTGTTCCATGCGCCTTTGGCGTTTAGTCGTGCCGGCCACATGACCACGGAGACATCTTCAGACAGCGCTGGCTCTTCGGCTTTGAAACGGAGATAAGTACCGCCCCCTTGAGTCAGGAACGACTAGCACATATGTGCGAGGGGAACCTAGAGACGGGAACAACTAGCACATATGTGCGAGGGGAACCTTTACCTTTACCTTACTTTTTACTATTATTATTACAATAGTAATATCCAACATTACAGGTAGTCCTCAACTTACAACCATTTGTTTAGTGACCATGTGAAGTTATAACAGCACTCAAAAAAGTGACTTGCAACTGTTCCTCACACTTATCAGCACAGCATCCCCACGAAAAATCTGGGTGCTTGTCAACCAGCATACATGTATGACGGCTGCAGAATCCTGGAATCATGTGATTGCCATTGGTGACTTTCCCAGCTAGCAAGCAAACAAAGTCAGTGGAGGAAACCAGATTCACTTAATGATCATGATTCACTAAAGTGCAGTGATTCATTTAACAACAATGACAATAAAGGTTGTAAAATTGGGCATGACCCACTTTAACAACCACCTTGCTTAGAAAACAAAATTCTGATCTCAACTCTCATCTTAACTCGAGAACTACCTGTATAGCTTTCCCCAACTTGCTGGACCTCCCAATATGTGTTGCTCTCCAACTGTGACAATTCACAACCAACAATGACAACTGTGCTTGCTGGGAATCATGGCAGTAGTACAGGGGTGAAATCTAAAATTTCTTACTACCGGTTCTGTGGGCGTGGCTTAGTGGGGGGGGGGTAATGTGACTGGGTGGGTGTGGCCAATTTTTTTTTTACTTCACTTCTAAAACCATTTTTTCTACAACCTAAGAGGTTGTAAAAAAATGTTTTCAAAAAGCTCTGACGATCTCAGCCTCTGCTGATCAGGGAACTCAGCTGGGATCGTCAGAGCATTTAAAAGAAAAAAACTCCTTTTTTAAAAAGCTTCTGCCAATCAGGGAACTCAGCTTGGATCGTCAGAGCATTTAAAAGAAAAAAAAGGTTTTTTTCTTTTAAATGCCTTTGACGAGCTGTGCGATCATCAGAGGCTTTTTTTTTTAACTTTTAAAAGCATTTTTTCGGCCGTAGTTGTAGAAAAAATGCTTTTAAAAGTAAAAAAAAAGCCTCTGATGATTGTGCAGCTCAGCTAGGAATGGGAGGGGGATTTTTGCTACTGGTTCTCAGAACTACCCGCCTCGATCGCTACCGGATCGGGCGATCCGGTCCAAACCAGGAGAATTTCACCCCTGCGGTAGTAGTCTAATATATTTGGAAGGCCATCATAACAACACTGGAGAGTTGAATTGGAGAGGTGGCTAGTTTAGAAGAGGATTGAATTTTCTCCATTCTGACTGAAAGCAATCTATCTCTGTCTTCATATACAGTGTTTCATTAGTTGGTGTGTGAAATCTTTGGTGAAAAAGTTCCTTTTCTGAAGAGTACTGGCGAATAAACAATTCCATGAGATTTGATATGTTCTTCTAGAACAGGCACTTTCCCACAGTTTTTAAATATTAAATAAAGCCAGTCCAGTTCATCCTAAAGTTTCAAGCTAAATTATGTTGGTTTATGCTTTTTCCTTGATCTCTGTAAATTTCATTATGCTTTTAACAGTTTTCTTGCTCTTCTTTTAACACAGAACAGGAAAGAAGGGAAAATAGTGCCAGACTTAGAAAAATCAGCAATAGTAAAACAACACATGGTATTTATTAACAGCGCCAGAGAAGTCAGATCTTCCATCGTTTTGCATACATTCCATATGGCTTGTTGCAAACTGTTTGAAACTTTCTCATTTGCAGTGTAGAAAATCAAACATTATATAGACCATTGTTTCTCAATCTTTGTAACTTTAAGAGGTC
This sequence comes from Ptyas mucosa, assembly GCA_012654045.1. Taxonomy (NCBI): domain Eukaryota; kingdom Metazoa; phylum Chordata; class Lepidosauria; order Squamata; family Colubridae; genus Ptyas; species Ptyas mucosa. The sequence goes on from WNWU01000002.1 coordinate 45,221,702, forward strand.
TGGACTTCCAACTCCCAGAATTCCCCAGCTACTCAAGACTTACTCAGAATCACTATTTAGATGGCTGTCTTCTTTAATCTGGTACTCTCCAAACTACAATGCTATTGTCCAGGAATTGTCAATACTTCCTATTTTTTATTTGTTTGTTTGTTTGTATGTAACCCACCTTTATTTTTACAAAGAACTCAAGGCAGCAAACATAACCAACACACCTCCCCCCTCGTCTTTTTCCCAGAACAACAATCCTGTGAGGTGAGAGAGTGACTGGCCAAAAGTCACCCAGCTGGGATGGCTAAGGTGCAACTTGAATTCACAGACTCCTGGTTTGCATCCATAATCTCAACAGAAGGGATTGAATAAAACTTTGGGTTGTTTTTTTTTACCTTTATAAGAACTGGAAAATTAAGTCAAATAAGTAAGTTAAGCAAGTAAGAATATGATGTACCCATTTTCTTTAGACTGCATTTCTTTGTGGAAACTCATGCAAACATTTTATGCCTAGTTGTTTGCATTTGCTGCTGAATTTTAGTGATATGATCTGCAGAGTTCCAGAAGTCAAATCAATATGTCTATAGAGTTCTTCAGATTAGGAATGGCTATTTTAGGGACTGAAATTAGTGGCAGCATTGAGTGATAGTTTTCACTTTTCTTATTTACACACCCACCATGCGAAATCCAGCAGTACAGAAACATCTGTTTTCTCTGCCTCTTCCCCTTCATTGCTTCTTACATGTGGCTTCAAAAGCTGGGATCTGGTGCAGTAGTGGGTTTCAAATCCCGTTGCTATCGGTTCGCTTTGGATGAGTGCATGCTTACGCGATGCTTCTGCACATGCACAGAAGCTTCTCTGCATGCGCAGAGACATCCGGGCGGGTGGGTGGAGCCTCCCGCTGCTGCTGCTACCAGTTCACCTGATCCAGAGTGAACCGGTAGCAACCCACCACTGACCTGGGGGGTGGGATCTCATTTTAAGGCTATCTAAGCATAGAATCATGGTCCCATCCTATGAAAGTAACTTCTGACTCTTTAAGGATTCTGGGAAGGCAAACTTCCTATAACAGTGCAGTGACCAGATTCAAAGGCGAAAAAGCATGCGTGTGGGCACGCAGGTTGTACCTGTCAATAATTGAGTAAAGAAGTCATGTTTCCCCCTACCCCCCAGGTACATCTGACTGTTAAACAACTAAAGCCTCCTCTCCCTCTTGGCCCATCATTCCCTTGGCAGCATCTTTTCCCTTCGTCCTTCAAAATCATTCCCTCATATCATTCCAGTGTCATTCTTATAGCTTATCTTTCCGAATCCACATTCAAATCAATTTCAATCTTGTCTGATATATCTTGTTCCTCTGTAATATCATTTATACACCATCTATCTATGATGTCATTCTTAAAATTAACTTTTGTGACCATTGCTCACAAATAGCAATAGCACTTAGACTTATATACTGCTTCATAGTGCTTTTACAGCCCTCTCTAAGCGGTTTACAGAGTCAGCATATTGCCCCCAACAATCTGGGTCCTCATTTTACCCACCTTGGAAGGCTGTCAACCTTGAGCCTGCTGAACTGCTGAACTGCTGAACTGCAGCTAGCGGTCAGCTGAAGTAGCCTGCAGTACTGCACTCTAACCACTGCGCCACCTTGGCTCTTTTTTATTCAAAATATCCAAAGTTAAAGTATTTTGCTCCATTTTGTGTTAACAAGTTGATTTTAAGTATTCTTCTCCTTTAATTGTAATCTTCAGTTTCTTCTAGTTCCCTCTGGTACCTAACTTTTGAAGTTCCATCCCATCACATATTTTCCTAAGGAATCCAAAAACTCAGCAATTTCCCACAGGAAAGGATTCTTCTATTTAATTTCAAAATCTTATTTCAAATTCATCTGGACCCCTAGTCAGTTTTTAACTTTCCAAAATCAGCACTCTAAATATCTTTCCTTTTTATTCCAAAAAGTATTTTTTTCTAAATCCTTAGATTTATTATTAAATCTTTTTTTTTTTTGGTAAGGAGAAGGAGACTCACTTGGTGAATATTATAAAAAGTTAACATTCAGAAAGTACTTAATATTTGAAAAGTAAATTCTAAAGTGATTAAGAAATGAGGCTCATTTGAGCTTTATGCCCATAAAGGCTACCTTACAATTATGAGTTTTGATGGTTGCTTATGAGTCAAGCAATTCTCAGTCCTTGACTCATAACCGGACTGTAAAAATCTCAGTTCTTGTAGTCTATTCAGGAGAAGAAGCTGTCTGGAGAAGATGTATGAAATCGCATGATCTCATCTTTCTCTTGCCGGCCATGGTACAACATCTGGCCACCAATAGCACCAGCAATTAACACTGAGACTTATATACCGCTTCACAATGCTTTACAGCCCTCTCTAAGCGGTTTACAGAGTCAGCATATTGCCCCCAACAATCTGGGTCCTCATTTTACCCACCTCAGAAGGATAGAAGGGTGAGTCAACCTTGAGCCTGGTGAGATTCGATCTGCCAAACTACTGGCAGCCGGTGATCAGCAGAAGTAGCCTGCAGTACTGCACTCTAACCACTGCGCCACGGCAGCTCAATCCCTCATAAACACTGTCCCCAGTCTTGCATTTATTGGACTACAACTTCAAGACCAAAAGCCCTTGCCATGCTATCTGGTAATTCTGGGAGCTGAAAATTGCAGGAATGCCAGCTTAGCAAATACCGAGTTACAGTTTAACAATTGCAGCATTTACTTCCAAGGCTCATTATTTATTTTACTCACGTTCATTCACTCAAAACTCCAAGAATATTACTGGTACAAACAAAAAAAGAGATGAGTTATAAATAGATACTCAGTATGTAAGAAAAGAAAAAGAAGAATGGAAGATAACCAAATACATTCTTTAGTCTGTGATTAAAATGATGAGAGAGAACTAGGCGGAGAGGGATTTCTTTCCTCCTCCTATGTGGCAAGTGATCAAAGGGCACATGATTTTGGTGTAATTTAGTAAAAACTCAACCACAAAAGTTAAGGCATTCTGTATTACAGGAGATTTGTGTTCTCTTCTTCCAATGAGTGCACAGTATATTTTGGGGTTGAAGAAAACTGAAAAAAACAATAAAACCATATAAACGTAATACTTTCTTTGGAGGCAGAGCTATGCTCAATCATCTTTCCACAATGCATTTCATACGAACAGAGTTTCCATATTTTCTCTTTAGATTTGCTTGCTGGCTACCTCCCACTTCATGGAAATGGTGGTAAGGAAAGAGTTTGTTACTAGTATAGATTATTACATGATTGCAACTGCCAAAGTATTATAGCTAACCAAAAGGGGCCATTGATCTACAAACTCTAAATAGCTCAGTTTATTTTGCAATCTTGCAAATAGTATTGGTCCAAGCATGTCATAATAGTTTACAATCTTTTTGGTTGCTTTTGGTGGAGAATGTTTGTGTGTCAATGGCTAGGGATATAAGGGAACAATTTTGTAGTTTCTGAGCATGTCTTTATGTGGGAAACAGGTGAGCTATCTCATGCTAGCTGAGATTTTAAGGAATTCTATTAAAAAATGTATTAACACTTGCCCGTTTACCTGTAAATCGTCTCTAATATTTGCTCACCAATCAGGACTGCTGAATCCATCCAAAAATTGTAGATGGCTTATCTAAGTAATTATCCAATTAACTAAGAGATTGATACATTGAAAAATACCTCAGTTTCAAAGCATTGCATTTATTTTTGTCAGCATTGTATATTTTCTTGGTGTTCAATTTAGTTATCCTAACTTACTCAGACTTCACTGAAAGTAGTCAAAATGAATACATGACAATTGAAAATATTGATTACCACAATACATACAATTATTTTACAATAATAATGATATAACCAGGAAGTGTACATCTTTATTTGTTCAAGGGGCTACAACAGACTTAAAATGGCATATAAGGCAGTATGATTACCAAAAGAGAGTGGGGCCACACCAAAAAGATAAACAGAGGAAGCTTGACAAAAATTTAAATAAGTATTTAAATATATGAATGGTACATAAACATATAAATAGCTAATTATACATAAATAAATACAACAACATGAGTATTTTTGCATAGGCTGGAAGGAAGACTTGAGAATGCAGGATGAACATGGAGTTAAAAGGGTGATGAAGGTAATGGAGTTGGCTGCCCGAGAAGACAGTAAATGACAGAATGTGGCAATGGAGGATGTGGCTATGAGAAGATGATACAGAGAGGCCGCCATGGAAGGTTAAAGTGAAGAGTGAAGAAGGACGCTATAGAGCACTGCACACCAGAACAACAGTTTTTTCCCAAATGCCATCACTCTGCTAAACAAATAATTCCCTCAACACTGTCAAACTATTTACTAAGTCTGCACTACTATTAATCTTCTCATTGTTTCTATCACCAATCTCCTCCCACTTATGACTGTATGACTGTAACCTTGTTACTGGCATCCTTACGATTTATATTGACTGTTTCCTAATATGATTTGATTGTTTATTTGTATCCTATGACTATCATTAAGTGTTGTACCTTATGATTCTTGATGAATGTATCCTTTCTTTTATGTACACCAAGAGCATATGCACCAAGACAAATTCCTTGTGTGTCCAATCACACTTGACCAATAAAGAATTCTATCAGAGATGGCAGAAGTGACAGTATGCATAAATGACTTCAAAACAAAGTAGTACAATCTAAGTCATGTCAATGGATCACACTTGAAATCTCTGTAAGGCTGCATGTGTGCACGGGGCCTCAGGCTATGCACCTATGCTTGTGGAATATGCAAATACATATCAGTTTTTAGCTGAAAAGGGAAACACCATGGACCCAATCTATAGACAGAAATGAGCAGCATCTTGCTCACAGCAATGATAATACAATTTTTACAGAAAATAGGATCTTTAGCTGAGGCCTTTTCCTCCAGAGTCTAGTGGAAAAATCTAGAAATGCTGTCAGTCTGGCCACTTGGACATTTTCATCCTGATAATATTTAGTGGACTAGGGAAGATAGCATGTTCTCTTTTTTCAGGGTGTCTCTTTTACTACGAAAATAATACATGTCACTTTGAGTTCCATTTCTTTATCTCTTAAATTCTTAGGTTTCATTAATTCTATGCCTCACATAGATTAATGGTATGTATAGTATTCATAATAGGACTTTCACAGCAATCTTCCTATTCCTTGTTTGACAAAAATAAATTCTATCCCATCTTCTTTACTGATTATATTAGAAAGAGTGTGACAGACTGGCATATTAAGCATCTTTCTTTTGTGTAACATACTTCCTGGTAAAATATTATGCTACTTTAAACTTTGCTATTGTATTAATTTCACCTTTTTGTCTCTTTTCTGTGGGTAATGTGTGGGCATTAATATTCCACGTTTATCAGTAATATGCAGATCAGTTCATGCAAGTGTTAAAAAGGATGGAGAGTAGCAGCAAGCAACACATTAAATATACAAGACATATTTGATGCAAACATCAATTATCTGAACAAAAAGGACCTACTAAGACTTACCAGTTCAATATTTAATAATGGAAAGCTGTTCTTAAAATATCTTGTCTTTTTTCCATAATATCTAATCCTATGTATTATCTTAAGTTATTTATTCCATACTTCTTAAATGAACTCTCTAGCTTAAATCACTTAATGTTTTAGTTTAGTTTACCATTCAAAAGCTATTATTAGTTTCTAATTCTGCTTTATTTATTAACATACTTAAAAGATTCCAAAGGATTTAATGAGAACTTGTGGTCAACTACATCAAATGTATATATTTTGTATGTATATGTATGTGGAGTCCTTGGTACTTTCTGGGGTTGGTTGTGTGCTTGCAGACTTTTCGTTAACCAGAATACATAATATCTTCGGTACCAGATGGGAGTGCAATTTGGTCTCTGTTTATATTCAATAGCTTGTCCTGCCACTGTTGATGGGAATGTTCTTTTCACCTTGACAGTTCCTTGATTAGGCTGTTAATTGATTAACTGTTGATTGTTTGTCTGGTTTAAATTCTGCTCTTAATCCCTGCTTATCTGGTGTTGATTGCAGGAGTCGAGGTATTTTGATCTTTTTGTTATCTTTTAAACTTTATTGTCTATGAATAATGTATAAATAGTGTATCCATGTGCCCATTGATAACTGATTTGTCCGAGTGACAGGCTTCCACAAATTCTCCAGCATTTTTGGATTTAGCTTGGTTTAGGATTGTCACAGTTTCTCAGTTGAAACTATAGTTAAGTCTGTCCCTATGCTATGAAATTAAGCAGTTTTCATTGTATCTGAACTGATTGATAGTTGATCTTCATGGATGTGCTTTGCTAGTCTTGTGTCTGTCCTAAATAGTGGCTCACCTTTATAATGTATGTTGTAGATGACTTCTGTTTTATCTTCTTTTAGTTTACTTAAATGTTTTGGAGGGCTTTGGTTCGTTTGTGTGTCATGATGATGCTATGTGGTTGTATTAGTTTGTTGGTTGTTTCTGAGATTTTTTTTAATGTATGGCAATGTTATCCTTTTCATAACTTATGTTGGTTGTGCTGTAGTGGGTTGATTAAGGCATGCATCTTTTGATAAAATTACATGGGTATCCATTTTGTTGGGAGATGTTGTGTAGTCATCTGTTTCCTTTTTCTGGTGCTCTGGGTTGTTGTAGAGCATTTGTAATTAACTCCATAATGTTCTTACACAGTTCCTCTTATGAAAAGTTGGATTGTTACTTTGGTGCTTCAAGAGGACCACTTGAGTCGTTTTTCAATAGACATGTATTTCTAGTTTGCTGCCATTTCCTTTGTTGATGAGGATTATCCAGGAAACATTATATGTTGTTTTCTTCTTCCCTTGTGAATTTTATTTCTTTGAGAATTTGTTTCATGTGTCTTCTCTAGATGTTCCTTATTATGACAAAAGTATCCTCTACACATTGGATTCATATTTTTGGTTGTATGTGTGAGAGTATCATAGTTTCTAGATGCTACATCAGAGTCTGTGTTATAAGTTCTGAGAGGGGGGATCCAATGGTTATTACTCTGATTTGTTGGTATATTTGTCCATCAAATTTGAAAGTAGATAGTGAGGTAAAGGTGAGATCCATTATTCTGGGTATTTTGATCTTAGTAATTTTGGTAACTTTGGGTGTATTATATAGTATTGGTGCTGTGGATTCCTTTGCTAGTTCTGTTCCATGTATTTAAAGAGCTCTGTGACATTGAATGAAATCATAAATTTATCTTCTACTATTATTAGGTCTTCGATTTTCTGGAGGCATTGTACTGGGGAGTTCATAGAACATTCACTCCCCTTTGCGAGATGTCCAAGCTTTTTAAATAATTTCTTTAATTATGTTGGGGTCCCTGGTTGTGATACAATTGGATGAAGAGGTTTGTCAGATTTAGACATCCACAAAAAGTGGGAGGATACAAACACACCAAAAAATTCTATCAAAACTTGGAAACACAAAATCTACTTTATAGATTCTTAATGTAGCAAATGGAAAGCAACTATTTAGTTATATTCTTATCCAAAGGAAAAGAAAAGAGTTTCAAGTTCAAAAGCTGGTAAAATTATGTTATTCTGAGTGGTGCTTACAAAAGTATGCATGTTTCACACTCTTACACATGGCCTTGATGTTATGAGACCTCTTTCCCATTTTTTAAAAAACTTAAGAAATTCATGAAGTTCCTTTTTATAAAACAACGTAATTGAGAGCAGGAGGTATGAATGGGCTAAAAAATTAAATACATTCTTTCACTGGCTAATTAAAAACATTCAAATGTATTACTTATTTAAGCTAAAGATAATGTAAACAAAAAGCCTTATATGTACAAAGGCTAGAGTAGTGGGACAATTAATACAGGCTGCTTAACTGTAGCAATAGACTTATTACATACTGCACTTAGACTTATATACTGCTCTATACTGCTCTATAGTACAAATGTCAGCATATTGACCCCAACAATCTGCATCCTCATTTCACTGACCTCAGAAGGATGGAAGATTGATTTGACCTTGATCCAGTTAGGATTGAACTTCTGGCTGTGGGCAGAGTTAGCCTGCAATACTGCATTCTAATCACTGTGCCACTACGCAGGTTATTTGATCAACTGATTTCATTCTTATATGCCTGTTGCTTACAAAGATCATCAGATGGTATCTTACTGTGTGGGCCAAGGTTGGCAGACAAATACCTTATGCTATTCAGCTTTCTCTAATGCTTTCTCCCACCTGTGATGCCCTCCTCCCTGAAATTCATAAGGAATTATATTGTATACATAGTTTTGTATGTTATGGGTGACTTTCTCTGAGGCTTTCTTTGTAAACCCATTGAATGAAATGTTATCTTTCTTATTGGCAGTTGTTAAGTCTGGGATGTTATGTGGCAGGTGCTTATCTGTTTGAGTTCTAAAGTCCCAGAGCACTTTAGCTTCTTTATTTTCTATGACTGCTTTGTGGTCCCACCAGTTCTTGCTTGCAGTCAAATGATAATTCTTGCAGATATTCCAATGCACCACTGTGTTACTTCGGCATGCCAGTGTTTGTAGTCAGTCTGTGCGATCTTCTTGCAGCATCTAACTAGGTGGTCCATTGCTTCCTCAGCTTCTTTGCAGACACATCATTTGCTATCTGTTGCTCTCCTCTCAGTTCTGACTTTGTATGCATTTGTTCTGAAGGCTTGATATTGTGCAGCCACCAGAATTAGCCCTTATGTCTCCTTCTTCAACTTTCCTGTTCTTAGCCATTGCCAGGTCTTGTTGTTATCTGCTTTGCCTGCTATTTTGTTTTAATTTACTGGTCATATGATACTTTGCCTTGCCATGTCTCCTTTCTGTTTCTCATTTGGTGTTCATAATATACTAGCTTCAGTGACTCCTGCTCCTGCTCCTCCTTCATTCAATAGAGTTTTAAACTCTATCCTTGTGTTAAAATTACACCATCATTTAGCAGTTAAATTAAGATTACGTGGTGGGTTGCCCCTGGTTCGCACCGGTTCTATAAAACCGGTAGTAAAACTGGCGGGAGGCTCCGCCCACCGACCCCGACGTCATCAGAACACTTCTGTGCATGCGCAGAAGAGCATGTACACGCACAAGCAAAGCAAGCACGCGTGCATGGCCCTGTTGCAAACCAGTAGTAAAGGTAAGTAGAACTCACCCCTGCCTTTAATTCATTACAACAGTTTTTCCCACCTGGTGCACACCAAATGTTTTTGACTACAATTCCGATCATCCCAATTCTGGTATCAGGAAAGGTTAGATAGATACAGATTAATAGAGTTGGAAGGGGCCTTGTAGGTCTTCTAGTCCAACCCCCTGCCTAAGCAGGAGATCCTACATAATTTCTGACAGATGAAAGCCCAGTCTTTTCTTGAAAGCTTCCAGTGATGTAGCTGTTGCTGCTTCAGCTTAATGGATCTCAATGCAAGCATTGGTTTGTTTCAATGCTGGCTTCACATCAGATATACATAACTTAAAGCACATCAAGTAAAAAAATGGAGGGGGAGAGAAGGAATAAGCATGCAATCAGACAAGTACTGCAGTCCAGACAGATATTAAAAATAAGAGGTTTTATGAAATGCTGATGGATTCCCATATACTGTTGGTGGATTAATTTTTCCTAGATGATTTGGATAGAATTATCTACTTGCCAATTTGGATTTCTTATTTTTCCAGCCTTAAGCATAGTTCATTCTATTTCCCCATCTGAGATTTAAAGCAAAAATTGCATTCGTGCATATTTTTAGATGAATTTCCTCCCAATATAAGCAGTTTTGTATGTTATTCTCTCAAGTATAAGAATACTTTCAAGGGCTGACAATGCTTTTCTTTGCAGCATTGCTCAAAAGAGTTGAACCAAACCAGAAAAAGTGAATGTAAGGCACATTTCAAGACAGTCATACAAATGTACAAAGATACACATAGATAACTAAAATGATACCATTTCCCAGCTTATAATTTATACACCAAAAGAGAGGTTGGGATTGGGGAAAAGCCAGGAAAATTATGCTTCCTCTGCAAACTACTGTATTTCCTCCAGGGATAAGTGGCCCGACAACAGTTATTATGTATTCAAAGTAGTAACCTCTACAACCAATTAAAAACACACAAATCAATATCAGAAACTTCACAAGTTTCAATTTCAGAACTACAAGCACAATCCTTTCCATTGTATTGTAAACACTCCCCAAATATTGGTGATCTAAAAAAAATGGTTAAAACTCATGATTCCATGACCATCTGATTTCTAAGAAATATTGGTGCCTCAGATATTCTGAACAGACATTTAGAAATAAGAGGAAAGCAAAAAAAAAAAAATAACAGAAAACCTTTGTAAAATAATTGCTTCCAGAATTTTTCCACTCATTAGTTCAAGATTTTAGCTGTGCTCTGCCAACAACAGTTTTCCTGTTCCAGTTACATTTGTATAAAAGGATGAAATATTCATCCTTTATTCTCCCCTTTTATACATCTAATAAACTCTTAAAAAAGAAACTAGAGAAAACCAAGATCATAGTATAACATGCTATTTCACATGAAATACAAGTAGTCCTCCACTTACGATCACAATTGAGCCCAACATTTTTGTTCCCAAGCAAGACATTTGTTAAGGGAGTTTTGCTCCATTTTACTTCCTTTTTTGTCACAGTTGTTAGTTGTTAGGTGAATCACTGCAGTTGTTAAGTTAGTAATACAGTTGTTAAATGAATCTGGTTTCTCCATTGACTTTGCTTATCAGAAGATTGCAAAAGGGGATCACATGACCCTGGGACACTGCAATCGTCATAAATATGAGTCATTTCAGCCTAGCATCTGAAATTTGATAACATGACCATGGGGATACTGCAACGGTTGTAATTGTGAAAAATAGTCATAAGTCAATTTTTTTCAGTGCCGCTTTGTAACTTCGAATGGCCACTAAATGAACTGTTGTAAATGGAGGTCTACTTGTATTATCCTCCACTCTACGACTTCAAATATCAGATTGTAAAGTGATATAATCTCACAAGTCAGCACATCAAAGAGCTGTTTATTTAAAAGAAGAATCAAGCCAAAATTCTGTCTCAATTTTGTAAGTCAAAAAAGTGACTCCTTACATTTGTGACAGAATCAGCATCTCTGTGATCACATGATCAGAATTCGTGCACTTGGCAACTAGCATATATTTAAGATGGCTGCAGCATCCCAAAATCACATAATTGCCATTTGCAACCTTTCCAGATGACATTTGACAAACAAGGCCAATGGGGAGAGCTGGATTCGGTTAATGATTGCATGGTTCAATTAAAAATCATAGCAATATACTTAGCAATCACAGCAAAAAAAAAAATCATAAAAGTCGGGACAACACATTTAACTACTGCCTCACTTAGTGGCAAAAATTCTGGCCCAACTATGTTCTAAGTTGAGGACTACTTGTATAACTTTTGTGGCAGGATGATGTTGCCACTTTGGTTATGCTTTTGAATTGCATCTGAGATTACACCAGAATTTCCATATTCTCCAGAAAATTTCAGAATTAATATCTGTAGCTGAAAGTAATTATACTGCCCGTGGCATAAACATTACAATAACAGAAACATCCTGGCATTATCCTTCTTGCTAGCATAAGGAGGAAGTTCAAACTACCAACGATTTACAGCAGAGAAATGCATTGAATTTATCAATATATCTGCTCATGTTCTCTTTCCACAGGCTGGCACCATAATAGAGCCATGACTGTGTTTACTGCATGACAGGTTTCCCTAGAAGACGGATCTGCAAATAGTAATACCAGTATGAGAGATTACAAGTGTAACTCCTGCCCTTTCATAGGAAAAAGAAGAGTCTGTGGCAAATTATTTCTTTATCCACAGTTGATTTAAAATAAACATCTCCATCTTTTTTACTGGAACGATTCAAGGAGAGTAATAATATTAGCACACAATAAGGCCAATAAAACAGAAAAAAGCCAAGTAAAATGAGATAAATGAAAATAATCAGACAAAACACCAATAAAACTACAACATAAATTAGAAGATTTTATACCAGCAATGAGAAACTCATGCAGTTGAGAGAGCAGTTTCTCGAGGCCCAAAATTGCTAAGAAAAGGACTTACTGCTGAGTCAAAGGCCAACCAGCAGAAAACTAAAAAATTTAGCTAGAGTTTAGTCAAAAACCTTCCTACATACTGTGGATGGAGTTGAACTTGTAATTTCCAAGTAAAATTTCAGATGCAAAGTGCAGAGCAAACAATTGCAAAGTAGATTGTAGAAGTATAAATGGCAAATCCAATGGCTTGCCTGGAAAAGAAACTAAGAATACCGTAACCAAATTGAAAAATCATATATCATCAGCTTTTACCAGCTCACCTTCTAAAATATTTCCAAAAAGCTATGAAACATAGCTGTCTCAGAACATCTGGCAATTTTCTTCATAAAGAAGAAATCTGCCATTTTTAACATTTACAATAATAAGTCTAAAAGAGAAATGGAAAGCACAACCTACTATTAATAACAATATAATATTAATTGGTAATTGATTATTTGAAGAACGTGTATTCATACAAAAATCTCATATGGATGATGACTCATTGGGAAATCAGTCAGCCTATAAATTTAAATTAAAAATAGCTATTTATTCATTTGTGGTCCAAGTCACAGAAATTAAAAATGAAGCACATTATTAAAACATATATAAATAACATACATAAGTAATAGCACATACATATGTAAAAGGAAGAAACCCTATAAAGTTAACATTTCATTGAAAAGATCAAATGGTTCTATAAGCGAGTGGTTCTTCTTAGTCTTTTTTTCTTCTCAGGGCCCTCCCCCACTTTTAAAAATTATGGAAAATCCACAAAAAGCTTTTTTTTTAATTGGTTATATTTACTGATACTGTAAGGACCTGGTTCAGCTACTCCCTAAGGAAAGAATGAACTTTTACTGAGTGAAAGTGATTGCAGAGAAGTCAGGCAGAATCTGAAGTTCCCGTGCAAAGAGTTAAGCTATTCTTCCCAATTCAAACCCCACTCTCCTTCACCAGTCCACCATTAGCCAATATAATGCCGCATAGGTGTTTTGAGAACTTTGAGACTTTAACTTGATAACAGTTCATCCCCAGGACTCAGCGACCTTGGTGTCAGCTAGAACTGGCTGGGAGGAAGCCTATGTGTCTTCAAGATAGCCCCCCCTCCCTTAATCCCATGCAGTTACAGCAAAAGGGAAAGCATGTAGAGAAAGCAACCAACCAATAGCCTCCTTCCCCCAACTCCATTGGAATAGCAGCATTCCAGCAGGAGATGTGACAGATATTTACCATATTAAAATTAATGTAGCCATTGTTGCTACTTCTTCTCACAATTGTTTTAGATTTTAATACTGTCTTATCTTTCAAATAATTTTGATTTTGGTTACCCCTGAGAGAGTCTTGGGTCACCCCCATGGTCCTAGGACAACACTTTAAGAAACACTGCTATAAGTGAAGACTGTAATTTTTTTAAAAATGCTACCGATTTGGAACACCTGGCTATTGGTCATTTAATAAGAATGAGTTGGCACATTAGCTTCTAAGGCTTTCATAATCATCAAAAATAAGATTTATTTATTTACTCAAAACATTTATGTAGCCACCTATCTTATACAAATTTCTGAGTGGCTTCCAATCAGGCTATCAATAACTTTATGTTCATAGATAAAATACAGGAAGCTAGTAAATCCATTAAACCAATACTGCCTGGAAATTATGCTTCAAGTTGTCAAACACATCTTACAACACATTCTATCTGAAAAAGGAAAATACCATAATTGAACTTGGAATTCTACATGCGTATATTCTGCAATCAACTGCAGTTCTCAAGAATTTAACCAAATATTAATTTGAAAGTAATATTGAGCAAGACTTGAGTACCTTTTGTCCCACAGACATTTCTGCTGCCTCTAGAATTTAAAACTATGCTGTTGAAATAGTGGCAATGTTTGAAGATATAATGTTTTATTTTCTCTCTCCTTTCCTCCCTCAACTACATCCTAAAGTTGATTGGTCAAATCTCTGGTACAGTTTTTTTTTATCAGTGTCCTACAATACAGTACAATAGGGGCGTGATGGCTTAGTGGTTAAAGACACTGAGCTTGTCAACTATCAACCTGACAGCCCAGGTTTGAGACCCGAGCTCCGCGCAACCGGGTGAGCTTCTGCTACTTGCCCCAGCTCCTGTCCACCTAGCAGTTTGAAAGCATGCATACGCAAGTAGATTAATATGTACCACTTCGGTGGGAAAGTTAACAGTGTTCCATGCACCTTTGGCATATAGCCATGCTGACCACATGATCAAGGAGATTGTTTCTGGACAATGCTGGCTCCCTCGGTCAAGAAACGGAGATGAGCCTTGGTGGCATAGTGGACTAAAGTGCTGTTAAAGTAGTACTTAGCTGCCAGCTGCCTGCAATTACTGCAAGTTCAAATCTCACTCAAGGTTGACTCAGCCTTCCATCCTTCCAAGATAGGTAAAATGAGGACCCGGATTGTGGGGGCAATAAGCTGACTTTGTATAAAAAAGAACACCGCTTAGGAGGGGCCAAAAGCCCTACTAAGCAGGTATATACAAAAGTATGAAGGCTATTGCTTAACGCATTGTAAGCCGCCCTGAGTCTCTGGAGAAGGGCAGCATATAAATCGAACCAATAAAAATAAATAAATAAATAAATGATTACCATGCCTTACAGTCAGGCACAACTGATAGGGAAACCTTTACCTTTTACCTACACTCTCTTCAGATACATTACCACCACATTCCTTGAAACTATTGATGGCCTAAATAATAAAATATAAGAAAAAATATTGTGAGTGACTAGAGAAAAACTCCCCATTTCGACACAGATAGTCAACTAGAAGCACTTGGTTGTCCTATATTGGAAGCAAAATGATGGTATAACTAAACAGTAATTCTAATCTAGAAAGGAAAATATTACAGTATGCGAGTCCAGAAAGTTATTCCAAGTGTCTTGCATACTGTATATGTATTGGGAGAGATCTCATAGATCCAACTACCAATTTTGCACAAAGAGATGCAAAAAGCATCCATGACAGCATGGCAGGCGAGGAACTTAAGAACAAAAGGTAATACAGATGATCCTTAGACCAGAAAGGTTTGTGTTTATTTTTCACTAATTTTTCTGTCATTTTTCTAAATCATGATATATGAAAACAATTATTTCCCCTGAAGGAAGAAGATGCTGAAATGTCAAAAGCTCCTTTAGGCTCTACTGTGATAATAAAGTATTGGAGAAATAAAAAAAAAATTTTTTTTTTGCTCCTTTAGTGAAGAAAGACATTTTGTGACCTTTTGCAGCTTTATGGCGATAATGAATTTTCTGCAGGACTCAGACAATTTCAGTTACTCTATTAAAATAAGAATGCTTGAGGAATAGCTGTGACCTTGACCTTTGAAAAAAATTAATGGAAAACTGATTTTGAAGGAACTGATAAAAATCTATTATCCAGACTGTGATTCATTACTGTTATGGCAATAATGCACTGATAACATCTGACAAATATTTTTTACAAAAACCAAACAATGTTATTCAACCTTCTTCACTCCTGAGTTGAACTATTAACATCTGATATTTAGATATAAACCCTCTACTGATTTTTTTTCATGGTGACAGTATCAGTTTTATATAAGGATGTTTTTGTTCAAGTTGAAAGATTTTGCAAGTCAGAAAAGTAACAGTTAACAACTTGAACAGGATTAGGTCCAGGCCTTTTAATTTAAGTAAACTATAAAATAACCAGGATTTTTCCTTAGCAAAACCTTATCTCATTCAAATTTCCAATTAGTCTTTAATTATTATTTTAAAAGATCAGGTTAACAAAAAAACACAAAAATTTATCATTAGAGGGGCTATTGTGCTGTGTTACAACACTATTTTAGAGCTTATAATTGTTTTAATTATTTGATTTTGTAAGCCCCCACCCCTGAGGTCTACTGGAATGAATGGCTACAATAAATTTAGTAAAATATGTAAATAAATCAATTTCTATTTCAAGAATATCACAGTGAGCTGTTTCCCAAACTTTAAATTTTATTAGAAATTTTATTTTCTAAAAGAAAAAGAGAGAGAGAGAAAAAAAAAACACTACCAATTTATTAGTTTCTGGTTTGTGCTACATAGAAACCTGAAAGAAAGTTAAAGTGAAGAAAATTATACATACAAATCAAGGCAGAAATAAGATCTAGTTTAGAACATCATTCCCTCTGAAGTAAGATTAGCCCCTATAGGCCAGCGATGGTGAACCTTTTAGAGACTGAGTGCCCAAACTGCAATCCAAAACCCACTTATTTATCTCAAAGTGCCAACACGGCAGTTTAACCTGAATAATGACATATTACTACCTAAAATAATGATAAACAAGGAAGAGTTCAGCTAATTGTTCTAAGAAAAACATGATAATTACACTTTTATGCTCCTTCATTTTTTTTCTGCTTTTGAAACATTACATTTAGCAACAATAAAAAAGAAAAACTTTTGTAATATCATGTCTCTCTTTCCCTCCCTCTCTTTTTACCCCCCTTTCCCTCATTCTCTCTTTCCCTCCCCCCTCTTTCCCTCTCTCTCGCTCTGTTTCTCTCTCTCTTCCCCCCCCCCTTTCTCTCTCTCTTTCAAACCCCAACAAAGCCAGTGAACTCTTCTTAGAAGGATCTACTCAAGCAATTAGAGGACAATTGTGGGGGCACCTACCATCTGGAATGAGCTCCCCCCGGAGATACGAAGGATCGCGGACCTACGCACCTTCTGCCGCGCTCTCAAGACCTTTTTATTTAACCAGGCCAGCCTGGCCTAAGTCTCCTCTCATAATAATCATGTATATTTTAATATTTTAATTTGTTTTAAATTCTTAGGGTTTTAAATATTAAGGCCAAATTATTTAATTGGATTTTAATTTGTTTTAAATTTTGGATGCATATTGTTTTACTTTATGGCTGTTCACCGCCCTGAGTCCCTCGGGAGATAGGGCGGTATACAAATTGAATAAACCTAAACCTAAACCTAAACCTAAACAAACTGAACTTTTGAGAGCGACTGCAAACTGAAGAGAAGGGAAGCAAGCTGAGTCTCTCTTGCACACACACATTCACTCTTTCTCACTCACTCTCTCACATACACACGCACACACCACCCCCATGACAGCTCCACCGTCCTCGTTCCTGCACTGGGTAAGCCAAGCCCTTCTGGCGAGGGAAGGTCTCAGCATCTGCTGGGTTCCCACCACCGCCCTCACTTCCCCAGGCCAGATCTTTTCCGGACACCTTGTCAAAGTCCAGGGTAGCCCATCTCCTTTTACCTGTTGCTGCCGCTGGTGTGGGGAGCAGGGGGACGGGTAAGAGGAGGCAGCAGAGCCCTGTTCTGCCCATCACTTGTTTTAGTGCATGTCCGGCTGCGTTTAGTCTGTGCTGGGCAACTGGGCGCGTGCCCACACAGAGGGCTCTGCATGCCACCTGTGGCATGTGTGCCATTGATTCACCACCACAGCTATAGGCTTTCCAGAAATTTCTTAAAATATGGCTTTTCCATCAAACTTGGGGATCCCATGGAAACAGAGAGCCTGTGAGATGGTTACATTGTGTGTAGGATGTTGGTCCGCTCTCTGGCAATCTTAATTCTTTTTATGTATGAATGATCATTTTTAATGGTTCCTTCAGACTTGTTTTTTAACTGTTTATTGCATGCTGCTTAGAGTTACATTTGTGAGACAGGTGGCAGGCAAGCAGGCAGGATCTGTCCATATATCAGTGGTGGGATTCAAAAATTTTTACTACCGGGTCTGGCGCGGCTTGGTGGACGTGGCTTGGTGGGCATGGCAGGGAAGGAAACTGTAAAATCCCCATTTCCTCCCAATCAACTGGGACTTGGGGGCAGAGAATAAATGTCTATCCTTTACCTCTGCTTATCTTTGTTCTTTTTCTGGAGATAATTTTTAAACATATGTACTTTTAAAAGAATAGGTACTAATTACTTTTATTTTCTAAAATAAATTTTATGAAATGCTTTGGGACCCCGAGACATTTTTGGAAATAGAAATGAAACTGGATTTTGACACTTTGCTTTGCAACATATCAGCATCACATTTTTAACATTAAAATATTTTAATCATGTAAAATAAAATTTCAAAGGGAGCTGTGCAGATACACTGGTTAGGCAGTAGAATGTAAGAATCAGCTACTTCCTTCAGTAGTCTTAACAACAGTACACATACCAAGTGATACTGCTAATCTACTTACCAGTATGATCCCACTAGAAAATAAGGGGGAGTATTTATAATTTTATGCGTATATAGTAAAATTTATTGCTGCCATACAAGAATATTATAAACTGTTTCCCCGAAAATAAGACCCTGTCTTATATTTTTTTTGAACCCTGAAATAAGCGCTTGGCCTTATTGCCATGCGCTCAAAAGCCCAATTGGGCTTATTATCAGGGGATGTCTTATTTTGGGGAAAACAGGGTATTTCTTCGTTTCCTACACATAACTTGATAAAGTTGTAGTTTACTGAACTCTTTTTCAGTAGAACATCATGATCAAGTGTAAAGATAAACAATTTTCTTATGGAAGTTTTGGATTAGGCAATTTATGTGTACTTGACAAGTTTAAATGCACTAAGTTAATAGTAGAAGATCACTTATGGGACTTACAAGTTTTGTTAACTTTTTCCCCTCAAACAATGTTATCTGCCTGAGCATACAGAAAAATATTTGCTTCTTTTTAAGAGGCTATATAAGTGCACTCAATCCAAAAGCAGTTCATTCCATTTCCTTACACTGCATGTTTGTTCTCTTTATATCAATTTTATATTCTTCTAATATTGAAGAAGAAGTATGAATGGCACAAATCAACCTAGCTGTACAATAACTCATAGAATCATGTCTAGTTCTTGTGCACTGGATGAAAGATGGAGCCCAAAGGGGCTAAGTGTCCAATAATCAAGACAAATTCTTCTAGTATTCTTGCAGATGCAATATATAATGTCACTGGAATTCAAACGTGATTTATTATAAACTAAATACAGTACTCACATATTATAAAATATTACTTTGTAATGGGCAATTCCATAGAAAAGAAAAAGTACTGATTCAGCAGAATATAGATATGCATAAAACCATACCACAGAAACTATATTAAGATATTATTAAACATGTTTACCCCAAAAATGAATACAATTGTTAAATTATTTTGATTTAATTGCTATTGTATCTTCAGTAGAGGGTTTGTCTATTTCCCTCTTTCTCTCTAATAACTGATACTGTCTCTGAATGTCAATTAGTGGTTGTCACCAACATCTGATAATAAGTTATGGGTGCTAAAATCTTAAAGAAATGAATGAAACTATAAGCAAATAACTGAAAATAAAATTGTAGCCAATACATTCTGCATTTTGCCAATATACAATGATTGTGTATATGTTTATGTATGTGCGCAAAGCAAAAGCAATTTTTCCACACACCCCGAGCCTACTATGAGGTTATATATTTTAGCAGTTGTTGAAGTATTGATCTTATAGATGTCATAGTCAATGAAGGAATTTAAATTAAATTAGTTTTTAAGTTTAAAACAGGCATAATGGATAGTGTCTCTTTTATTACAGTGTCATAGATCTATGGCTTAAAATGCAAATTTGTGCAAGTTGAAATCAGTAGACATCCAAATATATCTGATTTTTCATATAGCATCTTTTATCTTTATTTTATTACTTATTTTTATTTTTGTGAGCTGCCGAAGAGTCATTTAGAATAGGATGACGTATAAGTTTAATATATTATATTATTCTTATTATCTCTTTTATTCATTAAGCATGAAACTCAATCAACTGAACATTAAAAAATATATCACAAATGTCCTTGACTGGCACAGATGGTTGATACGGGTTGCTGGCAGCATCCTAGGTATCAACCAAGTATCTTCTTAAAATGTACGCTGTTTCGAGTAGCACATTTTTTTGCAGTTCTGCTGGTGTTATTTCAAGAAGTTGCAATTTCTTTATGTATTTTGTAAAATTCTTGGACATGGTATCAAGTGCCCTGATGACCATGGGTATCACTGTTACATGTTTCAACCATAATTGTGTATTATTATTATTATTATTATTATTATTATTATTAGTAGTAGTAGTAGTAGTAGTATAAAATTTAGAATAGAGAACATTTCTTCCTGAAAAATACGCAAATAGCACTTCTATTCTGAGTTTAGTATTCAACATTAGATGTATTTGATAAAAATCCTATTTAAAATTTTCTTAATTTTTTATAGCTGTTATTAATAAGCTAAAATGATAACTATATAGACAAATTCTGATTAACAACCATCAGTGCCAAGGATTCAATTATTTTTATCATCATTCAATTCAGATTATGCAAAAATAAAATTGGATACGGTAGAACACAAAGTTTGAGGGTTTGTATTTGATAGGCCATAGAGCAAAGTCTGTGTGGTTAGGAATATATTTGGTTTAGCAGTTAAGGGAATTTTGATTCAAAGCCAGCTGGTTTTTAATTCAGCTGAATCACTGAAACTTGATGAAATGCCATAAGACAATCTAAAAGAAAGCAGATCCTTCACAATGGAAGAGCTGACGTCACCCTCAAAGCTGCCAAGCCATCAATAACTTGCAGAGCTGTTTTTCAAAAGGAAAGATGCAAAGTTGTACCAAATGTGTATATTACATTTTGAAATATTGTTCCAATGCATATAAGTCACTTAATTTGAAACATATATTTTGTGAGTTCTTAGTATGGTTAATTTAGTATATCACCAGGGAACAGTTTGTCTTTAATTTGATGTTCGGTTTGAAATTCTGACTAAAGAGTAGATCAAGAAAGCCTGAAAATATATAGATTATTGATCAAGAAAAAAGGATTTCAGTAACAGTTCTGAGTAGCTAACAACTTTCAAAATCTTGATTGCTTCCAGACATTTTAGACTTCAATTATAATGCTGACAGGAAAACTTAGGTAAATTGGTAAATCTTATTGCATATAAATGAAATTTGGTCTTTAATTTTAATTTGTGAATTGTTTTCTTCTAAAAGTCCATGTTAAAATTTGGATGTATTCTACTGTATATTTTTCAAACATATTTACTTACAATTTTGTCAATGAACAAACTTTTAAAAAATAATTTTCTCTGATATGATGCATATTAGATTGTGCCAAAGATATGCTATATGCAGAAACTGAGTAATTTTCAGCTTTTGATACTCATGGTACTATCATATCTCTGAAATGTCCTATTCCAGCTCTTTTATCTTTGATATTTCGCTGCTGCTTTATTCATTAATAATGTGCTGTGTTGCATTTATTGTTTTTATTGCTGTAAGTTACTGTGGATGCCACGGCTGGAAAACCAAGTCCTTATTTCTAAATTGCAATCTTATGTATGTCATCTGGATGAGAACTGTTTCCACTGAATCCCAAGTAACTTAATTCTAAACAGACATACACAAGAGTAGTGTGTAGGTGTGTGAAATTCTTAAATGTGTTTTATAAGTACGGTAATGTACGGTAAATATGCAAGTGGTCAGAGTTCCAATATTTTTCATTATGTTTTGCTAATTTATTAGAACTTTCAGAAAATACAATCCAAATACAATTTGATCTGCTAAAATTAAGATAGCTACTAGACAGAAGAAACTTTCTGCTGTTATTTAGCCATCATTTAAATGTTTGAAGTGGCAGAGAGGCAGCTCTGATTCATCAATTAAATTTGTGAACCCCTCCAATTCCAATTTGGTTTAGCACGGAGTTCAGTTGCATATTGTAGAACACATCAGGAACAAATTTTCATCTTTCAGTTAGCCTAATGGAACAGCTTTCCTTCTAGAGTTTTGGATGCTCTATGCTGGAGATTTTCAAGAAAAGATTGAATATTAATTTGTCCAGGAGGATGGTATAAGGATTCCTGCCTTGGATTGATTGGAAGATCTCGAAGGTTCCTTCCAGCCCTATAATTCTATAATTCTCCTACTAAGGAGCCAGGTGTCTGTGATGCTGTCATTATTTATTAAACATACAAACAGGAGAAACTATCCAAGTTTAAATAATGAGCCAAAGGTGTCTAAAGGAAAATTTGTTCATGATGCAACTGAATATTGGACCACTGGACCACTTCAGATAATATTATATATGGCTGTGTGCTTGTGTGTGTTTGTTGGCTACAAATCACCATGCTTAGCATAATGGCCCTGTTCACTGTTTGTACACCATAAACTTTTGTTTGTAAAACAAACAAAAAAAAACCCACATGAAATTGTGTTCATGAAATACAATATGGTTCATTTGAGCTTAATGTGTTTCAAGAAGACAACTGTGGTTTACAAATAAAAGTTTATGGCATACAAAGAATGAGCAAGCCATTATGCGTTAAGCATGGTGATGCACAAACCTTACTGGTTTTTTAAATATTTAAAACAATATCATAATAAATTGGAATTGAGGAATAATAGAATACTTTTTACAGTGGATAGCTGTGTTACACTTTTGCAGTGAAAACAGCAACTAAGATTAGATGCACAAACAATTATCCAAATATAAATGTGTTAGTCTTGAAGATAGCACAAAACTGTTGTTTTTACTAGAAAAAAAATAAACTATGAGGAAATAGTACTTACTGGGCAAGCACTTCAGAAAATGAGTCTATAGTATTAAAAAGGGTACAATTTCTTACATTGTGATTGCTGAAACATGTTATACAATGCTATCATTTTTATTGTCATTATAAAATTGACATCTCTAAATAGGGAATCCATGTCTTTTTCCCTTTTTTTTTGCAGTTTAAAAAATTTGCTTTTTTTTAACCTGAAAAGGACAGAAGCAGCCTTCTTCATGTCCTATCAGTCATAGTTTTCCCAAGTTATAAAAAAATAAGTGTATAAAATCATAACAGCCCTTTTTTTGTAAGTTGGGCATCTGTTTTAAAGGAAAATGTCTGCCAATATGTGTTTGTAATTCTTCAAGTACCAATGTTCTTTTCAAGAGAAATTATATTGAGAAAATCACCAGTGGTGGATCCTCTAATCTAAACATATGTTTCGGAAGTAATAATTAATTCTAGTAATGTTTAAAACTCAATATTTGAAAGATATTTAATCTTTCAGACAAACCTTTCCAATTCCCAGCACTCAAACAAAGATAATCAACACATTTGCATATGAAATAGGGTGAATGGGAATATTTCCAGACAAATGTTTTTGCATCACTTCAGGATTAGCTCCAGTCATAATTGTTCACATGACGTTATCTGTTTTGAAGCTCAGTTGATTTGTTCCTGACTCTTCACTGGCTTATTGGAAATTACAGCAACAGTGGCTTTTGAATTCATTTTGGAGAACTTGTCCTACAATTCTGCAGAACATGTGGGTGGTCCATTTTCCACTGCAGGAAATTCTCACCTCATCCTGCTTTGGGGGCTCAAATCAGCCAGTGCACATCAATTCCCCTTCACAGAGCTTCAATATCTTGTTCCTGAAGCCTGTTTCTATTGCATAGTTTAGAGTTTATCTTCTTTCACTCCACTCCCCTAATTCACTCAACACAATAGCATCCAATCATGATAATACCCTAATAGAAAAAATGCCCATTTGCAAAATTGCAACTATTATGTCACTTTCACAAATGTCAGAGGATTTTAAAGCAGCAATCAACTAGAACTAGGCAAACAAGAACACTTTAGTAGCTTTCAGTAAATTTATTGTTTTTTAATAGTCTACCTTTTCCTGCATAGGCCCCTCTTTGCTGAAACCTCTCAAATGCTTTTGCAAAATATAAACAGTCTAGGAAAGTAAGGCAAAAATCTGAGTTTGATTCCTGGCAGCTTCATGGATACACTCATGTTGCTTTTTCAACATTAACACAAAGGGGTTTGGCATTGCCTTCATTCAAGATAATTTATCAATTTTCCAAGATTGTCTACTACTCTGATATTTCCTGGTGGTCTCCCACAAAAATATTATCCAGTGTGATTCTTCTTAGCTTTTTTTACTAATTTTTAAACATTGGGTGGCACTACTAGCAATTTATTTTATTTATTTTTACTATTTTTTACTCCAAGTTCTAGAACATATCAGGAAACAGTACACTTATTTGGGACTGGAACCTTAGGAATGGTTGAACATCCTAAAACTTCTAGTACAACCTTCTTTTGGCCCGTAACTCTATAACCTCAGAAAAAAGAGACTATTACTCTTGTACAGGTAACTATGAATACAAGTATTTAAGTGCACAGATACAAATCATCAGGGTCCAGTGCATTTTAAATAATAGCAATAGCCAATAGCAATAGCACTTAGCTACGAGGACCCAGATTGTTGGGGGCAATAGGCTGACTCTGTAAATAACTTAGAGAGGTGTTTTACAGCCCTCTCTAAGTTATTTACAGAGTCAGCCTATTGCCCCTAACAATCTGGGTCCTCATTTTACCATCCTTTGAAGGATGGAAGGCTGAGTCAACCCTGAGCTGGTGAAAATCGAACTGTTGCCAGATGGCAGAATTAGCCTGCAATATTGCATTCTAACCACTGCACCACCATGGCTCTGTAAATATTACTTTGCATTCCTCTGACCCAATCTAATAGGAAAAAATACAGTGGTGCTTAAAGGTTTGTAACCTTTTTGAATTTTCAATATTTCTGCATGAATACAACCTAAAATGTGACCACTTTACCACACAAATAATAAAACTAGATACAGGTAGTCCTTGATTTATGTTCGTTTAGTGATCGTTCAAAAAGTGACTTATGAATGTTTTTCACACTACCGTTGAAGCATCCCTGAGGTCATGTGATCAAAATTTGGACACTTGGAAACTGGTTCATATTTATGACAGTTGCAGTGTCCTAGGGTCATGTGATCATCTTTTGCAAACTTCTGACAAGCAAAGGCAATGTGGAAGCCAGATTCACTTAACAACAATGCCGCTAACACAACAACTGCAGTGATTCAGTTAACAATTGGGGAAAGAAAGGGGATAAAATGGGGGCAAAACTCACTTAACAAAAGAAATTTTGGGCCCAAAGTTATATGCTACCTGTAAAGATAATCCTATTAAACAAATGTGTCAAAAATAATAGACTTGTTCATTTATTGATTGAGGGAAATAGTCCTGGAGAAAGGTAAATAATGAAATCCTTTCATAACAATGAGGTAGACTTTGTTTTCAAGTGACAGTATGTCTTGGAAGACATGAATATATTGTTTCTGTAGAAATGTTACTTGAAATGTATTCTATTAATCAAAATTAAAATAGAAGGAGTAATTTTTTCAATTATTTCTTGCCAGAAATGTTTAATAGAAATATCTTGTAGTAAATGTACTGAAAAAAGTATGACCAGTTTGAGCACAGCTGAATAAATGGTAAGAGCTCCACCAGCTCTGAGCTCCCTGTCTTCCATAACAGAGTATATATTTAAGTTGCTCCTATATTGAGCAACAGCCATTCTGTGCCAATAGGTTTTGTTTTTGTTTTAATTGTGGTAGACATCTAAAAGAATTGTGGTAGACATCTAAAAGAGAGGCAGTTTGTTGTAGTGGTTAAGACACCAGGCTAAAAACCAGGATTCTGTGAATTCTAGTCCTGCTGCCTTAGACACATACTCTCTGAGTCCTAGCAAGAAGGAAATGGCAAATCACTTCCAACGACACCAAGAAAACTGCTGTGATTAGTCCATTGCCAAGAGTCAAGAATGACTCAAAATCACACACACACAAAATCTAAACAACTAGCAGTCATAGTGAGAAGATGATAGCTTGAGAAAATTTAAATCAAATCCAGTGGTGGGATTCAGTCAGTTCGCACCACTTCGGGAGAACCGGTTGTTAACTTTCTGAGCAGTTTGGAAAATTGGTTGTTGGAAGAAATCATTAGGGCAGAGAACCAGTTGTTAAATTACTTGAATCCCACCACTGATCAAATCTCCATTCAAATATGAAACTCACTGATAACCAGCCACTTTTTCTTAGCCTTCATTCATAGAGTCATTGTGAAATAAACGTGATAGATGGGTAAGAGAACCACATACATTTCACTGGGCAACTAGAGGAAAGCTGAAATAAATGCAATTACTAATAACCAAATCAGAGCCTTGGTGGTGCAGCGGACTAAAGTGCTGTTAAGTAGCACTTAGCTGCCAGCTGCCTGCAATTACTGCGAGTTCAAATCTCACCAGGTTCAAGATTGACTCAGCCTTCCATCCTTCTGAGGTAGGTAAAATGAGGACCCTGATTGTGGGGGCAATAAGCTGACTTTGCATTAAAAAAAAAGAACACCGCTTGGGGGGGGGGGGCGAAAGCCCTAATAAGCAGGTATATACAAAAGTATGAAGGCTATTGCTTAACGCATTGTAAGCCGCCCAGAGTCTCTGGAGAAGGGTGGCATATAAATCGAACAAATAAATAAATAAATCACATCTTCTAGTTTAGAGACATCTTCATCCTAGAGGCATGAATTTGTTGTAGAAGTCAGATGTTAATAAAATGTATTTTATATACTTAGAGCTAAGTAGACATAGCACTAAAAAGTGGCTCTGGAACCAAGGCTTTATCAAATTTGGCTCATATTAGGCACAGCATAAAGAATCTCAAGTATCTCCCACAATGACTTCCAACTTATTAATCAGCTACAAAGGAGGTCCTTTATCTAAATTAACTATTCTCTGCAGAGTAGCTATGTTCAAAGAACTAATGTACAAAATGAGCAGAAAAGCTGCCATCCACATAAGCACATACTGAAAGCTGTTTCATTGTCAACATTGTCAACACGGATTAGTATGCCTTTTTACAATATATTTAAGATAGTTCAGGACTGGATGGTCCACAGCACTTTATATGCCCATCCACCATTAAAATAACAAATTAAAAATTATTCATCCATAAATCTTGGGCTTTAGTCTCTCTTTTATAATCCTATCTAAAGTCTCATAATACTGTATATTGAGAATGGCCAAATCTGACATAACTGCAACATTTACTGAGAACGCCAAAATCTTAGGATCTCGTGTAAGAACTCAGTGAGATCATAAAAATCTCAGAATATTTAACCATCTTATTAAATACTAGATGACTTCATGTGGCTTACATGCTGAAATTGCAAATAAGACCATGCTGGTCGGGGTTTAGATGGGCAAAATCCTATGCATGCCACTTTTAGTTACAGACACTAGAAACAAAATAGATACGTTTGGAGAAAACCAAAACCTTAATTCATCGGGCAGCTGTCTTTATCTCCTCCAGAGCAACTGCTTTTCTTCATAACAAATTATTTTAGGGACTCTGTGCACTATCTGGAATATACCGAACTCAAAGCAACTGTTTTATACAGCACATGGCTCCCTGGTTATATACAGTACATTAATTAGCTGACTTAATACCTCATAAAACTTTTTTAGACTTCCAGAAAGACCAAAATATATGCCTGGAATGCTCTCTATGACCTTGATTGTGATGTCCTTCTTGTTCTTCCACTCCTTTATCTACTTTCTCTCATGCCTGCACAATTATTTATCTTCTATCCATTTTGCACAGTTGCTTTGGGAAGAAGGGAAAAAAAGCAGAGGCCGTCCTGATTCTGCCCCCCAACTTTTCTTTCTTTTTTGCACCTACAGTCAGGAGTGCCGATGACTGCACCTTTGTGCATTACGTGGTAGCTGTGGCTTCCCAGTATTTCATTCTCCTTTTCTTCTATAGGGCATGTGCACAAAGTAGCAACTGGATGAGCTGTTTCCTCTATCATTACTATCCTTTGGCACCCTCCCTGTCATGGAACCTTTGTGGAAGGCACAACTTGCACACCTGCCTCTGATGGCTCTGCTTTCAATTTTGTAGCAATGGGAAGATTAAAAAAGCAGCATAAACCCACAACCCTTCAGGGAGGTGTCCTCTGTAGTTTTGGATACCTTTTTTCTTATTACATGGTAATTTCATTAAGAAATCTAGAGAGAATGCAAAAATGACATGTTCCAATGAGAATTTTCTTAAAATCATTCCCATATTGAAAAGCTCAGTGTCTGGCAAAGAAAAAAAAAAACCTGGAGAGAGTTTTGGAATAGACAATGTTTACTGGAAAAAAGATCGGGTGGAATCTCCAAATCATATTGTTACAATGCAAAAGCAACCAGAGTACTTGGAACTTCAGAGACAGAAATGGGCTCGGGTTTCCCCCAGCCCCCTCCCTTTTCTAAGAGGTCAACAAAGAAACTTGATTGCATATGAAAGAGCCCGTGTATCTATCAGAGAAAACAACTATCAGAACAAAACCACTAGATTTTATTTCATTTCTGGGCATTACAGGACACCCCAATCTGTTGCTCTAGCATATAGAAGGGCAGCGTATAGAATACAAATTAAAAGCAAAAGTTTTTAAAAAGGAAATTACATCAGGGGTAAAATGCTCCCGGTTTGGACCGGATATCCCAAGACTGTAGCAATGGCGGTGGGTGGTTCAGAGAACCGGTAGCAAAAATCCCTGCGCGCACACCCCCCCCAATGCCCAGCTGAGCCGTGCGATCATCAGAGGCTTTTTTTTTAACTTTTAAAAACATTTTTTCTACAACCTCTTCGGCCGAAAAAATGCTTTTAAAAGTAAAAAAAAAAGCCTTCTTTGGCCAAAGAGATTGTAGAAAAAAAATGCTTTTAAAAGCCTCTGACGATCCCAGCTGAGTTGCCTGATCGCCAGAGGCTTTTAAAAGCATTTTTTTCTGCAACCTATACAGCTGAAGAGGTTGTAGAAAAAATGCTTTTAAAAGTTAAAAAAAAAAGTTGGCCATGCCCACCCAGTCACATTACCCCCTCCCCCATCAAACCACTCCCCCAGAACTGGTAGTAAGAAATTTTACATTTCACCACTGAATTACATCATTAGAATGAGAAAGCCCATAAAAAGATTCCTACCATTCATAGTACCATAACATCACACAAGGTGTTCATCACTCACTCTGACCCAGGCCTGACGCCAGAGCCAGGTTTTAAAAGATAGTTTAAATAGGGTTGGAGGAGGTGGTTATACCTTTGGCCTGAACTGTGTACAGGTACTCCTTGACTTACAACCATCATTGAGCCCCAAATTTCTGATGTTAAGTGAGACATTTTTGAAATGAACTTTGCCCCAGTTTACAACCTTTCTTGCCTCAGTTGTTAAGTGAATCACTGCAGTTGATAAGTTAGTAACCCAGTTGTTAAGTGAATCTGGCTTTTCCATTGATTTTGCTCATCAGAAGGTTGTAAAAGAAGATCAGATGACCCCGGGACGGTGGAATGGTCATAAATATGAGTCAGTTGCCAAGAGTCTGGATTTTGATCACTTGACCAAGGGGTTGCTGGAATGGTCCTATCTGTGAAAAATTGTCATAACTCACTTTTTTCAATGCCATTGTAACTTTGAATGGTCATAAAATGAACTGTTGTAAATTGAGGATTATCTGTATCTGGGACACGTAGCTGTTTATCAGTTCCACACTGCTCCACACTGTGAATTACATTTACGTTTGAGAAAGTGCACTAGTTAGGATTATAATTTCTGGGAATGGTTAGAGTGGTTAACTCTGTATGCTATGTGGATGAAATTACTATAATAGTTTTATGATAAAGAGATAAAATAGTTTGCACCCAGCGGTATAGTTCTTCCCAATGGAGGGGGGAACAGAATAACAGAGTTGGAAGGGACCTTGGAAGTCTTCTAGTCCAACGTCCTGCTCAAGCAGGAGACCCTATACCAGTGATGGCGAACCTATGGCACGGGTGCCACAGGTGGCACGTGGAGCCATATTGGTGGGCACGCGAGCTCAGCTTCGGCATGCATGCGTGCGCCAATCAGCTGATTTTTGGGCCTTCTGGGCCCACCAGAAGTCAGGAAACACACTGTTTCTGGCCTCCGGAGGGCCTCTGGGGGGGGGGGGAGAGGCCGTTTTCACCATCCCCAGGCTCCTAGAAAGGCTCTAGAGCCTGGGGAGAGCGAAAAACAGACCTACCGGGCCCACCATGCCATCGCGTGCCTGAAGTGGGGGGAGCATGGGTGGGCATAGAATTATGGACGTGGGCACGCGTGCGTGTGACCCCACCGTGCTCCCCCTGCTTTTGGCACGCGATGGCAAAAAGGTTAGCCATCACTGCCCTATACCATTCCAGACAAATGGCTGATCAATCTCTTAATTTCTGAAAGCAAGCCATTCCACTGATTAATTGTTCTCACTGTCACAGGAGATCCTCATTTGGTCTTCAGGAGGATTCAAATAACACTCATAGCTGGGAATATGCCCCACTAAACTCAACAAGACTCATCTTAGTACATCTGCACAGATTTGTAAAAAGATTCAGCAATTAATGTCAGACTTACATGGAGATGGATCCACGAAAATTGGATCTATATTATGAAGTAGCTCCTTCCTGGGTGATGGTTTTCCTTCACTGAAACAAAAATTATTATAAAAGGATTCAATCTCCTTCCATAGTTCAATAGAATCCCATTCCTCCCACTTCAATGTTTCCTTTCGAAGAAATAAAGTAATGCTTGTTAACCGATCACATTTGCAAAGTTGCTCTAAAATAAGTTTAAAATAGTGGATGCCCCTTTCATTGCACTGGGAAAAACTTTTACCTAGTTTATTTTTTTATTTTAGAGAGTATGTCTGGTTTCTTTTATGAAATGAAAATCAAAGAGATTTGCATCAATCTCTTGTAATACAGTAAGCCAATTCAAGAAATTAAAAAAGCAGTTCTGGTTCATATCACACATTAAGTCACTGTGCGAGATTTAAACATAGTTTGTTCAATAACATAACATAACCAAACCACTGCACCACCAGAGCCGTGGTGACGTAGTGGTTAGAATGCAGTATTTCGGGCTAATGCTGACTGCCAGCAGTTCGATCCAGAACGGCTCAAGGTTGACTCAGCCTTCCATCCTTCCAGGTCGATAAAATGAGGACCCAGATTGTTGGGGGCAATATGCTGACTCTGTAAACTGCTTAGAGAGGGCTGTAAAACACTATGGAGTGGAATATAAGTGCTATTATTATCTAGAAATAAAAAAAGTCATAGGAACGTGATTGTTTGTTTGATTAATTGATAACTAGACTTTCTTCAAGGAGCTCAAGATGGTATGCGTTGCATTCTCTCCTTTTATTTTTTCTCAGTACAATCCTGTGGAGTAACATAGGCTGAGATAAAGTGACTTGCCCAAATTCTGGTTTTCTTCAATCCCTAATCCCACAGATTAACAACTAGGGCAGACTAGCCCAACCCACTCTTTCTTCTCATTGCATTTCCAGCTGCAAAACTGCCCTTCAACAATCCAGGTCTCTTTCTAAGAACATCATTAGTGAGTTGGGCCTGTGGTTCAGATTCTAGGGGAGGTGCTATGGCAGATGGGCAACCAAGCTATTCTTTAGAACAGAAGTGGCCCTAGTATACACACTTACTATGCCCCTAAGTAGAAACATGGAGCGGTATATACCGCAAGTCTATGTGCTATTGCCATTGCTATATATTAACATTTTGTGTTAAACCCTATTCATGATTTATAAACCACAATGGCTAGCTTCCTACAGCATAATAATCTAAAATTGGAAACTATTAATGCAATACATCAATTCATTTTGAAGAGCTACACGATGAAATTAAACACACACCATAAAACGAATCAACAAACCAAGACCTGGCTTCATATTTAAAAGCTGTTTTCTAAATAGTTCAAGGGAGACTCTTAGAAGACTTTTTATGGGAAAAAGCTCCCCATTTCCTGTGCCACTTACTGAAAAAATATCTTATCCATGTTTTGCCTTACTGACTAGACTTCTCTTTCTGAATCTCAATCCACCAAGGGCTAATCATACAAAAGATGTTCCAGCAGGTACCTAATGTATTCTCATTCTTGCTCCCTTTCCCAAACACTGCTGGAAATAGTGAGTCACAAGACTGTGGTTCAGCATATGTGAGATTTAGTTTTACAGTACTCGGTTTATACAACATTGGTTGCTATGGTGTAATTTTATTTAGACAGCCTTGTCAGATCAGAATCTTTGTTGGTCTACTGCACTTAGAAAAGTTCAGGGACACCAGCTGCCAGAGAATGCCCAATCATTCATAAAATATCATCCTTGTTTCAGATACAGAGTACCTAAAACATCCCCAGAGATGGTTGTCTGACCAAAGAAAATAACAAAAACCTTACCCTGGGGCAAGCGAAATAGTTTAAATAACTCTTAATAGAAAGCTGTTGTAAATAACTGATGCATGACAGAATCAAGCAGGAAGTAGAGTGTGGTCAATTTCATGTACTTGGCCATAATGCAAAACTGTAAGGGCAACAGATTTCTTTTCCCATGGAGGGGTGTCTCCCAATAATCCCATATCCAAAATACATCTATATGTTTAAAAACTACCTATTAAAACTCAGCCATTATATTTCAACGTTTTTGTTGAAACAATGTTAGGACTGCAAATCATTTTATGTTGCTGATAGCTTATTAAGTAATTATCATGTCTCCACATTTACTTCACAATTCTGAAAACCAGTTACTTTTCTACTATGACAGAATTAATCAGGTTACATTTTTAAAATTATAAGCTCTCGGGAGAAATCTGTTCGTCCCGTAAAGTGTTATAAAGAGGAAATGTGAAAGTGAATACGTTTTCACCATTGTCATTGTCATTGTCATCATCATACCATTTTCAAGATACTTTGTTTTCCGCACATTTGCTGTTTAAAAGTTCTGATGAACAGTTTTCCTTCATGTCCCATGCAATTTTGTTCAACATCTCTTTTTTGCTTTAACAATATATTAACATTTTATGAATAGACTTTTTAACAAATTTACTTTAAAAAACTCCTTTCATATTATAATAATATATATTTTAGAAGCATACTTTGCTTCTTGGGCTTCATGAAATTCTGCTTCAAGCATATTACCTGAGTGTTTTCCAGACATCAAAGCCATCTAAAGGCTTTGTGCCATTGGTATGTCCTCCAGCAAGTTTCACCAAAGTTGGCAGCCAATCAGAAATGTGGATCAGATCATGGCTTTCGACTCCTTTCCGTTTCAATAAAGGACTGGCAACGAATCCAACTCCTCTCACTCCTCCTTCCCATAATGTCCACTTTCTTCCTCTTAACGGCCAGTTGTTTCCACCGCCCAGAGTTTGGCCTCCATTATCTGAAATAATTTAATAACATATGTGATTGAGCCTGAATATACTGTACGTTTATGTAATATTCTGTGTGTGAAGCAGAAGGTTGGACTTGACAGTCAACTTACTCCATCTCATTCTATGATTCAGTATAAATGTTATTACTATATTAGACCGATGTTTTCAATAGGAAAATAGAAGGTTGTATTTTAATAGGGAGGGCCTAGAGTTTAACAATGGGTCACATATTGGATCACATATTGCTCTATTGCAAATGAGTATTACTTTTGGTTTTGTTTGATAGTCTGAACCCAGAAGCTATGGTTTGTACATCATAGTTTATAGCTTAATTTTATAATAACAATCCACTGTTGTGTAATCAACAAACCATAGTTAAATAAATAATGGTTTATACAATATGAATCAAACAGATAACATAGAATAGTAAAGAAAGGATCAGTCCTCAGAATCTCCAGTGAAAGCAAAAATTCCTGCCTTCAATTTCATAAGCAGTTATTATCCAAATAAACAGTTGTAACTCAGAATAATAGAATAACAGAATACCTCTTGGAATTATAAAGTAGGGAACAAGACTAAAACCTTGGATAGGTGCTCTGGATCTATATAAACAATATAATGTAAACTAAAAGGATTAATCGGCTGACTGGATAAGGACTGTGTCCCTTGTGTAGCAACTACGGGTACCAATGTGTTGATGGACAACTCTCTACCATGCCCATCATCTTTTGTGTTTCACTTCTAATCCACATTTACATTCTTTAAATTGAAAACAAAAATTAAACACAAAATTGTTTGTATTTCAGTCTAGACTCAAAACCACTTAAAATTAGTTGTTCTGTTCTGGAGAATAGATTGGACCCATTCCTGTCAGCCTGTTATAAGGTCTTAAAGACATAGTTGTGTCATTAAACCTGTAGAACTGGATAATAGCAGAATCTGTGCAGTATTTATGTTGATTTGTTAGTTGTTTTTTAACCTCTGCTGCTGAGTACATGTGTAATGTTTTATTGCTATATTTTTAATGATGTTTTTTAAGTTGTTAGCTACCAAGAGTCATGAAATTGAAATATGCGGAAATATAGATTGAAATAATAAATTCATAATATTCAGTCCACATATCCAAGCCAGCTCCATTAAGATTTATATTGTTCCCTTTTCCCTTAGCTTTAGAAATACACAATGCATCCATTGTTTCATCCATTAACTAATGCTTTTACCATTTATTCTTCTTATTTTCCAAGTCACAATACTCTCCATATGTTGTGGTTGCCAACAGAGGAGCTTGTAAAGCTTTGGTCAATTGAGGCTTGCACAAAATGATTTTTAGTATATTAAACGGGAGAAGAATCTAAGATATTGGCTTTAGTAGTATTCATGTCATATGCCCATTCTCTGCTGATGCTAGGGATCATTTTACTTTTGTCATTTTATCAGAAGGAACATTCAAACATTTACACAAATATTTATGTAAGCTACTTCTTAAATCTAAAGCCAACCTCCTATTGTTCTGATCTCATCAACTGGAAATGCATGCAGAAATCAAATATCATATTTACTTATCAATAGATACAAATATTATGATAAAAGATAAATATCTCATAATCTGGTCCAAATCAATCACCTTGAAAACTGTAAAGAGGCATTTCATCTGACCAACTGGCCATCACCACCATTTGCTTGAGTTTGTGTATAGCACTAAGCCATAATTTGCTTAATTTGGTGAATAAACCACATTAGACTGGGTTTACAAAATACATTAAGCAATCCCTCTGGCCTTCAAGCCATTATGGTGGGATTTTCAAATCATACTAGAAACCAAATTATGGACCAGTTCAATGTAACAGCAATTCAAACCTATAAGTATGCATTTGTTGACCTTTTCCCCAGGGCTTATTACGCTTTTTTACAGTGCCATGTTGAATGTGTGATAGTTAAACTGTGGGGTGAAGATACCTACAGATTTTGGCCCCATATGGCAATTTCAGAGTTTCTGTTTCAATACATAACCAAGGAGTCTTTTATTTTAATATGCAGTAACAGAAGAAATGAAAACCATTCTTTCTTTGGCTATTGCAGGAATAAGAATTGCTGATGCATTAGCTCTGTCAGCTGAGTATAATTCAGTACAAACTATGTGCACACAATGTACTGAGGAACACTGGATGAATAATAATCACACTAACTTGGAGAGCCGACTTTCACAGTTAGGATGACTGCTATTGCAAGTTTACTGTACTTTATGAAATTATTGAGAAACGACTTGTAAATCTTTCAAGCAGAAAGTCTCCTCTAAAATATTCCTAAATATTATCCTATGATGGAAAGGCAGAGGCTTAACATGAGACAAAAATTGTACTCATGTCTTAATCTTAAACACATTGGTTGGTACAAATATCCACTGATGACGTGTGAAAAAACCAGCAACTTTCATATTCACTGTATGTGATTAGTTTTGTGTAAAAGAAAAAAAAGCTTCTGTGGGCAACTTGATTTTCTCATGCCACGTTCTTCTGCACAGTGCATGAATGAGGCAAATTTATTTATCTGATTAATTTATATAGCTGCTCTAATCTATAATAGCTCTTTTTTGAGCATAGAAGTAGAAGTCAACCAAATTTTTGGAAGGAAAGTCCACTGATTTCAATGGAATTTACTATCACATATTTATTTAGGAATGGAGCCAAAGTCTTGTATTTGTTGCCAAAACCTTGTATCTACTGAACGAATACTCAAATGCTGCAAAATTGTGTCTGGTGTGTGTGTGTGTGTATGTGTATAGACACTGAAGGAAGTTTATCTTGAATACACTGTTTGGGCATTCCCCAAAGCCTTTTGAAACATTATGTTCTTTTAGAACAGGATTTACTCATCTGATTTTTTTTAACTTAAGGATCTAATTGAGATGTATATTTATAACATCTTCAAAAGGGCCAAGGAGGAAATGAGACTACTCTTATATACTTTTGCAGATGTTAGGTAGGAACTTCAAACAAACAAAGAAACCTCACTATCTTACACTCATAGCAACCTGAGGGGGAAAAAGCTAGTCACAATTAAAAAGTCAGCTGGACAGATACAATTTTTGTCAAGGCTGTGGAAAATCCAGCACCTCTTTTGCTGTAACAGTGGTGACAACTATGCCTTTCCTGTTTGTAGATCAATGTCAGTATGCTGCTTTCATTTTACACATGAGAAAGCAGGGATATCTGGGTATAAGTCAGGGGTGAAACCCAGCAGGTTTTGACAGGTTCTGGAGAACCGGTAGCGGAAATTTTGAGTAGTTCAGAGAACCAGCAAATACCACCTCTGGCTGGTCCCAGAGTGGGGTGGGAATGGAGATTTTGCAATATCCTTCCCCCAGGAGTGGAGAGGGAATGTAGATTTTGTAGTATCCTTCCCCTACCATGCCCACCAAGCCACACCACACCCACCAAGCCACACTCACAGAACCAGTAGTAAAAAAATTTGAATTTCACCACTGGTATAAGTGGACTAAAAAGTCAAATTAGTGGCCACAACTACATATCTGAAGCCCTGCCCCGTTTTATGTGCATCATATGCATACACAGGTTAAAAAAAAAGTCCCGCCATAGCCACCAGATTGATTTCCTCGGTTTAACATTAAGATGGCCAACAGAAGGCTCACTTCCAATTGTAGCCAAACAGGTCCTTCCTGGAATGAGCCTGATTCCTAGCAAGGCAGCACTGCAGGACAGCAGTTCCATTAAAATAAATAAACAGATATAAGCCCACTCGCTATTCCTTCCATCCAAATATACTTTGGTCTGGTAAGGCTTGGCAAGGTGGGAGGGGAGGGAGGGGAGAAGAGAGATGGAAAAAGGACCATCTCTATGATTGTACCAAGGGCTTGGGAATGGCTACCGTCACCCTCCCCAATTTACTTGAGGTGGCAGGCTGGGGCTGCACATTGTTGCCTATCTGACACAAAATAAACAAAGCAATCTGGAGCTAATTCGAGCAGGATCAGGATATGGCTGGAAAGGCTTTACAGGGGGGAGAATGGGGAGTGAAAGGGGGGAGGAGGCTCAGGGGGCAAACAATGGTTCTGTGAAGCTGAACAGCAGCTTGGACAGGAAGGCTCTGCAGACAGGCTGGCAGACAGCTGTCAGCCATTCCAACAACATTTCCTGCAGCCAATGAAAACTGGCCAGGATCTAACCTCCCGAGCCAGCTCAGGAACACCAACAAAGGATTAAACGTTTCAGCATTAGCGGCCTGAATGTCATGGACATAATTCAGTGTCAGGGATATTCTGACTGCACGTGGCTTCTTTTTCCCCTTCCTCTCCTTGCCCTCCCCCATTCACAAATAAAGAGCAGCTGCAATTAAAGTACCGTATCTGCAAAACACAGGCCCAAAGCCAATACGCTGGCTTTATTTACTGTGAATTGCAACTGAGTTCAGGCAGTCAGAGGTACAGTATCTACATCTGTTTTGCAAATCAGTCCTCTCCCCAGAGTGACATGTATTTTTAACCATTAAAGAAGCAATAATGGACACCAGACCAAAAACCAAATTAAATGTTTTGTTTAATTTGTTTGTTTTGCATCTAAATGTTTTAAAATAGAGCTAAGAATTATTCTAAAAGAAATAAATGACACCTAAATATTGAGAATATTTTTATATGTATAATTTCAAATAATGTCTAATGCACTTAGGACTTTTAAATATTAAAAAAATGACTTCTCGATCAAATGGTAATCTGTCCACCTATTTTTTCCCCTGTTAAAGCTAAATGAAGAGCCAGTTTGGTGTAGTGGTTAAGGCTCCAGGCTAGAAAATAGGAAACCCCGAGTTCTAGTCTTGCCTCAGGCACAAAGCCAGGTGGGTGACTTTGGGCCAGTCACTTTCTCTCAGCCCTGGAAAAGTGGAATGGCAAACCACTTTAAAAAAAAACAACTTTTCCAAGAAAACTGCAGGGACTTGTCCAGACAGACTCCAAGAATTGGACACGAATGAACGGAAGGAAAACAAAAAGAACTAAATTGGTCATACTAGTTTCTGTCTTTTAAAAACTAGCCTACAGTAAGTACGTCTTTTCCATGCACTACTTTTAAGAAATGGATAATTATTTCTATATATTCAGAAAGAAAGTAATAGCAAATTCCACAGATGTATAATAGAGTGATAGAAAGTATAGATTCAGTGGCAAACTATGTTATCACATCTCTGATTTCATAAAGAACTAAATCCCCCCAAAATAATATCTTAGGACTGGTTCCAAAGAATTGATATGTATTTACCTTGAAATAAGGAGCAAACATAATCAAAATTTCTGTAATTTGGCATTGCTGAAGGTCAGATATCACCTTAATCACCTCTGATACAAATTCTACTTAATATTCACAAGTTATCTGAAACAGATTTAGCAGAGCAGAGTTTTCACTGACTCTTTAGTTTCTCAAGACCAATATTCCCAGATATTTATTTGCATCTGGGCTAAGGTTTTACATGCCTATTTTTTTTCCAAATAAAGCTGACTTTTTAAAAATTATGCTTACTGTATCATGTTCTTCAGTTTTTACTGATTTTCAAGAATCTCCCATTTAGTTCAGCGCTTTACAAACAAAGAAGCAGAGATCTCTTTTTCCTAACATTTATTTCATAGCAGCTATTGCAGAATATAGCACAAAGGTAGTAGGGACAATACTAGGAGGACTTTCAGACTAATTTAGCATCATACAAAAATGTATTGGTACCCATGGAAATAACATTCTCTTCCTCCCATTTATCTTCATAATGTAAATATTTTTAAGTACCCTCTTAAGCGGATTTTCAGCTGACTCTTTCCTGACTTAGTAACCAAGAGCCATACAAGAACTTTCTGTAATCTGATGGTCTCCAGATGTACAATGCGTACATCATACAGAATTCCCAGGCAATATAGCCAAAATTGTGTCTCCAAGCACCTGATGCATTTAAACCTGGAAGTGACTGCTAATAATGAGGCTATTTCCATCCTAGTGAGTTCTGACATCTGTTTCCCACATTATTATTAAAGTCCCAGACATAATATAGGAAGGTACAGAGGAAAATAATGCAAAAGGAGATAAAAGAAAGTTTAAGACAGAGGGGTTATGAAAAATAAAGCAACAGAAGAATGGGAAGGAATTGGTTCAGACATACCGTAATAGGATTAGGACAGATCCCCAAGTAGGAAACTTATGAGATTCACTAAAACTATTTTTTAATTTAGAATGAATAAATTAAAAACTCTTTGCCAATGATCTAAATGCACATTAGAGAGAAAGTACTTTTTAGATAGCTTCATGGTCATTTTTTATGGGGACACAATCCATGCAATCTATACATTGAAATGGTCAGATGGACCACTGTTGTTCACCCATGACAGAAAAATAATTACAATGTTATAACAATGT
Organism: Ptyas mucosa; assembly: GCA_012654045.1. Lineage (NCBI taxonomy): Eukaryota > Metazoa > Chordata > Lepidosauria > Squamata > Colubridae > Ptyas > Ptyas mucosa. Next base: position 45,261,259 of record WNWU01000002.1, read on the forward strand.
CTATACAATTAGTCCTCGACTTATGACTACAATGGAGCCCAAAATTTCTGTTGCTAAGCAAGACAGTTGTTAAGTGAATTGTGCCCCTTGCCATAGTTGTTAAGCAAATCACTGCAGTTGATAAATCAATCATGCAATTTTTAAGTGAATCTGGCTTCCCCCATTGACTTTGCTTGTCAGAAAACAGCTGGGAAGGTTACAAATGGTGATCACATGACCCTGAGATATGACAGTTGTCAAGCGCCTGGATTTTGATCATGCAACTATGGGTTTGCTGCAATGATCATAAGTGTGAAAAACAGTTATATGTCACTTTTTTCAGTACTTCTATAATTTGTATGAAGTATGAACGCATTGTAAGCCGCCCTGAGTCTCCAGAGAAGGGCGGCATATAAATCAATTTTTTTTAAAAAATCGGAATGGTCATTAACCAAATGGCTATAAGTCAACAAATGGCTGTATTTTGCATTTCCCTTCATTTTCTGGGCTATAGGCCTAGTTGGACAAAATTAGAGAGGCAGAAATAATTCAGTGCAGTTAGGAGAGGGGTGTCAAATAAGATATCCAAAAAAGGATATCCCATAAAATATCCTGAAAACCTGGATATTTTATCTTAAAGCAGAGATGTTTGGGACACTCAGACCAGAGGTGAAATCCAGCAGGTTCTGACAGGTTCTGGAGAACTGGTAGAGGAAATTTTGAGTAGTTCAGAGAACCAGCAAATACCAGCTCTGGCTGGCCCCAGAGTGGGGTGGGAATCAGTGGTGGGTTGCCCCCGGTTTGGATTGGTTCTATAGAACTGGTAGTAAAACCAGCGAGACGCCCTGCCCACTGACCCTGATGTCATGAAAATGCTTCTGCGCATGTGGAGAAGAGCGTGTGCGTGCACAAGCAAAGCAAGCGCCCGCGCGTGGCCCTGTTGCAAACCAGTAGTAAAGGTAAGTAGAACCCACCACTGGTGGGAATGAAGATTTTGCAGTATCCTTCCCCTAGAGTGGGGTGGGAATGGAGATTTTGCAGTATCCTTCCCCTGTCACACCCACCAAGCCATGCCCACCGAACCAGTAGTAAAAAATTTTTAATTTCATCACTGACTCAGACCTCTGAAAAGAGTGAACTGTGGCTTCAATGACAACCTACAATATGAGGAAGAATAAAAAAGAAAATCCATATGCAGAAAAAAATGGAAAGTGATATAAACAAAAGTGAATGCCAACAAAAGAGTCCAGCCTGCTTGGTTCAACCCCATCTACTGTTGGCATGTATGCAATTCCTAACAGGTTATTCCTGGAGGAATGTAAAGCTTGAAAATAAATTATATATGATCTTCATAAGAGGATTGGTACTCCATGTAATTATTTCAATAGGGGCACACTGGCATGAATTATACCCCACTAAAATAAATCATGCTTCAAGCATTTTATCTTACAATTAAGTACAAGAAAGAAAATACAAATATTTTTTCCTAAAGTCACACAAATTTGTAACTTAGCCATAATATTTTCTTGCTATTTATTCAACATCTTAAACAAAACAGCAGTACCCAGACCAACAAAAACGACTAGAATATTCTGGGAGAAAAAGGACATTTATAGTGCTCTCCAAAATCTTTTGTTTACATTTTATCATTTTATCCAAGCACCCTTAGATTTTCTCCTTATTTATCCAAAACATGTTATCTGAAACTGACTCATTGTGACAGTACATAAAGATAAGATGATTTTGGTTGAAATGTCATTGCTAAATGTTGAAATTACTAGAATATGCAAGGCTTCAGAGCTTCAGTAATCACCTAAATGGCCATTTGCAAACCATGAGTTACAGTGTATTTTTTCCTGCCTGACATTCAGATTTTATACTTAAAATTATACAGGGATGAGCCATTAGCAAGCAAAACTACTTACTGAAAATAAGGAATACTGTATAACTTTCTAATAGGCACAGCTATTGCTTAGAATTGTAGGAAATTCACATATCTGGAAAGCATCTGGAGAAATGAACATTCTATTCGTAGCGAAACATTTTGTTTCAATTGGTTTTTTTTTTTTATAAGAAAAGTTTTTATCGGTTAAAAATATACAATATTATAGTTTACAATATGTTGAATTTTCAATATCTTTATAGAAAAGATATTTAAATTATTATTTTCTCTTTTTTAAATTCTCACACAACAGACGTTATTATGTTAAATCAAAACAATCAACCGGAATATATAAAAGTTATATAAGCAAAGAAAGCCAATAGCCAAAATATTATACAAAATACAGTGAAAAGAAAAAGTAAAAAGAGATATAAAAAAAACCCATTAGATAATAGATTCCCCTCCTTTCTTCATTTCCTAGTTCTAGCTCTTAAAACCATGGCCTGGCCTCCCCCCTCCTCCCGGGCTGCCACAGCCCCGCCCGCCCCCGCTCCTTGTTCATCTAATACTTCCCCCTCTTCAGCTACTGTATCTTCTCCCTCTAGGAAGGACTTATGCTGCTCAAAAAAGGCCTTAGCCTCCGCTACGTTATTAATTTTCTTCCTACTGTCCTTCCAGAAAATCATCAAACCCTCCGGAATCAACCACCTAAAGCCTACTCCCTTAAGGTACAGCTTGTTTGATAAAAAATAATATTTTCTCCTTAATTCTCGTACCTGTCTGGGAATCTGCTTTAGGATGGTGACCTCCTTGCCCCTGTACACCAGCGCCCCCAGTCTTTGTTTTCTCAATATCTCATCTCTCAGTTCCCTTCTTACAAATTTAATATGGACCTCTCTTGGGACACTATGTAAAATTGCAAATTGTGAGTTTATTCTATACACCAGATCCACATCCCTTCCAATAGACTCCAAATCTCTTTCAAGAAATTCACCCAACATTTTGACCATCACTTCTCTCAAATTTTCCTGGTCAAGTTGTTCCACGTTTTGAAACCTGAGAAAATAAGACATCTTATCCAATTGTAAAGTTAGCATTGCATTTCCTCTCCCTTCTTCCACCCGCTGGAGTGCCCGTACCTCCCCCTCCAGGCCCCCCATCTTCTCAATTTGTTTTCCATGAAGGAAATTTCTCCTAACATAAACCTTGATCTTAAACAATTGTGATATTTCTTAAAGACTGAACAATGCTAGCTGGGCAATTCTGGAGGTAGAAATCCACATATCTGAAAGTTGTCAAAGTTGAAAAATACTGTCCCAGATGAGTTATCACATTAATAAGAGAAATATTTTGAAAGATTAAGACACCAACCTTTTTCGGTTGAGGCCAAATCAGTGGTGGGATTCAGCCAGTTTGCGCCACTTCAGGAGAAACGGTTGTTAACTTTCTGAGCAGTTTGGTGAACTAGTTGTTGGAAGAAATCATTAAGGCAGAGAACCGGTTGTTAAATTATTTGAATCCCACCACTGGGCCAAATGCTATGCGGTATCTTACTTTTTCCAGAATTCTCTCCACAAATTATCTAAACGTTATACAAAGCTAAATGTGCATTTTGTATCTTAGATGGTAAGTCACTGTAAGATACCAATGTTGTGATAGGAAAGTGATATATTAATGCAGGCAATAATGAAGAAAGCAATTGCTTACGTTTATGCATTTGTCTCTAAAGCAAATACAGATTCTGCAACCTGATCTGCTGGTATTTGTAACAGCATACCACAATAGAAAGGTACACAGGCAGACAGGTAGATAAACATCTACACTGTCTGGCCCACCATGGAAAAATAAATACCGAGTTGTTTATATTTAAGTTGTTTTGAAGCTCATTCTCCATCTTTATCCAACTCTTTAAGAATATATTAACTGTTGTAAGCTGTTTTAGAGCTTAGGGCTTTGAGGGGATAATATATGCACAGCTCAGGAATATGCACAAACTAAAGGAAATTATCATTCTGAATTTCAAATCAAAGTTAGATTGGATTTCATGTTGTACATTTCTTAAGTGAATTAGTAAAGTACTTTGAAAGAGTTTGGGAATAATCTTTTTAGCTTTTCAAATCTTCTAAAGTTTACAGAGCTGTGTGGGATAGGTGAATAAGAACAAAACAGAGCAAAGCCTATTGTTATATTTTCTCAGATATTATTCATGTTCTCCTATCACATATTTAGAATATATGTCTGAAGAAGAACTTATGCCATCTGGGTTCAAATAATTGCTGGGTATTTCATACTTCTTAGTAAATTTATTTGAGATAATAATTATAGTCTAGCAATTATAATCTCAAATATGTGGCCTATTCAAAGCATATTTCTAATGTGGCTTTGCTGGTGGAAAAGTTTCATGTATCTCCACAATAATTTAGTCTTCTGACAAATTAGGATAATACTAATGTTAGGTTATCTTATCTAGTCACTGATGTTTTGAGTTCTTACAAAAGTATAAATAACTTTCTTAACTTACCTTTTGGGGCGGGCATATTATAGTGTCTCCCCTCACCATCTACCTACCAACTTTTTTTTGGTCATGTTTCAAAATAGGCTCCTGTTGCAAGGCTTTGGCTCTGTTGCCAATGCAAGTCAAAATCCAAATATGTTCTAACCTCATTTCAAATTGAATAGAATCTATCTGTCAATGCTACTCTAATTTAGAACCATAAACAGCATTGTCTTCAATAGCATACACCAAAGGGGTTTGCTATTATATATGAAAGAGGTAATGAATATTTAGCTTATATATCATAAGCAATCTGTATCATTAAAAGCAGTAAAGCACACAATGGTGAAATCTGACATAAACCCTAAGGCCTGATTATTCAAGTAGTGACACAATCAAAGTCTGAGGAGTAACGACAGATGGGCTTTTTACATGTCAAGAAAAAGACAAGGTCATAATTAAATAAAAAACCATTTGCAAGTTTAAAACCTTTGCAGGTTTGTAGCAAGCCCAAACATTTCACTGTCTTCTTCCACACAATTTACACACTATATCTAAAAAAATAGTGACCTGTGAAATTGTTTATTATATGGAGAAAACAAAACAATTTTTGAAGAATTAAAAATCGCAGAAAAAGAACAGTGTAAATAAGCTACTCTTACGGGATATACCATATGACTGCGAGAGAAATTAAATAATGGAACGGCTTGCCTTCTGGAGTTGGGGATGCTCTGTCACTGGAGATTCAAGAAAAGATTGGACATTAATTTATTCAGCATAGTACAAATGTCTATACTATACTATACTATGTTGGGGGCTGGCCTAGAAGATCTCCAAGATCTCTTCCAGCCCTACGATTCTATGATTTAATATTTATTAGCAAAACTGCCTCATAGGGCATTCAGAACTGTACACAGTTTAAAACACTATATTAGTGTTAAAACACTATATTAGTGAGCATATTTACTATGTTTCCCTGAAAATAAGACCCTGTCTTATATATTTTTGAATCCTGAAATAAGCGCCTGGCCTTATTGCCATGCGCTCAAAAGCCCGATTGGGCTTATTATCAGGGGATGTCTTATTTTGGGGAAAACAGGGTACCTTAATATGTATTGGCAAGGAATTCACCCTTTTCTCTTGAGATAAGTAATTTTCCCATTTTTGAGAAATATATGATTTATGCGCTCTTCTTTTTTGGGTCATTTTTCTGAACAAAAAAAGGGAGGCTTAGAAAAATATCTCTCCTCACAAAAGTCCTCCTGACTTTTGAACTTTATTAGGCATTCAGGGGAGAAGAGCAAAATATTTTCTAAAAGTGCACTTTTCAGTGTGCACTTGCTACTTTGCGCTGCTGTCGTTTTGGTAAAAAGAGGAAATACATTGTAAGGGGAAAATGCAAGTGACAGTGACTGACAGAAGATGGTTATTAAGTTCATATCCCCTTGGAATAAAATTTACCCAGCTCCTCCAACCTTTTTTAGGCTTATGTACAAGTGAAGTCCACCAACCTCTCAAATGGTTTCTCCAAACTCAAGATCTTCATAAATAATGAGTTAAATTGAATTCCATTTCAGTTAGCCTACATCCGCTGCTATATTCAGGGGAGCTGAAATAGTAAATCCTGCTTCCAAAGCGCCTCTTCCAATGAGTATTTTGCCATTCATATACTGTGTCTCATTGCCAAGACATTTCCATGCATGTTGATGAAAGAATCTCAAATACCATCTGCTAAGCAAAATAATTCTTTCTGATGTTGAATTTAAACTGTCAAAGTTAAGGTACTGGAGACATTATTACCAGTACTAATAAGTCCTCTAAAGCCAGCATAATTTTCAGACTTCCATATACCACCCATCTCACTATCCAAAATGACTCTGAATGCTTAGTTGTTTAATGCAACCCACAATCTTTTGTAGGTTGCATTAACTAACCTTATAAAAATGTTATGTAATATACAAATGCACACTGTGTTCAGCCATGGTTTGCTTTAATAATTTGCTAAATAAATCACAATCAACACAGCACATTAACCCATAATCTATAGTTTATATAAAGAAATAGATGGATTGACGTAAAATATGATATATTAAGCCACGATAAAAAAAAATGCATTATTGGTTAGTGTGAACCTATTTACACATCTTCCTTAGTTGTTTCCTCTTTGAATTCCAGGGATCATCTTGGCTAAGAATGGATGAAATATGTTCCAAAATCAGTAAAATAAAATATCCATATGGATAAACAAGTGTTGAGTCTCACAATTTGAAATGGTAAACATAGGATCCAACTAATTTTTTTATATATCTCTCAAAGTTTCCTACCACTGGCTGTAATGGCTGGTTTGAAAACAATTGGAGCCTAAAATGTTTGGAGGGCATTCAGATGCCTCTCCTTGGATCAAAGCAGGGGTGCTATTCAGTAGGTTCTGACAGGTTCTGGAGAACCGGTAACAGAAATTTTGAGTAATTCGGAGAACCAGTAAATACCACCTCTGGCTGGCCCCAGTGTGGGGTGGGAATGGAGATTTTGCAATATCCTTCTCCCAGGAGTGGGGAGGGAATGGGGATTTTGCAGTTTCCTTCCCTGGAGTGGGGTGGGAATGGAGAGTTTGCAGTATCCTTCCCCTGTCACGCCCACCAAGCCACGCCCACAGAACTGGTAGTAAAAAAAATTGAATTCCACCACTGGATCAAAGGTTAGGGGAAAATCTTGGGGAACTGACAGTACTATTCTGCACTGCTTTAAGAAAATCAATGACCTATTTTTTAAAAGCAATTTCATATTAGAATAAAGTTAGTTCCGTAATAAGAGATAAATAAGTTAAGAAATCAATAGTAAGAAGCACACTGTAACTATGAAAAAAAGGAATTGAGACCATCTGTTGAGCCCGGAGTCTGGCTATTTATACGTATAACTTAGAAGCAATAAAAAGACACTAAAATGTCAAGAATTATACATGGTGGTACCAATATGTAATGTCTGAAACATGTACTTATTTAAAAGGCATGAGGCTGTGGAATGAGTTTAAGCAAGGGGCAATTTGCAAACCTGCCACCAATTCAAGTTGTTCTTCTGTTCACATCAGCTTGGAGCATTCAGAATTGATTGCCAAAAACAGCAATGGAAGTCTCTGATTTCAATTTCATTATAAATTTTTAAACTGTGGGAGTGAATCCTTCCAAAACTTATAAAAGGAAAGGATTAGTAGTATGCACTGTATTTATTAGTTGTGCAGAGTCTATGAAAGCTTTAATTCAGAGCTTGACTGAGCCACTTAATTTCTAACCTCAGGCATTCCCACTGACCTGGATTCTTGAACTTCTGTACTTCAAGGATTAAGCAGCTCCCTCCTCTCTCCCTTTTGGTCTTTGTGTATTGTGTGTTTCAATGCTGTCCACAATGGATAATTTCTGTGATAAGTTTATTCTTCTCTGAGCAAGATTAGTTCCTTCCCACTCATCCTACTAAACTTTTTAAAAATGTACCCATTTTTAAACCCATACAAACAACTTCTATATTTTGAAGAATTCTGCTCCCAGTCTGAACTCCAAAATCACTCATACATTTTGCATTTGAAAACTTTCATTTTAAAGCCCAGTTGCAAGTATAGCTACAGAGTATACACCGCAGTTTTCTGAAAAACCTTAATATGCTGTTAATGCATGATTCAATGATTGCACATACAGTATTAGTATTTGAAGCATTTAAATTACATTGAATCCAGTCCTTACATAGACACATAACAAGAGACACGTCTTCTTTGAAAAATTAATCTATATTGAAATTCCTCTATTTTTATTTTATTTATTTGCTAAATTTATTTGCCGCCTATCTTGCCTACTCTAGCAGCTTACAATAAAAAGGAACAAATGAAAAGACTAAATAAACATAAACAAAAGTAACATACTAGAACCGTGATGGCGAACCTATGGCACGGGTGCCACAGGTGGCACGCGGAGCCATATTGGTGGGCACGCGAGTGTTGTCCTAGCTCAGCTCCAGCACCAGCCAACTGATTTTCAGGCCTTCCGGTCTCACCGGAAGTTGGGAAACTGGCTGTTTCTGGCCTCCGGAAGGCCTCCGGGGGGATGGGGAAGGCTGTTTTTGCCCTCCCCAGGCTCCTAGAAAGCCTCTGGAACATGGGGAGGTGGAAAAACAGACCTACTGGGCCCACTATGCCATCGCGTGCCAAAAGCAGGGGAAAGTGGGGGAGGGCGGGGCGCATTGAATTATGGATGTGGGCACCCGCACCCGCGACCCCCCACGCTCTCCCCGCTTTTGACACGCGACGGCAAAAAGGTTAGCCATCACTGTACTAGAACAATAGAATAAGCTATGAAAAAGAAATCAATGAGAATACATCAGTATGATAACAAAAAGATGGATGAGTGGAGAGCAGAGAGAAAGGAGGGAAGGTGGAGTCTGCCAATCCAGCAGCCACCCCCAGAGGGGAACTCTTATGTTTGGTCCCGAGGCCAACCAGCAGAGCCAGGTCTTCAGGCTCTTGCTGAAGGAAAGGGGGGAGCAGATCTTACCCTAGGATGCAAAGTCAGAAATGTTTTCTGGTCTCTAATATCATATTGGGACAAAAAGAAACTGTGGATCCCGCAAAATCTAATTCACACTTTGCCTCGCTAATGAAGTGACTATAAGTTTCCACTGGAGCTAGCAAAATGAAGATGTTGACTCTCATTATTGTCATCATTGCCCTGTAACTTAGGGAGATTCCAGTATTAATAATTAAACTCAAGATACATATGAACATATTGCTCTCAGTGTAAAATAGTGCTGGTCTGATCTCACCTGTTACTTATAAATTTCAATTACAGTCAATACAGAGATAAATCATTTTGAGATGGGAGAAGGACAGGAATCTGTGAAATAGCCAGACCACAGACTAATCAAAGTGGAACTCCCACAGAATAATGGAATTGGAAGAGACCTTGGAGGTCTTCTAGTCCAACCCCCTGCTCAAGCAAGAAACCCTATACAATTTCAGACAGATGGTTGTCCAATCTCTTCTTAAAAATCCCCAGTGTTGGAGCCCCCATAACTTCTAGAGGCAAGTCTGATTAATTGCTCTATCAGGAAATTGCTTCTTAGTTCTAAGTTGGTTCTGTCCTTGATTACTTTCCAAATATCTACATTATTTGTGGATAAAAAAGCAAGGCTTATTTATTGGAACAAGGAAGCAGATCACAAGAATGGAAATATGGGGACAACATACAAAGCACATAGTAAACAACTGCACTTGTAACTTGTAGTAATATAATTAATTCGGAGACAGGTATACAAATGCTACATTAAGGAGAGGCAGAGCAACTGTTTTTTAAATGCCAATTTTCATTGGTAAATTAGAATGAATTCTCATACTCCATTCTCTGATTCTATTAGAGAATTAGGATGCTGGCTGGGGAATTCTAGGACTTGAAATCTACACATCTTAAAGTTCTCAAATTTGAAAAACACTGTTTTAGGTAGAAGGAAATTCATACCTAACGGCTGTTCTTCAAACTTGTAGCCATCACTCCAATTTATTACATTGCCTTGCCATAGATGATTATGGAAGTTATGTGACAGCATACATTGTATCTGTATGTATTATGTATTATATTTCAAGCATCCAAAGAAAAAGTGCTAAATCACATGCGGTAAAGAGCAAAAAAAACAACGTAATTCTCAATTTATCCTCACTTCAAGAAGCTCAGGAAAGGGAATGCATTCTTTTGTTATTTTAATCTCATAACAGTACTGCAAAGTAGATTAAATTGAGAGACTTACCATGAAATTTGAAGCCCTAGATCTTTAAATCCTAATTTTAGAAATTCAGTAACCATAAACCGGGATTCATGATTTCAACTAGATTACTGACTCTCTGGTACTGTCTACTGAAACAAGGATGAAGAACATTCCTCCAGATATTGTATTACAACTCCCAACAACTTCAGCTAATATGTTTATGGTGAGGGATGCTGAATGGCAACATCTGGACAGCAATACACTTTTCACTACTGCACCAGAAAGCCAACCTAGGCTACAAACAGCATTCCAAAGAAGATCAGGATGGTTACTAAATTGTACTAGCTGTTGATGGAAGAAAACGTACTCAGATTTATTTTAGATCATTGTTTTGCTACAAGAAGTATCCTAACAGTAGGAAAGTAATATGGAAAAGGTTATACTTCAAAACAAAGAACAATATAGATGAAACCAATTTCTGACCGTGATAATAAATAAATTTCATATCTTGTAGCACCCTCTTCTGGAAATTACCAGATATATACAGTAGTAGGCACAGCTTTCTCCATAGTTTTATGTTTATACTTGGGAGCACAGAATGTGCTGAACTTCCACATTTTGTAAGTTGCTAAAGATACAGGGTCTGCCAAGTAGCCACCTTATTTATGGGTTTCCATTTTTTTGTTTAAGATGAGAACTAAAACAAAAATTGGTCTTACTTCAATGGCAGAATCCATTTTCTGTAAGTTAAAAGCCCTAGGTTAAATCTGTTGAATACAGCTTCTCCTATTTGGAACTCAGAATTGCTGCTGAATTGACAATATTGAGATAAATTATCTGACTCAGCATAAGGCAGCTTCCTATGAAAAAAGTACAAATCTACGTAAAGAGTTTTATAATTATCTTGTGAAAATTGTCCTGTTATTACTAAGAGTGCTTTATGACAGTTAATACAATGCTAGATTTAAAGTTATTTTTCCTCAAAAAGAGGAATTCTTAAAAACACCAGTACTACTTCAAAAAAAATTTTTAATTGTATAAAAATATAAATAAATATACAGGTAGTCCTTGACTTATGACCACAGTTTCTGTTGTTAAATATTATAAAAGTGAGTTTTGCCCCATTTTACCACCTATCTTGTCACAGTTAGGTGAATCAGTGCATGTGTTAAATTAGTAACACAGTTGTTAAGTGAATCCAGCTTCTCCATTGACTTTGCTTGTCAGAAAGTTGCAAAGGGTGATCACGTGATCCAGGACACTGCAACTATCGTAAATAAGAGTCAGTTGCCAAGTGTCTGAATTTTGATCATGTAACCATGGGGATGCTAGAATGGTCATAACAGGGGTGGGTTCTACTTCCTTTATGATTGGTTCGCAAAAGGATCGCGCATACGCGGTCGAATCACTCACATGTGCGCCTTGCTTCTGCACATGCGCAGAACGCCAATGACAACATCCGGGATAGTGGATGGGGTCTCCCACCGGTTTTACTTCTGGTTCTTGCGAACCGGTCCGAACTGGGGGCAACCCACCACTGGGTCATAAGTGTGAAAAATGATCATAAGTCACTTTTTTCAGTGGTGTTATAACTTTAAACAATCACTAAATGAACTGTTCTAAATCGAGGACCTCCTGTATATGGTAAGTAGAATTCTGGCAGATTTATTTAATACTTTACCTGAAAATGCTGTTAAGGTATTTTAAAGTATACCTGGATTCATTTTGACTTTTTTACAAGTACTTTTAGACAATAGTCAAATCATGAACTGAAATGTGCTTAATATATTTAGGCTAAACATTTCTTTCTTCTTTGCTATTTTCTCTGCTTGAGAGGTGGCGTATTTGTGTCTCAGAAGCTGATTCAATTTTATTGAGCTTACAGCAAGGTAAAGGCCTGGTCTTTTTGTAACTGTCTCATTCTGCTGCAAGAAAATTTGCTTTTGAAACTTCTAAGAAAAATGAGAGAATTCTGATGGAATTCTCAGGGATGATGTTCTCAGGGATCATGTCTTAGAGGCCCAGCCTATGGGTCTGTATGTTTTTGTTTTGTATAATCATCCCTCCAGAATCATAATGGGTAGATATCTTGATTTCTCTTGTTCTAATAACGTACAACAGAAAACTACAACCTAGAACTAAAGAGGCTTCTTGGATGAGAAACGAAATGTCTTCTAGGAAAAACAAAGTCCAGTTTGCCTTTTGAAAAAGCATCTTTGGGACAACTATGATATGGATAACTGAGAATCTCCATAGACATGCAACTCAGCAGTAACACTCTTCATTATTTCAATAATAAAGTAACCTAAAATTGCTAAGAGAAATTGAAATTTTTTTAAATTATGCTTAATTATGGGAGAAAAACAGAAACCCATTTTATAGAGGAAGACATTTTTTGAGAAACTGCATGGCAATTTGAGAAAGCATCACATAAAATTGTCATAGTAATAAAATCTGGATAGCAATATTGTTCTATATTTAAAATGTCACAAGGTCAGTTTTGTAAAGAACATGCCAAGATTTCCATATATACTTTTACAGCACCTGTGTAGAACAAAGTTGGGCAAAACTAATGCACATCCTATAAGCAATATTTAATCAACCATATTTTAATTTACTGTAAGTACACACAGAAAATAGGCTTGTTAGAAAACAAATTCTCAATACATCCATATACAATAAACAAACGTGTTGGAAATTGTATGTTGTGCAACTGCATCAACTGTTTGCCTATATTGCAACATTTCCAAGCGTTTGGGGAAAGTAAATATTTCCTAAGATTTGTAAAAAAAAAAAAAAAGGAATGAAAGGTACCCCAGAAAATTGCCAAATTAAAAAAATACATTTCAGCTACAAGTAGGATTAATGATAATCATATTTATCCATGTAAGTACATTAAATGTTGCAAATTTCCTTATCGTGTTAGGACTGCAGTAAAGCAAAGCAAGGTTCAGAATTCTGCCCTTGATATCAAACTCCATCATCTACTTATGGTGCCTCATTTTCTATAGATTTAATTATTTATTTGGATTATTTCTGTATGACCTGATCATGTCAATGTCAGGTGATGTACAGAAAAAACTATCAATAACAAATATCTAAAAGTACCAACATATTAAATAGCTCTCCCCCCATAAATAATATTTTTAAAAAATCACTGGATGTTTCTTGATAGAAGCTGAAAGCCTATTAGATTTTTTTAAAATTAGCTTTAATGCTTTCTGAAACCACAGAAGTGAAGGGGCCAGAGGTATCTGGGGAGACCAACATGTTCCACAATGGGGGAACTAATACCAAGACCACCTTCCTTGTGGCTTACACATCGTTTATCTCATTTGAGGTTTGGACCTTGACCAGGTCTTCTCTAGACATTTAGATAAGACAGAATCTTAATGATGTAATGATGTAATCATATAGGAGTTTACGGGGAATGACCACTATTCTGAACTGGGTCCGGAAGCCCACTGATGACCAGGGCAATTGTTATTCTGCAAAAGCCATTTTTATAGCAATCTGGCCTCTACTTTTTGTATCAGAAGATATATCACTGCGTACCTATATATTTAATTATTCATTCTTACCTGTAGAAAAGATGAGAATGGTGTTATCCCAAAGGCCATATCTCTTCAAGGCTGAAGTGATATTTCCTACAGCTTCATCCATTATGGAAACCATTCCAGCATATTTGCGTCTCTTTTCATCTTTGATAAAAGAATATGGTTCTATGTATTTTTCAGGCACTTGAAGGGGCTCATGGACAGATTGCAGGGCAAAGTAAAGAAATAACGGCTATAACACAAACATATACATGACCAAAAGGAAAAAGAGAAGATACCATAGCATTAAACCATCAGAAGAACAAATGATAACATTTTCAGCTATGTATTCTTCCTTCCTTATATTTTCACTTGGCTAGGCTAAAAAGCATTTGAGAAAAGAACTTTGCTTTCCGTGTCTGTGAAGCTCTGATAATGAGCTTAATCTCTGAACACAACTTTTGATTAGTTTTAAAAAAAACTTTAAAAATATTTACAATATAGAAAATATGGCAGCTGAATTCTGTTTGCTGCAGAAACATGTTCAGGAGCCAAAACATTTACAATAAGGTGTGACTAGTTGAAAGACAGTTGGACCATGGTTCCATAATTCCCAACATGATTTCTGCCCTTCATTTTAGTTTTTGCAAAAGGAAACTTCATGAAGTTTCCACCCACAATTTAGAATCCAGATTACCCAGGACTCAAAATGATATAAAACCCTATTTATGTAAGATATGACAAAGGTGAGGATGGCAGGAGAGAAACAGAAGCTCACGGATATGTAAATAAACATGTGTCCCCATTGTGCCTTTCGCCATGATTAGTGTATGTGAACCTAGTTAATTGTGGCTCAGCTATTAAATAAATCATAGGAACCAGAAACGTAGAATCAACAGATGACATGTAAACTGCATACCTCCAGGTAGCATTCAGAAGCCTTAAATAATAAAAATCATATTCAGTTTTAAATTATTCACAATCATGTATGATTGCCTCAAATCTCACGAGATATTAAGGTTCCCATCTACAGGCTTACAGAATGAATCCCCCAAATACCTAACATTTTTGCCATTTTGAATTATTTATTTACTGGCACCTACAACTTCATGTAAAATTGTATAATAACAATTATAATAAAACTGTATAATAACAATTCATGCTTGAAGCAACTGAGGACACCTCATTTTGTGCAATGGAAGAACCCAGACTATTATTTTTCTTGGAAATAATGCATGTTTAAATAAGGAACCTATCCACACAGATAGTCCTCTGGTTTTGCTTACAACAACTCATTCAGGGACATTAGTTGTGTTGAAAAATGGATATATGACCAAAAAAATACAATTATACCTTCTCAATCTGATGACTTGCTATAAGATCAAGAGCTCTTTTTGTAAATACATTAGTAGAATACATAGTTTTAAATCCCTCAGCAATTTTTTCTCCATCTCGAAAATCAAGGGCACATCTGGTCACATTTTTAGACACAATAGGCACACAGCGCTCATGAGAATAATAATCTTCACTTCCAAGAAGGTAGCCTAAAAGCCAAGAAAGGTAGCCAAATGATTAATTATGGTACGATTTTAGGAGGAAAAACTACAGAGATGCCCTAACCCTGAATGAAAAACCTTCTCAGATTTTTTAAAATAAATAAATAAACTCTTATCACTTATTTGGCAATGTATTCCATCCTCTATTTAATAGATATATTATGTAAAATTATTAAAAGCAATACAGTAATATATTAAGTGGTTTAATATATCAGAAACATGGATATTGAAATTATAGAATACTGTAGGCAAGAACAGCTGTTTTTGTTTTGAAATTTGCAGAATAAACTGAATCAGGCTTACAGCAACAGCTGCTCATACAACTTTTGTGCTACTTATGTTCACATTCTCCAGGCAAGTGTAAAAAAGTCTGATGTACTACTGACACCAACTGGTGACTCAGAGACTCATCAGAATCAGGAATTACCTGATTCAAGTAAGGAAAAATTCTTTTTCTCTTACAACTGCTGGAATATTATGAATCCTTCAAACTAATAAATGCATCAATGATTAGCAATTTCTGCATAGAATGATAAACTTTGTCTCTCAGAATATTTTCAACAGACTTCTCCAGCTTTAAGAGAGGCAATATTAAAGTAATTGGAGTATGCATATAGTTTTCACTTCTAGTTCTTCTCTGAAACTGCCATCAACGAAACTGAAGATCATTGCGCAGTAAATTTACAGTACATTATATTAGAAACTGAAACCTCTGCAGAAACAACTATTGCAGTATTACCTAATTTTCCCAACTTACTGTGCTTCAAATATTTTGAAATCGCAACTCCCACAAGAGCAAAGTATTTGGAGAGTTTCAGGCTGGAAAACACTGATGCAGCTCTTCATAAACATAGAGCGTTCAACATGCCCATCGTATCAGTTATGATACGCTTCCTTTATGAATTCATACATATGTCAGTTCATTTATGCTTACTGACAATCAGCAAAGATTATATTTGAATAACAGGCAAAAGAAATCCATTTTATAAATTATACATAGTGTATGTTTGTTTCACTTTTGTGCACTCAATTACTTGTTTAAAATTTGAAGGGTTTCACTCTTTGTGTCTTGATTACCCAGTTCAATAGATTCTTCTACCTGAGGTTCACTCATCACTAAGTTTCCATATGATTTGTGTGGTTCTGCCTTGATGTATTTAATGAACCTGGACATCAGAGTTTGCCTTAACCTATAACTGATCTCAGGCAATTACAATTTGGTCAATAAAAAAAGAAATCTGAGGCCTGAATGGCGCAGTAGACTAAGGCACTGTGATTAACATTCAGCTGCCTGCAATTACTGCAAGTTCTAATCTCACCAGACTCAAGGTTGACTCAGCCTTCCATCCTTTCTAAGGTAGGTAAAATGAGGACCCAGATTGTGGGGGCAATAAGCTGACTTTGTATAAATATACAAAAGTATGAAGACTATTGCTTAACGCTTTGTAAGCCGCCCTGTGTCTCCGGAGAAGGGCGGCATATAAATCAAATTTAAAAAAAAATAAATGACTGGGCTTACCAGTCCGGGCTGCTAGAAATGATAGAACATTCTTAGCATTCAGCATAAAGAAAGGATGAAAATAAACTTGCTTACCAAAGTAAGTATCAAATCCTCTATGGGTAGGAAGACATTCTTTTCTGTACATTCCTATATGCCACTTCCCCACCATGTGAGTAACATAGCCTGCTTCTTTCAACAACTCAGGCAGGAGTTTTTCATCCAGCGGGACACAGCTTGGCTGACAAGGCCAAATTATTTGGTGCTGTAAACCTGTATGGATCTAATGAAAACAAATGTGCCTTAAATATTAGTTTCTACATAACGTTAGGAAGCTTAACAAGGTCTATCTACAGCAGTGTTCCTCAACTTCCACAACTTGAAGAGGTGTGGACTTCAACTCAGAATTCCCCAGCCAGCAATATTTTGCTGGCTCAGAAATTCTGGGAGTTGTAGTCCACATCTCTTCAAGTTGTCAAACTTGAGAAATGCAGGTGTAACTCTCAACCTACAACCACAGCTGAGCCCAAAAGTTATGTTGCTAAGTGAGACATTTGTTCAGTGAAGTTTGCCCCATTTTATGATCTTTCTTGCCACAGTTATTAAGTGGATCACTGTAGTTGTTAAATTAGTAATAGGGCTGTTAAGTGTATCTAGCTTCCACATTGATCTGCTTGCCAGAAGGTCACAAAAGGTGATCACATGACCCTGGGATACTGCAACCATCATAAATATGAATCACTTGCCAAGAGGCCAGATCATGTAGAGATGCTGCAGTGGTTGTTACGTATGAAAATGGTCATAAGTAATTTTTTCCAGTACCATTGCAACTTTGAATGAACTGTTGAAAGTCGAGTTCTACCAGTATTGGTCTAGAGCAGAGGTGTCAAACTCGTGGCCCATGGCCCAAATGTGTCATGTGCTGGCCAGGCCCATGTCCGGTTTAGTGAAGGGGAAAAAGTTTTGTTTTTTTTTTTAATTTGATTTATATGCCGCCCTTCTCCGGAGACTCAGGGCGGCTTACAATGCGCTAAGCAATAGCCTTCATACTTTTTGTATATTTATACAAAGTCAGCTTATTGCCCCCACAAACTGGGTCTTCAATTTACCTACCTTAGAAAGGATGGAAGGCTGAGTCAACCTTGAGCCTTGGTGAGATTCGAACCTGCAATAATTGCAGGCAGCTGTGTTAATAACAGGGTGCTTTAGACCACTGAACTATCCAAGGCTCTGTGTGTTGTGATACATCACGTGATGATGCCGTGACGATGCAAGTTTGACACCCTTGGACTAGAGTGACATATTTTTTATGTCACCCCTGGTCTAGAGTGACATATTTTTATCAGAAGACAAATCTGAATCTTTTTTTTTTAAAACAAAGTAAAACAAAAAAGATGAAATAGAAGAAAGGCATCCCCGGACATGTTTAAATATATTAAGACAAAGAATAAATTATTAAAAAATTAAAGGAGAATGTGTATGGTTAAGAATGGAAAAAATAGAATTTGAGGGTGAAAGAAGATACTATTTATAGAAATAAGAATAGAAAAACTAAGATTGGATTCAAATATGGAAAAAGAACACTTTGGCAGAAACTGTAATTAAGTAAAATATACTTGGATATGATAAATTGTATATGATATTTTATTTATTTATTTATTAGTCACATTTCTATGCTGCTTAAATATTAGTTTCTATGCTGCTTAAATATTAGGGACTCTGGGCGCTTACAGCAAAAAAAAAAACAATGCGAACAATAGCCCATAATTTTTTTTTAAAGAAAACATTAAAAACCCATACACTCCATACGATATATGGTCAATACTCTGTTTCAAAAAATATGTGGGTGTGTATGGGGGGGAACCAATAAAATTTGTCAAAAAAAAAAGAAGACAAATCTGAATATTGGACAAAATCAATTGTGGCAACTTTAAGTATAATCAATTTAAAAAATATATGAAGATAAAGAATATTTTGCATGATGTATCTGTAAGAAAACACTTAACTTGCATTTATAGGACATCTGTGTTTTGATTCTAAATAAAAGAAAACCAAACCCAGAACTGCCGCTTATTTCAGTTTAGGTACAGTTATTTTTTTTACAGAACATATTTGAAATTGACACATCAACTCTGTCTTCTTCTTTTTAATAACTCCCTCCTTATCCTTCATTATCTTAGAGCTGGGGAGGGGAGAGGCAGAAGGGAACTATAATGGAAACTCAGCTAGAGGATCTTACATTTTACCTGCCACTACGGATTTAACAACAGATCTTCACTGGGGCCACAAGAAACATCCTCTCTTAATTATTCAAATCTTGACCAATCCCAAGGTTTACTGATGAACGCTGAGGCTTTGTGAGATCTTATGAGAGAATACACGTACTCCTTGTCTTACGACCATTCATTTAATGACCAAAGTTGTAACAAAACTGAAAAATGTACTTACAACTAGACCTTACACTTACAACTATTGCAGCATCCTTTTGATCACCTGATCAAAATTTGAGTGGCAACTGGCATGTATTTATGAGGGCTGCAGTGTCCCAGGGTCACGCAATCACCATTTGTGACTTTTCCAGCTGGTTTCCAACAAGCAAAGTCAATGGGGAAAGCCAGATTCATTTGACAACTGTGTGATCCACTTAATGACTATGGAGGTTTGTTTAATGGTCATAGCAGAAAAAATCATAAAACTGGAGCTTACTTAGCAACAGAAGTTCTGGTCCCAAATGTGGTCACAAGTACAATATAACATACAAGCAGTAGTGTATTTGTACTTATTAGATTTTAAAATATTGAGCATTCCTGGATGTTGGGGAATGGGGACAAAAAAGAAGCGAGTTTATGTTCACACTCAAATTCATAATATGTTCAAAGATCTGATAAATAAAGAGGATACACAGTACTAATATTACAACTCTATTTTGTTTAAAACATCTTTGATGCAAATCTAGCTCTCTGTATGGTGAACTTAAATTGGCTTCATGTGCTGATTTGTAGTCAGAGAGCCAAAGCTCTCCACACACACTTTTCCATACAGAAAAGGTGAATGGTATCAAGAACAAGCATTATGACAAATTGCTGGGAACTCCTCGAAGCAACCTCTTGGCCTCCATTGCAACTTTACTTGGGGAAAGTAAGGTTACAATTCTGACTCCTGAAGCAAGGCTTTTGAAGAAGCAAGCATGTTATCTATGCATTTTCCCCTGTAAAAATGTTCACAAAGAGAAGTTAAACACTGTGGTCTCTTTTAGAAACCAATCAGTCTGGTGCAATTTGGGATGTTGTAAGAAACAGACATTTTTTAGAAGTTTCTTCAGTATTGCCAAAATTCTTTTGCTTCTCCTTAGTCTATTTCCAAATGGATAATGTCAGACTTCCTAGGTGCAATACTTTCACTCTTGAATCAACTCAAAATCTTGAGTAGCAAGAAGCACTTTTAAGTCACAGGTGCTAATTGAAAAAACTACCCTAATTAGTTTTTCTTAGTTGGTTTCTTCCCACAGTTCTATTAGTAACATATTTTGGACAGGAAAGTAGAAAAGGCTTTGTGGTTTTCTACTCCCTCATCTCCTATGCTGCAAAAGGAACTTATTACTAAGCATGTTGCTAACATGGAAAAAATATTGGTGCTTCCATTTATAAGTTATTTTCCATAGCAGAATAGAGAAGTTTAAGAATGCACAATGCACCCTTTTTTAAAAAAACAAAATGAAAAGCCACAAAAGGACTCTGTAAAGGACATTATCCATTTTGACTGTATCTTAAGAACAGTAGACAATTTCTTGCATCTTTAAGACTGATTTAAGTAACAAAGCGAACACACTGAATAAATGACTACTGTGACACGGTGGCTTAGTGGCTAAGACGCTGAGCTTGTTGATTGAAAGCTCGGCAGTTCAGCGGTTCGAATCCCTAGTGCGGTGTAACAGGATGAGCTCCCATTACTTGTCCCAGCTTCTGCCAACCTAGCAGTTTGAAAGCACGTAAAAAAATACAAGTAGAAAAATAGGGACCATTTTTGGTGGGAAGGTAACAGCATTCCATGCACCTTTGGCATTTAGTCATGACCATGGAGACGTCTTCGGACAGCGCTGGGTCTTTGACTTTGAAATGGAGATAAGCACTGCCCCCTAGAGTCGGAAACAACTAGCACATATGTGCGAGGGGAACCTTTACCTTTACTGTATATTTCTACAAAGTGAGGCTAAACAAATCAAAAGCATTATGTTCTCATCTCCCTTTAACTACACTAATTAGTTTTTTTATCCAAGGCATTATTCATTGTGTTGCAGTAATTCAACATTTAAATGTGTTCTATGTGAAATGCATTCCTTCATTTGACCTGAATCTGCCCTAATTCAGCATGTTGATTCTTAATTTTTTTATACTAACTATACCTACACATCTCTATTATTCCTTATTTGCTTTTTTTAAAAAGCCAAAATATCCCAAATATTGCAATATTACCTGAGATGTGAGCTGGCTGCTTCTCTGCACCTTTAATTTTTTTTTGAACTGTTGTGCATAGAATGGTATATAGCAGGGGTGTCAAACTCACGTTGTCATGGCGGTGTCACATGACGTATCGGGACTTCTTTCTCCTTCACTAAACCCGGTGTAGGCATGACCAGTGCGTGACGCATCCAGCCTGCATGCCGCGAGTTTGACATCCGTGGTATATAGTGTTTCAGAACTAATCCCTTTCTCTATTATCCCTTTCTCTATTCTACAACCCGTTTTATTTTTAATTCATTTCTTAATAACCTTCAACACAGAACTTGCCTTTTTCATAGGGAGCTACGCTCACCTGATATTTCCAACATTCTCCCAAAACATCAATCTATATATTCATAAAAATCACTGTCCTCTGTAACAACAACCTTGTGAAGTAGGTTGGGCTAAGAGCAAGTGACTAGTTTCTACCACCTGAACCTGGGTCTCTCCTACACTTCTTTACATTTGTATAATGTGAACTTATAAATTTACTAATTATATTTGCCTTTAATACCCATTTCCTAATTTATAGAGATTCTTTTTACATTCTTTAAATCTAAAGTATCATCAATTTCACTACTACCCTGCTTACCTTTAACATCAGGTAAAAGAACTGGGCCTAAAGAGATTCTTGGGAAAGTCTACACTTTACATCCCTCCCCTGAAAAAATGTTTACGGTAATTCCAATTTTCCACCTCCTGTCATTCTGTATTATGTGGTCATGATTTCTCCTGATTTATGAATGATATATTTTTGTCAGAAAATCATTGTGCTTGACCCGGTTCTGAAAATCAAGACGGGCTTTATAATGTGATCCAAGATTTCTCTGATTCAAGTTTAATTAACAGAATAGCAGAACAGCAGAATAACAGAGTTGGAAGGCACCTTGGAGGTCTTCTAGTCTGACCTCCCTGCTCAGGCAGGAAACCCTATGCCATTTCAGACAAGTGGTTATCCAATCTCTTCTTAAAAATCTTCAGTGTTGAAGCACCCACAACTTCTGGAGGCAAGCTGTTTCCACTGTCGGGAAATTTCTCCTTAGTTCTAGGTTGCTTCTCTCCTTGATTAGTTTCCATCCTTTGCTTCTTGTTCTGCCTTCAGGTATTTTGGAGAATAGGTTGATCCATTCTTCTTTGTGGCAGGTCCTTAGATATTGGAACATTGCTATCATGTCACCTCAAATCCTACTTTTCATTAAATTAGACATATCCAATTCCTGCAACCATTCTTCATACTTTTTAGCTTCCAGTCTCCTAATCATCTTCGTTACTTTTCTCTGCACTCTTTCTAATTCTTTATGGGACATGGAATAATTGATTTGGAGGTCTTCTAGCCCAATCCCCTTATTCAAGCAGGAGACCCTATACTAATATATAATAGGAGTCCTTATTATAAAAACGCTCCCGCCTATCTGGGTAGCTTCAAAGCATCAGAGTTTTATTTATTTTATTTATTGCATTTATTTAGTTTGTCAAAGATGTACGAGATGACAGCTATAAGTATAAACATGGCACAGGTAATGAGTACAAATAAATGGGACAGTGGAAATAAATGGGACCTCCTTCTGCAAGAGGAGCGCGGTGAGAAAAGAACCAGCCAATGTTGTTATGCATCTCACTTTCCTGGGGACAAGTTCAACTCCTTTTGGCGCCTACCTGGTACCTGCCGGTCAGCAGCTGACTGCGAGAGGGAGTACACAGGGGCTGCGTATAGTAGCGCTCTAGGCGCACTCCGCCGGCACCCAGCGCGTCCAAGTTCGGGGTGAGGATCTGGGAGCCGTGCCAGCCCACGTCGTTCCAGCCTAGGTCGTCGGCCAGGATAAAGACAAGATGCGGCGGGGAGCTTGGAGACCCTGCATCCAGACGACACAGCTGCAATAAGACTTGCAGCCCCAAGAATAGGAGCCGCCGAACCATCGCTGCTCGCCTGATCAAGCAGGAACTGTGTCGACAGCCCGCCTATAAGGAAGAACGACGACCGAGAGGCGGGATCTCTATCAAAGTCAGTGTATCCGTCCAATCCGGACGAAAGCAGCTTCGCCCAGGCAGCCAATGAAAGGAGGCGGGGCTAGAAGCCGGCTGGTTCGCTTGAAGCGCCTTTTTTCTAGGGGAACTCCAGCGATGTGCAGATTGAGGCGATTTCGCTAATAGCCCATGGTGTGATGCAAAATGAACATCGGGTGCAGAGTGCAACCCCGAGAACTGGCCGGCTTGTTTTGTGCTCCTTAAGCTGGGCCCGGTTCCCCATTTAGAGAGTTCCCCATTCAGAGGGCAGGTTTTGCACCAGTGCAATCTTGCTGGAAGACAACTTCTCGTATCCTTCGTCCTCCGCATTGGTGAATGGGGCTGCGGCTGTAGTGAACAGTTGGAGCAGAGGTCTTCAAACTCGGCAGCTTTAAGACTTGTGGACTTTAATTCCCAAAATTCTTTTGAGAGTTAAAGTCCACAAGTCTTTTTTTTTCCAAAAATTTTTTAAATTATTTTTTAAACATAAAACATAAAATACATCTTTTTAGAGCAAGGATTTGGTCCGGCATAAAATAAGTACAATTATTCAGATTCCCTCAATCAATTTTGTTCCAAATTTTGTCCATTTACATCTTTAAAAAAAAAGAAAAAAGAAAAAAAAATCTTATTCTAAACATTTATCATTCCACTATTACACCCAAAATTCTAAACAATAAACACCATTCTAAATCTTTTATCATTTTAACAATCAATATTTCATATATATTCCTCAATCCTAAGACCCATTACCTCAAATCTATTTTACTTCTCTTAAATGACATCTAATATCCATAACATGGATGACTAAGAGAGGAGGAAAATACTTTTTGTCATCCATGTTATGGATATTAGTCATTTCATAAGCAATCAACATTTCCTTCTATAGTTTGTTACTTCCACAATACTTTATTTTATTTACTTCAAATTTATTCTCATATTCTATTGAATCTAATTTTTGGCTAATTCATAGTTTAAATATCTACTTCCCAGCTGTATTTTCCAATACTCCTATCTCTATTTATTTAGACTGGTTTACAGTTTAGCTACTATTCTCCAATAAAATCTCTTCCACTTCCTCCTAAATTTATTTTTAGCTGGTTCGCATCTTAATCTGCTGCTTTCCAGCAATGCTTTCCTCCACTCCTTACCTTAATTATTTTAGCTGGTTCACAGTGTAATTTTAACTGCACACCAACCTTCTCCTTTACTCCTCCTAAATCTATTATAAAACTGGTTCACAACTCAAGTAGTTGCCTTCCAGCAAGTCCACAAGTCTTAAAGCTGCCGAGTTTGAAGATCTCTGAGTTGGCGGGACACAATCCACATCTTGGAGATAGAAAAGTGAGATTGGGCCAGAGGTGGGTTGCAGCAGGTTCTGACCAGTTCTGTAGAACCGGTAGCGGAAACTTTGAGTAATTTGGAGAACCAGTAGTAAAAATTCTGACTGGCTCCTCCCCCATCTATTCTCTGCCTCCCAACTGATTGGGAGGAAATGGGGATTTTGCAGTAAACTTCCCCTGGAGTGGGGTGGGAATGGAGATTTTACAGTATCCTTCCACTGCCACGCCTACCAAGCCACACCCACAAAGCCATGCCGCGCCTACCTAGCCACACCCACATAACCAGTAGTAAAACATTTTGAAACCCACCACTGGATTGGGCCAATTGCGAACATGTAAGTGAGCAAGAAGAGACTAGTGATTCATCTCCCTCTGAAGAGTAGAGCCCCTTTCCTATTGTAGGGTTAACTGAACTGTATCACATCTAATTTGAGGGGTCCTTAGTGCTCTCTGAGCTTGGTGGTTTTCTTGCAGACCCAAACTAGGTAACATCATCAGTCCTAATAAGGAATGGGATTTACTGTTTATATTCAAATGGCTTATCCTGTCAGTGTTGGTGGGAGTGGGCTTGCCTTGAAGGTTCTTCCATTAGGCTGTTTACTCTTAGCGTATTTGGCAATTCCTTGTTTAGGGTATTGTTTATTTCTTAATTGTTGATCTGATGCTAATCTTGGAGTTAATCTATGCTAATCTGGGTGTTGATGGCTGGTGGGGTGATGTTTTGGTCTTTTTGTTCCCTTTATGGCTTTTTGATTGTCTCTTTTGCACAATACCTAGATAACATTTATGTCTGTTTCTATCTACGGCTAATTTTGTCAGAATGCCAGGCTTGGTACTAGACCAAGTCTAAAACCACTAGAGAATATCTTGAAACAGAATCACTACAGCAGAGGTGTAGGTATTAAATCAGCATAGAAAGGAATTGGCAACACTTAAACTAGTGCATCTCAATCTTGGCAAATTTTAAGATGGGTGGATTTCAGAATTCCCCATCCAGCATGGCTTAAATCTTCCTTATGTGGTTTGTGGCTACTGTAACACTAACCAGGCCAGGGGTGAGTTCTACTTACCTTAACTACGGGTTCGCAGCGGGGCCACGCGCGCTCTTCTGCACATGCTCAGAAGCGTTTTGATGACATCGGGGTTGGTGGGCGGAGCTTACCCCCGGTTTTACTACCGGTTCTATAGAACTGGTGCGAACCGGGGGCAACCCACCACTGAACCAGGCCATTTTTTTTTTAATTAAATGGAGAAGAAAAATACTGTAAAGTGTCCCGGGACACTCTCATGATGGTTGCCTCAATTTACATGGGGAGACCTTGGTCCTTTCAGTTGTTTGGTGCTTGATCATGGATTAAAATAGTCGCACATGGTTCTGGACTATGGAGAAACTAGACAGGAGGAAAATTGACTTCTTCAAGCTGTGGTATTGAAGAAGGCTCCTTGCGCATTCTTTGAACAGCAAAGATGACAAACAACAAAATAATGTACTGGTGCATATAAAAAGCAGATATATCTTTGGAAAACAAAATCACAAAACTCCAGCTTAATTATTTTGGCCATGCCATGTGATCATAACTCACTGGAAAAGACAGTTATGCTTAGAATGGTTAGGGATAAAAAGAAACAAGGCAGCCAGAAAACGTGGCTAGACATCAGCCAAAGCATAAAGCAACTGAAGGAAGCCATACAAGAATATAAAATATGGAGAGAGCTATGAATGTGGAGTCCATAGAATCACCAAGAACGGAACAAAACAGAACAGATAGCATATCATCGCCTATAGTTCATGGAGTCAGATATATACTGTGAATTTATCTAATGCTGCACTAGAACCTAGATTAACTCCACTTGTTTTATACATACATATACACACCTTGATACATAATATGCTTCATGGAATTAGCCATATTATAAGAATGATTTTAACTGAAATATTTGCATAAACTTCAGGTAACTATAAACTTAGGATGGTATGATGTGAACTTTGTGACAGAATTCTACCAAACAACTTTTTTTTTTTTTGCTGTAACAAATTTCAGTTAGTGGTCAGGAAGTGTAATAATCACTCAACACTATTTCATCCACAGACTCTTAGTTGATATTTTCTTACAAAAACCTGTTGACATAAAACATGGAAATAGCAATGCCTATTGTGTTTATTAGAGAAAATATATAAATGTTAATCTAAATATATAAATGTTAATCTAAACATTAAAGAGTTGCCATTTAGGCCAATATTCACAGCTGATCTATGATTATCCAGTCAATGAAATCAGTCAATAAATAATTAAGGTATATGTTATCCATTTGACACATTACCTTATACTATTACCTTATACTATATATGTATATGTATATTTATGTATATATACACCTATATGTGTATATACTCTGTGTGTGTGTGTATTGCAATGATGTCATCTTTAAGAATAATCTGATTTTTGTACTAGTAGTACCAATTAGATTCACGTCACTTAAAAGTATAGGAATGTACTTTTTAAAAAATTGATTTTCCGATGATAGCTAGTATAATAGACCAGAGTTTCCCAACCTTTCTGGGTTGGCGACCTTGGAGCAGGGGGAGGGGGGAGAACATGATTTTGTGGGAGAGGTAAGCGCATGTGCATGAGCGTCCATGATGTTCGCAACGATGTGAGTGCAAGTAGGGCCCCAAGCGCCGAGGCTCACGTGAGTCAGGCTGCGAGCGCCCATGATGAGGTTTGTGCGAGTGGGGCTGTGAGTGCCTGCCACAAGGCTCATGCAAGTGCGGCTGTGCCATGTATGGAGGCACATACACCAGCTGGCCACTCATACTGCCAGTAGCAATTAGCCCACGGTCCGATAGTGGGCCATGGCCACAGGTTGGGAACCCCTGCTAGAGGCGGTTCTGCCATGTTTTATATGTTATTGTTTTCTAAGTGGATATTCAGCATGGTATATTAGTAGATACTAAATTAGTAGCAGTCCTGATTATTCAAATTGCATTTCTATGAGCCTAGCGCCAGTTTCTTTACAGTACTCAGGGTTTAGATCCGTGATGGCGAACCTATGGCACGGGTGCCACAGGTGGCATGCGGAGCCATATCTGTGGGCACGCAAGCGTTGCACTACTCAGCTCCAGCGCGCATATGCGCACCGGCCAGCTAATTTTTGGGCTTTCCAGGCCCACCTGAAGTCGGGAAATAGGCTGTTTCCAGCCTTTGGAGGGCCTCCTGGGTGAGGGACGGAAGGCCGTTTTTGTCCTCCCCAGGTTCCAAGAAAGCCTCTGGAGCCTGGGGAGGGCGGAAAATGGGCCTACTGGGCCCACCGTGCCATCGCATGCCAAAAGTAAGGGTAGCGCGGGGGGGTCATGCACGCATGTGCGGGGGGTGGGGCACATTGAATTATGGGTATGGGCACACGTATGCACAACCTCCCCACATGATCCTCACTTTTGGCACGTGACAGCAAAAAGGTTAGCCATCACTGGTTTAGATATATCAATTCTTTTGGAAGCTTCTATTTATTTCAGCAATTTTTATTTAAATGATCTTTTAAAATGTTAATGCAAACTTAGTTTTGAATAGTATAATAATGTGCGTAGCATTATTTTATAAGTTTGTATTAAGATATACATTGCTTATACAAAGGAAATGTTATGGGTTAGTATCAAATAAAGTCACCTTAATGGATTTGCAATCTATCATGGAAAGAATGCATATGGTGAATTTCATGTATAGCTTTGCACAGTGCTTGTCAAATATTGTATATTATACTACAAGTCCCAACATTTTCTTCTAGAGGATTGCTATAAACGAAGTTTTTTCTTGGACAACTAGGAAATAGGAAAAATTAAATTAAAAATAGTCAACTCTTGCTGCAGGGATTGGGTTACACAACTGTCTTTCCACAATAACAAAGAGATAAATTTTTGAACTTTTGTGGCATTATATATTTCTGGAGGGGATCAGAGGAAAGCAATGAAGAAGGCACCGATTATTCAGGATGAAGGAAGAAGGCAGGAACTGCTATCACTAAGTGAGTAATACTGTCATGTGACATCATGTTATATGATCACCTTGCTTAGTACAGAAAGTCCAGTCCCAAATGCCATTTTTAACTACTTGTGGTCCTAATAGAATATTCTCAATATTCACGCATAATTTTCTGCTTTACTGAAGCAGAAAATTTTTGCTGAAATTTCCTCTTTTCAGATTGAATCAAATATTGCCATTAGTTACCTGATTCATTTTAACCTGCTTCAGGTGTTTCACAGGACCAGAGCGTAGAAGAAAAATGATGTTTACATTTATTTGATATGCATTTGTTACTCAGATGGTGGTATTCACATTTTCCCAGCATTTAAACAATGTTTTGTTGTCCAAAAAGGTCTTTTTCTTTCTATAGTAGTTCTGTTATTTTAATGCAACAACCTTTTCTACTAATGTAAAAAAGTCCAAGCATAAATATAAGCAATAAAATCTACTTTTCTGGTACTTTGTTACCGTAAAAATTGTTTATAAGGAGTTGATCACCGTCTTAATGTTCAGGTGGCAGACGGAAGCACTCATGAAGTTCTTTCAAACTGAAATTCTTTCAATTGATGGGAAATGCAGAAACTAGCATCTTCTTCATTGCTCTTGTCCCATTTTATCAAGAAATGGTATATTTTCAAAACAGGTTGAATTTTTAGCTGCTTGTTATTGTGGAAAGGAAGTTGTATACAAATAGTCCTCGAATTACAACCACAATTGGGACTGAAATAAAATTGGGCCTGCACCCAATTTTACAGCCTTTTTTGCTACAATTGTTGAAAGAATCATCAGGTCACTCAGCAAATCATAAAATAATTATATTCTGGTTTCCAAGGGCCTAAATTGCAATCCCATGACTGTGAGGACACTGTGACAGTTGTTAAAATGAGAACTGGTCATAAATCGCTTTTCTCAGCACCATCATGACTTGGAATAGCTGCTAAACATATGGACATAACTCGACTACCTGTAACCTAATATTTTGTTCCAGTAATATAAAACCAGTAGCTTTGCAAAAACCTTGTTTTCTTTTTATTACACTGTTTTGCAAGTTGTAATTCTTCTCTCTTTCTTTTCCCCTTGATTTTTAAAGATATCAATGGACAGTAATTTCTGCCTAAGATCAGAATTACTCATCAATTATTTAGAGATGAGCTATTATATTTCTGGCAAATAATCAAATACTTAACACAATAAAGACACAGGTAATTTGGATATAGGCATACAGATAAAATCAGTGTTCTTAAAATCAGTTTGAAGGAACCTACTAAACACTACAGTATTGAATGTTTTAAGTATGTAAACTTGATTTTTTTCTCTTGAATATTTCCTTATTATTATTGTTGTTGTTACATTTCTCCCCAAATGAAATGCAAATATTCACAACATATCTTTTTACTCCAGACAAGCTCTTTCATATTTTCTATCTTATGTGATTCGAGTCACATGAGATTTCAAATATAGCAATATTTCAAATCAAGGTAATCCCACCTTAATTGTCCATCATGACAATTATGTGATTCTTTGTTTATACTTTAGAACTTCCACCTTTCTTTTGAAGCCGTGTTCTTGTTGGTTCAGTCATTACCAGTGGTTCTTTAACAACACTTGCTGGGTAATTTTTGCCTAGCAACTCAATCTCCAACTTCTGTCCAACTTTACTGAGTTCCACAGGAACATATGCAAAAGCCAGACTTTGCTGAGTACTATAGCTGTAACATCCAGATGTGGTGTTGCCAATAACCTGAAAAATTAAATTTTATTACTTATCAATTTACACTATAAAATACACAGTTAATGCAATTTGTGTTTCTAAATATTTAACTTCTAACATATGCAGTATGCAATAAAATCAAATATGCAATTGTATTAGTTTAAACAGTGGCAAAATACTGAGATTATATTGATACTTAGATGATATAATTCTATTTCAATGGACCATCTTTGTCCATCTATTGCAGGTTAATTCCTATGCTTGACAAAAAATCTACTAGAGACTAAATATTGTTTGACTTCTGTAAATGCTACAATCCCAACTCAAGTGTGTCAGACTGAGGAATGCTGATTTACAGCAAGTACAGTATACATCAGTGGCGTCAAACTCAAGGCCAGCGGGGTGCTTAAATCTGCCCGGGCGGCCAGCCTTGAATTAGCAAAGGCCCAGCCTGCTGTGCCTCTGAAACTCAAAATGGGGTGTGGGGATTAGGATTGCAGGAGGCTGTCCAGGTCATCTACCTCCCACCCCCACCCCCTCCCAGCCGACCCATGGAAGAGAGGTATAATGCTGATCTGGCCGTCAAAGAATCCAATTTGACACCCCTGGTATACATGCACCCACATATACCCACCTTCTACTTTCTGAAAGGCACATTAGCTTTTGCAACTAAATCTACTGAAAATGATAGCCATTTTAAAAAATGAAGTAAATACAAAAGAAGTTCCAGAAAAATGTTCTTCAATTATTTGAACTAAAATCTGCTTGCCTTGTTATTATACCAGACACTTTCATTTCCTTCAGGATCAACATCATCTGTTTTCAAGATGAGACACACAAGTTTTCGTTCAAGCCCCATTTCTTTAATTTGTTTCAGTGCTTTCTTTCCTATGAAGTCTGCTGGCTGGGGAAAAAAGATAGTAAGTGATTAGTAGATTTTGAATGGGTTATAGATGCAGTTTTTGAGAATTAACTGGACATTTTTAGTCAGGTTTCAGGTCTGGACATAATATGGAGGACAGCATTGGTGGTGCTTGTTAGCAGAGCCAGAATGGTTGGGGGATGTCCAATGCCTAGAGGCTGTTGGGGTTTTGATGGAGAAGAACAAGCTTAGGCTGAAGCACAGCAAAATTGAATGGCTGTTGGTGCTTGGCCTCCTGGTGCTAGGAACTTTCCATCTTTGGACTAAACAGACTAAACAGCATCTTATCTGAAACTGGGTGTTGAGTCTTCCTAGACCAGTATTGGTGAACCTTTTCTGCACCAAGTGCCAAAATGGGAGTGTGCATGGGGGGAGCACTGGAAACCAGAAGAGCAGTTCCTCAGTACACGTGCATGCCCTGGGAAGCTGAGCTTTTGGTTTCCAGGGTGCGCATGCGTGCCAGTCGCCCAATAAATGGGAATTATACTATAATTATTTGTATAAAAAAGTGGTATATAACATGAGATTTACTCCCTCATTTCTCAAACGTTCCATGTTAACGATGACTATTATTGGTAATCATGATTATCCTGTTCCTAATGGTGTCCCATGATGTAACCCAGCCCGTGAAACCCTCTATCCTTCCATTGCAAGCATACAGTCCCGCTTCTCCATATATTGTAACCTCCTCCCTTGATGTTCTTTCCAAGGCTGTTGGTTACACCTTCAAGATCATCTCTATGGTCTGGAACCACCCTGCTTTACTTGCTCTTTCCAAGGCCTGGTCTTCTGGTTTATGGCACGCATGCATGTGCGAAGACCAGCAGGTGCACCGGAAACCGGAAGCTCAGCTTTCCGGCACGCACATGCGTGCCGGGAAGCTGCTCTTCTGGTTTCCAGTGCTCCCACGTGTGTAAAGATGAACTGGCCGGCGCAGTGCCATTTCCGGCCCGCAT
The DNA here is from genome assembly GCA_012654045.1 of Ptyas mucosa. Taxonomy (NCBI): domain Eukaryota; kingdom Metazoa; phylum Chordata; class Lepidosauria; order Squamata; family Colubridae; genus Ptyas; species Ptyas mucosa. The sequence continues at coordinate 45,293,400 of WNWU01000002.1, forward strand.
GCCATAGGCTCACCATCACGGTCCTAGACTCTCAGCTCCTTTTAAAGAAGCAGGTAGCAAGCTGTGGGTCAGGAGGCCATAAAGAGGAATCAAGAGTCCTATCACACATAAGCCTGTCTAAAGTTGGAAGCCTGATTGCTAAGTGAAACTTGGATGCTTCTGAATAGTTACTGGAACACAGAGCAATTGGAAGGCTTCCCAGAAGCATTTAATTAGTTTCTTATTCTTATCCATTCCATTTTTTATGGAATAGTGAGTTCAACAGGAACAATTTTATCAAGAAATGGCACTTTCACCAGTTACTGGAATAGAATAGAGATGGATGTCTATGCTCTTGCCTCCAGAATTGCAATTTGCATTTCAAACAAGTGCCTGTGCCAGATTGTCATTATGAGGCAATTATATATTCAACACAGTGGAGAAAACCTTGTAGCAGTTCCACAGACTAAGCAAAACATGCAGAGAAGCAGCTTTTCAACCAGTCTTTTTTTCCAATGGAAAAAAATATGTTGTACCTCCTCAGCAAGGGATCAGAATAAAATGGGAAGAAGAAAATCTGTCTATGACTCCTTTTCCTTTCCATAGAACATAATATGAAATATTGTGAATACTGCTATAATTCATTATCCCCCCCCAATTTATTTTAGCTTTTCTCTGTATTAGTCAGAAGTGAGGGCTAAGCTGTGAAAAATCATAACCATGCAATTTGCAGCTAAAGAGAATAGTGACAATAGCATCATATGTCATCCAAGAATCAGCTAGTTTGTATAAATATTCCAGGCCAGAAAAGAGAAAAGAAACATTTTTTTATGTGAGAGCAAACCTTAAGAAATAAAAACAATAAAATCTAGTTTAATGAAAAGAAGGACTAGGGGTCACATGATAGCATGGTTATGATACTGATAGTAGTGTTCCAATATCTCAGAGGTTGCCACAAAGAAGAGGGAGTCAAGCTATTTTCCAAAGCACCTGAAGGCAGGACAAGAAGCAATGGATGGAAACTAATTGAGAGAAGTAACCTAGAACAAATTTCCTGACAGAACAATTAATCAGTGGTACAACTTGCCTCCAGAAGTTGTGAATGCTCCAGAACTGGAAGTTTTTAAGAAGAGATTGGACAACCATTTGTCTGAAATGGTATAAGGTTTCTTGCCTGAGCTGGTTGGACTAGAAGACCTCCAAGGTGTTCTGTTTTGTTCTGTTCTCTGCTTAAATATCTGGTCAACAATGAGTTTGGCAGTAAGCAGTTCTACAGTTCACTTTAATAAAATGGTGGCTGAGAAGATAATGAGAGATGCCTAGAAATGTTGTTGGAGGATAATAAAGAGTGAACCCAACTGAACATGAGTTAAGAGCCTTTTGGGGGGGATTACCTCATGGCAATAAGGGCAGCAAAAAGTAGTTATTAGTCTGCCCTTATTGCACCACCGAGTGCCAACTGGTGGCCCTGTTTAGAATAACCAGAATAATTCCTCCTTGATTAGAAAGTGTCACAGAAATACCTGCAGGGCTGCAGTGAAGACTATTCTAGGTATCTATTGAATTAGATTCATTTTGAGTTGGACACTGGCTGTACAGGTCTTTTGGATTTGGCCAAGGCACAGTCTTGCCCAATTAATCAGAGAAGAGTCTGAACTCTTGAATTAATGTGCAATGTGGGGGTTACTTTGGTCATCCTTGCTGTATTCCGTAAGCAGTAATTCCATATATTGTCTCTACAAACTCTAATTAAACTCCGCCTATAAAACACATTCAAATACAACTAATCTCCCCAGTGCTTCGCTTCAACATTATTCATCTGATATTCATAAATCTATAATTTATAAATGGAACAAATAGTTTGCATGAAGGCTAATACAGCAATCATAATTAGAGCTTTGAGTATGATCTGGCAGCAGGTGTGAATGGTTTAATGGTCCCTTCTACATTAATTGCGTAGAAGACACTTCACTACTCTGAATGGAGACAGCTAAAGTTATCTGACCTGATCAGCAGTTTTCTTTAAAAAAGCAAACATTTTATAATGAATATATACACAAAAAACATTCACTTCTATATTTCAGGAGAACTGTTAAAATTTGGCAATTTTATTAAGTATGGGGAAAAGGTATGCTGTAATTGAAGATTTGAATTTGGCTGACAAGTGATATTGTACATTTTCTTTTGTATGAATGTAATACTCTATTACAGGGGTGTCAAATTCAAGGCCTAGGGACTGGATCCGGCCCGCAGGGTGCTTAGAACTGGCCCGCGGGACTGCCCTAGAAACAGTGAAGGACCTGTCCGCAGTGCCTCTGCCAGATGAAAACGGAGCTTGCAAGGGCCGTGTGTGGCCCTCCTCGAGCTCCATTTTCGCTGGCAGAGGGTTGTAGGAGGCTGTGGCAGCCAAAAATGGAGCTTGGGAGCCTGTTTTCGCTGGCAGAGCGCTCAGGCCATCACAGGCACCCACCCTGACACGAGTGACATGCTGGCCACACCCTGGAAACACCCACCCTGGCCCCCTGAGGTCAAACACAACCCTGATACAGCCCTCTATGAAATCGAGTTTGACACCTCTGCTCTATTACGTTCATTTTACGAGTTGATTTATTTGGATAGCTGGCAAAAATGGAGTAAATAAATAATGAACAAGTTCACCCTTAAAGTTTAAAGGTTAAATCAATATCCTGGTAATGAATCTTACTGTTGTACATATTCCATTATTAGTTCTAAAAAGTCTTTTGGACTTTTTAAATTAAATACAAAAAGTTGTATTTAATTGTAAATACAACATCATCTGCAAATCATTTTAATTTATGTTCTTGATTTCATAATTTAATTCCTGAAAATTTATTTTCTGGTATTTTCTTTGCTAATCGTAGCAGTAATAGAAATAAAGAAGGCAAGAGGAGACCAATCTTGTTTCTATCGTTATAGTATATTTATGTGATAAAATACTCTGTGGTGCATTCTCAAAGATAATTCCCAAAGATCACAAGGACTAACCCAGCTGTAGCTGTAGAAATTACAAAATTTAAGTACCCAAGATTATTATTTTATCTGGTGAGGAAAATAAAAGGAGGCAATTAAGGACAATAAAAAATCTCTCTTTTTTAGTGTGCAGAAAACTGTCAAAAGATATGTGTAATCTTTTAATAGCATGATTTATTTGTTAAATCACTTGTGAATGCTGGAATAGATCCAAATTATACACACAAAACTACTCAGCTGCATATGAGAGCACAGCATCTGCTGCAATCTGCTTTAACCACCACCTTAAAATACACAGGAGACCATACTTGTGCAGTACTTTCAAATTAATTATTCTTCATTGACTGTTCTTGAGTAATTGCAAGACAGCCTTCTAAAGTAAATTCCTTTCATAGTTAAACAAAGATGACATTTTACCCCTAAAGGCAACCAATATTTCACTGATTCATGTTCCAAATACTTGTGCCAAATGTACTTTCCTAAAAATACAGTCAAGAAAATATTTTGAAATTGTTCCTCCTTTTGACAATAAAATATTTAATGAACTAAATAAGGTCACAACCATATTGTTAGCTGATTACATACTGATTACAAAATTGCCTTTGCTAAGCAATATGGCTGTAAAGTGAGCATCACATGGCCAGGCCACTTAGCAATCCAGCTCCAGCAGTCCCAGCTGTTGTTAAATGAGGACTGTGTAATTGCAATCACATGACTGCAGCTCTTTGCCATTTTGTAATTGTAAGATGGTGCTAATCATATGACCATGGACTGTTTTAATAGTGCCAAGGTAAGTTTACACACACACACACACAAACACACAAAAGGAGAGATGATTTAAAAATGAGAAGTGCTAGGAAGGAATTTCTCACTCTCTAAGAAGATTATCCCAGCTTTTCTGGTAAAATTGTAAACTTCTAACTTGAACATAACAGAAAGTCTGGTATTGTAAGTTTTAAATGTATCTTACATGGCAAGTTCCAGTTTAATAGTACTCATTAACTAAATAAAAATGTTTTCAAATTGTAAACATTTCCAACAACCCACATTTCCTGATTTGATCACCATATTAATAGCCTGATAATTATGCATATATAATTATTATTATGCATAGATAATTAATGAGCTGCAATGGCACAGTGGTTAGAATGCAGTACTGCAGGCTACTTCTGCTGATCACCGGCTGTCAGCAGTTTGGCATATCAAATCTCATTAGGCTCAAGGTTGACTCAGCCTTCCATCTTTCCGAGGTGGGTAAAATGAGGACCCAGACTGTTGGGAGCAATATGCTGACTCTTTAAACCGCTTAGAGAGGGCTGTAAAGCACTATGAAGCGGTATATAAGTCTAAGTGCTATTGCTATTGCTGTTGCTATCTATAGTAAAACTGGTGTGTGCAACTAATTTTATTTCAACTAAGTTAGAACTATATAAAGGAACTGCTCCGATCCCCAAATTACTTGGAAAGTGCCAAAAAATGAAATTAATTAGTAGATCACATTATAGTTTGAGTAATTTACCAAAATAGCAGCATGGACTGGGAAATGAGATAGAAGGAAGGAATATTGCTACATATACCAAGGTACATTACTGCTTAAGTGTATAATTATCTGGTGTTGTTTTGCAGATTCAAATATAACAACTATTTGCAAACAAAGGAAGAATGAATAATAATTAAAGTGTAGTAGAAAAAACCCCCACCTTATTTAATTTGATAAAATATTGCAGTCCAGCTTCCAGTGGATTGGTGTCGCAATTCATCTGTTGAAAAAAAAAAGTGCAATAAAAAACCACTAGGTGGCATATTTTTTTCTCATTTGATGTCCAACAAATGAAACCTATATTTTACATTAATAAAATAAATACTTATTTTTATTAAATTAGCATAGCTCTTAATAAAATTTATATGCTAATCTTATACTATTCCCATTAAAAATAAAATTGTAAATTTCAGCATCCATCGCAAAATCAGCAGTGTATAAATGACAAAGGATCATAATGATAAAAGCACATTTTTTAAAGCAAGACAAATCAGGAAATCCATATAATTACCTTTACTCAATCAGACCAGTGAAAGTTATTTCTATGTGAAAAGCAGCTCTTTCTAGGACTGTGAAAAGGAACTTTTCTGTAGGTCAGACAGCAGCGCAGTAGTCCTAAGGTAAGCAGGTAAGACATCCCACAAAAATAAGACCTGGTGCTTACTTTGGGGGCCAAAAGAAAGTAAGAGAGGGTCTTATTTTCGGGGTAACATGGTATCAGTCCAGTGGTGAAATGTAAAATTTGTTACTACTGGTTCTGTGGGCGTGGCTTGATGAGGGGGGTAATGTAACTGGGCGTGGCCAACTTTCTTTTTTTTTTAACTTTTAAAACCATTTTTTCTACAAAAACCAGCCGAAGAGGTTGTAAAAAAAAATGCTTTTAAAGGCCTCTCACGATCCTTGCCTGATCGGCAGAGGCTTTTTTTTCTTTTAAAAGCCTCTGACGATCCCAGCTGAGTTGCCTGATGGGCAGAAGCTTTTTTTCCTTCTAAAAACATTTTTTCTATAACCTCTTCGGCCGAAGAGGTTGTAAAAAAAAATGCTTTTAAAAGCCTCTGACGATCCCAGCTGAGCTGCGCGATGATCAGAGGCTTTTTTTTAACTTTTAAAAGCATTTTTTTGGCTGAAGTGGTTGTAGAAATAATGCTTTTAAAAATAAAAATAAAAAAGCCTCTGATGATCGCGCGGCTCAGCCGGGCATGGGGGAGGCAGGGATTTTTGCTACCGGTTCTCCGAACCACCCACCGCCATCGCTACCGGATTGGGCGATCTGATCCAAACCGGGAGCATTTCACCCCTGTATTAGTCTATCAGTAATAATTATTACTCTGTATTTTGGATTTACTATCTTTTTACTAAATTAAATTTATTATTGTTAGATTTATCCTGGCTATTTATTTATTCATTTATATGTCAACCTAGCGCAGCCAACATATCTAATACTCCTGCCTTCCAACAAAAACATCCTTGTAAAATGGGTTGGGCTGAGAAAGACTCTGGCCCAAAGTCATCCAGCTGGATTTCATGCCTAAGAGAGGCTTAGAATTCATAGTCTCCTTGTATTTAGGTCAGGAATTTAACACACAAAACTGGCATGACCATGCAGGCGCACACATACACACATCAAAAGACATGGTTTCCAACCTCTGCTCCCCAGGCACGAAAAGCCTTTTCTAGACGTAATGTATTCATTGCGTATGTTCCAAAGTTGTCAATTCCTTCTTCACATCCAGCATCCATGATTGTAGAATATAGAGCTGCAGTATCTTCTCGTTTGTGGTACAACTCCCATCCTAGTTCACCTATAATAAATCAAGACTAATATAAATTTTTAACTAGGATTAAATTGTAGCCATCAAAACTTTTAACCTGAAAAGAAATTTGGACTGATCTTTTCTTATAGCTAGGTTATTTGATATTTACATTTTTAGAAAAATCAATTATTCTACTTATGAGACTAATAATAATTTCCTTTCACTTACCCGTATAAGAAATTCTAATTGCAGTAACATGAATGTTACCAATCCTTAAATGTTTGGATTGTAGAAAACTAAATGCAGCATCACTAAGATCTTCAGAAGTTAATTTCTGGAGAACTTTCCGTGCATATGGACCTGCTACACCCAGTACTCCAATTTCATCTGTAATATTTTCGATGTCAACACTGTATTGTCCTCTAAATGCCTCTTCTTCAATCCATCTGTGTATAAAATAGAATTATTAGATCAGAACAAAATAATATTTAAAATATTATAGGACTAGAAATTCTATAAAAAGTAACAGTAATATTGACAGACACCCAAGTCTTTTAGAATTATCAAAGAGTCAGTGAAGTCAATGGTACTAAACAGTTCGGAAATAATGTAGTCTCCTTCTGTTACCTGTTTTTATTTTTTACTACTAGTTTTTAAAATTTTTGTCCTAACTGGTAACCAGGCTGGAAGATTCCAATTGTGAGAATTCATAGGACAGGACAGAATTTGTATCTGCTTCTGAGGCAGAAACAGCATGGAAATGCAATTCCTGTTATTTATCTACAGAGATAAAACATATTAGCCCAGCCTTGTTGTCTCTTCAACTATACCTAGTCAGTAAATCAAGGAGTATAATCAGTGGTGGGTTGCCCCCCGGTTTGAGCTGGTTCGGAAGAACTGGTAGTAAAACCGGCAGGAGGCCCTGCCCCCCGCCCCGGATGTCGTCATCGGCAATCTGCACATGTGCAGAAAATTGGTAAAGGTAAGTAGAACCCACCTCTGAGTATAATGATTAGGAATCTAAGGCATGGTACAACTCCAGCAATCACTTCCAGAAAAAAAGATTCCTTAGACTTCTTGGATAAGATTGGTATAACCATTACTTTATGCCATAAGGAAGGAAAGATTGAAGAAACAAGCAAAAATATGCCCATAAGTGGTTTTTTTTAAACCTATGACTTAACTGAGGCTATTACAGAATTTTCCATTCCTAATATTTCATCAATGGACAGCTCATTAAAATTACTTCTTATTGTACTCATTCAACATATTTACACAAATATGCCACAAAGAAGTGCAGTATTCCTGTATCCACACACAACTTTCTCACACGTTAGTGAACAAGACTTCTGCAGTTTATGAAACCTTATGAACAAATTGCTCTCAAGATTTTACACTATATACATTACACCGATATACTCAACCAGTCATGAATTTATCTCTATTAAAAGCTACCGGTATTATTATTTCAAGTTTTTATAGCCTTTTTTTATTATTCTGAACTGCAGTTTATCCTATATTCCTTGGACCACAGGTTACTTTAAAACTTCAGTATTTAAAATTTACACTGACCTTAAGTCATGAAGCTCTGATCCAGAACCAGTAATTAATAAAAATTCCCCTGGATTCAGATGAGAGACTGTAAGTTCAGCATAGACTTTGCCTTTGAAGGTTAACATATGACTTATATTTGTGAAACCCATCTATGTAGAAAGAAAGTCAAAACTCTACGTTAAAATCATCAATGATACAGTAGCTTATAATAATGCAAATTAACTTTTTATACCATAGCACACAAATATTACTGAATTAAGTAGACTTCTTCCACTGCTGCCTTTCGATCTTCTCTCCCCCCCCCCCCCCCCCCCCCCCCCCCCCCCCCACTAATAGAAACATTTTGTACCCAGAATCAATTGGAAAACATTTATTCCAGGCAAATCTGTAAACACTTCTTCTAACTTGGCACTTTTTGGCAACTCATTATGTTTTCTTTTCGAGAAATAACCATTACAATACTTTTGTGTTTTTATTTATGTTTGAGTGTTTTATGGTTTTAATTATTATGTTTCTAAGCTGTCCAGAGTCATGCTTTATGAGGTGGGCGCCTATGTGAATCTGCTAAATAAATACATAGATGAGTAGGTAAACAAACAACTTGCTTTGCTCTTCTTCCTGCATATCCTCACAACTAGCAGGATTAGGTCTACATCAGTCTCTTTAAATTGGAATGTATTAAATATCTAGATGTTGGAAGCGTTATTTACATCAGGGGTATCAAACTCAAGGCCCAGGGACCGCATCTGGCCGGTGAGGTGCTTAGATCTGGCCCACGGAGCTGCCCTGGAAACAGCGAAGGAGTGGCTCACAATGCCTCTGCCAGCAAAAATGGAGCTTGGGAGGGCCACATGCGCTCTCCTGAGCTCCGCTTTCCCTGTTAGAGGGTTGCAGGAGACTGCCACAGCTGGAAATGGAGCTTGGGAGCCCATTTTCGCTGGCAGAGGATTGCAGGAGACTGTTGCAGCCAGAAATGAAGCTTGGGAGCCCGTATTCCGTATGCAGAGCGCTCGGGCCACCAAAGGCTCCCCCGACACGAGTGACATTGAGCTGGCCATGCCCTCCCGCCACACCCGAGGTCAAACACAACCCTGATGTGGCCCTCAATGAAATCGAGTTTGACCCCTCTGATTTACATCATATGCATTGATTATCTCTTTAATACAGATATGATCCATGCATTCACTACTCCATTCCATAGTAAACACACTGTATACAAGATGTATTTGCCCTTAGCCACCATAATGTGGAAATGAGATGAGTCCAGAAATAGCCAAATGCATCTAAATAATGGAGTGATTATGACCCTGTTATTTTAGCACCCTGGAACCAATCTACAGAAAGTATTATTACATTATTGGCTTTTTAAAAATGCAAGGGGAAGCCAATTCTAAATCACTTTGTATTCAACTGTACCCTCATATTTAAACGAAGGAAGCTAGTGGCAATTAAGAAATGTGGAAAATGTCAATACAGTGGGGAAGGCAGTGTGACATGATGTAAAGTGACTTTCATGGTCCCTGTAGCTCCAGATGGATGGTGGTATGCTTATCTAGTTGGGACTATCGATTCAACACCTCTGAGTACAAAGCGATCAATGAATGGAATTAACAATGGACTACTAATACTTATTATTATTATTATTGTTACATTATTTACCTTTGGGACCACATTTGCAAAGAGACGATCCAAAAGTTTAACTGAATCACTGCCTTTGATGCTAAACTTGCCAAAAGGAGTAAGATCAATTACACCCACTTTTTCCATCACTTGTTGATATTCCCGACCTACAGGTTCAAACCAATTTGTGCGTCGAAAACTAGGTCTGGAAAAACAATATTTCAATTACTCAAAAAACCTAGCATGACTATTTGTAAATTAGCATAAAGCAACTTGTTCAAAAACATCATTTTGGCATTATTTTTCTTTAAAAATAAATGTCATGTATCTTGATTAATGTATTACCTACTTTTCAAAATGCTGACATAGCTAGTAATGCATTACAATGGATAATAGAGATCAAACAAAATATATTTTAAACTGAAAGCAAAATACTTGATTTGTTTCAAACAAAAGATGGCATATAATACAGGAATAATATGTTCTTAAGGGCACTTCCCCCTTTTTTAAACAGAAACAAGGAGTTCATATATATATGCCAGATATGCAGTGAAAATTGATGGATCAATTATTCTTATCCTATTTCTTAAAAGTACAGTAAAAATAAAATGAGGAGGAAAACCATTTATGCTATTCTGAATATTTTAGAGGAAGATATAAACATAATTAATTTTAAAACATACTAGTTATTGAATATAAAATACAGTAAACCTTAGTTTAATGAATGAATAAGACAGGAGTATCTACTAAACCACAATGTCCATTAAATATGGGATTTTATGCATGCACATTTTACTCATTTTATTCATGTACAAATATTGCGTTATTTTATGTTATGTCAGTAAATGTTATAGGGCCAGATTTTGTCTACTACATCTAAAGTAGACACTACATTTTGTATACTACACCTCTTACACCAAGGTCCACACAAAATGGACAATGCAGTACAATATGTTTCTATTAAATTCTTAGATAAATTAGCAGCACAAATATTTAACTTTCATTTACTTGTATCCAATGTCATCACCATGTTTGTAAAACCAATGAGGTTGTTCCCAGCCTGCATGGAATCCCATGGAGCATTTAGACTTAAGGTTTTCATAAAGCCCACTGACTCTTTCTGTAGGTCTCCCAGCAAATCTTTCTTCTTTAGGAAATCCAACTGCAAAATTAGGAAAATAGCACATTAAATCAAACAACATGAAAAACAATAAATTGAACCACATATGCTGTATAAACAAAAGTTTTACTTCCAAAACCTCATGAGAAGGCCACATGCAATTTGGACAAGGTCATGTATGATTTAGGCAAGGGCCAGGCAGGGCCTCAGGGAGAGGACGAGGCTGCTTCATGAAGGGCCACACTGGGCACGCTTCAGCAGTAGCAGCAGGAAAAGATGGCAAAGGACAACTGGGGTTGGCAGGGCAGCAGGCTGGTAGAGCTGGCAGGATGACCAGAGTGCAAGATGGGCAAAGGGCAGAGATGGGAGTGGAAATCAGATGGGAAGAGTTGACAAGGAGGCAGTCACTTACCTAGCAAGGTTGTGGCTAGGAGGGACCAAGCCAGGAGTGGCTTGGATCGTTCTGGGTCCTTAGCTAATGACTGGTGGGATTCAGTTAATAGTGGCAACCAGGACTTTAAGGATTGCTGTTGCTAAATAATGTGGTCATCTGACATCATACTTCACAATCATATCACTTAGCAACAAAAATTCCGACCCCAATTGCCATCGTAACTCAAGGACTACCTGCAGCTGAAACTAACACCATTGAAAGTATAGGCCACTCCATCTCTTTCTATTTTCATTTTATCACATCCATATAATAGTTAATACATTATTTTTTTGTTTTTAAGCTTCTCACCTCTTTCTTTTTGGGGAGACTTTCCTCAGTTTTTCCTTTCTATGGATTTATTCTCTCTTCCTTCATATATTTGATCTGTAGTTCAGTTCTCGCTCATTCTTTCTACATGACCAAACTATCTCAAGTTAGCTTTTTGTACTGATTACTCATTTTTGTATTTAGTCTACATTATTTTACCATCCATTCATTCGCCCCATTTCTTCTTGTTGTATGACAAACACTTCTTAAGTGCTTCTTAAGTGTTTCTTAAGCACTCTGACTGCATGTCACAAGTGATCAGAAGTGTGCGCTATGAACAATTCTCACTTATTTTACAGCAATTATAGCAAAAAAAAATTTAATGTTTTAAATTTTTAAAGATTTTTATTCTACCTTTTTTCCTCATATACAACTCAAGGTGGCAAACATACTAAATACTCCTTCCTCTTCCTATTTTCTCCACAACAACAACCCTGTGAGGTGGGCTGGATTGAGGGAGAGTGATCGGCCCAAAGTCACCCATTTGGTTTTTCATAATTAAGGCGGGATTAGAACTCTCCTGCTTTCTAGGCCAACACCTAACCATTACAGACAAACATTGGTTCCTCACAGCACCAGCACAGCCACCTGCTATACTATGTACATCTTAAGATTTCTTCATCCATTTTTCTACTACATGCTCTATTTTTATTATTTATTATTAATTTTATCATTTATTATAACTTACAAACATTCACTCCATTCATTTTAATTTTAAATCCATACACCTTGCACAATTGATCTAACCCACATTCTCATTCATGCTTTATTTCTATCATATGCTGCTCTTATCACTTTCAGAACCCAATTTTCAACATCACTGCATAATTCAAGTTCATAAACATTTTCATAGGCTTTCTCTACATAAACAAAGTACACTAAACACTGGATAAAAATAAGAAGATAGTATATATAATGTTATCTCTGTATAGTATTAGAGAATTCCAAAACCACATGGCAATACATAACTGATTCCTATTCCTATTAGTCCAGATAATTATAAAAAAGTCAGTACAAGAATGTTTAAGTGTCAATATTATTCATAATATGGAAAATTATAAGCAAATATCTTACCAATATTATTGAAACCATACGATTCTCTTGCTTTTACTTCTGTGTATTTTGTAGTTGTCCACCTTCCATATCTATTTGGATCTACTTCAATTAGATCAAAAGGAGGCTCTCCACTGAGTATCCAGTCACTAAGATACTTTCCTATCCCACCAGCATGAATGATTCCATACCTGGTAGGGTATGGAAAGGAGGGAAAATACTTTACTACAGTAATATATTCCATCAAACATTTCAACAAAGGCTATGTAAACTCACATTCTACTTGTTTTACAGGAATTCTGTTTTTTTTTTATTCCATGATATTTGGTTAGTGCAAGGCATAGCAAGGGAGAGGAAGTCAGCTCCAGTAGAAGGATTAGATCTGAAAATCTGTGTGTAATTCCCAAATAAGGCATTGATTTAGATCTACTTGACACAGGATGAAATCTCCTACAGAGAAGTCAAACTTCCGCATAGGAAGCAGCATTAGTTTAGTTTTAGTCTGTGTTACAAAATTATCTATGATACCATGTGCTCATGTCATAGGAAGCTGCAGTTAACTGCATTTTCTTACTGTATATACACATGATAAATAGACACTTTCATATATAACATGCTGATACCTGCAGCTTCCTCCAAAGAAATGCCCTCTGTGTAGGAAATACATCTGGTATGGAGCAATCTTCATAGGACAGTCCCTTTTCATTTACTATCTCTCTATCTCTTTTTTAGCTGATCACCTGTAAAATGGGGAAATCAGTGATCTGCTCTGTAAAGGTAAATGAATTATAAAAATTGATCATTATTCTGATTATAACCTAATGTTAAATTATATTTTAATAGAATAATCGCAACAAATGAGGTTCAAATCACATTAAGCATACCTATTTATAGCTAAAATTTATACCTGTAATAAGTTAGTTTTATAAGATGCAAATGAATTATTGCCTTGCAATAATGCATACTTTATTTAACTGTTATAAACATGGTCAATAACATACAAATCCTTACCAGATTGTTAATAAAATCAATAGGAGAGATAATATTGACTCTTACTGAAACAATATAAATTCAAATACCATGGGATAAATCTCTGAAATCCAGAATCTTTGATAATGTCACCAACAATTTCCACAAAAGAGGAAAATATTTGACATATTAATTGTAAAAAATAAAGGTAAAGGTTTCTCCTGTCCAGACATGTGCAACTCTAGGGGACAGTTCTCATCTCTGTTTCTTAGCTGAGGGAGCCAGTGTTGTCGTAAGACATTTCTGTGGTCATGTGACCAACATGACTGTACACTGAGGTGCACAGAACACTGTTACCTTCCCACTGAAGTGGTACCTATTTATCTACTCACATCTGCATGTTTTAGAACTGCTAGGTGGGCAGGAGCTGGCGCAAGTAACAGGAGCTCACCCTATTGTACAGCATTCAGGTCTTGAACCCAGGCTGTCAGCTTTCCAGCTAACAAACTCAGCATCTTTAACCACTCAGCCATCACGCCCCCCTATTATTTGCAAATTAGTGTAAATGTAATACTAATTAAATTTGAAATTATTAATTTTTCTACCTTTAATTTGGCTGGAATCAAATCATCTTGGAAGATATTTTTTACCATTTTTATTTATAATCACTATACGCTAAGACTGGTTTCAAAGTAAATATCTGAGTATTAATCTACTTATTAAGAAGAACAGATTCATTAAAAAAAAAACAATTAGTACCATAAAATGCTAGCTGTAATTCCAAAAGATGACTTTAAGCCATACATAAAGTCAAATTTTGGAATTAAATAAATTAAAATCATTAATCCAAAATTAAGGATTCTTATATTTTAGAACTTTTTAAAATGAGGTTTTTAGTCCTCCAATTAATGCCTTTGAACTGTGGTGCTGGCTTATATTGTTGTGTATACATGGACTGCCAGAGCAAGCAACAGAGAGGTGCTGAATCACAAGTCTACATCTGATTTACTTTGGCAAAATCATGTGTGCAAATTCATTGAAGTCAATTATGCTAGGAATGTTTAGTGCAGAGGTGGTATTCAGCAGGTTCTGACCAGTTCTGGAGAACTGGTAATGGAAATTTTGAGTAGTTCAGAGAACCGGTAAATACCACCTCTGACTGGCCCTGCCCCCATCTATTCTCTGCCTCCTGAGTCCCTGCTGATCGGGAGGAAATGGGCATTTTGCAGTAACCTTCCCCTGGAGTGGGGAGGGAATGGAGATTTTACAGTATCCTTCCCCTGCCACACCCACATGCCATGCCCACCAAGCCATGCCACGCCCACCAAGTCACAGACACAGAACCGGTGGTAAAAATTTTTGAATCCCACCATTGGGTTAGTGGAACAAGAAGGTGCAAGCAAGGAACATGCTGGCTTGATAACATCAAAACTGATACAATGATGAACATCCAACAACTGAAAGAAGCTGCGCTTGATAGGATAGAATGGAGAGCACTTGCCCAAAAAGTGGCCAAGAGTTGGACACAGTTGAATAGTTAAAACAACAACAAAGTCCTCTGATATTAGAGATAAATTGCATATTCTTTTAACAAATAAATATTACACCAGAGATTTTTAATAATTTCTCAGTGAATACTATCTCAATTTGATGGTTTTTAATTTTAAAAATTTCTTATCATTACCTGCAGCAAGTCTTCAAATTCCTTTTCTGAAAAAGGAAAATTAGGCACAGATACCTGTGGTTTATATTTTATTTCTATTTTATTTTTGCAGTAAAGATTAAAGTAATTTAACAAACTTTTTTCAGTAATGACTGATACCCCCAAACCTTAAAGAATCAGCTTACTTACCCAAAACCAATGGCCACCCAGTAATTATGAACGCTCTGATGTGGTCCCACCATTGGCAGAATATCTGGAGAATATGTTATAGGACCTGCAACTACATTGATAATATCTGCTTCTCTCAGGACAGGGACCATTTCCATAGCAGCCTCGACATGATCAATTATTCGATCTAAATCAGATTCAAAAAGCTCCTTTCCAAAGCCTTTAAAAAAAGTGTGATAAATTTTGTATATATTGTCTTCCCACTTTAATATATTTTCTATTTTATACAGAGCAAGCAAATGTTCCCGTTTTCAATAAGTCTCCAATGTTATAATATTGGACATGTAAGCAAAAAATATAAATTTGGATATAAATATAAATTTTGAAGAGCACAGCAAAGAAGCAATGGCTAGTATACATTTATAAGCAAGATTGTGAAAAGGTCTTTTTTGTCTTTATAGATATATATGTATAATGTAAAAATCCAATTAACAAGTCTGAGCACTCAGCATGACCAATGAAATTTATTTTTCCCAAGAAAAATTACCTGGTGGGACTCCATCTTCTACCCAAGATTTCTGCAGTTTCATTTTTTTTTGACTTTCATATGGCCCTAATAAAAGGCCATCTCTTTCTTGTCTTAGATAATATGAACCTTCTAAGTCACGAAGAACAGCCAATTCCTTCTTCAGGACTTTCACTTCAGGGATAGTTCCAGTAACAATATATTGGTGATGAACAGGTATAAGTGGATGATGTAGTCCAATCATTCTACCTATTTCTCGAGCCCAGAAACCTAAAAGCACAATGTACAGAAATGTCAATTAGAATGACATGATCCTGGCCAACAAATAGCACAATCTTTTTTTTAAGTACAATATTTAAAAAGTAAAATTCAGTGTTTTTAAATATGACTGGTTCAAGGAAACCATAACCCATATACTTATGCCTAGGCTGCAGCTGTCTATTACAATGTATATAACTAATATTTTAAAAAGTCAAAGGAAGGAAAGCCCAGAGATAAACAGGATAACTTCAGGTTTATTTATGTCTGCACAGTCTTTATATCCTGCCTTTATTATTTTTATAAATGACACAAGCAGTGAGCACATACAATACTCTTTCTTTCTCCCCTTTTCCCTGTAACCCTGTACCCTGTGAGTGAATTGGGCTGAGAGAGAGTGACTGTCCTAAGGTCACCCAACCAGCTTTCATGCCTAAGGAGCAACTAGAACTCATAGACTCCTGGTTTCTAAGCAAGCACCTGAAGCAAACCACACTGGCTTTCAATGTGTTGCTTGGTTTTTATTATTAAACAGTAATAAGAGCAGGGCAATGATTTCATTAAAACACATTAATATCCTCAAAATTGGAAAGCCAAAATGGTAAAATTAAAAGGACATCCCTGCAGATAGATAATAGATTAGATGATAAGACAGATAGACAGATAGACAGACAGATAGATAGATAGATCCTTCCAGGTTTCCATACCAACCTAGCTCTATCAAGTGAGCAGGGAGAGATCCAATAATGTTTTTTGACTGCAGACCCTGTATTTTGGAATAGCTTCCTCCTGAGGCCAGGTTAGCATCCCTGGTAGTAGCCTTTTAAAGCTGGTAAAAAACCAGAAGGGTTCTGGAGTGCATTTGAAGACTAAGAAAAAGCTACCACTTTTATTTTCTGGTTGTTATTTTTCTTTCTTTTGTATTGTATTGTATTGTGTTTGTTTGTTTCTTTGTAATGTATCCAGCTAATACCATTAATGTGTTTTATAAGTTTGCACTGAATGAGTGTAATCTGTTAGTTGTAACCTAATTTATAATGTGGTGTATAAGAAACAAAGAAACAAAGTAAACAACTAATGCCCCTATCCCAGCTTTCCCGATGTTCCTTTGCTATGGACAGCTGCATATGCACTGTATAAAATTTAACTGGATGAACTGGAAAGTCATATAAAGTCATAAAGGTCATATAAATTTTCTTAAGGAGGTATCTGTAAAACTCACAGTGAAGCGAGATGTACCCAATCTTGTTGCTGGTATCCTTAAGATTTATATTGACTGTTTCCCTATGACTATCACTAAGTGTTGTACCTTATGATTCTTGATGAATGTATCTTTTCTTTTATGTACAACAAGAGCGTATCCACCAAGACAAATTCCTTGTGTGTCCAATCACACTTGGCCAGTAAAGAATTCTATTTCTATTCCTATTCCTATTCCTATTCCTATTCCTATTCCTATTCCTATT
>WNWU01000002.1:45312034-45385291 GCA_012654045.1 Ptyas mucosa
GAAAGAAAGAAAGAAAGAAAGAAAGAAAGAAAGAAAGAAAGAAAGAAAGAAAGAAAGAAAGGAGCTACCATGCATCTCTATGCAACTCATGCTATATTTTCAGCTGGAACTTCTTCCTACCTAAACCTTAACACCGCACACAGGTATTTAAAACCATTAAACATCTTGGATTAATCTTGAAACTTTTCGCATACTTGTACTTAAACAGAAAGAATTTTGTTTTAACGCACATGGCTTCAATTCCAAAGCTACTTTTTATGAAGACCAAGTCATGAAGCGGAGATTGGAAGCAAAGTAAAGGTTAACCTTATCATTCCTTCTAACCCCTTCCTACATATGTGGAAGTGAGCCTTTCTACTTGTCGTTTTATTACCAACAATTTACCACTATCTTCAAATTAAGGAGTTGCCTTCCAACAACAAAAAACACAAGTTTGCAAACTGCCTGAATAGTAACACAGCACATAATTTTTGTATGTTAAACATCGAACCACAAAGAGGGAAGAGGGAAAATATTTGTGAGAAATATTTACTGTGCTTTTTGCTCGTCAAATTTAAAAGGCCATTGGACTCCATAAAAGTTGTGACAGCAATAGACGTAATGATGTAACTAACCATGAAGCAGCAGCTAGACAAACTGCTGAACAGTCTGAATTATGCTTTGGAAATTGTGTAATGTATGCTCTGAAATTGAGCAAATGAATGAGACTTAAAGGTAAGCTGTTCTCTACAAAAGCCACTCTGAACTTACCACACTAAGCCTGGCATGAAAACGCAGAGCAAATTATTTGTTTTCAAGAGGAGGATATGGAACAAAGAAAGAAGATTGGCTCCAACAGTTTTAGGAGACTGCATAGTTTTGTTTACCTAGACTTCCCAAGGGAGTAATCAATATTGTGTTAGTTCCAAGGGTTCTTTTGGCTAAACATTGAATCCAGGCATACTTCAGTTATTAACTTAATGAGAGAATGAGAAAAACCTGCATAGGCTGGTCTACCAATATCTGCCTTTTCCTTTAGGGTTTGTTTGCGTCTTTCTACTCTCCTTAGTTTGCTGTTGCTTTCCCAGATATTTCCTGTCAGTCCTCTGAAATAAGCCAGATCAAGAAACAGAGAACGAAGACATTCCAGGAAAGCTCTTTTATTATTGTAGTGCCAAGTTTCTCAACCTCAGCAATTTTAGGATGTGTGAACTTCAACTTCCAGAATTCCCCAGCCAGCATGAGGTTGAGAAACGCACTTGAAGGGTATATTCAAAAAATCTGGAAAGTCCGTCAGAGTTCTCTTTGCCTCATCTTATAACAAACAAAATCAAAGCAGGGTTGTTTTAAGTCTTTTTCCAGCTTCCTTTTTTTTTCATGACTACGTATTTTCTCAAAATACTTTCTTAATGGTTTGCTCAATTGTACCCTATTCCCAAAGCCAAGTCAAAATTTTTTCAACCTGGGATATCACTTCCCTCGAAGTCTGCATGGCTGTGAGCTTGTTGCCTTTCAAGAAAGTCATAAAGGCTTGGCTGGGCCAGGGGCATAGGGAAACTCATTAATACAATACAAATTTAATTTTGGGGGTTATTCTCTGCGCTGCTCTTTGTTGTTTCTCTGCTTTTATTATTACATTGTGTTTTCAACTGTTCTGTACACTGCTTCAAGTTGCATAAAGATTAAATGGCATTACAAATTGAATAAGGAAACTTCCCATGTTATGGAATCTCATTTTTTTAAACCATTGCCACTATTAAGATTTAATATTAATAAATAAAAGGGATAGCATTACAGACCTTTACCATACACAGGGGCAACTGACGACATGCCTCTAGCCCACTTCTTTCTCACTTGGAAAGAAAATGATATATACAGTAATTGAGAGTTCAGTGCCAGTTCTCTAATTTGGTGCCAGTTCTCATGAACTGATCCAAAGGGTAAGATAACCTGTTCCCAACTTGCCCCCTTCTTTGCCAAGGGTGGTAGAAGCAGAGAAGGCAGGTATGCCAGGGGAATGGTTATTGTGATGCAATTTTTTTACCCCATGGATCACTCTACAGACAATGTAGGGCATGTGTGGGGATAGCTTTAGTTGATGCAGCCAGGGTTGGCAATCCACTTAGCTTGGCTTGGTCTGGCAAGTCTGCAATGTAATTACCAATAATTGCTATGAAACCCAAAGCATTCAAAATATGAATTCACTGAAAATATCCTCCTGCTCTTGAATGCTAATCCCTTTCATGTCAGGCTATGGAGCAGGTAGTCCAGAGGGCTTTCTGAAGGTGTAAAGTGATCATGGGGGCTTTTTCTAATTTTATCACTGCTTGATTAAAAACCCAGCTTCTGCAGTTGCTTTAAGGGCTACTTTTTGATGGATACTACATTCATGTTGGAAGCCCCAAAGTGCTTCCGGATTGAATGGCTTAGCTGGTGACATCATCGTTGCCCGTGGATCGGCCAGCTGGAGGTTCCTTTCATGTCCTTGTTAAGTTGCCCCCAGAAGTGATACACATGTATCTACTTGTGGTTGCCCGCTTTCAAACTGCTGGGTTGGCAGGAGCTGGAGTGAGTGACGGTAGCTCATCCCACCATGTGGTAGCAACTGGATCTCCACCGTGAGCTTACTGATTGTCAGCCCAGCGTCCTAACCACACCAGCCACTGCTCTCCTTTTTTTGATGGATAAATTGACATTTTAACCTACACATGTGTAACAAAATCATTTCTCAAAAACGTTTATCCATTGTCTGCATCTCATTTGTACAGTTCCAGCTGTATTATCCAGACTCTTGGATAATATCCAAGAAATATAAAAACTATATTTGTTGCCAGCTAATGGTTATTAGGTCAACTGGTTGATAATCATTTTGATAACATTTTGTAGATGTAGCCAAGAGCACTCCACAGCATAATAACATGTCTCATATACCCTCAAGCCTCAAAAGTGTGCTGTTGGGTGTTATCACATTACCTATAGTACTGAACAATCATGCAAATCAATTCTTTCCTGTCATCTAATTCCTCCTGGCTGATGGGAGAAAAGTACAGAAAAAATGACTGTGTGGATGAGCCTTCAGTTATATCTATACTTTGGAAATCTGGCATTATATTTATCCTATATATTGGTGCACAACTTAGATCCACTGATTTGTGTAACGTAGCTGGGGATAAATTAACTTAGATTCTTTATTATTGTTCTCATTAAATCTTAAATGGCGAATAATGAAATCTTTTTATAAGCTACAGAGCAAAAAAATTCCATGAGATCATGAACTATAACGTGAAAAGCAAATTATTACAGTATCTTCCGGTGTATAACACAACTGGGTGTATAAGACGACCCCCTACTTTTCCTATTAAAATATAGGGTTTGGACTATACTCGCCGTATAAGACTACCCCTCAATGTTGTCAGTGCTTCTGTAGTGTCATCGGTCAGCACCGGCAACTCAGATTTGGGAAGCTGTGCCGATCTCATCAAGGCTGCATGCCGCTGAATGCTGGACCCAGCTGGTTGCTGCGCGGAGCTTCCCCCACCGTTCCAGGCATCCAGGTGGATATTATCGACGCTCCGACTTCCCCAGACAGTTGGGGCTCGCCATCACTGGGGGTCAGCTGGGGAAGTCGGAGCGTCGGTAGGCTTATACCCGGCATATAAGACGACCCCCGACTTTTGAGAGGATTTTCCTGTGTTAAAAAGTAGTCTTATATGCCGGAAAATAAGGTACTTTATTTTGTAATATATTTCCTAAAACATTAATACTTTGATATGTTAAGTTACATTTTCCTGCCCAGATGGAATTTTTTTATAGTTATAGTTAAACTATAAAGGCAGGAAAGCATAATTCATCACTTACCAGCTGTATTCACAATTCTGTTTGCTTTAATTGTTCCATGTGGAGTTTCAACTTCCCATGTTCCGTCTAATCTACATTTTAAATTAGTTACTTGAACTGGATAATTTAACTGAGCTCCATATTTCCTGGCTCCTGCAGCCAAGGCCATAGTAAGTGAATAAGGATCTATATGACCATCTCCAGGATTGTACAGACCAGCTAAAACCTGTATCAAACATAATTAATTTATGTTATTTATATTAGTTTTATTTTTCTCCCTGGTTCCACAGCCAGTAGAAAGTAAGAAAGATGTGAATACAAAACTTGGCAGCAATATATAGCTTCTAGAAATTCAAAATCTTTCCATATGGAATTTAAAAAAACCATGTTAGTTTGTCTAACATAGTTTTGCATCTAAGACATGTTTCTTTGCATTTCTTAAACATTTTTATGGGTATTGTAAATAAATAAATTGTATTCACATACCTTTTCCATGTTTAATAACGGAAATAATTCTTGCACTTTTTCTGGATCAATAAGATATTGTTCTGTGGGGTGCCAACCTGCTCGAGTCATTTGGTATTTAAGTTCATCCACTCTTGTTGGAGTTGACGCAATTCTAACACTCCCTGGGCAATGAAACCCCACAGCCTGAGAGAAACAAAACAAAACAAAACAATAACAACTTATCATCTTCCAAAACCAAACATTCATGAGCACTTATGCATAATTCAATAAAGTTCAAAACAATTACAATAAAATATATCTTGATCTAGGTTTCTTCTCATCAAATTAAATAAGATATTACTAATATTTGTCGTATTTCACATAATTATTATTTAACTTGTGGTAAATTAGGTATTATTTACCTGCCCTGTCTCCTCCTCTAACTTTTCATAAAGCTTGATGCTGTAATGATGGACTTTCTTCAGATTTATTCCAGGATGGAAATATGTTGTCAAACCCGCCTTTAAAAAAGACCAACAAAAGATTTTCACCACATTTATCATTTCGTTTCCATTAACTTTTTCTTGGACAATAACATTTAAGGTTTTGCTTTAATTTTTGCATTCAACATATCACTACCATTCCCATTAAAATCTCTAATATATTTTTCCCAACATTCTTTCAGTTCAGTTTATTCAAAATGAATTCCTAAATTTTATATTTAATTTCATTTACTTTGCTGCAGATTCTTCAGTGAACCCTTCACCCACTTCAAAACTATTTTTAATTTCTATCAAATTTGTTCTCTCTGTAATATCTTTTTTCTTCATACATATTGCAGTTTCTCCTATCCTCATTTTCATAACTATCATTTTTTTACATTTATCATCCTCATCTTCCATTTCATTCACTTTTTCATAATTCTTGGATTATGAAAATTCATCCTTTTCACCATTCTTGTTACCATACTTCCAGATAGTATAATACATTCAATATTCAAAATGTTGGTATGTTTAAAATTGGTTAACTTCAGACTTCTGAGTGAGAAATGGGAACTAGCACATCTCCAAATAAGTCAATATCATGGCTGCGCTCTGGATCTGGAGAAGTCCGGAGAATGCCCACTTGTGGCTATTATTCACCTGAATGGCTATTATTCATAAGGAGACCATAGGAGGGCAATTTTCAATGGATTTGAGTCCCAGGAAATAAAGGAAAATCTTCATGCTTTCAACCATGATGGAGCATTTTTAAGGATACTGGGTTTGTTAGTCTCACTTTCTAATTACTTTTGGAAATTGTCTATTTAACCATCTTGAGGCTAATAGAGATCTTCAAAATTATAGCACATTGGGCAAATTGTACAAAACTTAGAAAAGGTAATTAAGAAGACTGTTAATCCCTTCAATGGTCTGATCTGGGCTTTTTTAGAAACAAATGGAAAAAATTGTAGAATGATTGTATATATTATAACAGATATCACAGATACCTCCAACTGCAGGCAGCACACCTGAACTCCTAAGCAAAGTACAAGTGAAAATTAAATGACTTTGTGTGATTGATTTGGCTAAATGCCTCTTTATTTTGCCATTTACTCCAGAGAGTCAAACCTAACTTGGGGGTGGGGATGGGGGTTTAGGTTCCTACATGGGTGGTTAAAACTTGAAGAGTTTCAAAATAGCCCAGAGATAGTCCATTATTATGTGACATAAATGTTGAATTGATTATATTTTTACTGTAGGGAGATTTGAGGAAGAAGCTTTGAAGGAATGAACCTTCAAAGTTTTATTTTGATAAGGGATACAAAATTCAAAGTGAAACTGAAAAGACCCAGTTGGTTAGATTTAGATTTTATTGAACTTCTATACCGCCCTTCTCCCAAAGGACTCAGGGCGGTGTACAGCCATATTAAAAAACATATAAACCACAAAATTTAAGAACAATTTAAAAACAAATA
The DNA here is from genome assembly GCA_012654045.1 of Ptyas mucosa. Classification (NCBI taxonomy): domain Eukaryota; kingdom Metazoa; phylum Chordata; class Lepidosauria; order Squamata; family Colubridae; genus Ptyas; species Ptyas mucosa. The sequence goes on from WNWU01000002.1 coordinate 45,318,255, forward strand.
TATAAAATTTGGCCCACGAATTTAAAAACTAACAAACAGCCAATTTAAAAATTCCTATTAGGCCAGCCCGGCTTGTTGGAATAAAAGAGTCTTCAGGGCGCGGCGAAAGGTACGCAGGTCGGGGATCATACGAACCTCTAGGGGCAGCTCATTCCAGAGGGCTGGTGCCCCCACAGAGAAAGCTCTCCCCCGGGTGTCACCAATCGACGGCACCCTGAGGAGCCCCTCCCTGTGGGAGCATATTGGCCGGTGGGAGGCTATCAGTGGCAGAAGGCGATCTCGTATATACCCCGGTCCTAAGCCATGGAGGGCTTTAAAGGTGGTAATCAACACCTTGAATCGCACCCGGAAGACCACCGGGAGCCAGTGCAGCTCGCGCAGGGGAGGTGTTACATGGATGCACCATGTTGCCCTCATAACCACCCACACAGCTGCATTCTGGACCAGTTGGAGCCTCCGAGTGCTCTTCAAGGAGAGCCCCATGTAGAAAGCATTACAGTAGTCCAGACGTGACGTGACGAGGGCATGTGTGACCGTGCGCAGGGCATCCCGGTCCAGAAAGAGACGCAACTGGCGTATCAGGCGAACCTGATAAAAAGCTCCCCTGGCCACAGCCGTCATATGATCTTCCAAAGACAGCCGTGCATCCAGGAGAAATTAAGCCATGCATCCAGGTTAAAACTAAGATAACATTGAATAGAGAGAGGAAGCCCCCTGAGGTGGACAAAGTTCCTGTCTTAGTGGAAAGGGCTCCACCAAATATTTTTAAGGAAATAAAAACAATTATAGGAGTTTTCAATTTCATTAAACAAGAAATTCCAAATGTTGCTTTTATAAGACAGGGCCTTTATTTAAAAAAGACAGTTCATTGGGAATGGGAACCAAAGCAGGAAAAAATTCTACAACTTCTAAAATTGTGGGCATTCAGAAATACAGCCTTACGGCCTCCAGATTGTAAGAAACCATTTCAGGTAAGAACTAGCTGGTCAGATGTGGTTATGAAGATGGCTCTGTTGTAAAAAACAAAAGGTTGGAAAGTAGTTTATGATTCATGAACAGTAACAAGTTCTGGATCTAAATATAATATCTGCAAAAACGTTTGTGCTATGTCTTTCAAATTACACTCAGAAATAGTTTCAGTAATTTTGCTAAGCTCTTATTTAGCCTTCAGATACCTTTTTTCAAGCACCTCACATTTCTAACGAAAGACTTACCCAAAGACTGTTTATTTAACCCTGACAGTTGTAATATTACAGACTCCAGCCAGACCAAATCTGTGGTTTGTTGCTTTATTAGAACATGATTGCATGCAACAAGAATGATAACATAGAACACAGTGCCCCGATAAGCAATGTTTATGATCGGAAGAGAAAATATAATTTATTAATCAGGCTTCTTGGTGAAAGGATATTAGATAGTCTTCAAGGGGAACAATTTCAACTACTGGTTAGAAAATTGGAACTGCCCTTTAATACATTATTAATGCTCTGGAAGCAGGATTGGTGATGATACAACAGGTTTTCTTTATTATCCCACCTTCACTATTTTTATAAATAATTCAAGGTGCCAAAATATCTAACACTCCTTCACCTTCTATTTTCTCAACAGCCCAGTTAGGTGAATTAGGGTGAGAGTGACTGGCCCAAAGTCACCCAGCTGTCTTTTCATGACCAAAGTGGGACTAGTAAGTCTCCTAGTTTCTAGCCTGGCGCCTTAACCATGCACTGAAGAATGAGGTCAGTCAGATGATGATGATGATGATGATAATAATAATAATAATAATAATAATAATAATAATAGCAGCCTTTATTGTCATTGTACATTGTACATCATATATACAACAGAATCAATCAATCAATCAATCAATCAAAATTCATGGTCCGGATTTATAAAAAGCAGCATAACAAAAAAATAACAATTGTGAAAAAATCCTAGAACAATTAGCAGCTAAAAATTAATAGCACGAGGAAAGAACCATATAGTTTCTAACAACTATAGCTATTGTTAAGAATTCTTCAACCTTCTTAAAGATTATGGAAAATTACCTGAAAGCAAATAATGGAAATGTCAAAATTTCTCAGGTTTAGCCCCATTTAGCATACTTTATTTATTTACTATCCAATTTATACAACTGCCCATCAAGTGTAAGTGGCTCTAGGCGGCATACAACAAAACTAAAACAAACATCTAAAATCATTATCATTAACAAACAGATTTTTAACAATGATTCTAGCTAATATTTTATATGCTTTTGTGATGGACGTTTCATAGAAGAGTGAAAAATCCTGCATTAATCAGATCAAGTATATAGTCACAATTAATACTACAAGGCAACAATATGATTCATTCTCTGCTTAAAAAAACTTATTTGGTCCTTCAGTAGGAATTGTGAACGGGAGACAATGGCTTACTTAGTCACTGTGTTCTACCCGTGTAGCTGTATGAATCCAACTTTGTAATGCTGCAAGAAATCCAAGTGGAAACCTACTCATTTTACATATAAAAAGTTAGCTACACCAGTTAAAGGGATCAGCTCCTGCTAGAGAATGGAATACTGCACTAGACAGGAAAAAAAGAAAGATGCATCTTTTATTATGCAATCACCCTTTCATGTTGATGAGTACATATTAAGTAAGATCCAGGTTATGCTGTCCTGTTATTTCCAAATACTGGGATATCCAACACTACCAGATATTTCCAGGGAATCACTTTTGGAATCTAAGGCTAAGGCATCCAATTTTGTCAGCCTTCCCCTCTGCCAGGGCAAGTTTGGAAAAGACATTTAACAAAATACAAAACATGGTGAAAAGCTTTCTAGAGCTCAGATTTTTCTAAACATTGTCAAAGAACTCTTGGAAACTCCATGAGCTTTCTTTAGGAATTATCCAAGAAAGACTGGTGCACTAAGGAAACAGGTCAAACCATTAATCCCATTTTAGTTCCAGCAGAAATAATTCAAGGACAGGGTTTTTAATGATTAAACTGTACATCTTAATACATGCCTAAATCAATGTAGCAATCGTACTTGCATATGTAAACAGTAAAAAATTTGGAAAGTTAGTACTTCAAGATTTTCAGACTGAGAATATTATTTTTTTTAGCTTTTGATAACAAAACAAACTTTATTATAAATGTGATTTTCTTCTCATATTAGAAGAAAAATATTTGTTATAAAACTTATTAGAAACTAAAGTATATATGAACATATATAATGACCACAAATGTTTTCCATCTTAGATATTATGGTACATTCCAGTTGTGTCCAACTTGGCATAATAAAATGATACATGATCTGGTATCTAGGATTACTCTCTGACTGCAAACTACTGAAAACAACTTCTTTGTAACAAGTGATGACACTTGGGTGAGCCAGGAACTCTTATGCGTTCCAGAGCAAGATGTCTTATGTACTAACTAAAATATAAATAGACTGTTTTTCAGTGAATGCAACCTTTCTCTTCCTGTTACATCAGAGTGTTTTTCTCCTTAGACTGCAACCCTGAAAGTTCACAAAATCAGATTGATGTATGTTAATTTAAATGCAGCAGTAGATTAAATGCAGCACCATTTTTACCTCTACACATAATTTGTTTATTGTTGAAGCTCTGTACATCTGCTTCAAAAATATCATGTCCCACAAAACATAACTGCTACAGTTATCAAACACTGTTTCTGCCTCTCTGGGTTTCATATTACAGTGGTAATCCAGGAACATTCCCTTCAATCTGAGCGTACAGTTGGTTGCCAGAACAGCTGCAAGTGGACAAGTGGTTCTTTTACACTAGCATTAAGCATCAGTAATTAATGAGTTTCAGCTGGATGACGTTTTACACTGCATTGCACAGTAAGACTCTAGAAAGAGTGCAGAGAAGAGCAACAAAGGTGATTAGGGAACTGGAGGCTAAAACATATGAAGAATGGTTGCAGGAACTGGGTATGTCCAGTTTAATAAAAAGAAGGACTAGGGGTGACATGATAGCAGTGTTCCAATATCTCAGGGGCTGCCTGAAAGAAGAGGGTGTCAAGCTATTCTCCAAAGCACCTGAGGGCAGGACAAGAAGCAATGGGTGGAAACCAACCAAGGAAAGAAGCAACTTAGAACTAAGGAGAAATTTCCTGACAATTAGAACAATTAATCAGTGGAACAACTTGCCTCCAGAAGTTGTGAATGCTCCAACACTGGAAGTTTTTAAGAGAAGATTGGATAACCATTTGTCTGAAGTGGTGTAGGGTTTCCTACCTAAGCAGGGGGTTGGACTAGAAGTCCTCCAAGGTGCCTTCCAACTCTGTTATTCTATTCTAATTTAAATGGTTCACCAAAGTCCATTTCTAGTCTAAAATGAATACTGATCTAAGCAAAGAAAATGTAGGTTTTGTTCCATGTTTAAAACATTAAAAATTTCACTTACTGCATGCCAAGTAGATCCAGCAGTGAGTTCAGATTTTTCCAACAAAAGTACATCCTTCATGCCAGCCTTGGCCAAATGATAGGCAAGACTGACCCCAACACAACCACCTCCAATAATTACGGTTTCTGCTGTGTCTTTCCACTTTGCTTCCACAGAAGACGGCTTTTGTTCCCTGGGGGGGGGGGGGGGGGGAAATGATGGATGCTTCTAATTTCAGCATATTTTGTATACAATTACATACTGTAAAACACAATATCAACTGTTTTTTATATACTCTTTTTTATTAACAATTAAGTTGTAGAACATTAATAGAATTTTGACCTACACAGAGGAAAATGATGAACACCAACTGGCAGTTTTCATCAAACATCAGGATCAAAGAACTACGAATGGCATGGGGAATTATTTCTTAGTTTCTTTATTGTTGTTTAGCTACAGACAGAATCTTGCCAGAGTAAAGCAATAATCTGCATAAATAGATACACTCCGTGAGTTGCTGAAAGGGGGCAGGGCTCCATCTTTGCTCTCTTTTTGCTTACCAGACATTTTTGCCAGTATCCTTTTGTGGAGATTCCAAAATGGGTAGATAGCATATCAATAGTGATTCTAGACCAGTGTTTCTCAACCTTGGTAGCTTAAATGATGGGTGGACTTCAACTCCCAGAATCCCCCAGCCAGCGCTGGCTGGGGGATTCTGGGAGTTGAAGTCCACCCATTTTCAAGCTTCCAAGGTTGAGAAACACTGTTCTAGATTATGACTCCCAATCAACTGAACGTTCATGAGACTTGAGACACTAATTCTGTGCTTTGTTTAATTGTTTAATGACATTTGTACATCTTCTACTGTGCCAACATGGTGTCTAATTATAATATGCCAAAGAAGGTTCCAAGGTATAGTTTAATCATTCTTCTTTAATGGAATTTTCTGTAATAAGAACAAAAATAGAAGAAGTACAAAAACGTAAAGTTACAAATGATAGATTACATAATATGTCTCCTATTTAAAGAAAATCTTTATAAGGCAAATCACGCACAAGAGGCAAAATCTAATCAGGTGGCATCTCAAATGGAGCTATGTGAATGGCTCATCCATGTTGTGTTGGATTCGAAACATAAATTATAGAGAAGGAAGGAAGGAGAAACATCTCATTTTCACCAACATACCCAAAAACAGGTAGTCCTCAATTTACGATCACAATTGAGCCCAAAATTTCTGTTACTAAACAAAACAGTTAAGTATTACTCCATTTTATGATCTTTCTTGCTAAAGTTGTTAAGTGACTCACTGCAGTTGTTAAATTAGTAACATAGTTAAGTGAAGCTGGTTTTCCCATTGACTTTGTCAGAAAGTCGCAAAAGGTGATCACATGACCCTGAGATATTGCAACTGTCATAAATATGAACCAGTTGCCAAGCATCTGAATTTTGAACATATGACCACATGTGCTACAACAGTCTTAAGTGTGAAAAAGGTTATAACTCACTTTTTTCAGTGCCATTGTAACTTCGAAAGGTCACTAAATGAACACAACAGTCAAGAACTACCAGTAATTATCTAAGAAGCCAATTGAATTATTCTAAAATGCTGCAGAGTAGTTTACAAACAGATGGATGAACTGTGTTCATTTCATGCTATATATGCCAGAAATAGGTTTATGAATTGAATTTCCATAACATTTAACAGTCAGTTACAGTTCAATGCTTGCATTTGCACCAAACCAGGGAGAACTGGTAGTAGTGGCGAGGGGAGGCTCTGCCCACCCGCCCAGACATCATCACTGACGCTCTGCGCATGCATAGAAGCACTGCATGTGAGCGAAGCAAACCCGCACACACGCTCACAATTCTGAACCAGTAGGTAAGTGGAACCCACTACTGATTTGCACAATGTACTGAGTTTAATGTTTTAACTTTGCTGCTTTTTATTATTTACCTTGTTAGGCAACTTAGTTGACTTCTTGGTTAACTTATAATTTAATGTATTGTGCAATCCAAGAAAATAGATTACAGTACAGTAATTCCGTAACCAAGTTAAGTGTGCTGTGCAAGCACAGGAATAAAATTCAAGGATATTTCCAGTTATATCATTCATTGTGCAATTATTTTGTCATTTAACTGAATATCTAAATTTCATTTTATTCAACTCATCAGTCTATATTTTCTGCTTCTCCATTTTTTCTACAATAACAAAAATCCACTGAAAAATAAAAGGTGAAATAAGTGCAATGTGTCTTAGCTAAAAATGTGGCTAAAAAAATTACACATCTAAATATTATGGGGTGAGCAATTCTGTCATTAGATCAGGGACAGGTTAATTCAACTGTGTGCTTGGCCACAAAGCCTCTTGAGTGATTTTTTGTTTGAAAATTAAAGAAAAATGCAGTTGCCCCTCCAATATCTTTGGAGGAAGGGTAGAATAAAATGCAAATAAATAAATATTGGGTTTATCTAGACTATGTTATCTAGACTGTGGGCAAAAGTAACATACATGCAATCCCCCTCCCCTTCCTGTGTCTATCAATATTGTAAAATTTAAATTATTTTAATGTCCTGGAATATCTAGGAATGGGGAATTTAAGAGATGTATATCGCCTCCCACTATGGGCAGCCTACAGGAGCGGGGCGGGGTAGGTCTCTGAGCAAACCATGCCGCACACTTACAATGCCCATGCAGAGGCCAAAGCTATATTTGTAGACTACCCTCGCCCTTGTACTGTCTGTAAAAGAGACGCAAAAATACACCGCCAACAATACAAGGGAGAGCTGAAGCCGGACTCACCACCTGTCAGTGGTCGGGCTGCAAGCAAAACCTCGAGAAGATACGGGAAAGGCGGGCTGTTTAGCTCGCAGTTTTACTGACAGCAATCTCCGCGTTCCCCGGAGCATAGCTTCCCCCTCGAAGACGCTAGTACAAGTAGTGGATGGCAACGGGCACAAAGATCCCCCCGATCTCCCTTTCAAACCGAGCACTTGAGTAAACTACGAGTTCCCTTAGTTCGCAGCCTAAACTGAGGGGACTGGAACCGCCCGTCGCAGGCGATAGGCGGAATCAGCCTCCTTAGCGACCCTCCTGAGAGGGAGGAGACAGTGGCCGAATGGTCTCGTCCCGCGACGCTACGGGGGCTCCGTCCAAGTGGTTGCAGTGGGAAATCGTGGAGTTGGGGGGAGGCGGAGGGGGGAAAATAGGGCTATCTTAGGGGCCGAAGAAGAACGGCTGGCTCGGGAAGCAGAAATGCAGCGGGAATCTTGGGATCCTCTGATATTTACTCTGACAACGGTATACATACCCGATTTGGGTTTGCCATTGGGAGCCCGATGCGTAGGTTACTGGCTGGATTAGAAAAATAATTTAACTTGGCTTTCCATGAGTTTAGAGAGAAAGATTGCAGCCAAACAAGACTAACTAAATCTTCAGTCTTCTTTTTTTCTTTTTTACTAGTGTAGAAATTAGTGTACATTCAAAGTGACGATAAAGTTATTCTAAGTCTACTAATAGGCGCACTGTTTTAAAATCCCGATAATAGTACACGTGGGCAGTTTAAGCAGGGTACGGAGAAACAGAGCCCTAGCGGTATCTGTATCTCCACCAAAACTTACACACATGCACAATGCAAACACGTGCCCATGTACGGGTCAGTGGTGGAAATCATAACATGTTACATCACGGTCTCTCGGTGGAAGAAATGCCTTAATACGCCTTTCCCCCATCTGGCACCATCCGAAAGTTGGGAGTACGATTCCCAAGGCCCCGTACGTCGTCTGGGGACGAGGGGGTGGTGGTAGTTGCGAATGATGGGAGCTGTGGTCGACGCGTTCCAAAAAATATTAGATTTAGGAGAGGCTGCTCCAAAACGGCCCTTCCATTTTTACTTATTTCTTAGATACACACTCTGGGTACGCGTGTGCAAATAAGAGGCTTTATTCAGTCGTGCGAGAGGGGCGCCTCGCAGTCGAGGTGCGGATGATCTTGGCGGCAGGACATCAGAAAGGGGAGTACCGAAATCGTCGGGTCCTTAACGAACCTTCAGGCGTCTCCCAATCCGCCCTGGGCTCCGAATCCGCCCACCTCAGCCTCCAGCCTATAAAATGCGAGGTTGGCGGGTTGTGCTTTGTTAAGGGAGAGTTGTTCCTCGGCGGCGGACGAGGAGAAATTCGATCAGCGAGAATACTTCGTCATGGCACCTATTGGAGGGAGCTCTAAAGCAAAGAAGGTAAAAAGGACAAGTGGCCTTTCGGGACGCATTTCTCCATTCTCTTTTGCAGGGAACGAAAAGCAAGGAAAGTGCCCCTCTTGGTTGGCGAGGTTACATATTAATAAACACAACGTATTATTCCTCTCCTGCGAGGCCTCTTGGGAGGCTCTTGCAAACTTCTGGGAATTAGAAGAACAGAAGCGGTGTCGAGGAATGGTTTCGACTGGAAAGTACCAGCCACGAGTTGAGGCAAATGAATGCCAACTAGCTTTTCTCACTTGGCTCTTTCACTGCAAGTTTTACTGCTACGGTTAGATCTGTGGCGTAAAACAACCGGGGTTACATAAACGTTGTTCCGATATTCTTTGTTCTGATTATTTTTTTAAAATATTCTTTGTTTTGTGATGCATATAAGGTTTTCTTGTATAATATTTATAGAAGTTAATGTGGGCGGATTTAATTGATGGCAGAAATAGCTGCCCAATTGTATTTCCTGCATTCAGTTATATACACTTTCCATAGTTCTGATTTATCCATCCACAGATTTATGACATAGCAGTCCCATTCTGGGACAATCAGGATTCCGGATATAGCTGGTTCAGTCAAGACTGACAGCTGAGTCACAATTTCCATATACTGAAATACATATTTGTAAATGCAAAAATTGGAATTTTGTCCTTTTAGAGAGCAGATGCATTATTGACTGCTTTAAAATCGCACAACGTAAAAATTAATATTAATTTAAATTAATATTTTTTCTGTTATGAGTAGAACTTACAAGAAAAGTTATATGAGCTAAAGGACAGAACTGACTCTGATAAAAGGTGATTACTCTTTGTGAAGTGATAAATTTAAATGAAAGTCACTGAAGAAAACATAGAAGGATTATTTGATATAATCAATTCAACTTTTAATAGTACAAAAAACCCAAATTTTTGTAATAGTAGGAATCATCAGTAAAATTTATATAAGTTGAAAGTTAATAAAACCAGAGGGTTAACAATTAGTATTAATTAAAAGAGATTCTTCATGAAAAATCCTGTTGCTTCACAAGTTTTCCATGTGATTCTTACTTTCTTCCTCAGAATAGTTAATTTCATCATATATAATTGAAATTATTTGGTCACTTTTTGATTAATGTATTTCCATGATGAGATCCAATTCATACTGTTTTCATTTGGGAATCTGAGTTTTATTAGTTTGATCTGATCAAGTAATCCTCTGGAAAAAGAAGCTAAAAGGTGTGTGTAGGGGGGAAAAACATTCAAGAACAATTGAATCTGATCGTAAACAGCAAATTCCTGCAGCTATGAAAAGTAACAGGACAGCTGTCATACCTTATGAGCATGATATAGATGGCTAAATAATCTCAATGGTATTTTGCCATTCCTTTGAGAATAATTCAGTATAAAATGTTATAGGAAAATATAACTTCAGAAATCAGACCAGATACTTCTCTTACTGACTAGGAAAAACACCAAGAAGCAATTTCAGCCTACTAATGATCATGATCATTTTGCTCATAGTAGATTTTATACTCCATTCCTAGTATCTTCAGGAAGAATTGAAAGAGACCCCTAGCTGAAATCCATTGCTGTAGAGCAGTGGCCCCCAATCTTTTGGGTACCAGGGACCGGTTCCGTGGAGAGAGGTTTTTCCATGGACCAGAGGGGGCGTGGTTTTGCACGCTGCCTGTATCCCATAGATGGGCTTTTGCTTGTTTGCGCAGACCAGTTTCTGGCATGCTGCAACCAGGTGCTAGTCCATGGACCAAGGTTGGGGACCCTGCTGTAGAGTAGACATTCAGGACCTGCATGTACCCTTGTCTGATTCAGTATATAGCTTTGGATAAGTTCCTCTGTCTTTTTACATCTAGTTAAAGAAAATTTGTAAATAATCCATCTGTTCTGATCTCTTTCTGTACACAAAATAAAGTGTTTCTCAGTTTAGAATGATAACTCGCATTAATGTTTGGCAGACAAGGTAGTAAGTATGTTTGTACTGGAATAGTTCCTCAAATTATGACTGGCAAAATTCCAAGAACCTTTATTATAACTAAAATACAAGGTTAACACCAGAGTTCCAGTATTCGGCAAAGTTATACTATGCTCATAGCAGTTGATACCCAATAGGTGACTGAAGCACAAAGAGAGATTTAAATGAATAGGTTGGAAAGATATTAGTGGATATTTCCTATTTAACAAGTTTGCTCACAAAAATGCTAAATATGTTAGAATATTGAATGTCAATACTTAATAATTATTAGCATCTGATAATATCTGCTTTGGTGATAATAATACAAGGACTGGTTGGAGTGGAACATGAGTTTTTTTATGTTTTTATCCTGCCTTTTTAAAAAAATATACAACTCAAAGTTGCAAAGAATCCTCATTTTTCCCATAACAACTCTTATGAGCCACGGTGGCACAGTGGTTAGAACGCAGTACTGCAGGCTATTTCTGCTGTCTGCCAGCTGCCTGCAATTTGGCAGATCTAATCTCACCAGGCTCAAGGTTGAACCAGCTTTCCATCCTTCCAAAGTGGGTAAAATGAGGACCCAGATTGTTGGGAGCAATATGCTGACTCTGTAAACCACTTAGAGAGGGTTGTAAAAGCACTGTGAAGCAGTATATAAGTCTTAAGTGCTATTGCTATGAAGTGCATTGGGCTGTGACTGGCTGAAAGTCACCCAGTTTGTTTTTCATGCCCAAGGTGGGATTAGAACTCACAGTCTCCTGGTTTCTAGGCAAACACCTTAACTACTACACTAAATTGACTTTCATATATTAGTTACTATATGAATTAGTTTGTCTATATAGAAAATATATACTATTGTTTGATAATACAGGTAGTCCTTGTCTTATGATTACACAGGTAATCCTGGAGATATGACAGATCAATAATAACCATTCAAATAGACCCCCCTCAAAGCTATATATAACCCTGTTTCAAAGTTAATAATTCTACAGAAGCCACCCTATCATTTTCCCTTAGGTAGAATTCTTAAATTTGGAGAGCCGCTGCAGCATACCCACCTATTTATTTCCCCCCACCCTACCCAATGTACTGGGTCCCTAAAGCACTGGGCCTGCTTTGCCCCCCCCCCCCCCCCCCCCCCCCGGGATTCCAAACAGTCCTCTTCCACCCCTCAAAATTTATTGCTTACCTACTGAAGATGTGCAAAATTCAGGAGGCTGGGAAGAAGCAGGCCATATATTGTGAAACCTGAGCTGATACTGGAGAAAGTAACTTCATTGTCAGCAGACCCATGTCAGGTTACAAAATTCAGACTTTTCTATTCAGCACGAGGAGAAAACATTTGTGTTTTGTGGAGTAACTCAGCAAAGCAAATTCTTTCAAAGCTGCTTGCTTTGAAAGGTCCATCATAACTTTGAATAGTTGTTAAGTGACGGCTACCTGTGCTTCAGTGCTACCATCAGGTTCACATTCTTTTTGAAGTTTACAGGGATGTGTTATTATCATTTTAGGGTATTTTAGAACGGCTAGATGCTGGAGAAATTGTGATTGGTGATGGAGGATTTGTCATTGCTCTTGAAAAGAGAGGTTATGTAAAAGCTGGGCCTTGGACTCCTGAAGCTACAGTGGAAAACCCTGAAGCAGGTAATGTATATTTATGTATTCATCAAATCAAATTTGAGGGGCTGCCACAAAATTGGAAAATTATTCTCCAAAGTACCAGAGAGCAGGACAAGAAACAATGGTTGGAAACAGATCAAAGAGAGAAGCAACCTGGAATCAAGGAGAAACTTCTTAACAGTAAGGACAATTAACCAATGGAACAGCTTGCCTCCAGAAATCATGGGCACTCCATCACTGGAGGTTTTTAAGAAGAGACTAGACAGTCACTTGTCTGAGATTGTATAGGTTCTCCTGCTTGAGCAGGGGGCTGGACTAGAAGACCTCCAAGGTCCCTTCCAGCTCTATTCTATTCTAAATTCTAAATCAATTGGGTAGTGTCCCAGTTGTAGAATAAACATATTGCTCCAGTCCAGTTAAAATTAGTTATAGGTAGTCCTGAACTTACAATAGTTCATTTAGTGACCATTCAAAGTTACAACAACAGTGAAAAAAGTGACATGACCATTTTTTACACTTATGACCGTTGCAGCATCCCCATGGTCACATGATTTACATTTGGATATTTGACAACTGACTCATGATGGTTGCGATATCCCGGGGTCATGTGACCATCTTTTGCGATCTTCTGACAAGCAAAGTCAATGGAGAAGTTAGATTCACTTAACAATTGTGTTACTAATTCAGCTTAATTTATTTCAGTTATTCAATCATAATTAATTAGGTAAACACTGTTTGCCACATTCTGTATGTACTACTGAAAATAATTCTATTTATATTTCCTGTTCTTATGAACAGCTAACTTTGTGATTATGATTAAACAAAATGGCTATACCGTTAAATGTGCAGTCTTCCAGATTTTTATGTTTTCCCAATTTCAGAGATACTTTAACAATAGGCTAAATAAAATTACCATCATGTTTAAACTATAGCAGTGTTTCTTAAACTTTTTACTCTCATGACCCCTTCCCACTTTTAAAAATAATAGAGGACGCCAAAAGACGCTGTGTTTGTATGGGTTATATGTATCAGTATTTACCAAATTAAAATTAATGCATCAATAGAATATTTATTTATAATATTAAATCCATTAGATACTAACATAAATATTTTTCATGGAAAAAACCTCAGATGTTTTAACAAATAAAAAATAATAATGGAAGAATGTCATTATTTTACATTTTTGCAAATATCTTCAATATCTGGTAAATAATTTTAATTTCTTGGACCCCTGAGAGTGTCTTGGGGGACCCCCAGAAGTCCTCTGACTGCATTTTAAGAAACACTTGATAAGCATAGGTGTGATACTCTCTTCCATTCTTGCACAATTGCAACTGAGTTTGAACCAGGGTGAAATCTACTTACCTTCCTTACTAGTTCAGAAGCGCACGTGCCCCACATGCGTGTCACATGCGTGTGCAGACCTGCACATGCGCAAAATCTGCGCACGCGCAGAAGGTAAAACATACATCACTTCCTGCTTAAAACCAGGAAATAATGACGCCCAGGCGGGTAGGCGGAACATTGCTCCACCATCGCTACCGGATCACCGAACCACCGGCCAAGATTGCTACTGGACCGGGCAATCCGGTCCAATCTGGGAGCATTTCACCCCTGGTTTGAACATTTGTGTATATAGAGATAGTAAATGAAGATCAATAACTATTTATTTTATTTATTTATTGGAATTTGTCAAACAAAAACGAGAACAAGAATAAGAGAATAAAAATACAATGCCAAGGATGATAGGCAAGTTAGTGCACTTAGGCACGTCCCCTCTACTGACGACTTAAGTATGAAGTAAGGTCCACGGAAGTCAGTTTGTGACAAACTCTGAATATTTGTAGCTGAGACAACTGAATCAGGTAGGGAATTCCAGAGAATTTGAGAACTCAGAAATCATATTTTTTACAGTCAAGTTTAGAACGATTTACATTGAGTTTAAAGCAGTTGTTCATGCGCATTGATAGCCAGAGGCAAAATTGTCCCTGCCAGGTCTTGAAGGGAAATCGAGAGTGATGCTACTATTCTTACCATTAATTTTGTTTCCCATATTTTACTCAGACTTACTGAAAGTAAAATAATTTTTGTAAAAAAAACAAACATTTTGTGAGTGAGATACAGTGACAAAAGCTGTCTTAAGCTTGTGAAATTTAGGAAAATGTTCTGGAAATTCATTTTTGGGAATTAACATTTTAATTCACTCAGGAGATACTTCTTAAATACCACTTTTACTGAAATTCTATTTATGCATGTACTATTCCTCCCTTCCATTTCATCCATGCAGTAGTAATGTTGAACGTTGCTACCTGAAATTAGACACTGTCTTGATAATTAGTATATAATAATGACCATATTACATGTAAAACTCTACCTGACACAATGCCTTATTTTTATAATATCACAGTGGAGGTCCAGCCTGCATAACATCCAGCCTATGGGCTTTATGAGCCTACCCATCAGCCTTAGGCAGCGTGATGGCATTTTAAAAAAATAACTAATCCACTGCTGCCAAATATTGCTGCCATCAGGAAGGATCTGCAGTCACTGCACGGATTTTCATAGTCACTTGTTTCATGGACACTGCCAGCTGCATTGCTGGTGTCACCCTGCTAGTTATCATGCAGCTGATTGGCACACCAGCAAACCTTTGTAAACTGCAATAATTTTTAAAGTGTTAATCTAGCCCTTTCTCTTCTACCGGTATGAGTTCATGGAGCTTTGTTGAGGTTTTTAATTAGATATTATCTGCATGTAGAGGTTTTTCAAATTGATATAAATCACATTACTGTCTTTTTTAAGCAGGGAAAAGGAAGTTAGAAACACTGTTTGCCCAAATCAACATCTGTGAAGTGAGCCTAGTGTTCCTCCTAATTTAAATGTCTTGTTTGTCTGTGTGGACTTACATGTGGAATAATTTAATAATAATTCATCATGTACCATTTACAAGCTGTGATGTGCAGGATTTCTACGAGCAAAAGTAATATTGTTTTCTAAACAAGTCAATTATGACTTTTTAAATATAGTAACAGAATAATGTTGAGTCATTTAAAAGCATTAAATCGAGACACAAAACGGGACATTGAATCAGAGAGGCAATATGTTTGTTAAAAGTTGTTGCAGGTATAGCGCTAACAGTATGTTTAACTCTTGACTTTGCTTCAATATTTTGTAGTTCGTCAGCTTCATCGAGAATTCCTCAGGGCTGGAGCAAATGTTTTACAGACATTCAGCTTTTATGCCAGTGATGATAAATTAGAGAACAGAGGAAACTATGCTGCTGATAAATTTTCTGTAAGTAGTTTCAACCACTTTTTATTAGTAATTTTGACAAGTAAGCAGTGTTTTAAAAATGTGTATTTAAGCTTGATACTTTTGTGTTGCTATAGTTTAAGCAAAAGTATTCAGATAGTCCTCGACTTAGGACCACAATTGGAACCAGAACTTTCATCTCTAAGCAATGCAGTTGTTAAATGAACCACACCCAATTTTACAACCTTTTTGACATGGTCATTCAGTGAACCACTGTGGTCATTAAGCAAACCACACAGTTGTTAAATGAATCTGGCTTCCCCCACTGACTTTGCTTGTTGGAGGCCCCCTTTTGAAGGCAATGAATGGCAATCAAATGACCACAGGACATTGTAATGCTCGTAAACGCATGCCAGTTGCCAGGCACCCAAATTGTGATCACATCACGGTGGGGTTTTAAGTGCAAAGTGCAAAAACCGGCCATCAGAAACTTTTTTCAGCACCTGACTTAGAATGATTGTTAAGCAAATGGTCGTAAGTCAAGGACTACTTCTATTTTTATTGTTAAATTAATATTTAACAACACTTAACACTTAATGTTAAACAATACTTAGTAGCCTAGATTATTTTTTACATTTTCCCAGTTTCAGGAATGCTTTAACATTAACAGTTAAAAGTCTTTTAAAAGAACAAATGGTTGGCACAACATTTTCTTTATAATGAGATGAGTCTAGATAAAGTGCTTAATTTTACTCTACTTGTTTTATAGGGTATAACTATATCAAACATGCAGTAAGAACTTCAAACATTCTTGCCTCAAAATCATTTAGATACCATATTATAAACATGTATGTATATAGTATCTAGTATGAGTTTTTCAACATGTACTTCTTGTTTACTTACTTATTTTTATTTATATGGCCACCTATATCAAACGAGTGATTCTGGGCAGCTAACAATAATTAAAAATACAAAAAACCCAAAATAAATACATGTTCGGCTACTGAGACAAAAAACAATAGCTATCAAGAAACTACTGTACTTCATTGGCTCCAACTAACATTCCAAACCCCATGGTTGTCTTTCTGTTCTTTGGAATAGGGTTTCTCTGGGCAATATCAATCTGGTGGAATACCAAAATCATACCTTCTGTGAGGTTGCTATTCCAATTGGTGATTGTTGTACAGCCTACAGCTCAATAGAATAGAATAATAGTTGGAAGGGAGCTTGGAGGTCTTCTAGTCCAACCATCTGCTCAGGCAGGAAACCCCATACCATTTCAGACAAATGGTTATCCAATCTCATTTTAAAAACTTACAGCTTTGGAACATTCACAACTTCTGGAAGCAAGTTGTTCCATAGGTTAATTGTTCTGTCAATAAATTTCTTCTTAGTTCTAGATTGCTTCTGTCCTTGATTAGTTTCCATCCATAACTTCTTATCCTGCCCCTCAGGTGCTTTGGAGAATAACTTGACTCCCTCTTCTTTGTGGCAACCCCTGAGATATTGGCATACTCCTATGATGCCACCCTTAGCCCTTCTTTTCATTAAACGAGACATACCCAATTCCAGCAATCCTTCTTTATGTTTTAGCATTTAGTCCCCAAATCATCTTCGTTGCTCTTCTTTGCACTCTTTCTAGCTGCTTTCCATCATACTACTACTGGAACTCAGGAGTAGAACAGCCTACCACATAGAGATCTCAGCCTCCCTTGCATTTTCTACCTCACTGTAAATTTCAAAATAGAGCGGCTGCAGTGGCGCAGTGATTAGAGTAAAGTACTGCAGGCTACTTCTGCTGATCACTGGCTGCCAGCAGTTTGGCAGATCGAATCTCACCAGGCTCAAGATTGACTCAGCCTTCCATCCTTCAGAGGTGGGTAAAATGAGGACCCAGATTATTGGGGGCAATATGCTGACTCTGTAAATTGCTTAGAGAGGGCTGTAAAGCACTGTGAAGCGATATATAAGTCTAGGTGCTATTGCGATTGCTAAATTGCTCACTGAGATTTGGTGATGCAAACATTCTCCTGCCAATTTCTTTGCCATCTGCACTAGTTGCTGGTCTCTTTCTAGATCTAATTCAGAGTGCAGGTTTTGACTTTTAATGCCCTAACAGCTTAAGGACAGTTTACCTGAAAGAATCCCTTCTCCTTTATATATCTACCTGAATTTTAAAAATTGAATAAGTTCTCCTCCAGGTGCCCTCACCAAAAGAGGGTAAATTAGGTCTCTTACAAGGGAGAGAATGGCTTTTTTGTGGTGGCACTCCACTTACGGAACTCACTCGCCAGAGAGGCTTGACTGGCATCCACACTAACATCGTTCCGGCACCTTTCTATTTTCCAAAGGTTTTGAATTGGCTGTTAATTGTATTTGAAATCATATTGTTAAAGATTTTGAATGAGTGCCTTACAAAACATAAAATTAAAGTGGCCCAAAATTCTCAAGATCTCAAGGAGTATGGCTTTTCAGCCATGTTCTTTAATTTTTTAAAATACTGTCTCCCATTCAAGTAGACACTTATTGATCTCTGACATAGGAGAAATTGATGAAAGGAACACTCATGAATATTAGGATGTATAATGAGATCTATGTATGTCTAAACCACCGGTAGATAATTTTTCCACAGACCACATGAGGAACTGTTACGGAGGACTGCTGCTGTCACCCCCCCTGCTGCCCCTTATTACCTGCTCAAGTGGGGCAGGGACAGGCAAGGGGCCAGATATAGTCTGCAGGCCATAAAATGCCCAGGTCTAGTCGGGACTCAAGTCTCGACTCATGCCATCCCTGGCTTAAACTCATTATCCCAAAATGGGATATTACTACTATTTACATTAAATTGGTCAGAGTCATCTTCTCTCTTAATAAAGCTTCCACAATTTCTGTATCCTTTTGATTGGTTTATCTTGGTTAGATGTAATTAATCAGGTTGGGCAAAGATCAAGTTCGAAGGATAAGCTACACTTCTCCAATACCATATATACTGTATTTCTGTAGGCTACTGAAACTGAAAATGATTGAAGTGTTGCTCCATTCTCATGTATAAAAGTATGCCAGTTAACACTTGACAACCATTGCTTGCTTTGTGGAATTGCTGACTGATAAAATGCACAATACTTTAACAGTGTAATATTTATTTTTATTTTTTTGTATATTTTATACAAAATTTTTATACATATATTTTATGCGTATATTTTTAATATACATATATTATGTATATTATTTAATTTCCTGTTTTGAAGAGGCCTGAAGACTTAGCTCTTTACACAGGCCTTTGATAAAGATAAATGAAGCCTTCTTTTAATCTGGGTTGTTTATTTGTTTGTTTCCACCAGGTTTGTAATTCTGCCATCTACTCTTTTTTTGTTTCTTGTTTCCATGTTTTCAATCACTTGTAAACCACTAACAGTCACTGGGAGTTGGGCAGCATGCATATTTAAATAATGATAATAAAAATTAGCACTTCAATCTTTTCATACCATTAGGGCCAGAAAATAAATGAAGCTGCTTGTGACATTGCGAAAGAAGTTGCTCAAGAAGGTGATGCTTTGGTGGCTGGAGGTGTTAGTCAAACACCTTCATACTTAAGCAGCAAGAGTAAAACTGAAGTGAAAGCAATTTTTCGAAAGCAGTTGCAAGTTTTTATCAAAAAAGAGGTGGATTTCTTGATTGCAGAGGTAAATAAATTTACTGACAAGTGATAAGTATTGCTTATCTGAAGACAAAGACTTTGTTTCTTTATAATAGAATTATCAATGCTTTGGAGCATCAGAATCTATTACTATCTTTATTTTATTTGTACTCTTAATGACATAAGGACAGACGAGGCAAATGGGATTGCAGTGAGGAAGAGGCTTGGCAAAGCTTTATTGTACAAGAAAGGTTTAATTAGTGCAAAGCCTGTGTACATCTCCTAGTTGAATTGTATTCTACCTCAGTTGTACTTCAAATTCTAAGACCTTTCTTGATAATATACATGCACAGACACATAAACCTACATTCATATATGGATATATTTATATCCTTCCTTTGGCATGGTAACCCAGGCTTCAAACTAAAGCATTGAATCGAAGTGATTAGAAAGTTCTCACATTGAATTAAGAAAAATCACCACTAATTCTAAGATTTAAAGTAAGTTACTATATGGTTAAAGATACCTTTGGTAGTATGGGTGGGAATGCAACAACTTGCCACAGCCAACTTGCTGTGGAAAACTCACTGCGACCAACTCGCCACGGCCAATTTGCAGCGGGCAAACTCACCACGGCCAACTCACTGCAAGACAACTTGTTGTGGGACAATTTAACAACTCTATTTAATTATTTTAAATAAATATTTTTTTTTAATTTTTGCCATTCACATTTCATTCTGTCCCTCCTTTTGCATCCTTTCTTTAATGATTCCATTCCATCATTTCTTTCATATTAGTGTGACTTTTGTCCTGCAGCAAGTTGTTCTGCAGCAAGTTGGCTGTGATGAGTTGGCTGTGGCAGGTTGGTCATGGCGACATAGCGAGCTAGTTGTGGCAAATTGTCAGAGACAATTCAGGTAGCCCTTGACTTACAACTATTAAGTGACCGTTTGTAGTTGCAACGGCACTGAAAAGTGACCTGTGACCATTTTTTACACTTACAACCATTGCAGCATCCCCATGGTCATGTGATCAAAATTTGGCAGTTAGCACCTGGCTCATATTTATGACTCAGTTGCAGTGTCCCTGGGTTATGTGATCACCTTTTGCACCTTTCTGACAAAAATAGTCAATGGGGAAGCCATATTCACTTTACAAAAACGTGTTACTAACTTTAACAGCTGCAATGATTCATTTAACACCTGTGGCAAGAAATGTTTTGTAACATGGGGCAAACTGACTTAACAACTGTTTCGCTTAGCAGTGAAAATTTGGGGCTCAATTGTGATCATAAGTCAAGGACTACTTGTAAATACCTGGAGCTATTCTTTAAAAACAACTTGGCTGCTTATTTTTAACTTGACATATTGCTTTTTTTTTTCAATTAAAAAAATGTTCCTCAATTTGTTTTGTAAATTCTTTTTGTAAATTGTTGCTAGTATTTTGAACATGTTGAAGAAGCCACATGGGCAGTTGAAACTTTAAAAGAATCTGGGTTGCCAGTTGCAGTTACTCTGTGCATTGGCCCAGAAGGAGACATGGATGGTGTACCACCAGGAGAATGTGCTGTTCGACTAGTTAATGCTGGTAAAATATTACTTTCATTATCAATTTTGATTCAAGCTTCAATTCTGGCAATTTCATGGATGTATCCATATAATTTTATTGGCAATAATATAGAAGCGATTTGCTGTTGCCTTCTGGGATACTTTTCCCACTTTCCAAGGTAGCTTATGTTCTGATATTCCTATCCAAGAATTAAAAGAGTTAAAGAAAAATGTGCTTCTATTTCTCAATTTTTGGGGGCTTTTTAGTGGTTTTCATCATGACAAAAATACAGCTTCTCAACATTTTAAAGGTGATTTCATTCATGCATTTTTAAAGTGCAGTTAGTTTTACAAAATATTAAAAGAGGTAAATGCTGGGGATTATGTTTAAAAATCCTGACCCTGAAAAGTATTACAGAAAATGTTGTTTCTTGTTTCTTAGGGGCTTCTATTGTTGGAGTAAACTGCCACTTTGATCCAGCTACTTGTCTTAGAACTATAAAACTCATGAAGGAAGGTTTGGCAGCTGCAAAACTAAAAGCACACCTGATGTCACAGCCACTTGCTTTTCATACCCCTGATTGTGGGAAGCAGGGTTTCATTGATCTACCAGAGTTTCCTTTTGGTAAGATTTCATTGCTCTTTTTTGTGGTTATCAATGTAGGAGAAAAATAGTGTAAAAACATTAAAATCACATACATACTCAGATTAAAACTGCACACATAATTTTAGAGAAGACTTGCATATGGTTGGTCTGAAATGAAATCTACACTGTCTTGCTTAAAATGCAAGTAAATATTGGATAACTTAAACCAAACTAAAGAAACTAAAGAGTAACCTAAGGTACAAGGATGTATAATTTAGATTAGATTGTGATGATTTCTTCACATATACCTTTAACTAGAACTGGCACAGATACATTAAAATACCCTTGGATGGTAGTTTTGGATGTTTGGATGGTAGTTGGGGAAAATGAGGGAGTTTACATTATTTGGATTTGCCCAAGGATGGAAACCAGTTGAATTAACTGTTTCCACAACTCTTCCAGTTAAAGTATATTTTGCATTTTCCCCGGGGATGTTGGACCTGTATTTAATAAATATAGGGAAAGAGTACAAAAACGCTATTAAATTGGGGGGGGGG
This sequence comes from Ptyas mucosa, assembly GCA_012654045.1. Classification (NCBI taxonomy): domain Eukaryota; kingdom Metazoa; phylum Chordata; class Lepidosauria; order Squamata; family Colubridae; genus Ptyas; species Ptyas mucosa. The sequence goes on from WNWU01000002.1 coordinate 45,340,033, forward strand.
GGGCACACACCCTGCAGCATTAAACTTAGAGAAACCAAAAGCTGAGTGGAAAGGAATGTTACCGGTGGTTTGTAAATAGAAGGCCACTCCTCCAAGTGACTTTAAGTAATTTTAAGATTCGGTCAACCTTGTGGCAGGAGATCATTCTCAAAGTTGGAGCCCCTCATAACAATGTCTGGAAATTTTTTAGAAGCTAAAGTAGAAGTAAATAAATGCATAATTACCTAACTTAGTCTGTAGAGGTCAAAGGAAACATCTTGAGGACAATGCTAAAGTTTTATCGGTTCTGTGTATAATATTAACTGAATATTACAATGAATATTTAAAAATTCATATCATTACAGCTTTGGAGCCAAGAATTTTAACCCGATGGGATGTTCACAAATATGCAAGAGAAGCTTACAATTTAGGGATCAGATATATTGGAGGATGCTGTGGATTTGAACCATATCATATCAGAGCAATTGCTGAGGAGCTGGCCCCAGAAAAGGGTTTTTTACCCCGTGCATCTGAAAAACATGGTAGCTGGGGGAGTGATTTGAGTATGCATACTAAACCCTGGGTTAGAGCAAGGTAAGTGTACTTTGGTAGTAAAATAATTGATTTAAAATATAGTTACTCCTCAACTTACAACAATTGGGATCAGAAATTCTGTTGCTAAATGATGTGGTTGTTAAAATTATCTCTGCTGCCATCCAGTGGTTACCTGGATTTTTGCACCTCAGATATTGAAAACTCAATAGAGCCAGGACATATATTATCTTTCTGCTGCCATCCAATTGATAAACTGAAAGTTTTGAGATCATTTGTTCCAGCCACCTGTCCTATTATAGAACCCATTATTAAGTGATGCCTCACAGAAAACTATCACTAATTGGCTTTTTTGTTTGCATTTAGGGCTAGAAAAGAGTACTGGGAGAATATGTTACCTGCTTCAGGTCGGCCATATTGTCCCTCACTGTCAAAGCCAGATGATTGGGAAGTGACCAAGGGCGATCTGATACAGCAGAAAGAAGCAACAACTGAACAACAGCTGAAAGAGCTTTTCAAGAAACAAACATTCAAATTCAAAACTGTACCTTAAAATTAGTAGCAATTTAAATGAAAATTACAATCATTATTAAATGAAGAGATGATACAGGCAAATTTAATTCATAGACCTCAAACATTATCTACTTTTTCCCCTCATGGTTATGAGGAAAAGATTCCTCATCTTTGATCCCATTGAAATAATTTTATTAAATACCGTAGGACCGTCCAATTGAAAGAAAGCAGATAAGACTCCCTAGCTAAGCTAGTAAAGTGTTTTTTTAAACTATGCTGGGTCACTGCAATTAGAAAATGTAAGGCCAAATTGTGATCTTCTTTCTTTTGGTTCCAGTGTTGTAGTTTTGAGATTTCCATAGAAGCACAACAGTCATGCAGATTCCTGATTACTCTGACATACCACCACCTCACCAGTACCCAGCTTTGGCCATTTCTGCCAGGGGTTCCATAGATGAGTCATGCTTGTGGAACCTGTAAAAATTCCATTATATAAAAGGATTGTTTCTTCAATGGCAATTGCTGGCTCCAGATTTGTGCTTTTAAGTCACACTGCATTCAGTTACATTTCCTCCTCAAAGCCTGGGTTTAGGTTGTAGGCAGAGTATGAGTGCATTTTAGGTTAGATACAATTTATGTTAGCTGGGTTGCTAACATAATTTTGGGGGTTGGGGCTTTTATGTGGAGCAATGTTTAGCAAAATACCAAGGTACTTAACCCTTAAACAGGTATGTTTTCAGTCTCTGATGTTTTCAGTCAACCATCCTCTGACAGATTAAACACATGCCCATTCAGGAAGCCAAATAGGAAAACTTATTCCTACAATAATGATTTTTTAAACTTACTTGTTTACTTTACATTTAAGCGGAGCCATGTTAAAGTTTGGTGCTGTTTTCTTGTTTGGGCAGAGGATTCCTATACTGTATTTTAGAGCAGATGTACAAATACTGTTCCTGATTTAGACGCTCTTAAAATTATGTGTTTATAGTTTAAGCAGTTCACTCTTCTGATATGGACAAATAAAATTAATAAAACAAAAATTATTGCCAGTTGTACTCCGTCCTTATTAGCTTTTCTGGGCAAAAATAATTAAGAATGTTTAGATTTGATTAAAATAAAATAAAATGTGTACTTGTTAGTCCGCACCATGGTTAACTATTTTGCTAAGGCTGTTATTGAGTAACACAATTGTAATACAGTACAACACTACAGAGAACAATACTGTAAATCCTAGCAACAGGAGAATTCTTTCAACTAAACTGTAATGTAACTGTAACAATAAGTGCTTGAAATGATTCATTGCATCATGTATATTTTGCACACTTTTCCTGCAATGACAAAGACACTCAGGTGTGAATGATGTGTCTGGCAAATAAGAATAAAGAATTGTCAAGTCAGTAAAGAAATGGAACAACAACTCCAGAAATAACTAAGGTTGTGTGTTACTGATGTATTTCTAATAGTTCTTCTGAACTACTAAATTCAGATTCAACAGATATCTTATTGTTTGGTAATAATATATCTTTTGTTTAATTAGCACAGGGCTAATAAAGTAGTATAAAGCATGAATATAATACTTCCCTAGTTTATATAAATCTAATAATATAGTGTAGACCTGGGCATTTTATGGTCCATGGGCCACATCCGGTCCTTGTCTGGCCTGTGACATGGGTAACAGCAGCAATGGAGGGCAGAGGTGGGGGGGGGGGGAGCCCTCCAAAACAGTTCCAGTTTTTCATGTGGCCTCTTGGAAAAATTAATGATATCAAACTTGCCACATTTGGGTGTTTTAAATATGTGTCTAAAGTTTTGGATGTACAATTTATCACGATATATGCATATTTTTTAAAAAATATTAAATTATTATATAAAAAGTTAATATGCCAAATAGCCATGAGAAAAAACTCTCCAGTATCTTTATTAGGCTAAAAGTTAATTTTTTATATGTTCGTGGAAACTTTTATATAAGAAACTTACTAGAGGCAGAGATTGAACTCTAAGAAACCTATTTTGTAACTAAATACAAATAAGAATTGTACTTATTTATAAAATGTTTAATCAACCCTGAAATCATTCATTTAAAAGAAATCTGCATATGTGAAGAAGAAAAAAACCCTAGGTAAAGGAAAGTAAGAATGAATTGAAATGCATACCTGTATATGTGTAAGGCAATAATATAGACATTCAATACCATGTATACTTACGCATAATACTATATTACTATAATGAACAACTTGTAATATGCTACATAAGGAACTCAAATTTACAGGACCGTTACCTTATAGTACTGGATGCAAATTGCTTCTAGTACTTACCAACAGTTTTTCGAGAGTGTGGAGAGAGCTAACAAATGTTTTTGGGGAGCCGGTGAATGGTCTTGGTTTTTTTTTATCTAAGGTAAACATCTGACCATTATCAAAGTTTGACCATTGTCAAAGTTTTCAAGATCAAGTGATCTCAGATTTGTTCTTGTATATATTAATAATTACTGTTGGATAGTAAATATATAAAATTCAGACTGCAATATCTTGAATAGAGAGATAATCCTTGGACAAACTGGTCAACCCAGAACAAAATAATATATAGCGTTTTAATTTAAGTGCTTCAATTTAAAAATATGTTTTATATTACTGTTGTACTATTTCATGAAATGTAATACAGTAACTTGAACATTCACATTGTGGCAACCTTTTCCAAAAATAGAACAAAAGCTCTTTGTGCTAAATGTCCAGAAGCCAAAAAATTCTTGAATACAGCTTGTCTACAAGAATCCAAAACCAGTTTTCCCCTAAAGCTGCCATCATGGAAGATAATTTTTTCATACCTTGTAAAAAGAGAAATAAATATTAGTAGAAGAACACTAATATTTTATCAATCCAATATAATTATATCTTCAAAAATTTTTGTCCTAAGAATTACTTAATTACATTAGCTAGCCAGAGGAACTTCCAGATGATTCAATGTACAGTGTTTCTGAGGTCCAGAATTTAGTAATTTCTGGTACAAATGGCAGAATCAATGTTGGTAGCTAGAAAATTGATTATGTCTCAACTGGGCCAGTAGCAAATGTGTTTGGAATCCTTTGTACATTGCAGCTAATTTTAGTGTTCCTATTTGTTGCTACTGTTATTGAAAGAGTTATCTGGACACTCATGAAGATGATGGCTAAATTTCAAAATAATTTACTGTCACTTGTACCTTTCATCTACTTATGCCACAATTTTTTACTTAAGAGGTTCCCTAAGCATTAGGGGAGGAATTGACCAATACAGTTGTTACCAGAAAATGACCTTGTAGGGCTGCTGTAGGAGTTGGAAAAATCCTGATAACTTACATTTCTTTAATTCTTTGCTGCCATCTTGTGGTTGCCTATCCCAGTTATAGCAACCTTGCCTTTTTATTCCCTTCCCCCAATGTTTTTTGATCATGCCTCCCTAATTTCAGTTTGAACCTAATAGTTCTTGAGGAACATCTCTGCATGACATTACCTTCCTCTTAATCCCAATTCATAGGCAATAACAGCCAATTGAATGAGACAGTCTGAGCTAGAGAAGTTTCAGATGGTTGAACCTGAGGATGTGGACAAGGTCCTTGCAGCTGTGAGCTAAGCCATCTATGTTCTGGACCCTGCTGGTTGGTTATGGAGTCATGGGAGATGGCATATAGCTGGAACAAAGTTACTACTTCTTTGCAGGAGGGGATGGTACCACTTACCTTCAATGAGGCCATGATGCACCCCTACTCAAGAGGCTGTCCAATGGTTTCGGGCCACGTTAAGCAACTTTTGTCCTATGTCCAACTTTTTAGGAAAAGACTGTTGAGAGGGTAGTTGGCACATAGCTTCAGAGTGCCCTGGATGAAGCAGATGATCTGGATCCTTTTCAATCTGGGTTCAAGTCATAGAACAACACTGAGATGGCATTGGCCATGCTTGCTGCTGATCTCTGAAAGGTTCAGGATGTGGTGGTGCAACTGTCCTGGGTCTTCTGGATCTTTCATCAGCTTTCAATAAAATCCTTCTGGACTGATTCAGGAGACTGGGAGGAGGAGGACTGTTTGTGGTGATTCTCCTCCATTCTCTCTGGCCAGGTCCACTTGGTATTGATGGATCCACTCGGCTCCTGTGATAGCTTTGTGATGCAGCCTCTTCTCCTCTGGTCAACTGTCATGGATAGTGCTTGATAGGCCACTCATATACTAGGGAATAATATAACTGAAAAAATATTCTCCCCAATACCTGAACTATAGGAGTGAGCACTGAGGTTGTTTTATGAGGTGGACAAGGGCTTGGTTCTGACAGTCAGCTACTACCCTGGTCATCAATTAAACTTGCCTTTTTTTCTCAGACCCAGCCACATTAGAGAAAATGCTTGGTTGCTGTTTTACCCACCAGCAGGGGTATCAATTGAATGGGACAAAGCAAATTTATGCTGGCATATTTTGTGTCAGCTCCCAGAGATGAAAACTGGTTGTCTGGATGTGCCCTCTGAATTCAAGCCTTTATTTGGCAAGAAATAATCCACCTGAGGTAAGATTGGTATTTATTTACCATATGAAGATCTCTGTATGATTTAGTTGTCAAATGCTCTTGATTAAAATAAGCTTTAAGAGAAGTAAACTAGTGGGATTAATTCCAGAGATGTAGCTATATTGCTGTTACAACCAAACACAAAGAGGTCACTCATCTTAAAACAGGTAGGCAACTTTTCAGTTCTGTGGCCCACATGTGATAATGAGTTGCAAAATACATACGTACACATAAATATGCACTGAAATGCACACTTGTATGTAGATGTGCAGCCCTGCCATTTTAGACAGAGACATAAAAATCTGTATTCTGTATTTTCATAAGATTTGAAACAAGATCCACAAAAAAAAAATGTTTTCTTATGTTTTATTAATAAATGAAATAGTTAATTTTGGATTTACAAATTTAATTTTGGTCCTCTCTTTACAAGAGTTATTTACAGCTAGATAACCACTTTCCATTCTTTACTGGACAGATAACCCCCAAGGCACATATTTTAAAAAGAATTGTAAAGTAACCTTTTCCCTCTACTATCCCTCTATTATCTCTCTAGCCGTGGTAATTGCTACCAGTTCAGTCCAGATCTTGCGAACTGGTAGTAATGGCGGTGGGATGCTCTGTGCATGCGCAGAATGTGTGCTCCCGTTGCGAACTGGTAGCAAAGGTAAGTTGGAACCCACCCCTGCTCTCTAGGTATTCGTGCATTCTAGGGTATTGGCTTAACATCTGTAACATATACTGTATGTATATATATCTATTTCATAACATTTTCTATTTAAAGTAACATAAACATACTGGCCAGTATCCTCTCTTTCAGGCTGATACAAGCATTCTCTGTGCCTGGCAAAACGTAGTATGTTGAATCACATTTCCTTGCTTTCAGGTCTTCAGCAACTCTTCTCCTGGTCACTTCAGGAGAAATCAGGTTGTCTTCAAACCCACAATCATTCAGCAGTGTAACATAATAAGTCCACTTCAAGACCACCAGTAATCCAGTATTATTCTCAGTATTAATAACCAACAATAAATTTTCAGGATTAAAACCAACAACTCAATTATCTTCATGTTGGGTTGCCAGCAATCATACCTTCTTCAAGATTTAAAACTTCTCCTTTCCAACATATTTTTTAAATGCTTTGCCAGTCTATCAACTGTTCTTCCCTTCTATTAATCCCACCCACCCACCCAAGCTATCTGTCATGCTTTCAGGTTCTACTAATCAATATAAAAAGAAATAGTGCTTGTGAAGATTCATGAGACTCACAGGAAGGCATAGAGTCCTGTAAATGGTAATGAATCCCATACACACATACCTAAATACGTAAGAATCTACAGCTGTCTCCTTGTTTCCCAAGTGATCTGGACAGTACCAAGATTATTGAAGAAGGAACATTAAAGCAATTTTGCTTCCTCTCCTGACTCATAGATCCTGTAGGATTTCCTAAAGGACTTTTTTAAAATAAGGCCTAGCAACATCTGTCATTTTGGCACTGACACTATGATCTTGTGGATCAAAGGAAGAAGATTTTCTAATAAAACTGGCAGGAGTTGCCACAGCAATTAATCAAAAATGTAGGAAAACAAATTAGTGGAATGATCATGGACATCAAGCTTCATGCAGCTTTCCAGATTTAGGAATCCTACACGTGGAAGCTGTTGTTTGAGTAACACTATCTGAAAAATAAATAGAATCATCCTGTTCCTACTCAAAAATAATTCCTAGTATCTTTAGAGCTTACTACTAAGTATACCTATTTACTTGGCAGCAAGCTATCAAGCACTATTAAGCTAATTTTCAAATAGAAGATTCCACTGAAAGCCTATAAATCCTTATACAAAGGAATTCTATACAATTCAAGGAAACAATTTCTATGAGTATAGTTGTAGACCATATAATTACTAATTTGACAATCTATAAAAGAAACCACAAAATTTTATAAAGCTACATATAAACAGTATAAAATGAAAATTTTGTAAAATCAGTTTGAAGACAAAGAAACTAAACCACAATTTAGAAATGCTATAACATGCGTCTGGGTTACATCCTGCTAAGAATGTGAGTTGGTGGCAAATTGATATACAGAGCTCCCTGCAACCAAGCAACTCTAGGTTGCAAAGAAGAATGACAACTCAATCATCATTTATATGGCAGCTCATATGAAAAGGAATGCAAAATTTCTGACTTTGCAAAACAAGTTATTGAATTAGTCTTTTTTTTAAAGAAGGGAGGAAACAGGTTGACTTCTAAAAATAAGTACTCAGTTACTATCTTAGAGTATAAAATTACTCTAAGAAATGAAGCAATATTAAACGTTTGACACATTCAACATATATGTCATAGATTTTTTTTTATAGATGACCTTAAAATTCTTTAGGCATCATACATTTTAAAGGAATAATTTAATTATTGTTCTGAAAGCATACAGTAAAAAATACACATTAAATCTATTTAGTCATTTCCCTATTATACCATGTTAAATTGTCATCTTGATTCAAATGTATCATCAAGCAAATAACCCTATACTTCTATGGAGTTACCACCTGTGAGAGTCAATAAATATGTGAGATTTAATAAACTATGAATGATGGTCTACCATTAGCCTACCTTGTTTACTTTTCTAAAATAAATCTAAATCCTTTTGCAATGGAATGCGCAATATGTCAGGCAAGGCATAATTCAAACTATAGTTTTTAGAATTCTATTAAAATCAAACATCAAGAAGGCAAAGAAACAAAATTTAAATATTAAAAAAATGTACCCACTTACCATCTTTGATCAGTAATTTGTAACAAGAATGAGATGTATTTGTTTGAAAAATACCCCCGCAGCTATTAAAGAAGATTGATCTATTATGTGGTTTGTGGTTTCTCCCACAGTTCCTCATTTACTATTTTGGGGTTTAACTTCTACTGGTAATTGTAGTTACAAAGTTAAAGTATTTGTTTTTCTTTGCTTTTTTTGGATATTGTATGTCTGTTCTATTAAATTTTATATGACACATTATATAAACTGCACTATTCAATTTTACACTAACAAGCCTCACAGCTTCAAGGTTCTTCTATTTTCTTTTTTACTATAAGTATAGCTTGATGTATTCACTGAACCAGTGTTTCTCAATCTCAGCAACTTTAAGACTTCAACTCCCAAAACTCCATCTTAAAGTTCCTGAGATTGAGAAACACTCCACTATGCATTTAATAGTTATATTGTTTCATTTTGTGCTATTCTCCTTTGAAATTACCTTTAGTGAAAATCACTTTAAAATAGGAAAATTATAAAATATTCAGCTAACAGAAAACAAAGTACAAATGTATAAATGAAAGGAATGACAAAGAGAGGATGTACCGTAGTGGTTGTCCTATTCCTATTTCATTTACTAACTACAGATACATAGGCCTTCAACTTTCAACAAAAAATATTCCCTACTCAGAATGTAACTTGCTATCTCAACTGATGGGAATCTTCCATTATTCAAACCCATTTTATGATATAATACTTACCACTAATTCCACTTGTTCCGTTTTCGGAAGATGCAAAAAAAATCTAAATATTAACAAGCCAATAAGAATCTGCCAGAAAACATTTGTTTTTGGATATTTTTTAAATAATTCATATTTTTAAAACTACCAAGACAACATCACAATATCCAAACACATTCACACTACAGGACAGTCTATTGGAGTCCATTATTTTATCATCAACTGTTTTAATTGTAGGGAGAATAATGCCCTTTACGTCTCAAGAACTTTATTTAGGTTCATTTCAGTTGCATACTTTCAGGGTAATAGTCTTGGAAAAACTCTATTAAGATTTTGTTTTGATGCATTAGAGTCAAAAAACCCTGACTTGAATGTGTTATTTCCTAATAAGGTTCTTGGGTTTTAAAGTGGACCAAAAATATCTGCACTGTGACAGAATCTGTAAATTATCATTTGTTACTTTGAGGGACAGGCATATATGTGCATTAGCTTTGTAGTTTTTATCCTAATTAAAACCATCATGATCTCTGATAATTATTTATTGACCAAACAATGTCAGGCATATTAGCTTCAAATACTCTTACTCATATTTCAACCTGTCAACCTGTATCCCTTTAGTCTACATTTTTCAGTTCATAAATAGCCAGCTGCCTAGTAAGATATCAGATAACGATTAGTCAAAAGATATTTTGCCATTTAGAAGGTAAGTCATTCTTTCCTCCCTTTTGGAACTTTTATTAACTTTTATTATTAACAATTTTAATTATTAAGAGTTAATAGAAAAGACTTAAATTCTATGAAAAGGAATTGGAATCAAGTATTCAGATTGTGATATATTTAGATGCGATATATAGGATATATTTTCTAGTCTATACTGAGTAATGAAATTTAGAAAAATATAAAAGCCTAATTAAATACCTACCTATTGTACCTTGGGGAAATAAGTTTCTAAAAAAAAGACTTTGGTAAGGCTGGTTCAAAATTAAGACTGGCTCCCACGGATCAGGTTTATATTTTCCGACTATCTCAAGTCGCTACGACTGATAACAAGCTTCCACTTGGGGGCTCGCAGACGCCTTTCATAGATACACATCTTCTTTCCGCAACAACCAAAAGCGAAAACGTGAGGGACTCACTTCAAAGGCAAGAAACAGTTTGCAAACGAAGCTCAGCTCGTCATACACACACACACACACACACACCCCATCTCACCGCAGAAACCGGTCATGAACTTCAGCAGCCACTGTCCATAAAAGGATCTCACCAACCCCTCAGCTGGGACCCTAAAGCTCTGCTGCTCTTTTCGGGCGTGGGTTCAAGGCGCCTTTCTGGCAGGATCCGGGCTTTCCCAATAATCCGCCCAGGAGCGCTTGGAATCCGGATCTTTTCGAGAGGGGAAAGAGGAGGGGGGAAAAGGCGGCGCTCCTGAAATCCCGGTAGGGAAAAGGCCGACAAAGGAGAGGAGCGAACCGCCATCCTTTCTGTCCTGCGGACTGGAGGATGAGACCTCCCCCAGCTGAAGGGAAGAGGCGGGGAGGGCAAACGGCGCAAGAGGCGGGACAGCGGCCTCGCGGTGGCTTGTAAACAGATCCGGCGTCTCCACGTGACCGCCTGCGAAGTACCTGTGCGGGAGACTCTGCGGCCGCCAGACTCCTGACAACAAAGCAGAGCGCGCGGAGGTCGCGCGCGCGCGCTGCAGCAGCAGCAGCAGCAGCAGCAGGAGCAACGGCCGTTGAAGCCACCGGCGGGTCTCTGGCGCCTTTCCACCGCGGCTCTCCGGGTCCTGGCTAGCCTGGCATCTTTCCTGCTTGGATTTCCGCCCGCTTGGGTTTCCGATGCCGGCCGTTAACATGGCTGAGGCTGGGCGGTAACTAAGTAGCCGGCAATCTTGACCGGAACAGAGACTTCTCCAACCCCCCCCCCCCCGTCCCCGCTTCGCGACGTCCGTGAGAGAAAAGGGAGGCGAGGGGGGCGTCGCGGTGTCGGTCCACCATGAGCACCTTCGCCTTGGAAGAGACCTTGGAGGCGGACTGGGTGGCCGTGAGGCCTCACGCCTTCCACGAGCGGGAGAAGCAGAAGTTTGTCTTTATCGTGGCCTGGAATGAGATCGAGAGCAAGTTCGCCATCACCTGCCATAACCGGACGGCGCAGAGGCAGCGCAGCGGCTCCCGGGAGTTCCGCCGCACTGGCGCGGTGGGCCCCGGGACGCCCGAGCAGCTAAGCGCCTCCTGTAAAACGGCCGGCAGCCCCACTATACGAAAACCCCCGGCCCGACGCGCCGCGGAGCCCGTCCAAACCAGGAGCTCGCCGGCATCGCCTGCCCGAGCTGAGTCGCTTCCGCGCAGCCCGGGCAGCCGAGCGGTTGAGGCGTCGCAGAGGAGCCCGGCGAGGACGAAAAGCAGCCTGGTCCGGAGGCCTCAGCCCGCTCCGAAGGCGCCGCTCAGCCCAGCGGCCTGCGCGGCCGAAGATCTAGAGGAGCTGGAGCTGGGCAAGGACGAGCCTTCGGGAGGCGCCGCCGTCGCTGCCGCCTTTCTCCTCCCTTCTCCTCCCGCCGGGCCTCAAGCGACCGAGTCGCCCACCGCGGCCTCCGCCGAGGTGGAAGCGCTGTCTGGAGAGGAATGCAGCTGGGCCGGCCTCTTCTCTTTCCAGGATTTGCGGGCCGTCCATCAACAGCTGTGCTCGGTGAACTCCGAGCTGGAGCCCTGTTTGCCCGTCCTTCCCGAGGAACCGTCGGGGATGTGGACGGTGCTTTTCGGGATTCCAGAGCTCTCGGAGGAAGAGATGGATGCGCTCTGCTATCAGCTGCAGGTATACCTGGGCCACTGCCTCGATACTTGCGGCTGGAAGATCCTCTCTCAGGTACTCTTTACCGAAACCGACGACCCGGAGGAATATTACGAGAGTCTGAGTGAGCTCCGGCAGAAGGGCTACGAAGAGGTTTTGCAAAGGGCCCGTAAGCGCATTCAGGAGGTGAGCGATGCCCCCAGTATAGATAAAGTGGGGGGAGACCCTCATCAAGCTATAATACATTTTGCTTGCACCAGTTATCTGTCAACTTAATCTTAGAATAAATTTCCTAAGGTTTGACTCTCAGTTATTTTCTTTCTTTTTTCCTCTTAACATACTGTAATTCCAAATAAGTGATTCTGTTTAGGAAAAACAAAATACTTAGAAAAATATAATTAGTTGGTAAATCTGAATGTTTGCTGGAGTATTTCTTAGTAAATCCTCCAAGGTGCAGATTCTGGATTCAAATATCTGTATACCTAACTATGATGAAACTTTTTAAGGGGGATGTACATGTTTCTGTTTTATTTATTTATTATTAAATTTCTAGGCCTCCGGACTCTGACTCTAGGTGACTCACAAGTAAAAACATTAACCACAACCATAAACATGGTTGATATGTTGGGCTGAACTGGGAAGGCCTCATTTCAAATCCACCCTTAATGAAGCTGCTCAGGTCTTTATAGGTCACTTATTCATTCAATTTACCTCACAGAATTGTTGTAAGGGAAATTAGGATATCGTATATTGATTGGAGAAAACACCAGAAGAGTTTTTTTAAAAAAGAAAGAAGATGGCAGTATTTTGATACCTGCACAAGAGGGGAGGGGCTTCAGTCATGTGATCATTTTTATTTATTTACCTGACTTACATGATTTATCATCTTATATACAATAACCCTGTTTGCTCACAGTAAGATCAGTAAAACAAAACAAGATGAAACAATAATACCAACTTCATTATGGCTGCCATATTGACTTTTTGGAGTTCCCAGTGAATGGGGAACTATAAATCTAACAAGCAAGTAAATAAATGATATTTATCTTCTGCTAAATTTGATTTTGAAGTTGGCATATATGTAAGATTAGGAATTTAGCCCAGAAGCAGGAGGTCAGTTGTAATAACAGTCAAACCTGAGATTTCAATAGAAGGGAAATTCAAACCAGTATCTATCTATCTATCTATCTATCTATCTATCTATCTATCTATCTATGTATCTATCTATCTGGGCCATAGTAGCAGCAGCAATATACAAGAAAGAGCTTTATTGCTTTAGTTTTTTCTCAGAGAAGGATAACATTTTATTCTAGAAGGAGAATGGAGAGCCAGTTTGGTGTAATGGTTAAGGTGTGTCATAGAAACCAGGAGACTGTGAGTTCTAGTTCTGCCTTAGGTATGAAAACTGGCTGAGTGACTTAGGGCTGGTCCCTCTGTCTCTGCCCAACTCACCCCACAGGATGGTGGTGATGAAAATAGCAGGAAGGAGTATTTAGGAATGTTTGTCATGTTGAGTTACTAATAAAGTAATAAAGACTGGATAAAAACATAATAATCATTGAATAGTGTGAAATAGGGTGTTTTGGTGCCATAAGTTTTTTTAAAAAAACACTTTGTAAGGTTTTATACAAGCTCTTTAGTCTGTATATGATTTTTGTCATACTGTATATAAATGTTGGTAACTATTCTAATCAGGATATATTTATTTTAAAAAATGAAGTGATTATACATGTAGTATATTTAATTACTTACCAAGTATTTTAAGTATCCTAGAAATTAAAATGTTTCTCATATGAAACTGAGGCATAAAATACGTTTTGTTAAACTAGGTTCAGTTTTATATGGATATGACTCTAGAGCTATTGGCTATGCCATTATTATTATGTTGACTGGTAACAATCTGTATATATACTGTATATGCTAATTAAACGCATTGTCTAATGTCAGTATATCTGTTAGTACCTTCTATGTAACTGACTCATATTTAATTAAAAGGTGCATATTTAAGAAAGGATAACTTACTTTTTTTCTCTCAGGTTTCCACTGTCTACTGTATTACCTGCTTGTCAATTGAAACAAGAACCTCATAGCTCACTTGGTTAAATTATTCCATGATCATGAAGCAACAGATGACAGACATTTAATATTAATGTGTAATCTGAATATAGTAGTTTTCTACACTTCAGATTGGGATTCAATTATCTCCTGAAATATGAGACAACTCAGTTCATGTATTGTATTTCACTCATATTTTCTTTTGCCTTACCTTTGCTTTGAAAGTGACTTTAAGGCAGTTAACAGTCATTGAGTGAAGATACTGGATTCTTAACAGTTCTCTAATTAAAAACCCATACAAAAATGTTTCAATTTTAAAGAGAATATTAATAACTTGATACTGGTTATAAAATTTCCTAGCATATATTAATATGTCCTTTTATTAATATTTATCCTGATGGTCAGTTGAATGATTCAACTCTTTGGATGAAATAAGAAAGGCCATATGCACTGATAAATTCCTTTTATTTAGAATTAGCTTAGACAATGTTTTATTTAGTCACACATTCCTGTTGAGCTATGCAACATGTAACTCAAGTTCAGACTTGATTAGAACTTTATATTAAATGTAAAACTTTATATCTTTCTGCAATAATTTTGCAAATATAATGGTTAGAATTATAAAATTGCTTCTATGCCAAAATTATAGTCTTAATATTTAATATTAATACATAAAATTGAAAGTATAAGAAAATTGGTAGCCTAAATTACTTTAAAAGATAATATAAAAAGTAAGGTGAAGTGGCATATTAAATCTTACCATACAGAATTTATCTCTTTCATATTGGTACATGCTATGGGTAGTCCTTGACTTACAACCATTTGTTTAATAACCTTCAAGTTTATGGTACTGAGAAAAGTCATTTATGACCTGTCCTTGCATTTATAACTGTCAAAGGGTCCCCACGATCACATGATCAACATTTGGGTTCTTGACAATTGGCATGTAATTTACAACAGTTGCAGTGTCCCAGAGCAGAGTCACATGATCATCTCTAGTAACCTTCCCTGGAATTGCCAACAAGCAAAGCACTTGTTGGTAATCCCAGGGAAGGTTACTAGTGGTGGGGGAAGCTAAATTCACTTAAGACTGTAGCAAAAAGGTTATAAAAACAGGCATGATTTACTTAACTATATCACTTACAGTGTAGATTCTGGTCCTAATTGTGGTCATAAATTGAGTACCGTATGTATTATTGGAGTAAGTTGAGTACATACCTGTATTATTTTCTAATCTCAAACTCAACCATGGAAATTCAGTGGCTAACTCTGAGCCAGTCACTGTCCCTCAGCCTAGCCTCACTTAAAGGGGTAATTGCTGTGGAGTTAAAGTGAAGAAAAATAAGGCTGCCTTGTGCTCCTGGAGAAAAGGTAGGATATAAATCTAATAAACAGCATGAAATTTTTAAAGACAACTTAAAAGATTAGATTTAATAATTTCTGTATAATGGATCTTTATGTATACTTGATATGCTAGTCCCTTTCAGGATAAAAAGTTAGATTAAGTGTAGAAAGAGAATAAAAATGGTAAAAGAAACATAGAGGACTAAAACAAGAAATATAACTAAATCTTGTTTTATATAGGTGCCATTCACAATTATTGTCCATACTTTTTCCATCCTTGGAAACTTCCTGGTTCTGCCATCCATTCATATATTGCATTTAATTTTTCAAACTGTTAGACACACTTTTTTGTGGATCTCATTAGTATTTTTCCTTCCTGTCAGTCCACCACTCTTCCTTTCTATATTTCTTTTATGATGCAATTCGCATGCATTCTTTCCATATAACCAAATCACATTAATGTATTACTTTTGTACTGTTCACTCGACTTTTCTATATAGTTCACATTTACTCAGCATCCATTTTATCTTGATCTTTTCTTGCTTTATTGCCTATACTTCTTAATAACCGATTTTGACTCCATTCAACTTTTACCCTTCAATTCTCACTCCCACATAACAAAATAGGCAAAAGTACATTTCATTACTGATATTATTTCTTCTTGTCTATCTTTATGAGCTTCATAAGTATCCATTGCCATTATTTTCAGGCTTCCGAAACCATTGTTTCTCTCTTCCAATATTATAATATATAGAGAGATATTTTCATTATTTTTGACATGTTCATTCCTTGCAACAGCCACATGTTATTGCTACTTTTCCACTAGCATTTACATATCTTTAAATTTCTTCCTTTTTGTATCCCTTAGTGCAGGGGTCTCCAACCTTGGCAACTTTAAGACTTGTGGATTTCAACTCCCAGAATTCCTCAGCCAGCAAAGCTTCCTTTTTGTATCCCTTAGTGGAGGGGTCTCCAACCTTGGCAACTTTAAGACTTGTGGATTTCAACTCCCAGAATTCTGGGAATTGAAGTCCACAAGTCTTAAAGTTGCCAAGGTTGGAGACCCCTGCCTTAGTGTGAGTGTGTGTGTATGACCATATTTTGATTAAACACTACCTTGGCCTTTGATACACTAATTTTCACATCATGGTTGTGTCATTATTAATATTTGTTGCAAAACATTAAGTTCTTAGCCAGCAACACATAATTTGCATATAAAGTACATCCACATCCATATCCCCAGCCAATATAACCTCTGTTAACCACCAAAAGCATTTCTTAACCTGTTTGTCAATGCTTGTATTAATCAACATACCACATATCCTTGTCATGCTCCTGGCACAGTTTTGAATCATTCACTAAGCATTCAGTTTATTTGCATTCATGATTTACTTCTACCATTTCCCATTCAGCTATCACCTTTAAATTCCATATTCACATGAATTATTCTGTATTCTAAATCTATGCTTTCTTTAAATCAATTTACATTAATCAGTGAGCTACTCACATTAATCAGTGAGCTACTGAAAAGAAAAGATCTGGCCTGCACATACTTCACCTTGCATACAACAGTATTGTACTTCCAAATTGGGACTATTGTCCCCTTTCAGAATTTTGTCAAACACCTTTCCAGGCACACTTATGACATTGTTTACTCTTATTATTTAGTCTCTTGCTGCATGATGGTGTTATTCCAATTTTCAGGCAGGGCTCACACAGACTTGCATAAACATGCCATATATACATTAAACACCCCATAATCATAACATCCATATTTTAAGATTTTTGCTGTTATACTAATATATTGGGAACTTTGCTATTTTCCAATATTCTCACTGCATTTATGACTTTCATCATTTTTATTGGATACTAACCATTTCATGCTGAATAAACTAAATTATTAATGTATTTTAAATAGAAAACTATCTTTAGATAGATTTTTATTCCAAAGGCATTTTATTAAAATAAATACAATTAAAATTAAAAAAATCCGATTTAAATTAAAAAAAGTTTTTAAAAAAAATAATCGATTTTTATCCACCCTGGGTGGAAACCTCTGTACATCATGTGGAGCTGCTAGACCCTCACATCAGCAGCATCAATATCCTTTTTTGGCCAGCTCACTGTACCAGCATGCTTATCTGATGATGGGTAGGGCATACCTATTGATGGCATGGATCTTGTTCTTCCCATTGAGCTGGCTCTTCAAGATCTGTCTGTTCCTTTGGTGATACTTGAATGCTGCTATCCTCTTTGCATTCTAATCATGGTTCCCATGCGACTGGTATACCAAGGTAGTTATAATTGGTCTGAATGTCTGCTTTGTTGCCCACTGGTAATTCCACTCTATCAATCTTAACTATTTTCCCTTTCTCTCTCTTGATCACCATCCGGCCACACTTCTCTAGTCCGAATGACTTCCCAGTGTCCTCACTGTAGATCCCTCTCAGGTGGACCAATAAATCAGTGTCTCATTCACTCAAGCATACAACTTGATGTCATCCATGTATGGGAGGTGACTGATGCTAGTTCCACTCTTGAACTTGTATTAAGTCCTTGTGATTATCTGGCTGAGGGGGTTCAAGCCTATGCAGAACAGCAATGGAGACAGTGCATCACTTTGATATATGCCGCTCTTAATGGTTACTTATGTGAGTTGTCTTGAATTGACTTCCAGTGTTGTCTTCCACAGTCCCATTGAGTTCTTGAGGAAGGCCTTTAGCGTCCTGTTGACTTTGTATAGCCCCAGGCATTCACAGATCCATGTATGTGGCATTAAATTGTAGGATTTCTGTAATCAGTCCAGGCTGTGCTCAGATTGGTCTGTCTAGACCTTGAGTCTTGGGCAACTGGTCTGTCTATGAGCTGGTTTTTTAAGTCTCTAGTGTTGTTCCCAATGTCCTTTTGAGCTGTGCTTATGTATTGGCCCAATGGTCCATATGGTCATGTAGCTTAGTGGCTATAAGGCCTGATAGAACTTTCCATGTTGAGCGGTTCTTGGTTTTTTCCTTGAAAAGTTTCACTTGTTGTCCATGAAATTTCTTCAGTTCTGAATGAATTTAGAAATTATTATTACCCAGATAAATTCTATTCCCCACCATTCAGTCAGAACTGAAGAAGCTTCTTGGATGACAAATGAAACATTTTCAAGGAAAAAAACCAATAAAGTCCAGTTGCCTTTTGAAAAGTACCTTTGAGATGTCTTTCCTTGGGTTAGCCAGGAAGGGTGGGAGCCTGCTGCTAGCAGCTCGTTCATCTGTGCTGCTAGGCATGTGCACTGCTGTTAGTTTTTTTTAGCCAGTAGGTGTCGTTAACCTCATTTTCCGGGGGAGGGAACATGCACAGGTAGTCCTTGACTTACAGTTGAGCCCAGAATTTATATTGCTAAGTATTTATGTTTCAAGTAAAAGAAAACTCATATTGTCCTCGTTAATAGGGTAAGATCATTACCCAGATAAACGGAAGAAGATTTGCATGCAGAAGATCTCTGCTTCAGTTCTTGGCATCTCAGTAAAGGATTTTAGGCAATAGAAGGGAAAAGACTATTCATTAAACCTTATAGAGAAACTGCCTCTCATATTAGATAATGATAGTATAGTAATGGTTCATAATTTAGAGGATAATCGGCAAACAATACGTTTTGCTAATTTTTCAAGTTTTGGGCTTCTATAATCTTTCAGGCTTTGAAATTGACATAAAAAGGCATAACAAAGAATGTTCTTCCTGCATCAACTCAGAAAGTTCAGACTGCTCCAGGAGCTGTTCATACAGTTCTACAGAAGAATTATTGAGCCTGTCATTGCATGCCAAAACAACAAGATATCGAAACAGTTTTCCCCTTTGTGCCATCACTCTGCTGAACACCTATTCTATTCTATTCTGTCCTGTCCTGTCCTTTGGATAATTTAATCTGATTCATTGGAAAAATATGACATATCAATTGTTAGATTCTATAGTTTACAATATATTATCAATATATTTTGATAAACTATCTGGATATAATCTTATAATATGATGCACTTCATTTAAATCTTAAATAAAAAATGGTATATCATTTTTTTTCATTAATTTTTTTTCATCTTTTTCACCAATTTTACAGTGGTCACTGCAATACTCCCTAATGTAGGATGTATGTATAAGAATTGACAGTGGTTTGTTTGATAAGTCTTAATATTTTTCTCTAATGTTTTATAATTCTCAATGTAGAATCACTAATTTTATGGCGTCCATGTTCTCTTCCTCTCCCTCAGATAGGCAGGGCTAATTTAGATAGTTATTTTTTATAAGGCAGCTTTCATTTTTATATGATTTAATATGTATTGCTGTGGAATTTCATAATTTTAATACATTATTTAGAGGTTGTCATGTTTGCTTGAAAAGTTTAGATTGTCAGCACCCCAAGTTTCATTCATCCCAGTGCTGACATGAAGAAAAAAAAAGAAAAAGAGAGAGAAGAAGCAGTTTGACTTTTCACCTATTTACTTAACCGGCAGATAATGTCACCTAGGAGATGGGATGGGAGGGGGATATTCCAGTGAGAGTGACTTGGAAGATAGCCAATGAGATGCTGAGAATTGAGGGATGGAAAGGGAAGGATTTGAGGGTTAGCAGGTCAGTACTGGCACCGACGGGAGTCGGGACCAGACATGTTTGTTCTTAATAAATGAAAGATTTCATCAAAGACTATTTGTTTGGAAAATGTTATTTATTTAAGACAACGTTGGAACCTGACATAGATCTTTACTTTGGCAGTGAAGAAAGCCTGTAAAATTTATAAAATTAAATATGTCTAATTGATATATGTGGAAAGACACGGGCACTGCTAGAGAGGAAGTGTTTATATTCTCTTTTCATTCTTCCCCAAGGGTTTAATTAAAACTATATTAAACTGGATTATAACTCTGATTATTCTCTGTGTAATATTCTGGTTGGCTAACTCTATCCGGGGCGTGGCATTCTTGCATTCTGGTCTGTCTATTGTAGACAAGAGAATTTGTATTTAAGAAGGAAGCAAACCTTCAGCTTACTAATCATATAGTTGGCCAAGAGTCAGATGTGACTTAATGGATGACATCATCATCATATAAGATTGATGTCAGTTTCATCTCTTCCAGACAATTTAAAACTCACCAAAATGTGTTTGAGATTGATATGATTTGCTGAATAATCACCCAAAAACTTCCATATCAGGAATAGTTTATCCCCGTGATGGCGAACCTATAGTACGCATGCCAAATATGGCATGCAGATCTCTGTGGGCACACGTGCAGTCGCCCCAGCCCAGCTCCAATCGCATTTCTCCATCACATTTCATTTAATCAATTCCAACTTTTTGCGAAAGAAAAAGATCTCGCAAAGTTGGAATTGATTGAGTTAACTTTTTCACTTGTGCGCTTCACAATGGGGGAGACAGGGTCCCATCCTCCTCCTGAAAACCGTTATGATGTAGAACCACAATGCGACCCGGCAAAAAAAGTGTTTCTTTTCCTACAGAGCTGCCTGCGTTGGGATGCCCTGCCTTCCTGCCAGCCAGTTGAGCGTGGGCACGCTGCTCCTGGGCTCGTCGGCCTTTGGATGTCATTCCCACCATCCAGTACCAATTCAGAGGTTCCTTTCCTCCCTCCCCTCCCAGGAAACAAGAGGGAGGCAGAGAGAGAGAGAGAGAGAGAGAGGGAGAGAGAGAGGGACAGAGAAGAGAAATAGAGAGGGGGGATGGGAAAGTGAGAGAGGGAGGGAGGGAAAGAGAAATGATATTACAAACCTTTTTCTTTCTTATTGTTGCTAAACGTAATGTTTCAAAAACAGAAAAGGTCACCCCAAAGGAGTCTTTTAGGACTGAACGCCTAGAGGCCCAAACTTCCTCTGCCTTCTGCATTCCCACCCAGCGCTACCCTCTGCGTTTCCCCCCCTCCACCTGCACTGAAGCAAACCAAATGGGCCCGGGGCCTCCCCGCTAAGCAGTCCTGCCTAGCCCACTTGCAAACTCTGCCGAGTGTGGCTCCAAACATTCGACTCATGCTTCCCTCCCAGCCAGCGCCACAGCAGCGGCAGGAAAGATGTGTACCCTTCCTGCTTCGCTCTCGCTGGCCAGAGGTGGGGCTCCACACTGCTGCCTCCCAGCCACGTTTGTTTGCTTGCTGGTCACCTCAAAGGAGGAAGCTGCGCTCAGGCTCCCCTGGCCCCCGCTATGGGAGGAGAGAGGGAGAGGGAAGGGGGGGTGTCTCCCCGACAGGATCCAGGTTGGAATTGCCAAAAAGAAAAAGAGAGAGGGAAAGAGAAAGAGAAATAGACGGAGAGAGAGAGGGAGGGAAAGAGAAATAATATTACAAAAGTTTTTCTTTTTTATTGTTGCTAAACGTAATATTTCAAAAGAAAACAAATTGAAGCATAAAAGTGCATTTATCACATTTTTCTTAGAACAATTAGCTGAACTGTGCGTTGTTTATCATTATTTTAGGTAGTAAAACCTCATTATTCAGGTTAAATTGCCGTGTTGGTATTTTGAGATAAATAAGTGGGTTTTGGGTTGCAGTTTGGGCACTCGGTCTCTAAAAGGTTCACTATCACTGGTCTATCCTAGTGTAGTCTATTATCCTGTATTTTGAAGGATAATAAAGAAGAAGAAAAGACAGAGGAATTTACTATTTTCTCTTATGTAGAGCAATATTGTAATAATATAAAAGTATATAAAATAGAACATATTAAATTGCCCATGCAAACATTAAAGTGGAAAAAAACATACATCATCAAAACCTAGACATTCTCTTTCTTAAAAAATTGAGTCACAGCCAATTTGCTAATTTAGCATCAGCCTTTACCTAGTTAATAAGAATTTCCTATCTTCCTACTTTTTAACATTATTCATTGATATATTAGAAGTTTGTGAGAGCACACAGAATTCTTTTCACTTACATAAAGGAAAATTAAAGCAGGAATGAACTTTTGTTATCTAGAGCCCTACAAACCGAAAAAAAAGATGCTCTTAGAATTATTTTCTGTAGTTTTGGTCTTGTGACTTGGCACTAAAACTATTTATTTAAAACATTTGTATAGCCATCCATCTTAAAAACCAAACTGTAAAACAGTATAATGCTAAAACCAGAACAATACAAAACTAGGAAAAACAGAAAAACCTGGCACTACAATACTTTCTCCTCCCATTATGACCTCACCCAATCTCAATGCCTGGGGGAAGAGCCAGGTCTTGAGTGCTTTCTGGAAGATTAAAAGACTTAGATCGTCAGGGGGAGGTCTTCTGGGGACTGCAAAGAAGAAGGCAGCTTCCAGGACCCACAAGGGAAATGTTTAAGAAAAGGAACCTGAAGCATGCCTACCCTACCTGTTCTGTTGAGACAGGCAGATACCTTTTGGGAGAGGAGGTCTAACAGATACAGGTAGTCCTCAACTTACGACTACAATTGAGCCCAACATTTCTGTTGCTAAGCGACACATTTGTTAAATGAATTTTGCCCCAATTTACAACCTTCCTTGCCATAGTTAAGTGAATTGCTGTAGTTTTAATAACTCAGTTGTTAAATGAATCTGGTTTTCCCCATTGGCTTTGCTTGTCAGACAGTCACAAAAGGTATTCACATGACTACAGGACATGGCAACATAAATATGAGTCAGTTGCCAAGTGTCTGAATTTTGATGATGTGATGATGGGGATGTTGCAATGGTCATAAGTGTGAAAAGTGGTCATAAATCACTTCTTTCAGTGCCATTGTAACTGAACAGTCACTAAGTGAACAGTTGTAAGTTGAGGACTACCTTACTTTGGTCCCATACAATGTAGAATATTAAAGATGATAACCAACAAATCGAAGGAAACTGAGTGCCAGTGCAATTTGGACAGGAGAGG
This sequence comes from Ptyas mucosa, assembly GCA_012654045.1. Classification (NCBI taxonomy): domain Eukaryota; kingdom Metazoa; phylum Chordata; class Lepidosauria; order Squamata; family Colubridae; genus Ptyas; species Ptyas mucosa. The sequence goes on from WNWU01000002.1 coordinate 45,363,129, forward strand.
TGTATAAGGTCCAAACATAGGATTGCCCAACGGTGCATGTACTGCTTCATTACATTTTTTAAATTGCATTTGGTTGCAGACTTATTTGTACCATTGTTCCCATCTCACAAACATGAAGATTAATTCAATTTCAAATCTTTATTGTCAGTGCACAACATATGTACATTGAGATTGGTTGAGCTCCCTCAGTGCACCCCCCCAACACAATACAACTCACAGTAAAGACAGCAAATCCCTAACCCAGTAAATCATATTAACAAAACACCCAGTCTGATTGCACCAATGTGAACATGTTACACATTGCATTGACCCTGCAGTCCATCATACTGCATAGTTATGATGTTATTTCTCATTCAGGAATCTGACAGCCCACGGATAAAAACTGTTCTTCAGCCTGTTTGTGCGGCTGGCTATACTTCTATATCCTTTCCAATGGTAGGAGGGTAAAGAAGTGATGACCAGGGTGAGAGTCATCCCTGAGAATTTTCTTCACTCTTCCAAGGCAGCAAGCCATAGCGATCTCACCTAGTGATATAAGGGGACAGCCCACGATGTTTTGTGCTGTGCTCACCACCTCTGTTGTGTTTTTCTATCCACGGCTTATTACCATGATGCAATAAGTGAGGACACTTTCTATTGTGGACCGGTAAAAGGAGGTCATCTCTAGAATCTCTATCTTAATTCCCATATTTCTCTGCAATTAGAAATTTTGTAATATGACAATTTTTTTTGTTTCTTATACTTTATTGGAATATTAGTATTTTATTTTATTGAGCTACTTCAGGTCAATCATGGAGAATCTAAAATTCATTTTGGTGGATGTTTATTTGTAACATGTATCTATCTAATCTGTGCTTCAAATACTAGTTAGATTGCAGTTTCTGCTCCAAAGTGTATGTTGCAAGTTATCCATTTCTGAAATATGGTAATTAATATTTTTCAGAGAGAGAGAGAGAGAGAGAGGGAGGGAGGGAGGGAGAGAACGAACCAGCCTGGTGCAGAATATGTATCAAGCCATATATGTTTGGGTTTAGAACTCCCAATCAACATTGCTTTTGAATATAAAATGCTTTGTTTTGTAATGTGACCAGTTATCCATAAAAAAAGGAAAATATATTTAGGCTTCAAGGTGTAAATAAGAGCTTTCTGAGGGACTTGGAGACAGGAAATGATTTATTATCTTCTAGCAGTATCTTATTTTTCTTAAGTGTCTGTAATTTGTCTACATGTGTATAGTGTGTATTCCCTAGAGCTCTGTGTATATTTTAATTTATTGGAGTTTTATTTTGCCACTAATTGAATGATTCTCTAAATGTGTCTAGTTTCTTTCAAATGGGGATTTTACTTTATAAAGAGGAAAATGTATGATTTGGTGATTTGGACCACAATTTGGACTTGATTCTTTTAGTTATGGGTTAAAGTGTTTAAGTTTTGGAACTCAGTCATTTCTGATATATATCTATATCTATATCTATATTCCATGTATTCCATATATATTTTCAGGTCCCAGTTTGCTAGACATTTCCCAGTCACTTTTGTGCCCATAATTATGTGCTAGAAAAACTTCAGATTTCTTCATTTGCCTCAAAATAATAGTTCATAGTGTGTTATAGTAAGAGCATTGGGAAGATTAGAGAGAGATAAATCTAGAAAGCTGTTCTACAGTAAAACTGGCTGAAAATAAGTAGTCCTTGACTACCTGTTAACAACTGCCTTGGGTAGAGACTGTTTGCAGTTAACATGCTAAGGGCAAGTTAGCAAGCTCAGCTCAGTTGTCTTAGTTGATTAGAACTCTCTAGCCAGCTGCACTATTTCCTGAAACTGACAAAACCCTAATTTGTTTCAGGCTAAAGGCTTTTGTTTGCTTCTTAAGAAGCTTCCTAGACAAAAAGCCAGCTCTAGCACATTCCTTTCAATATGTATTCTGCTGTTATGACTTACCTGGCTGTGTATGGTCATATCCCTCTGATTCTATAAAGCAGAGCTGAAATAAACTTGTAAACACAGTCACGGTCATGTATTTTCACTTAGTAACCAGTTTGTTTAATGACTGAATCACTGGATCAATTTGGGTTGCTAAACATGGACTACCTGTACAATAAATAGATTTTGGGCATTTTAAAGATTATCAAATCAATTATTGCATTTCAATCTATTTCATCAAGTACATGGACCATATACCTATATACTTGAGTATAAGCCGACCCAAATATAAGCCGAGGCACCCAATTTTACCCCCAAAAACTGGGAAAACTTATTGACTCAAGTATAAGCCAGGGGTGGGAAATGCAGGGCTGGTAAATTTCAAAATAAAAATAGATACCAATAAAATTACATTAATTGAGGCATCAGTAGGTTAAATGTTTTTGAATATTGATTTCAAAGAAAAACAGTAAACTAGCTCTGTAAGTGGAAAAAAGGATCAACAAAAACAAAAATCTTGTCACCATGGTGAAGAGAAGCAGTTGTGAAATGACACGGTTGTTAAGAATGCTACAATGGGCATAAATGATGACCGGTCAGAAGTGCGAGGACCTGTCAGAAATCACTTTTTTCAGTCCCCTGGGTAGTCCTTTTGTGCATATGGACTACTCAGAGGGCTGAAAAAGTAATTTTTGACTGGTCCTCGCACTTGTGACCAGTCCTCGAACTTACGACTGTCCTCACATTTTACGTTTTTGCCCTATCTTGTCACCATGGTGAAGAGAAGCAGTTGTGAAATGAGTGACATGGTTGTTAAGAATGCTGCACGGGCATAAATGTGAGGATGGTCATAAATGTGAGGACCGGTCAGAAGTGCGAGGACCTGTCAGAAATGACTTTTTTCAGCCCTCTGAGTAGTCCCTATACACATATATCACATGACCAGCTAGCCACGCCCACCCAGTCACTGGCTTGATCTAATTTCAGGCAAGTTCAAGCCTCTCCCTCTTTTTTCTTTTTCTTTTTCTTTCTCTTTCTTTCTTTGTCTCTTTCTTTCTTCTCTCTCTTTCTTTCTCCCTCCCTTTCTCCTTCTCATCTGGCATTCTTAGAGCTCCACTACTGATTAGCTTAGCCCAGGGGTGGGCAAATGTGGCCCTTTTACAACCTGTGGACTTCAACTCCCAGAATTCCTGAGACAGCCAAGCTGGGAGAACCCACTCCTGGCTTAGCCTGAGCAAGGCTAGCTAGCAGCCAATTACAAGAAGCTCTCAATTACAGTCAGCTCTCAACTCAAGCTCAGTGCACATGGGACCTTCCTAAATAGTGAGGATTTCTTTGTTTCTTTCTCCCTTTAAGCCCCCCCAGCCCGTTTTTGCTTCCAGAGGGCTGCAGGGAGTCTTCCTAGGCACCCCCTCATGCCCCTAGCAAGCCTTCCTGCCACTCTTGGGAGCCAAAAGGGGCGTGGGGGAGGGGCTCCGCACCCCCCCACGCCCCATTTTGGCTTTAGCAAGTCTGCCAGCAATCCAGGGAGCCAAAACGGTTGCAGGAAAAAAGGCATTTTTTTTCGTGACTCAAACATAAGCCGAGGGGGCTTTTTTCAGCCTGAAAAACGTGCTGAAAAACTCGGCTTATATTCGAGTATATACGGTAATACTGCTTAAAGAATGGTATTGGACTGTCCATAAATGGCTTATTTGACCGTGTGTTATCGCTGGGGGCAGGGTGGAAGGTTATTATTTTTTATTTTTATTAGTTTTTTATTTTCTTTTTCTATACTGTGTTTTTGTTATTTGTAAGCTGCCTAGAGTTGCTGTGAGCGAGTAGGTGACTATATTTTCTAAATATAAATAAATTATACATACATATTATTGTTAGAGAAAGGTAGAGAATAAATTGGGTATTATATATGAATACTATTGTCAGAATAAGATAGAGAAGGGAAAAGGGGAAGTAAAGAGACAGCTTTACCTTCAATAATGGCCTGGACAAGAGGTAGGCATAATAGACGCTCTTTTGTTTTTATAATCTTGTGGGATTATACAGGTAATCCTTATTTAGCAACTGTCTTGTTTAGTGACCAGTCACAATTACGATTATGAAAAATTAAGTTTGCAATATTTGCATTTATGAACTTTACAGGCCTGTAAAACAAAGCAAAGCTGAAGAAAGATCATAAGCACAGATGCAATTTCACTTAGTGGCCACTTAACAACTGAGTTGCCAGTCCCATTTGTGGTAGCTAAACGAAGACTATCTGTAAAGGTAAAATACAGGGATATGGATTCCATCCTAAGCTCCTTAGAGTGGACTAAAATATAATACTTAATAAAGGGTTTAAGTGTCTTCCCACTTTGCTGGTTTAGGTATCTCTTAGTATTTAAACTACCCTGTTTCCCCCAAAATAAGACATCCCCTGATAATAAGCCCAATCGGGCTTTTGGGTGCATAGCCAATAAGGCCAAGCGCTTATTTCAGGGTTCAAAAAAATGTAAGACAGAGTCTTATTTTCAGGGAAACACAGTAAATGTTGCTTGTGTTTCTGACTCATGTTCAATTTTTTATCTTAAAATCCTCAGAATTATTGTTGTGGCAATCCTATAGTATTAATTCAGCTTTTATCTGAAGAGTGTGCTTTATTGCAGTGTTTAGATTTCAGATTGAGAGAATATTTGTACTCATAAAATGATGTTTTACAAAAACACGCATTCTCGTGTTTCTGATACAAGATCTAAGTTAAGAATTAGTCTTAGATCACAAAGCTACTCATGAAGGATCATATGCCTTTTCCACTGTGACACCAGTCATCTGGAACAGTTTCTACCAATCCCCCCAAAATACATCTGGCCCTGACCCTGTTGGTCTTCACAAAGGCTGAAATTCTTTATCTTGCTTTGAGGCGGGGACAGGGAGAGACTGTATTGTATGCCATTCAGAGGTTGCAGTGTTTGAGTTGGATAACCATGTAAATTCTTTAAACAAGCAAATGTTAAGGAACTGCATTTAGAAAGGAAACGCAGGTTTATATATTTGAGCAACCCCACAGTCAAGTCAGGCTTCCAAAAATTGCAGAGCCTGCATTTCATTTCCATTAGATCTGAACAAGGCTGCTTTTTTAAATGGATGTGGCTATAGCTGCCTTACATCTATAATCTGCCTCCTTTTAACTGCTTGTCCAGAATAGTGATTTCCTCTGTAAGTATATCTTGAACACTGGTGCATTCCATGTAGACATTTTTCTATCAATTTGTGTAAAATAGTGGGGTTTTTTTATACAGGTAGTCCTTAACTTACAACAATTCAGTTAGTGACTAACTGAAGTTACTTTGAAGTTACGACGGCACTGAAAAAAATGACTTTTTTCATTTATAAGTTTTCACACTTATAAAGATTGCAGCATTCCCATAATCATGTGACACTTGGCAATTTACTCATATTTATGACAGTTGCTATGTTCTGGGGTCAATCTGGCAAACAAAGTCAATGGGGAAACCAGATTCACTTAACAACCATGTTATCAACAACTGCAATGATTCACTTAATAACTGTGGCAAGAAAGATTATAAAATGGGGCAAAATCACTTAACAACTGTCTCACTTAGCAACAAAAATTTTGGGCTCAGTTGTGGTCCTGAATTGAGGATTACCTGTATTTTGATTCTTTATTGTTAATAACAGAAAATTAAATTATAAATTTTAAATATACTTTCATATACTTTCATATGTTATAGGAAAAACAGTATATTAAAACTGAAAAAAACTGTTTAGTTTTATTTTATTTCTTTGATTATTTTATATTTCTGTACATTATTAGCATAGTTAAGGATTTTAAAACCTTATTTGCTTTAGTAAGTATTATTTGAATCAGTGGATTAAAAGAAAAGAAAAACACTATGAAGGAACTATTGAGCTGTTGTCCATTGCCTGAACAGGTTTTGGTTATAATTTTTATTTAACAGTCAGTCATAAAATGCTTGCTACATAAGGCACAGACTAACTAATTACAGGTAGTCCTAAATTAACTATCTTTCATTCAGCAACCATTTGAAGTTACAGTGGTATTGAACAAGGAGACTTAAGACAAATCATCAAAGTTGCAGTTGTTGCAGCATTCCTCAATAATATGATTGTGATTTGAACTGTTGACAACTGGCTCACAATTATGATGGTTGTAGTGTCCTGCAGCCATGTGATCACAATTTGCAAGTTCACTGTTGGCTTCCAACAAGCATAGTCATTGGGGAATCCAGCAAGAAGTTGCAAACTGCAATCACATGATGTTGTGCTTAATGCTGTATGGAATTCACTTAACAACTGCAATTGCTGGAACTACCATTGTAAGTTGATACAGTTGTATAACATTGTCTGTTACAACCATGTCATATAGCAACAGACAAGCGTTACCAATTACCATCGTTAGCTGAGGACAACCTATATAGAATAGACAACCTATATAGAAACCTAATAGGTTTCAATTTTAAATAGTTTTAAGTTTCTTATTGTCCTCCAATTAAAACATATAAAACATTATATTATTTATATTTATATATAAATAATATAAAGTAAGTATAATCACCTAGGACTAGCACAGAGGACCTGTTCTCTCTCCTGCTTACTAATGGGCTCATTCATTACTGGGAAAGGAAGATTCTTATATGCTTGCTAAACTTTATCCAGGCCTTCTTCTTGCATGGTATCTGTGAGTGTTCTGTGCATGTGTGTGTTTCTATGCACAGATGCCTGTGCACAGCTATCTATGTGTCAGCACTATTGGAAACAAACCAAGATTGTGTCAGAATAAGAATATCCACAATGACATCATGATGCAAACTCCATCAAAAATCTGACACAAGTACGTAAGTTGTGACTTTTGCACCAACACATCATGATGCTCCCCTTTCATGGATGTCTATGCTATGGGATAAAAATAAATCTGTTGGTGAATCTTCTAAGAATGGATGCTGCTTTGCATTTTTTACTGTTCTGGGTAGTGAGATTTACCAATATAAGCAATTAAATTCTTGCATTCCATGCATATTATCCTTAAACTGTGGGCAGTGTATAAAATACTACATAATTCTATATCAAGTAGATGATTCTATAGCTGGACAATATCCTGGAAGAATCAAAACTTTTATTACATGAAAAAGCTTTTTGTAAATAATGTATTATCTTTAAAAGTCCACGGTCCTGCTGGATTGGAACAGCAATATAAGTAAACAAATAAATAAATGTAACCACTAGCTAATAACTTGGATACCATGGTGTTCAAATAAAAAAAGGGGGGAGATAAAATATCTTAGCTATTAACAAAAAATATGGAGTGGGATTAAGATATCAATATCATATTTGTCGGACCCCCTGCAGCCAGCGACAATTCCCAATCGCCCGGTGCGTTCCCACAGACAGAGCCTCCTCAGGGTGCCGTTGGCCAGACAGTGTCGGCTGACGACCCCCAGGGGGAGAGCTTTCTCTGTGGGCGCACCCACCCTCTGGAACCAACTTCCTTTGGATCTCCGGATGGCCCCTGACCTTTGCTCGTTCCGCTGCGATTTGAAGACCTTGTTGTTCCGCAGCCTGGACTAATGGGGGGTTTCTTAATGAATTTTAAATTGTTTTAAATTGGAATTTTAATTTTATATTTAAAATTTAATAATACTTTAATATTTTCTTTTACTTTTGCACAGCTTCTGGAAAAACACAAGAATACAGAAAGCATGGTGGAATTGCTGGAATTATATCAAATGGAAGATGATGCATATGGTAGTCTTGCTGAAGCCACCACAGAACTCTATCAATATTTACTGCAGCCATTCCGAGATATGAGGGAACTTGCTATGCTCAGAAGACAGCAAATAAAGGTACAAAATCAGCAATATACACTGTAAAACATTATTGGATATCATAGTAAGTCCAATAATATTTCATCCCATGTGATATTTTGGACATCTTTGAATGTTTGTCACACTTTCTGAAGCTGTAAAAGTTTGTGTCTTAGGTTGGATTAAAATTAGACGTACAAGAATGACTTTTCATACTTTTTAAGCTTTATAGTCCCTTCTGATTTCTTTTCTTGGTTACAGTATTTGTGAAAAAGGCAAATAAAGCCTTGGCTATGAGAAAAGATGTTTGATCATAGGTATTGAGCACAAATGGATCTGGCCTAACTTTCTAAAGTATTGAACCATTGTTTTTAGTAAGGAATATCTTACTCAGTCACTGAAATTTTGTACAGATCAGATACACTCTGAGTTTTGAGCCTTTAGCAGTTAAGTGCTTACAAGATGCGAAATATTTTTACAGAATCAATAAAATAAGAAAACTGCTGTTTTTCTTTTGAACAAATTTGAAATTCTAGGCTTATGTCAGAGTTATCACTTAGATGCTCAGTTTTAAGTTGCAATAGAACGATGGAAAAAAATGCCAAATGGCATTTGTTGTGACGTACATGACTTTACAACTCATTTGTAAAACTGTGCTGTCTTCTGAACTACCCAGTTATTTCTATGTCCATAACTAAACATTTTTGTAACAAACCTACATTAGACTGAATCATTTGAGGATTAGAAGAAAGATCTATTGAAATATACTTTTTATTTAAATATGAATAGCATGTTATCTATAAGAACATTCTTTTCATATTTATATATGCATTGGTATGATTGATTTTGTGCTGGGAATCTGTTTAAGAAAAAGATTAAGCACCTGTTCTTTATATATTTTGATCTCCCCTTAGGGATGCCTACTGTATTCTTAGTCTTTAAAGAAAAATTGCACTATGGCATAATGATAAATAGATAAGTAAAATTCTCTTTGCTTAGCTATTTATCATTGTGCCATCAGTTCCACTTTTTCTTCTAAATATATCCTTCCAATAAATTATAACATATTACAGGAATTTTGATTGTTTAGGACCTGCAAGCTTGAACATGAGTAATTCACTCTTCTAAACTTTAATTTGAAGTGCAGCTATTGGCTGTCTTATTCTATTAACATGTTATCAGATCTCTTCCAATGATAGAAAAGAGATACTAAGGAAAAAAATGAATGACCATGAGATGAAATATAAATCCCATGCCCCAATGCTTAGCTATGGTGGATAATCTGCAAACTACTTGCCAAAAGGTAAGGGACAGGAACTGTTTATTCTTGTCAAGTAAAAGTGCTCAGACAACATTAGCTGCCTGGAAAACTTGAAGTAGATAATTGGACAGAGACGAATTTATAATTTAATGTCATCGGTAAAGTTTTCTTCAATTTCCTTTCCAGTGTAGATTAGGACTACAGGGGAAAGGAAAGGATGTCACCACACCCTTTTCAGGCTTTTTAAAATGCTGTACAATACAGTGTTTTAAATACTTTTCTACAAAGAGAATTCCTTCCCGTTTGTTCTCTTCTTGTTTTCATACTCCAGCATTGTTGTCTTGCTGGAACATAGCAATCCTTTGCCTGCCCCCTATCCAGAATGCATACTCTTTCTAAATGCCAACAAGTTCCCTGGAGCTTGCTCCATTTGCAAGACTTTTAAAGAATAGGCAGATGTGCTTTGAAAATTTAGTAATTAGAGGGTCAAAGGTAGAGATTTTATTCTCTTTATGTGCTTACTTTGTTTCCTTTGCCTTTACATCTCTAGCTTTTTTTATTCCCTAGATTGTAGTGTCTTGTTTCTACCATTTCTCTTTTCAATAATAGGAAAAAGGACATGAAAAAATGCCCATTTAAGGTTTGATAAGCAAATGAGCAAAATTATAAAGGAGGACTAAATGATTTTTTTAACTGAGTTTGTCCAATTTCCATTAGTTCATTTTCCCAAATATTTTTTTTTACTGTTTAGGAAAGTCCTTAAATTATCCTTATATAATCTTTACAAGATTATATATTTACTACTTGTCCCTTGCTGTTTATTTCATGATAGATATAATGAGTTGATTTATTTTCAGATTTCTATAGAGAATGATTACCTAGGACCTAGAAGAATTGAAAGCCTGCAAAAAGAAGATGCAGACTGGCAACGGAAGGCTCATATGGCTGTATTATCTATACAGGACCTTACAGTAAAGTACTTTGAAATAACAGCAAAAGCACAAAAAGGTAATGGGCACGCTATTTTACATTTGTTGCTAAAGCTATCTATCTGTCTAAAATTTCTTTACATGTTCAACAATCTTGCAACCTTGCAGATTCTCAAATTATCATTCTTGTTCTATGTAACTCTCTACTCAAATCACCAGTTGGTGTGGTTTTCTCTGATTGAAGGTGCTTATTCAGACTGTGATATTTTGTGGGAAAAGTGTCCTATAATATGATTATTAGCACCATTCTATTAAATGGGGTATATTCCACTTTGAACAGAAGGAATTGAAGTTTGGGAAATAACTTTATATTGAGTTTAATTTTTGAAATCAGTGTCTCTTACAATTTTCTTTTTCCCTTAAGATTTCTTCCTTTACAAATTCAATACCAATATAAATTAAGAAACTATTGGTTCTTAATTAAAAACTATGGATACTTTTTTTTCTGTTTATAACTTTTTATTATACCAAAACAATAATAAAAAAAACAACAATTATTTTCTACAATTTCCACAAATTGGTTCGGTGTGTTTTCTCCAGTTACTTTAAATAATACCAATAATTTTGCCATGAAATAACATCAATCTATAGAATACATTAAATAAGAATAAAAATACCACATTTCAAAAAGATCCCAATTTTTTTATTAAAATAACTACTGCTTTGAAGATTGTAACATTTTATTTGCATAAAGAGGAAGCTGATTTACTTAAATAGGACTTATAATGAAATTATTTCCAAGTTTGGTAAGCCTGCTATTAAATTTTATTTACAGCTGTATATGATCGTATGCGAGCAGACCAGAAAAAGTTTGGTAAGGCAGCTTGGGCAGCAGCAGTGGAGCGAATGGAAAAACTTCAGTATGCAGTGTCTAAAGATACTTTGCAATTGATGAGAGCAAAAGAAATCTGTTTAGAACAGAAGAAACATGCATTAAAAGAAGAGGTAATAACGGATGAGTATTCAACCAAAAAGGAAACTTGTACATTATTTTGTAGTGCTAAATTTCAGGATAATTGACAGGGACTGTCAAGGCTAGTGATTACAGTTTGCTTTGAAAAGAGACTAGAAATTAATTAAGAGCTATTATGTAAGAGAAAGTTACTAGACTGAATTTCTTATTTGATTCACAACAGTGTCATTCAGATATTTTTCGCTGGCAACATTTCAATAGACCAATGTGGCTGCTTTCCTTAAACAAGGTTTGCTTATTTTTTAAAGTACTTAGGCACAAATATATGAAAAGGAGGCATTTATCTGTGGTATTAAAATGAAAACTTTCTGGGAGGAAGATGAGGTCCTAGCTTGCAGTTCTGCTGTCAGCCATTGTCAATATGATGACAACCTGAAATCCTAAATCAATTTAGCACGCTTTAGACCAGTGGTCCCCAACCTTTGCAACTTGGCCCAGCCGCGGGTGGGGGGGGAAGGAACCAGGCTGCATGAGCGGCAGGCCAGCATACATGCATACGCACACACAGCTTGACTAGTTGATCTATGCGCGTGCATGCATGTGCATGCCAGCCCGCCACTCATGCAGCCTGGCTGCAAAAACACCACAGCCCGGTAGTGTGACGCAGCCTGGAGGTTGGGGATCCCTGCTTTAGAGAATTACAGATATATCAGATATAGAGTGAGACAAAAAAGTATTTAGTCAGCCACCAATTGTGCAAGTTCTCCCACTTAAAAAGATGAAAGAGGCCTGTAATTGTCATCATAGGTAGACCTCAACTATGAGAGACAAAATGAGAAAACAAATCCAGACAATCACATTGTCTGATTTGAAAAGAATTTATTTGCAAATTATGGTGGAAAATAAATATTTGGTCAATATCAAAAGTTCATCTCAATACTTTGTTATATATCCTTTGTTGGCAATGACAGAGGTCAAACGTTTTCTGTAAGTCTTCACAAGGTTGGCACACACTGTTGCTGGTATGTTGGCCCATTCCTCCATGCAGATCTCCTCTAGAGCAGTGATGTTTTGGGGCTGTCACTGGGCTACACGGACTTTCAACTCCCTCCAAAGGTTTTCTATGGGGTTGAGATCTGGAGACTGGCTAGGCCACTCCAGGACCTTGAAATGCTTCTTACGAAGCCACTCCTTCGTTGCCCGGGCAGTGTATTCGGGATCATTGTCATGCTGAAAGACCCAGCCACGTTTCATCTTCAATGCCCTTGCTGATGGAAAGAGGTTTGCACTCAAAATCTCACGATACATGGCCCCATTCCTTCCTTCCTGTACATGGATCAGTCATCCTGGTCCCTTTGTAGAGAAACAGCCCCAAAGCATGATGTTGCCACTCCCATGCTTCACAGTAGGTATGGTGTTCTTTGGATGCAACTCAGCATTCTCTCTCCTCCAAACACGACAAGTTGTGTTTCTACCAAACAGTTCTAGTTTGGTTTCATCTGACCATATGACATTCTCCCAGTCCTCTTCTTGATCATCCAAATGCTCTCTAGCAAACTTCAGACTGGCCGGACATGTACTGGCTTAAGCAGGGGGACACGTCTGGCACTGCAGGATCTGAGTCCCTGGCGGCGTAGTGTGTTACTGATGGTAGCCTTTGTTACGTTGGTCCCAGCTCTCTGCAGGTCATTCAGGTCCCCCCGTGTGGTTCTGGGATTTTTGCTCACCGTTCTTGTGATCATTTTGACCCCACGGGGTGAGATCTTGTGTGGAGCCCCAGATCGAGGGAGATCATCAGTGGTCTTGTATGTCTTCCATTTTCTAATTATTGCTCCCACAGTTGATTTCTTCACACCAAGCTGCTTGCTTATTGCAGATTCAGTCTTCCCAGCCTGGTGCAGGTCTACAATTTTGTTTCTGGTGTCCTTCAACAGCTCTTTGGTCTTCACCATAGTGGAGTTTGGAGTGTGACTGTTTGAGGTTGTGGGCAGGTGTCTTTTATACTGATAACAAGTTCAAACAGGTGCCATTAATACAGGTAATGAGTGGAGGACAGAGAAGCCTCTTAAAGAAGAAGTTACAGGTCTGTGAGAGCCAGAAATCTTGTTTGTTTGTAGGTGACCAAATACTTATTTTCCACCATAATTTGCAAATAAATTCTTTCCAAATCAGACAATGTGATTGTCTGGATTTGTTTTCTCATTTTGTCTCTCATAGTTGAGGTCTACCTATGATGACAATTACAGGCCTCTCTCATCTTTTTAAGTGGGAGAACTTGCACAATTGGTGGCTGACTAAATACTTTTTTGCCCCACTGTATTTGGATGTCTTCAATGTTACGCTTGGACTTAAGTTTAAACCTTCAATTTAATGTTTGGACTGGGGTGTGTTCAGGGGCCTCAAAGAATTGTTTCCTAGTAGATTCTGAAAAGATGTTACTGTTGTTTTTACTAACTAACTGCAATGTTGGTTGAATTTACTATTATAAAAATCAGATTTTTTGTAGTATCATGTTTGCTGAATTTGCATCTTAACAACATATGTGAGGACAAATGTAACTACTTTGAATATATGGCAAAGAAAACTACTTTGGGAAAAAAAGATTATACCAAAGTAGTACTTTAGTTCAGTCTTATTAAAATTCACTCTGCTGTATTTATCCAATAATATGTATTGGGTGCATGAATATGTGTAGAAGAGTAGGTCTCTTTCTCCCCCATAAACTTTTATTGGGCCATTCAACTATTTCCAGGCACAGTAAGATATTTTATTATGTTAAATTTTTAAAATTTATCTAAAGATTTTCTTTCTACACAAATAAAATTTGACCTTTGATAATGCATATAAAACTGAGCAGTTATCATGAATAATAGGATTATGAATAAAATGGTTTTGAATAATAATAACTTTTTATTTCTAATTCCTTAATGTGTCCTGCCCAGTGTTGGAATATTTTGCAGTTATTTTGTGGTAAGATTAAGATTTATAACCTTTTTGATGTAATTTTTATTCTTTAAAAAAAATTCAGATGCAGAGCTTGCAAGGGGGCACAGAAGCTATAGCTCATTTGGATGAACTTGAAGCTGATTACTATGATCTGCAACTTCAATTGTATGAAGTGCAGTTTGAAATTCTGAAGTGTGAAGAACTATTACTGACAGCACAACTTGAAAGCATTAAAAGATTTATTTCAGGTGACATATATTTGTTTTATATCTATATATTTAGCAGTACCATTGATTGGTATATAGATAGTCTTTGTTTACTGACTGCCTCATTCAGTGACTATTTCAAGTTATGACAGTGCTAAAAAAACAATTTCATGAACAATGCCAGCATTTATGATCTTCATAAAGTCTCCCAGACACATAATCACCATTACAGGTAGTCCTCAACTTACAACCATTCGTTTAGTTAAAGTTAAAACGGCACTAAAAATAGTGATTTATGAAAAAAAAATTACACTTACAATTGTTGCAGCATCCCCATCAAAATTCAGATGTTTGGTAACTGGCATGTATTTATGAGAGTTGCAGTGGCCTGGTTCATGTGATCACTTTTTGTAACCACCTGACAAGCAAAATGGGGAAGCCAGATACACTTACCAACTTACCAACTGCAGTGATTCACATAACTGTGGCAAGCATGAACATAAAATGGGGCAATATTCACACAAAAACTGCCTTGCTTAGCAATGGAAATTTTGTGTTCAATTGTAGTCATAAATCAAGGATTACCTGTAGGCATTGTCCTGTGCCTGGCTTGTATTACTTTTATTTCCTTTTCAGATCAAAGATTGGAGAGGAAGAAATTACAAGAGTGTCTGCAGGCATATAATAGGGAATACACATAGAAAAGAATGTGATGGAGCTGGTAACCTTGAGTACATTAGGCAAATAGCTGGTGTATTTCCCATTGTGTGTCTCCTTACTCTCTTGTAATCCCTTTCTCTGAAATCTCTCCACTCTGTGAGGCATGGAGGAGGGGGTAAAAAATGTTCAGGCACAATAGAGATTGCCTACAAAGATTGTTTGGGGTTTTTTCTCCTCCACCCCCTCCCCGTCTCTAGATTGTTCAAACAATTTTTCTACAAGAAGGGGTGGAGAAAGAAGAAAAAAAGCAATGTCTATTGTGCTTCACCATTTAAGCGTCCCCCCCTTTTTAGTTATTTCCTAGTTCAGTTATTGAAACTATTGTACAGAACAGTCCAATGTACAGGTAGTCCTCAAGTTACGAATGTAATGGTGCTTGCCCATCTCATTCGTAACCCAACGATTCATGAGAGTGAATCTCATACCTTGAACAGGATTATTCCCTCCTTTCGCCTACGCATTCATTAATCGAATGTGAAGCTTGTTAAATGCACATGAGGTATTTCAGGGTGGGTGATGACTCATGATGGAATAGGCCACCTGTCTAAGACCACCCAAGGCCTCCCTGACCCACTGAAATACCTCGTGCTCCTTACAATTCCTTTCCCCCAATCTGACGTGCCGGGTCACTTACCTTGTGAAGATCTAACAAGCAGTCTCCTCTCAGCCGTGTGCGCCCCTCTGCAGTTTTGTTCAGCCGCCCCTCAGAAGCTCCATTTTGGCTGGCAATGTGCAGGGCATATGTTGCAGAGCCTCTGTGGTTGTTCGTAAGGGTGAACAACTGCCGTGCTGCTGCAAGATTCGCAGTTTCGGGCCTTGTTCACAAATGCTAGGGGGCGCTTATCGCGTAAATTCGAATGTTCGCTCAGGAAACGCTCATAACCTGGGGATTATCTGTATAACTTGTTAATGGAATTTATTCAACATATACATATATAGGATTATAATCTTAATTGTTTTTACTTCTGGCTTTTTTATTTTATTGATATGTCCAGAGTAGACTCAGCTAGTGTCAAGATGTTGATGCTGGTCTCTGATTGATGATAAAGTGAATTTATGCTTGCAATCTAAGAAAAAAATAAATCGTAAATGTTCATTTGATGCATTTTTCCACACTGGTAACTTACCTGCTTACCACAATCACCATATACAAATATAGCTTTGTTTTCACTGAACTCCATTTTACATTTATATTATATATTACATTACACTACACACTGTCCAGTAGCTGCAGCAGTCAGAGTGGTTTACGTAAGACTCACTAAATGATACAATTGGAATAAAAATATGTACAATACAATCAATTAAAATGAAAACAGCATAAACTAGATGGCAGCAAGGCAATAATTCAGAATCGAAAACAATATAAATTAAAAGCCAATTAAAAAGTCTTGGAAAACTTCTGCTCTGTAATCTAGTTTGTAAGTGATTTCATGGTTGTTTCTCTCCTAGGGCAAAGGCAGAGATAGATTTTCTAATCTTACAATTACATTTCCAGTATTTTTTTAAAAGCTTTTCATAATGTTGCATACATTTTGTAGTATGGTTTTGCTTAACTGAATATACGTTTAAAATTATTAAACTTGTTGACAGAAAAAAGAGATGAAGTAGTATATTATGATACTTATGAAAGTATGGAAGCCATGCTTGAAAAAGAAGATATGGCAGCATCCATACATTTGCAAAGAGAAGAGTTGCAGAAATTACAACAGAAAGTCCGTCAACTAGAAGCAAGGCGTGGTCGCATTTCTGCCAAAAAAGCCTACCTCAAAAATAAAAAGGTAATGTTTTTGTTCATTTTTCAGCAAACAGATTTTGCAGTAGCAATAATTTAGCAGGGCTAAAATCACAAGATGTTGACTTAAAGACAAACACTTTTATTTATTTGAAATGCAGCAGCCAACCCTAATGCTCAGGCAGATTGCATTAGGCCATTTCTGTGCCATCTTTAGTCACCTTCAAATAGTTGCTCAGCTGAAGTTTACTGTATATAATCTTGAAAAGCCCTAATGACCAGAATTAAAATGACTTGTTGCTATATATTTTCGTCAGCCATATATTTAATATTTTCTTAATGCTAATATGCACAAATGATAGTATTCACTAGCACACATATCCTCCTTTTGTTTCCTTGCTATAAGTACCATTGTAGGACTGAAGAGTGCAAGTTAGCTCTTAAATTAGTGTTATGTTAGTCAGAGATTAATGATATAGTTCCAGAAAAATAATTAGTTTTGAAATTCCTGAGAAATAATGCATCCAAAATGGGTTAATACAACCAGTTTGGGGCCAAATTAAATTATATGTTATGATTATAATATGGCTCTACATTTTAATTTTGGTTGGATACTAAAGAAATTATATTTTTTTCTCAATTGGGTTATGCATGATTTATCTACTGTTATGTTTATAGAAAAAACAGAAGGAGAGAGAGAGAGAGAGACATGATGCTTGAAAACTACTCAAAAGCCTCAAGTCACACACACACACATTTATATATTATGTCAATAACAAAAACCTCTTTGTTTTATTCAGTTTGTAATAGCCTCATTCTCTTAAATAATGTTTACTCCATAGTGTAAATCCTATGGAGGGTAGGATTCTGTGGCAAACTAGCTGCTATATCCTAGTTTGTAAACATACTTTGATCAGACTACCCCTCCACTCCCCACTCGCTTGTTTCTGTTAATTCTATTGCAAAGAAATCAGTGTATCAACCAGAGTGTTATTCATTGTCTTGCAAGAATGAGAGGTCTTTGGATCCATGGACAATCACAGATTTTCACATATTATACCTTAACACTGATAGAATATAAATAAATTTTCGGTGGCAGAGCTTCTGCTGTAAATCAGTTCCTCGACTACAGACAAGATCGATACATAAAGCCATGTTTAAATGGAAAAATATTTTTTCTTTGTAGGAAATCTGCATTGCAAAACATAATGAAAAATTCTCACAGCATTTTCAGAGTGAGGGAGAGTCAGAAGATGCTGCAAAATTTGTAAGTTTGGTTTCTGTCAGTATTAAAATTTTACTTTAAATATTTCAGCCCTAATTGTCTTTGCTGATTTAAGATTCTTTTTTAAAAAAAACTTCATATATTTGTACTTTTGCTACTTCCACAATTGGTATTAATGCAATTGGCAGTGTCCTTTTTACAGAATTTTGCAGACACACACACACATCCTGGCTGGGATGGATGTTATTGTATTGTTTGAATGTTTTGTTACATTAATTTAACAGCTCTATCTTAATTAAATTGGTTTGACTATTAATCCCAAATCTATACATTTCCATTACTAACATCAACTAGTATCTCCATTTCTAAATGTTAAGTCATGAAACTACTTTCTATTACTAAGAAATGCACTTTGGATTTTGCTTCCTCAGTTGGCCTTGTGTTCATAATATGTTTCAGAAGTTAGATTTGGCCTAGTTAAGGCAGGGAATCCTGAAATTGGTCTTTGACATAAATTGATACATTTTAAAAATAAATTAAAAGCTGCTTAAAGTGAACACAACTAGTTAACAAGCTTTGATAATCTTCAGGTAGTGGTAATACGCTTTTTAATCAGGGCAGTGCAGGGAGATTTTTTCTCCATAGAACCTGGAGTGTAAGATCCATGAATCAAGGCAAGCTGGACGTGGTCAAACAAGAGGTGACAAGACTGAACATCGACATCTTAGGAATTAGCAAACTAAAATGGACAGGAATGGGTGAATTTAATTCAGATGACCATCAGGTACTGTGGACAAGAATCCCTCAGAAGACATGGAGTAGCCTTCATAATCAATAAAAGAGGAGGAAAAGCAATACTGGGATACAATCCCCAAAATGGCGGAATGATCTCAGTTCGAATCCAAGACAAACCATTCAATATCACAGTAATCCAGGTCTATGCCCCAACCACTGGTGCTGAAGAAGATGAAATTGACCGGTTCTATGAAGCCCTACAGCACCCTATAGAATTAACACCAAAAAAGGATGTCCTTATCATCATGGTAAGGATGGATGCTAAAGTAGGAAGCCAAAGTAGAAATGCTAAAGTAGGAAGCCAAAAGATAACCAGAATAACGAGCAAATTTGGCCTTGGAGTACAAAATGAAGCAGGGCCCAGGCTGATAGAATTTTGTCAAGAGAATACGATGGTCATAACAAACAGTCTTTTACAACAACCCAAGAGACGACTCTACACATGGACATCACCAGACGGTCAACACAGAAATCAGATTAACTATGTGCTCTGCAGCCAAAGATGGAGAAGCTCTATACAGTCAGTAAAAACAAGCCCCGGGAGCTGACTGGGGCTCAGATCATGAGCTTCTCATGGTAAAATTTAGGCTTAAATTGAAGAAAGTAGGGAAAAGCACTAGGCCACTTAGGTAAATATGAACTAAATCATATCCCTGATGAATATACAGTAGAGGTGACAAATAGATTTAAGGAATTAGATCTGATAGACAGAGTGCCTGAAGAACTATGGATGGAGGTTTGCAACATTGTACAAGAGGTAGCAACTAAAACCATCCCAAAGAAAAAGAAATGCAAGAAAGCAAAATGGCTGTCTGAGGAAGATTTGCAAATAGCTGAGAAAGAAGGGAAGTGAAAGGCAAGGGAGAAAGAGAAAGATACACTCAATTGAATGCAGAATTCTAGAGAATAGCTAGAAGAGATAAGAATATCTTCTTAAATGAACAGTGCAAAGAAATAGAAGAAAACAATAAAATAGGGAGGACCAGAGATCTCTTCAAGAAAATTGGAGGTATGAAGGGAACGTTTCATGCAAAGATGGGCATGATAAAGGACCAAAATGGCAGGGACCTAACAGAGGCAGAAGAGATTAAGAAGAGGTAGCAAAATTACACAGAAGAACGAGCTTAGCCTCCCTGATAACCACAATGGGGTGGTCACTGACCTCGAGCCAGACATCCTAGAATGTGAAGTCAAATGGGCCTTAGGAAATCTGAGCAACAACAAAGCTAGTGGAGGTGACAATATTCCAGCTGAGCTATTCAAAATTTTAAAAGACAATGCAGTAAAAGTGCTACATTCAATTTGCCAACAAATTTGGAAAACTCAACAGTGGCCACAGGAGTAGAAAAGGTCAATTTACATTCCAATTTAAATTCCAAAGAAAGGCAATCCCAAAGAATGTTCAGCTATTGCACCATTGCACTCATTTCACATGCTAGTAAAGTTATGCTTAAAATCCTACAAGCTAGGCTCCAGCAGTATGTGGATCGAGAACTACCAGAAGTACAGGTAGGATTTCGAAGAGGCAGAGGAACTAGAGATCAAATTGCCAACATACGCTGGATCATGGAGAAAGCTGGGGAGTTCCAGAAAAACATCTACTTCTGCTTCATTGACTATGCTAAAGCCTTTGATTGTGTGGATCACAACAAATTGTGGCAAGTTCTTAAAGAGATAGAAGTACAGACCATCTTATTTGTGTCTTGAGAAACCTATATGCGGGTCAAGAAGCAACAGTGAGAACTGGACACGGAATCACTGATTGGTTCAAAATTGGGAAAGGAGTCAGGCGAGGCTGTATACTATCACCCTGCCTATTTAACTTATATGCAAGCGCATCATGAGAAAGGTGGGGCTAGATGAATCACAAGTTGGAATTAAGATTGCCGGGAGAAATATCAACAACCTCAGATATGCAGATGATATCACTCTAATGGCAGAAAGCAAAGAGGAACTAAAGAGCCTCTTGATGTGGGTGAAGAAGGAGAGTGTAAAAGTTGGCTTGAAATTCAATATTAAGAAAACTAAGATCATGGCATCCGGCCCTCTCAATTCCTGGCAAATAGATGGGGAAGAAATGGAGGTAGTGACAGATTTTATTTTCCTGGGCTCCAAGATCACCACAGATGAGGACTGCAGACAATAAATTAAAAGACGCTTGCTCCTGGGGAGGAAAGCTATGGCAAATCTAGACAACATACTAAAAAGCAGAGACATCACCCTGCCAACAAAAGTGCGTATAATCAAGGTTATGGTTTTCCCAGTTTCAATGTATGGTTATGAAAGTTGGACCATAAGAAAGGCTGAGCACCAAAGAATTGAGGCCTTTGAACTATGGTGCTGGAGAAGACTCCTGCGAATCCCTTGGACTGCAAGGTGATGAAACCGGTCAGTCCTAGAGGAGATCAACCCTGACTGCTCTTTAGAAGGCCAGATCCTGAAGATGAAACTCAAATACTTTGAGCACCTAATGAGAAGGAAGGACTCACTGGAGAAGAACCTAATTCTGGGAAAGATTGAGGGCAAAAGAAGAAAGGGACGACAGAGAATGAGGTGGCTAGACGGAGTCACTGAAGCAGTAGGCGTGAGCTTAAATGGATTCCAGAGGATGGTAGAGGAAAAGAAGGCCTGGAGGAACATTGTCCACAGGGTTGCGATGGGTTGGACATGACTTTGCAACTAACAACAAGTGCAGGGAGAAGCTGAACCTTCTACCAGCTTCTTTGGAAAATACTTGAGGCCAATTATATGTCAAAAAAGTGATTAAGGACTATATTACTGAGAAGAACACAAGGGGAGTTGTCTTAATCATGACTTTAAAAGATAACATCATTACTGCAACAAATATTAAGGAGCAAAAGAAAATTGGCTGTATAATTAAGCTATTTGTAGATTATTTTGGAAATGACCACAGAAGGAAAGAAGTGACTAAAAAATAGCCTAGACAGAACTCAATAGTGTAAAATTCTCAGTTATTGGATTCTAAATAATCTGTAGAGTTTTAGTGTCTAACCAGGGGTGAAATCTAAAAATTTTCCCTACCAGTTCTGTGGGTGTGACTTAATTGGTGGGCGTGGCTTGGTGGTCAGATGAATGGGTGGGCATGGCCAATAATAATAAAAATAATAAAGTACACAAAACCATAAGAGGTACCAAAAACCAATTTTCACACTCTACACACACACACAACACAACACAACACAACTGACTCACACACAATGTAAAAGCAGCTGCACTTCACCCAAAATGGCCCCTGCAACAAGCAGGAATCTCACAGAGGCACAAAAAGCTCAAAAACCAACTTTCACACTTTACACACACACAACACAACACAACACAACTGATACACACAATGTAAAAGCAGCTGCACTTCACCCAAAATGGCCCCTGCAACAAGCAGGAACCTCACAGAGGCACAAAAAGCTCAAAAACCAACTTTCACACTTTTTTCACACAAAATGCCACATACAGCTTTGTGAGGTTTTGTCTGTTTGTGTAGTTAGAGTGAAACACTACAGAAACACACCAAATCTCAGAAAGTTGCACAAATACTATTTTATTTTATTTTATTTTATTTTATTTTATTTATTTTATTTTATTTTATTTTATTTTATTTTATTTTATTTTATTT
>WNWU01000002.1:45385301-45408352 GCA_012654045.1 Ptyas mucosa
TTTATTTTATTTTATTTTATTTTATTTTATTTTATTTTATTTTATTTATTTTTTAGATAAAAACAGCTAAATTTAAAATTTCCTTAACTTTAAATTGCTATGTCAAAAAAAAAACCTCCTAAAAAAACCCAATTAACTAATTTTTAAAGCTCCCCCCCCCCCCCCCCAAAACACCAGTTACTTACCAAATTGAAGGCACAAGGCAGGCAGATTGAGTTGCTCACCAACTGGATTGATTGCAGGCAGGCAGATTCAGTTGCTAGATGATGCAATTGATTACAGCAGCCGAAGCAAGGCAGGAAAAGCGAGCAAACCCGAAAGAAGCAGCAAGTGGGCAAGTGGGGACCGGGCGATTGGGTGGGCATGGGCAGGGAGGCTAGGGATTTTTGCTACCGGTTCTCTAAACTACCCACCGCCATCGCTACCAGATCAGCCGATCCGATCCGATCCGAACCAGGAGCATTTCACCCCTGTGCCTAACTATATATTAAGAGACAAGAATGAACAAAAAAATCCCAGAATTATGTGACACTTTAAAGGCTATTACCTTTTGTGGATCTAGTCCAGCTTATCAGTTTATCAGATGAATGTTCATTTTTAACTTGGTTAAACATACAGCAATATTCTCTGAAGATTTTGTAGTACAAAAGACTAACATGACTACATTTCTAGAATTTTTTGTCACAATGAGATAGCAGCAACTTATTAATAAAAAATACTGAATTAATGAAAAAGGGCCAGGTTATGTTTAAAAATTTCACTGCACTAAAGAAATATATATATATGTTTTCTGAGGTTTTCGCGGGTGTTTGTATGTAGGTCTTTGGTTATTCAGGCTAACCGAATATCTTCTGGAGTGTTGCCTATTCCTGCCAACTTGGTATCATCTGCAAATTTGATGAGTTCCCTTTTTTTTTTTAATTTATTTATTTATTTTCCAATTTATATACCACCCTTCTCCTGAAGGACTCAGGGACACAAATACAAAATTTAAAAACAATTTAAAAGCATATTAAATAATTTGGCCCAGCTATTCAAATAAAACACCCATTTTAAAATTTTAAAAATTTAGAAAAGTTAAAAAATTAGGCCAGCCCAGCTTGTTGGAATAAAAACGTTTTGGGGGCACGGCAAAAGGTGTGCAAGTCGGGAATCCTCCATATCCCGGGGGGCAGTTCATTCCAGAGGGCAGGTGCCCCCACAGAGAAGGCTCTCCCCCTGGGGGTCGCCAGTCGACATTGTTTGACCGACGGCACCCGGAGGAGCCTTTCTCTGTGGGAGTGTACTGGCCGGTGGGAGGCTATTGGTAGCAGCAGGCGGTCTTGTAAGTACCCAGGTCCTAGGCCATGGAGCGCTCTGAAGATGGTAACCAGCACCTTGAATCGCACCCGGAAGACCACCGGAAGCCAGTGCAGCTCACGCAGGAGAGGTGTTACATGGGAGGTGTTACATGGGCTGAGCTCCCGCACGGCCGCATTCTGGACCAGTTGGAGCCTCCGGGTGCTCTTCAAGGGGAGCCCCATGTAGAGAGCATTACAGTATTCCTTCATCCAAATTGTTTGTGAAGATATTGAAGAATCCTGGGCCTAAGACAGAACCTTGGAGTACCCCACTACTTATTTCCCTCCATGTAGATGTAGTTCCATTAAGGATTACACTATATTGTCCTCTGGAGAAGAAAGTAATAATGTAAGGATATTATCCTTTCTTCCCAAATTTCTGTTCCCCTTATATTTTACCATTTTGTTTTTATCATCAGAAAAGAGAGCGGTTGCAAGATGAGGTAGAAAGAAAAAACTCATGGGTTAGTCAAGAACGACAGAAAACATTGGACAGACTTCGAACATTTAAACAGGTAATTGGAAAAGATTGACTTCACTTGAATTTTCATATAGTAGTTTAAATAATAAATTATTAAAGACATTATTCAATAACAATTTGAGCAGTTACCCCATGAAGTCTGAATTTGCCAGAACTCCTTATCATCTTTACACATGATATGTGGACTAGTTGTTAAATTATACACCACAAGAAATTAATAAAGAAGATTAGTCTTAAAATCATTTTTATTTCAACTCTCATCTAGAAAGAATAATTACACTTGAATCTTCTATAATGGATTTTTCAATTTAGTTAAGTATATTATGTAGCCTTTCAGATGCTGTTGTCATCTATAAATGACTGAAAATTTTGTTCTAAAAGAAAAAAACTGATTTTTAAAAAATGAATTTTAAAATAGGAAGATTTAAAGCTTGGTTTCACATATTTGTTATCTTTTTTATCTTCTATGTGATTATTTTTGATACCATTCTTGCTGATTGCTGGAGTTACCAGTAATCAGTGTTTATATCACTAAGGTTGTTGAAAAAATATGGAGGAATTAAAATTTTCTTTATATAATGCAATTTACATCAATTGTGCAGAAATAGAAAATTTATCTTGAATGAATTTTCGTCTTCAGATGAAAATAAATTATTGTGAACTCATTCTAAACTTTCTACATTCCACCTCTATCGAAAATGTGATTTCAGTATTGTTTTTCTGCTTTCCTATTTCATTTTATTTTAAAGTTTCTGGCACTGAAATATGAAATATGTAAATGACGCCTTACTGTAACTTTTTAAAAATGAAGTTTGCATAGTGGGCTACAGAAGTGTAAAATTCTACAATTTAAATTCTTTTTCTTTCTTCCTTCCTTCCTTCCTTTCTAAGCGCTATCCTGGGCAGGTAATTCTTAAATCAACTAGACTTCGGCTGACTCATGCAAGGAGAAAAAGTACAGCCACTTCAACATCTTGTCTAGATCATCCCCCATCTTCACCAGTAACTACACAGACAGATAATATGGAGCAAGAAAAAGCAATCCAACCTTTCCAAAAACAGGAGCCTACAAGTTTAGGACAATTTGAAGATCTTTTTCTATCTCCCAGTAGTGTTATGTCTGAATTTTCTCAAACTGATTCTCTTCCAGCTCTCATTAGTAATGAATTTCATTCCAATACAATCAGTGAAGCACCATTTCCTCCTCCTCTACCCCCGCCACCACCACCACCTCTACCCACCAAGGAAGAATCTACTCAGTGTTCTGAAAAAAGCACTAGTCCTGTTAAACAAAGCAGTGCAGAGAAGCCAGCTCCGTTGCTCACTATTGCACCATCGGCTCATTTTTTTGATAGCAGTGAATTAGTCAGTGCCAAGAAAAAATTGAAGAAAACTGGTGATATAGAGGGATTGCAAAGAAGAAGAGGTAATTTCTGATTTATTTTGAATGAAGTTACGTAAAAAGTAAAACCAGTGTTTGTTTGCTATTGCTTGGCTAATAATCAAAAATAACAGCCAGGTTTCAAATCATTAACTTGTCACACTAAAAAAAAACTTTGAGATTGTATACCATGAACAATATCTGCCCAGGCCCATATGTTTGAAACAAAGGATCTTTCAAAAGCATTTGTAATATAACTTGAATTTTTATGGGAGGGTGGGGGAAGATCAATAATCATTTCTGAATTGATTGGGAATGCTGGATTGCTACCATGTGAATCTTTTTAATAACAACATGATTCTAACTGTATTAGCGTAGTATTGTTTCCACCAATCATTCAACAACATCAGATTTGTATCTATTTATTATTTAAATATATCTCCATTGTTGTCTCCCTCTCAGGGGCAAGTTAACGAAGGATACTTCTTTCAGGATTTAAAAATAATGCAACCTCAAAAAGTAGACATATATTGTATTCAAGAAGTGATTAGTAGAGGTTTATAATTTTAAAAAATACCTTCCCTACCCTCTATAATCAAAACAATTTCCTTTGTTTTATTTATAATAGGAAACAATTAACAAAAATATGCATCCAAAGAAGAGATAAGCAAATTTTGTTTAAGAACTTTTTTTCCCCTTTCAATGAAGGCAAAGTTATTGCTTGCTGGAAACTATTTAATGTGCCATAAATAGGATTATTTATCCCATTTATGTAGGTCATTTAGGTGATCTGGGATATTGTCAACCCCTTAATTTAAACAGACCGTGTTGTAGCTATTGTGCAAACAAGAAGATATGTGGCTTCTTTAAGGAAATCCAAAAAATACAGCAAGTGCACTCATGTTAGATTTGAAGCACCTTTCTCATTTTGGATCTGAATACTGCACACTTTTATCAAGCACCTTTCTCACTTTGGATCTGAATACTACACACAAGATAAAATTAGAACTTGTAGTATGTAAATTTATATTTAGTAAATCTTACTATTTTCTATAGTGAGTTCACCAATGGATGAGGTTTTGGCTTCCCTGAAACGTGGCAGCTTCCACCTGAGGAAGGTTGAACAGAGAAATCTACCCCCATTTCCCGATGAAGATGACAGCAATAACATCCTGGCACAGATCAGAAAAGGCGTGAAACTGAAGAAGGTTCAGAAGGACATAATGAGAGAATCATTCACAATTTTACCTGATGATGATCCTTTAACTCGCAGCATCCATGAAGCACTACGACGGATTAAGGAGGCATCACCAGAGTCTGAAGATGAGGAAGAGAATCTACCATGCACAGACTGGGAAAATTAAGGGTAATTTTACCTTAAGTATATAGTAGTAGCCTCTTAAAGATGCAGCCTTTACAGGAATTAATGTCAGTTTTCCTCCATAGGAGAGAAAATGTTAGAGTGCCTTAAGACTAAAGGACAATGTAAAAATTTTCTTGTTTACATTTTCTTATTTTTTATTTTCTTAATTTCTTAGATTAAAATGCTCATATAATCAATAATGCAATTGCCACAAGCTATTAATTTTTCAAATTAAAGCAACAAATTTACCAAGGAGAAAGCCACATCTCCACAAAACTGACACACACACATATATAAAAGGTTTTTAGGGCCTTATGTAGGCAGCATGTAGGTCATTTTAATCTCCAAAGAGAGGATGTTCCATAGAGCAGGAGCCACTGTGGAAAAAGTTATCTTTGATCCCTTCCAGCCAATGCTTCCTTGCCACCTGACACATTACCTAGTTGGGTGATAAAACATCTGCAAGCAAATAAAAAGCATCAAGTTTCCATAATTCAACTCTGAGCTACATATCTTCTACCGATATTAAAATTTATAAACATACTAGCTGTATACCCATGCTCTGCTACGAAACTATGTGATTGATAACTATGGGCTGACACAGCTTGAAAATTAATAGTACTTAGGATCTGCCTCTCCTCTCCTCTCCCCTTCTCTCCCTCAGCCTTGCGCCACAAAAAACCTATCTCCTTCTCTCACTGAGCCTTGCCCCACAGAAACATCTCCTATCCTATCCCCTTCTCTCCCTCAGGCTTGCCCCACAGAAGCCTCCCCTATCCTACAACCTGCTTGCTGCTGTGAAAGTAAAACTGAAACTGAAACTCCTTTCCTCTGCTTGTGTTTTGCATTTGTAACAGATTTCTTTTCAGGTGGAGATGGGGAGTAGAACTCCTTAGCATCAGAGCGCGTTAATAATAATATAGGAAATACTAATGCTCTGATGGTCATTTCAAAAAATCCTTTCTTAATGAGCACCTAGAAACCAAGAGCACCTAGAAACCAATTACATGGCAAATTTCAAGTTTGTAGACTTTATGGTTCTGGAGATTTTGTTATGATGCGCGAATGGTATTTTGCTTTTATATATATAGATGAAACATAAGAGGAAAGCCATGTAGTCTATCCCAGCCAAAAAAGTTTGGTGATGAATTTTCAGATGTACAAATTTTATTAAAAGGCATATGTTTTTCTGAATTACAATATAGCTTTATCAGATTCATGTAGTAGAAGGGTCAGTCACACTGAAATAGGGCATTAAGTCTTAATCTGATTTCTGGATTATAAACTGAATACAAACATTTGCTGTGTTAGTTTTACATTTAACTTGCTGTCATGGCTGTTACCAATTTGACAAAGATGTCCTTATCAAATTAATAAATGAATTGGCATGCTAGTAGCTAATTACTGGTAAATTTAATAAAATGAAGGCCATGTCTGAGGTCTTTAAAACATGTTTTTCAGTTAAGAGAGCTTTCATTTAATAATATAGCCTAGTAAAAATACAAGTACTGTATTTTTTCAGTATAAAATTTACTGCAGAATAATTTATAAATTAAATGAACAGTTTATAGATGCAAGTGTTGGTCTCATCCATAGCTCTGTCTGCAGTAGTTAAGCATATTAAGTGGCTCTGTATCTGGACCAGAAATGCTAATGATGCTGGATTCCAATAGATAGCAACTCAAGGATATTTTTCCCAGTTCTGATACATCAAACCCATTTAACTAGAGATTCCACAAATCTAACCTGAAGATTTTGACATGCGGAGCAAATATATTGCTGTTCAGTTGTGACTTCTTCCTGTGCCTCCTATGCCTATCTACTGTCTCTGTATCTCTCTCTATATATATATGTCTGTCCGCCCTCCCTCCCCTCTCTCTGTATCTCTCTTTCTGTGTCTCTGTCTCTGTCTCCCTCTTTCTCTCCCCCTCTGTGTGTGTGTGTGTCTCTCTCCCTCTTTATCTCCCCCATCAGTCTCTCTCTCTCTCTGTGTGTCTTCTGTCTCTCTCTCTCTCTCTCTCTCTGTCTCTCTCTCTCTCTCTGTATCTGTGTGTGTGTGTGTGTGTCTCCCTCTGTGTGTGTGTGTGTCTGTATCTCCCTCTCTCTTGTGTGTCTCTGTCTCTCTCTCTCGGAAAACCGAGGCTGGGCCAACCCAACGAGCTGTCCTTGTGGCTCTTCGCTACTCCTTTTCTTTCTTCTTGGCAACTTTTCGGAAATCCAGGCTGGTTAAGGAATGAGTGCAAGCCACGGCGGAGGCTTCCCCAAAGATGACCCTCCTCTTTCCCCTCCTTCTCTTGCGACCCCCTGGCCAGCTGTGGCAGGGCCAAGAAGACACACACGAGTGGGGAGACCCTCAAGTGAGCAGCCGGGCTTGGCCAAAGCACAGCAAAGGCACACGGGGCGGGTGGGTTGACTGGCTGACAGGCAAGAGTCTTTGGCAAGGGTGCTCTGGCTTTCTAGGAGTCTGACCCCCGGGGTGGGCATACGAGGTTCGGCGTGGCCAGCCCCCTTTTCCCACTGCCCTGAGCTTCTTTAATCCTCCAGTGGAGCGGTACTGCCTGAGGCTTTGATTGAAAAGCATCATCCAGGCAGTTTAAAGCCGCAGCTGAGTGCTGCGGGCCCATCCCCCTTTCTGTTGTTCCATCCTCCCAGATCCCATTCCCACCCCACCAGCCTTCATGTTAGCAAGGCTGGCGTTGGTCACGGCTGGGTCAGGCCAATGTCTTGGGGTGGAGAGCTAGTTGCATGTCTCCCCAAGTGACTGAGCACACCCAGCACCAATAAGGGCCAGAGGAAGTGCCAGCAAGAGATGAGGCACCGGAGAATCAGCCCCTGCTGCTTCTCCATCCCCCGCTGTCATGCTTACCTTCTCAGGCAGGCGAGGAGTTACTGGGAGGGGAGGGGGGGCGGAGCCAGCCAGTGGTGGGATTACCCGACAGAGCCACAGCAGTGGGACAAAAGAGCCGCATGTGGCTCCAGAGCCGTAGGTTGTCAACACCATGTGTAGGTCATTAAACGGACAATAGGTTGCTTCAGTGATTGAGGAGGTCCTTGGAGGTCTAGCCCTGTCTCAGGCCTACCATCCCTAGGCCTCTCCACCTTCTAAGACACCTTGTGTTCCGCTTCCCAACCTTTAGGATTGGGAAGACCTTTTCCTCACACACCAAATGCCTCCAGGCCTTAGGCCCAATTCTCACCTCACCAGGCCCCACACTTTCCTCCTCATTTACCTTTTGAAGATCTCCGGGCCTCAAGATGGAGAAGAGAGCTGCATGGCTGCCTTCTGGAAGTGGCCATTATTTTCATCACACAATTCCTTGTGAGTGCAGTTGTCATGCAGGTCAAGGACAGACTGCTCCATTTTGCTACCATGCAGTGGTTTGTTCCTGGGCTGTGTGTGGCAGCCTCATGGAAGTGACTGACATTATGGTGCACCCAAAAAGAATTGCATGTGCACTGAAAATTCCACTGTTTCCAAAAGGCAAGCCACGTGGCCCGGGATGTGTGTTGGATGATGGGCATGTCCTGCAGTGTCCTGGCAGGATGGGATGGGATGGGAGGCCTGCAGTGTCCTGGCAGGATGAGATGGGGGTGGGAGAGAGCTGTGGTTGGTCATAAGGGTGAATGACTACAGGAGCAATAACTTCAAAATGGGGTCATAAGTAGCTTTGGGGGAGTCTGTCGCAACTTCAAATGGCTGTTAAGTGATCAGTCATATCTCAAGGACTATCTGTCTTTTAAACTCTCAATTTGATTGAAAGCTCTCTAAGCTGTCTAATTTTTTTCTTAGTAGAATGGTATGGAATTATATTTCCAGAGTCTTATTTTAATTGTTAAACAAATTTATACAAACACCAATCTAACCAATGGAACTTTGGCTGGCAAACAGAGATAAAACACTTGTACGCAATTAAAATTAATTTAAAAAACCAAATTGAGGCCCAAATTGTGCTACTTTCATAGCAAACACATATCCTGGGCTACTCTAATATCCTATCCCCAGGAGAAAACTGAGGTCTTCATCTTTTTCCAGAAAGCCAGCAGTCAGGGTAATCCAAATTTCCAAGAGGGGGAAGTTTCATAAGGGAAGCACAATGACAGAGAAGACATGCTTCCAATGTCTTATGAGGTGACACTGCTTCAGCTGAAAGCTCTGTATGCATCCATAGTAGTTTCCTAAAGAGACTGTGTTTTGCTCATTAGAATGGTTTGCAAATTGTCTTTTCGGTATCTTATTTTTCAGAGGTCCTCAATCATCCTGCATTTCTTTGTCATGAAGATAACCATACATGGCCCCTATTTACTGTTTCTTAAGGAATGAGACTGAAGTACAATTTGGATTTTATTTGAAATTGGTAGTCCTGAAATCTTATATGCTATATATCCTGTTTCTCCAAAAATGGGACCCAACCGGAAAATAAGTCCTAGCATGATTTTTCAGGATGATTATCAGGATGCTAATATAAGCCCTATCCCCAAAATAAGCCCCAGTTAAGCTTGTCAGCCAGATGGATGCATTTAGTACCATATTTCCCCCAAAATAAGACCTAACCAAAAATAAGCCCTAAAGTATCTTTTGGAGCAAAATTTAATATAAGACCCGGGCTTATTTTTGGGAATATACGGTGTTTTGCTCCCATTTCTCTCTCTGTAAAACATTTTAACTATATTTTTCATTAGAAGCCAGCATCCAATCAGTTGGGAATATTGTTCAGTTGTGTGTCTTTAATTCTATGACACAAGCCTTTTTCATTGGCACATTTTTAAAAAAAATGGCGATAAGATGTCCCAAAAAACAAAAATGATTAATTAAGATGGGAAGAAAGGATAAATGCTTTCAATGGTAGCCAATTTTAATGTAGCTCGAAGACTAGTTTTCAAGCAGTTTTTCAAATTTCTGTGTTTTTATTTTAACAGGTCTGAGGATTCCAATGAATAAGATATTTCCTTCACTTCTGAACATTCATAATCAACTGTTTGGTCATCACTTTAGGAGAATTTTACTCTGAGAAAATATTTGATATGTGCATGAATACATTTTTTAAATTCATAGTAGAAGATTTCAGTTGGACCAAAAGCTGCGTTATTTAAGTGCACATTTTGCATAATTCTGAGGAGAAAGAACCTTTCAAAATATTTTCTGATTCTTCACTTACTTTTTACATACAGTATGTGTGAAACATGTCCGCAGCTTTTGCAGCCAAGCTTCTTCCCAGCATAATTTACTAGAACAAGTATGAAGACATCAGTGTTGAAGAAAAAGTACTGCTACATTGACATTAATTTCTTGTTACACCAACGGGAATTCATTTCACATAGGAGATAGATTTGAAAGGAAAATGCATTTTAACTACTAATAATTCAAACTACAAATTTGTTTGAAAGTGAGAAATGGTTACATGTTTAATGGAAAATGCTCCAAGAATGAAATTCATGTATTTAAAAATTTGTTTACAGTCCACTGCATTATAAAATGATATATAGCAAAACTCTTAGAAGGCCATGGATACTGTAATACACCTTATATTTTTAAATTAGTGTGTGTTTGTTCTCTTACGGTAACATTTTAATTGCAGGGCTGAGTTATAATAAAGTTATACATTTTATTTATAGAAGCAATATTTTATAATAAGAACACTTAAAATTATTTTTATCTATTTGTTTGACTGTTCTTTGATTACTCTATAAGGAACTTTTATTTAAGGAGAATGCAAGATTGAAATGAGATTTTACTTCTAAGTTGTAAAATTATAATCATTTTCATCCCCCTTCCCTTTTCATTATTCCCATTCATTGTTACAAATACATTTGAATTATGTAATACCCTACTTTATTGTAAATGATTTCTTTTTAACCCCAGGATAATTGTCTAAAGGAGACCAAGCCTTCAGTACAGTGAATACTTAAAGAAACGTATTCCTAAACAGCATGACTAATAGCTGCAGGCAGCTCATTTTGTACTGTCAGAATACTAAACTGTATTCCTGCATCAAGGCTAGTCTTGTCCTGTTAAAACTGATCAAAACTCAATTCTTGGAAAAGGATAACATCCCTTTATCTTAGGAAAAATCACATTAAAATTATTTACTATACTAATTTGTTGCCCTGTTCCAAGGATATTTTATAAGGTTGCATATTGGTAGGAATGCGTATAGTAACTTTACTTTATGGAACAAGAGGTGGCCCTTTTTTCTTTTAACAAATAGTTGGAAAAAACCAAAACATTTAAATACGTTATGAATCTTAGCCCAATACAACTGGTTCTTACAATTCCCTTGTCTATTAAAGACAATATTGGCTATTTTAAAGTGATGCCTGCTATTCTATACTTGGCAGGTGTATTTCTTCAGATACTTATTGCCTTATATAATCTAAAATATTGTCTTCTGAAGAAAAGCTTAAAATAGTATGAGTTCGATTAACATAGGAACACTAAACAGTTCGACAAAAAAATAATATTGGTTATATTAGCATCAGATATTTGTTTCATTGAAAAATTGAACATATTGTAATAAGTTATTCATAGTTGTAATCCCAAATAATACAGGGTTCTGTGGCAATAATTCATTATCGCAAAATGTAACTGTTAACGTTTAGAAAACCCCATAATGTCCGTACTTCGCTGATGGTTAGTTGTGTCCACAATAAATATACTGCATTTGAATATTTTCCCATGGCACAAAACATGAACTTCTACAGTGAAGGTGATATGTGGATCATGCTAAACTTTTTGTAATCATTTGCAACAGAAGTTTCAAGTGTCTCTGGGCCTTTACTAATTATTACCAGACATTCTGTGCAAAGATACAGAAATCTTTGCATTATTTTGCATCCACAGATTTTGAATTAATGGGAGAAGTATATGAAGCTCTCAGGCTTTTATAGTTAAGAGTTTTGCCTTGAAAACTGCATGAGTGTTTTTTATAATAGTTTAATTATTGCAAGAATATGAAAATGGCGTGAGTCTATAAAATGGCTTGTTTGTAGGAACATATACACTGGCTGCTGTACAATAGTTGATCTCATTTCTAGAGTTTTCCCTTTAGAGTACAAATGTTCATAATCTGTTAGGATGAGAAGACTGGTTCAGTTGTCAGTTAAGAGTACAGTAGCAGTAATTTATTGATCAACACAATGCTGTTATCATAGTCAAGTTTTCTGACTAGAAGTAATTCTTAAGTTTGTTGCTTAAAGCCCATTGTATATAAAAGTTGTGGCAGGCTAAGAAGTCATAGTGCTCAGGTCTACACATTTCTCAAAATAAACTTATAAAGTATGTAGAAAAGCATTTAAGAAAAGAACTTAGTAAATATTGTTTGAATGATGAATTCCAGTATTTTATTGTTGCATGCTGCCATGCAACTCTATTTCTACTGCTAATGAATGACAAATTTCAGTTAGTTTTTTGAATCCATAACTCATATATCAGTAAATTATCTGCATATGTACAAAAAAAGCTGACATTAATAAGGGACGGTAAATGCCATGTAATAAGTAATATGATTTGGAAAATATATGATATTTATATCATGAGGCCCAAGTCATTTAAATATTTCCATTTGAAAATTTATTTAAGATGAAGGGGAACAGCAGTACTCACAAAATTGCTTTATCTTCTATACAATGGTTAAAAGAATTATGTTCTTATTAATTGCTTGGGGTTTTATGATTATTTACATATTCTGTAATTTAGCACATATACCTTTGTTTCTAATTTCAATCTTTTCCTTACATAACTTCAAAACTCTGCAACTTATATCTTAAAAATTGTAATCATAGAAACAAGTTTAGTGGCACTAACTTGCATTTTGCAGGGATATAGGAAGAATATGTATTTCACCCTAAGAAGTCTTTGCTCTTGAGCTTCATTTGAGGCAGTTATTGCTTTTCATAGTATTGGTTCATTTTTGTAATGGTGCCCTGTAGGAAACTTTCATAATTGTCAATATTTTATTTTATTTTATTTACACTGCCTTTAAAGAGTGAATTGTAACTTAAAGCATATGGATTTGTAAGCATGATTTATTTTAATTATTATGCTTTATAATCCTGGTACTGAAAGTAGTCATAATGATCTCAAAAGTTGAAGCAGAATGTGTAACATTCCAAAGCCATACTAGGGAAACTTCTTGCAGCAGTTAAAAGCACCTTATTTTACCGGTAATAACACCAATCAATCAACAGCAGTTTTCATAGAAACACATGGGAAGAAATACTTGGATTGAATGTAGGCTTCTTGTCAATTTAATGATAATTGACGCAAACTAACCCTTTGATATAGTCCTGGGCAGTCAGATTTTCATGTATTTAGAAGTCAAAACTATTCTTTGATTGGCCAAGCTTCGGCAGAAAAATACACATTTTTTTCAGTTATTACATTAATAGCTGGAAAAAAATAAAGCACTGGTTGTTTTTATCCTATAAATGTAGCTAATGTTGTTTTAAATGAAACAAACATGTCAGTTGCTGAAGAAAATCTTACATAATTCATGGATTGGAGCTATATAGACATTCCGCATGTAAGTTTTGTATAATTATTTCCTAATATTTTGCACAACCCTATGTGTTGTTTAAGACAATTATGTGAGACTCCTAAATAGCGCTTCAAAAATAGAAGCAAATAAAAGCCCATTTTTATTGGGCTCTTAAAAATCAAGAATGGCTTATAAATGCCTTGTGCCAGAAATTTATTTTTCAATTTTCACACTCTGATTATAAGAAAAAAGCCAAAGGCCTATTTCAGGAAATTCTTTACCATGGTCTTGTATCTAAAGTGAGAAAACAATGCACTTTCCAACACTTAAGTGTAAAGGAAATAGACTTGGTGGCAAACTGGTTCTACCTTCTTGAATCAAAGAGAGGAAATAAAATTGAGTTTGACCTGTTTGCTTCATACTGAGACTCAACAAGGCAGTGATCATCGGGCAACTATGTGGTTGTAACTGGCAGTAACGAATCTCCAATACTTCACTATATATTTTTTTTGAAGAAGTAACGTGCCAAGGTGTAGTTTGATCATAGTGCACTACCTTACAATTTAATATATAATTTGCTATATTAAGTTAGTATGATATGTCTACAAGAAGATTTCTTATTAGCTATAATTCATTTATAGTCTATTGGACAGTTTATTTGACCTAGACCAATTTCAGGATCTTGGCCACAATTGCTGAAAGTTTGTATCATAATATCCTCCTATTTTGACAGGATAAACACTAAAACTAGAAGCACTAAAACTAGACTTGAGTTTTTTATAAGGAAAAACATCAGAAAACACTATTTCTTGTGCTGTCAACTTAGGCCATCATCTTCCAATAAAGAACACCCAAAAGCCACCAAATTTACTTTAGACGTGTATTTTATTTAAATAAATAACATTAAATTGTCAATTGTGAATTTAGCAGTCTCTAATAAGCCATTTTGTCACTGCCCCAAACATCCATTTCTATACCTTCTTTCATTTCTTGGGTCAGTATGCTAACTGATAGAAACAGTGATTGGATACTAAATTCATTTAAAATATTCCAGTATAATCTCTGTTCAAGAGGAAGCCTGATCTTGTCTTGAATACAGTATATATGAACTACAGCATTGTAATTGAATAAACAGGCTCTTTGAGCAATTTAATAGTTTCAGAAAATATATGCTACTCTCATCTCTTTTGAGAGAGAATATTCACTTCCTAAATTTGGAATTTTCTTCTGACTCCTTTATTGTAGCCCTTTTATATCCCTGCTGTCATTTGGGGACTGTATAACCCAAAGGGGAGCAGGATAATGAAAGCTAGTACTTAATTGTGCTATATTGATGCAAACTTTCATGTGAGTTCTGAATCATGAAGGCAGTCCCTTTTATGAATGTGTCCTTATACTGTTTATTTTCCGTTGTAAAACTATGGTAGTGAGACAAGCAGTTTTGTGTTGATTGGCTATTGCTCATTTATACATTTATTTGTCATATCAACTGCAAATTTTAATACGTATGATTTTATTCTGTAAAATTTATACATTGCCTCTTATTTCCCCATTCTAATTTGTCTCTCATTTCCTTCTTTTATTGGTAAAGATATCTTATATATAAGTTATCATTTTCCACGCTGAGTCAAGCATGCACAAATATTTCCCCCAACATCAGTCCTAGCTTGTCTATTTTAGGTTACATGTGTGAGTGCCATGCTTTCAATATAGGTAAAATGATAATAAAATAGAGAGGCAGCTAAGATAAAGTCTTTGTTCCTGAGGTACTAGTTTGGGTGTGGGTTTTTTCTCCCCAAACTCTAGAATTTTGCTAAAACTTTGCAGAAAGAATAATAAAATCTTGTTTGCCTATAATCATGCTTTACGAATTACCATTATACATCATAGATGAAAATTCTCAGACATCCAGGTAAAGTTGTGTGGAGTCATGGGAACTGGACTTTTTTGTTTGTTTGTTTGAAACGTTTTGCTGCTTATCCAAGTAGTTTCTTCAGTCTCAGCATGTTTTTAGGTGGACCTCGTATGTCCTCCAGGGTGGTTTCATTTCTGAGTAGGCAGAGAATTGTTAAGAGACCTTACTCTTAAATCTTTCTCTTAAGTGTGTCCCAATTTGCTCAGTTTGAAGAGACTTCTTCAATAAGCCGGGAAATCTTTCAAACAAAAAATGAAAAGTCCACTTGCCATGAGACAACTTCCAGATATCATGCATCGTGTGTTCTTGAAAGTAAACCTAAAGAGGGCATTTTGAGAACAAGGTTTGGGTCATTCAAGTTTTTTTTTTAAGGGTAAAAATAGCCACAAGGATCTCCAGATAAAATTGTCTCATACATTTCTCCCTAGCTATCATTCTATTTTCCTGATTTAAATTATCTTCCTGCTATACTTTCTTCCAGGGAAAATAGTACAGATTTCTGAATGCTTTTTTCCCTTTCTAGTCAAACAACAGATGGGTGAATAGTTGATAAATTGAGTATGTGGAATTTATTCCTTATCTAATGTCATCTATAGCCTTTGCATATCTCTAATTAAAAGTACCAGTCATGTCAGAATGGGTTTCCCACTAACACATTATACTTCTTATATTTGTGTTTTTCTATTTAACTATCAATTGTTTTGAGTTGCCAATATCACAGCTGTGTTAATATTTTACTGAAATGCCAACAAAATTGCATAGGTAAGTACAAGAAAATATTCATAGTACATTTCATTTTTAAGCTAAAATAAAAATTACTATTCATTGATTTAGTCAAAGTAAAATTTAAATCACATTGCTGCAGTACTTAACACAGCTGTATTTAATGGACACTATTAATGAACATTTCTAAAAAAGCATACTCCTGCAAGCCTTTGCAATACCTTTATAATGCTCAGTGTTCTAAAGTATTAAACAAGATACATAAACTAATTGAGCATTCTTAGCAATATTTTGAAATTTTAAAGTTTAATCTATTTCTTTTTGCTTATTTTTCTTTAGTGTAGTCTTTCAGTAATTTTGTTGTATTGCTTTGTACTTCATGTTTTCTACTATCATGGCTTCAAAATTCAAACCTGTACTGAAAGTCCTGAATGACTGTCTCTTAACATGCAATGTAACAACATACTTCAAGTTTTGGTGCTTAAAAGTTGCTCCTTCATTTCCTTAAATAAAATATATTTATTTGAATACAGTTTCTGTCATGGGTAGATGTTATCACATTGCTGGGGGTGGGGGGAATAATTTGCAATAGCACTTAGACTTATATAACGCTCCATAATCCTTTACAGCACTCTCTGAGCAGTTTACAGTGTCAGTATATTGCCCCCAACAATCTGGGTCCTCATTTTACTGACTTCAGAAGGATAGAAGGCTGAATCAACCTTGAGCCAATCTGGATCAAATTCCTGGCTGTGAGCAGAGTTTGCTTGCAATTCTGCATTCTAACTACTAACTGCGCCATCACAGTTCTTCATATATTCCAATACCCCTTTGCAGTTCCACATCTGTTGACAGTTCATGTAATGTTAACTGAAATCTATCAAATTAGGTTACAACTAGGGACTTTTCCCACACTTCAGCCTTAAAATTCTTGGCTTCTGTACATAAACTCAGAGGAAATGAAATCAGCTTAAGAAATACTTTTCTAGATTTAATTCTTCCAGTTTGGTCCCAGTGACAGCCTGTTCTTTGGATTTTGTTTACATTTACAGTAGATCTTGACTAATAAATTCCGTTTCTTTATCCCCCCCGATCCCATGAAAACCACGAACACCACACTTCTACCCTTTTTTCTGTCTCTATAGCCAATAAAAGGAAGTGGCAGAATTCATTTCAATTTCATCTGCTAAGAAACAGAAGAGAGGGCCCATCATTTCACTGTTCTACTGTTCCATCAACAAACTTGTAAAATCATAGGAACTGATTCACTTTCATTACTTCACCAGTGGAAAAAAATGGCTGGGAAAGCCAGTGACTGGACAATTCCTGTCATAGCACCCAGTAACCCGTTGGTGTGGAGTGATTTGCCTACAATGGAATGAAGTACAGTAGATTAACTGGGCAGCATCACTTAGGTGGCCCTATTCAGAAAAAAAAATTCTAATATAGCAGATAAAGATGGGTGGAAGTTGTCTTTTGGTGGGCTGGTGGCAGGTAATAATGATTATAATTATAATTATAATAATAAGGTAAGTATTAAGGTAAGAGGACACAATGGTATGTTCTTGGCCTTGCAAAATGGTCAGTGATATATAATCCTACTAGGTGTTAGCTTATGATGCAAACAGCTCTTCATATAATATGTGGAACTAGCCACTGTCTAATTTAAATGTTTGCTTTGTGTTGTAGTTTTAAAAACAACAATTTTACAAGTGGAAGCAGTTTTTTTAGGAGGAGAATCTCCATTTGTTGTGAAAAAAGCAGCTTCTTGTTATACCCTTCTTTCCTTAAAAAATTGCTCCAGTACAGAAGATTGGGTGGATTGTAGTTTCTTTTGTAAGTGAAATGAGGTCTTCTGTTCATGCAATTGGCACCGACTTCCCAAAGGTACCATCATATTATTGATCATTATTATCTATAGTTTACATCTGAATGTCTTTCAAACAGGACCAATCAAACAGATGCTTTATTTGTCTAGCTTCCAACTTGCTTATATTAAAATGGTCATTAGACAACAAAAGCCACTTGATTCTGAATAAGCCCACATTGTTCAATCATGAAACTGGTGCCTATTAGTTGCATTTGATGAATTTTGTGGCCTAGGATTAAGAAATTCTATATGGAAGAATGAAATTATTGGAAAATTCTGGAATAGAGTTATGAGAAAGAGGCCCCAATAACCAACTTCCAGACAGGGATATACTTATAAAACCTTTTTATGTCAAAGTCATAATTTCACAACATGACACTCTAATTCAAAACCCAGTAGCACCTGAAGAATTAAGGTAAATGCTGCCATCCAATGAACAGTTTATAATTCTTAAAAAGATTTCAAGAAAGAAAAAATAATAAAGTACATTCTCCAGAACAGCAATTGTATTTCAAAATAAAAACTGTATTTTGTTGGGTTTTAAAAGAATTTTTAACAAGACTCCATAATTGTCATATAACAAGTTATACACAATGTGATTGTTCTTTGATGTAAATTCTTGTTTGCTTTTCTTAGTCTATGACAATCAAAAGTATTTTCTGGCATATATGCTAGTGCAGGAGAGCCATTTTGTTAAGAACAATTGAGTGTAATCGTTAACATATAATTTCTAACACCATCTAATGTAAATGAACATTAAAATATTTTTAATATAATTAATTTATATGTGCACTTACATTTACCTTATCCCATATACATGTTAGATGACTTTTGGGAATTCAGTAGTACAGCCCTCTTGGATTTTATTTTACAAACAAAAGAACCCAAAGTCAAGCATCTAAATATACATGAGAAAAGAAATTCCCAAATATTGATTTCTGATTACTAATTTTAATTTCAATAGGAAAATATTCTAAATGTGCACATTTAATTTTTTTATATACTGTATATACATATGTGTGTGTACATATACAAATAGGTTTTCTTGTACAACACATATACACAGCATTGAAGTGGAAATAACTTTGTAAACTTTTTTCCCACATGTAAATGTCCTTGTATTAAAAATTTTGATCTTATTAAAAACAATATTACATTTTTTGCCATCAAATTTCTGCTCTAACTTGCTATAATTAAGAATACAGAGCAAGAACTTACTTCATTCGTCCCAGAATTACACCAATTTTATACTTTGCTGAAGATGTTTCTGAGTGACACTCATCTAGCAAGAGAATGAGGCGCAAACTTCTTCAGGTAAATTAAAATCAGGTAATCACTACTGTCCTGACCAACAAGGTTACACATCATCAACACTTAGCTATTAAGTTTTAAAAAATCACCATAGAAAGCTTTTATCTATGAATGCAATGAACAAATATTTTCCCAATAATAAATAAAATAAATGATAAAATACTCTAAAACATGGACAAAACAAATGATGTGTACAGTACATATAGTATAATACATCATAATTTAGTGTTTAATTAACAGTAATCCTGATCTTTCAGGAGACACTTGTTAAATTACAGATAAATAAAATGTCATTTTATAAATTAAGCCAAATATTTATCTCATTTTAAATACAAATTAGAGTGCCTGTATTATACAGTATATACATA
Source organism: Ptyas mucosa (assembly GCA_012654045.1). NCBI lineage: Eukaryota > Metazoa > Chordata > Lepidosauria > Squamata > Colubridae > Ptyas > Ptyas mucosa. Next base: position 45,404,528 of record WNWU01000002.1, read on the forward strand.
CAGTACACACATAAAAAACCCGATTTATATTATCTAGTTTTGAATAGCAGTCCTTAAGTGGAAAAAAAAATACAGAGTTTATATTTAAGCTGTATTTTATATTTAACATCCAAATTAATTTGGTGTAAATAAAAAGGTCAGTGCATTGTTGTCTGATTTTTTTTTTTGTTAAATTTTTAAAAATCTTTTGCAATATTAGACAATCTACAGCAAGGCTAGCTCATTCCCATTCATGAAACATAGATTGACCCTCAGTTTGCATTTCTTTTTTCCTTTAAAATAAAAAATATATATATAAAGAAATACATATTTGGCAAAAATCTTTGTAAATTACGTCAATACAACTTAAAAAGAGGTTCACTGAGGATAACTGAATTCAGGTCTTGTTTTGAAATTCAGAACATAGCCTGGCACATTTTTCTAATAAAGGTGTTTCATGAACATACAGCAGAAAAAAAAAACTATGCTAATACAATGCTTCCCCCTCCCCCCCTTTAATTGCCTGAGCAAGGTCAATGCCCCAGCAATAACTATATTTCCAGTTTCAGAATGCTTGTTAAATAAATTACTAAAACATATTTTGATAAGAAAAGTTAAGTCCATGTGATATTCAATAAGCATAGACTGAACCTTATTTGAACATAGCAAAATTTAAAATACCTTTCAGGGACTTGCTTGTCTTCATAGATAGGCTTCAAAATGCATAACAAAATGAAATACATAATTTCTACATACATGAATTCCCAATAGGAAAAAAGTAAACCATACACTAGACAATATTATAGAACACCAGAGTGAACATTGTAAATAAAGACAGTATCTTCCAGTATAAAAAAAAGGGAAGAACTCTATACAAGCATTAATTCATTAGGTCTGAATTAAAGATGCAACTCTCTCTCACTCCTGGCAAGAATTAATTGGTAATGCACTGTTTTTTTCAACAGTACAAAATATCCTGAGAAATTATTCAGATTACAACAAAAGAGAGGGCTGTCATCACAAAGTTCTTGCACAAAACACAGCATACAGTTGCCTTAACAAAGAAAATAAAACTGATCGCCTACATTGTGTGGAACACTAAGAGGGATGTCATTTGAAGCACTTCTTATTATTTCATTGGCTAATAATTAGAAAAGGATTGCATTCAATTACTGTTAATACCCTCGAGTTATCTATGGCCAATTATATACAAGGAGGTAATTTGTACTTCAAGTTATTATTTTTTTTTCCAACTAACTACAAGCTGAATTCTGAAATTTTACACTGAAATACTGTATATTGTATATTGTTGAAAATTTAAAACAGGCCCTTCTGAAGGAGCATTTTTCTAATTTTGTGCAACTTTGATGCAGATCCCAACAAAGTCCTGTATGAAGAGAGACAGTGCATCTTTAAGAAGTTTGGCACTGAGATCCTGTGTTCTTTAGCTGCATTCTATTAGCTTGGCCAGATTATCTCGTAGTTCTGTAAGTTCAAAAATTTTGCCATCAAGAATTTCTAAAAGTGTTTTCAAGTTATTGCGAAAAACTTCTTGTTCATTCTGACTTTTCTCCAAACGCTGTTCAAGATCGGATAGTTGGCCTTCTAGATCTTTATTTCGAACTTCCACTTCCTTAAAAAAAATGTAATATGCAAAGTAAATAAAATACTGGTTTTTAAATTCTATTCTTGATGTTACATGGAAATATTGTTGTATAAAGCATGCTATGGTGTGGCCCAGGATAGAACTTTCCTTGCAGGATAATTACATTGCAATGTAATTATCACAACATTGTATTTATCTGACTACAAGTAAGCAAATTGTAGAAGATCACATCTGTTTTTGGACTGAGAACCATGTTTAGCTTTGTTACTAGAGCCCATCTTCAGGGAACTTCTCTCTAGTAGAAAGAATACACAGAATACCACATACAGAATAACTCAAAGCCCACACTATGCTACAGAGAAGTTCTCTGAAGATGGGCTTCAGCACAAGTCCGAAAGCTCACAAGACTAAATATCTGGTCCCCGTGACCAACCCTGATTGGATCCTGCAATATTATCCTGGGACACGTATATTCTCCTTCATTGTCAAAAAGGAATGGGCAAATGTCAAATGAATAAGCAACTAAGCTGACTAAGCAATATGCATGTTATTCATAATTGGGCATAAATTCTTCACTCATTACATAAGTAGCTCGTCCACGTAATTGTAAAACATCAATAAATGGCAAAATCTAGCTTTAGCCAAAGAGATGTAAACGATCTATGTCTACAAATCATTAAGGAATGTAATATATAAGAATCTGCAAACAAAACTCCAGCATGTGACAGTATCGTTATACAGGGTAATTGCTATGAGTAAAAATTAATGTTAGCTTCCTGTAATATCTGAGTTGTCTGCCATGAAAAAGCAAGTTTTGGCATAATAAGAGCAGCATTTGACCATAAACTGAAGCATGTAATTTTTAATCAGCATGAATGAAAGGTCAATCTCCCTCAAGTTAAGTTCAATTTCATGGAGTTATTATTAGGCATAATATAGTGACTTCATAAACTTGTGTTTGGCATAAAAAATCTTTGGTATCTCTTCACTTTCCGCTGAACAGATCAGCTATTATTAAATGCTTACATAAAACTTTTCAAACAAGGAGTACTGAGGCTTCTTTAGTTCTTATGAGATATATGGATTAAAACCGTTTTGCCATTTTGTCTTTCATGGAGCTGCTGAAACCAAAGAGAACAATCCATCTCTTGTCAGCATCAAATGATGCCTGGGGTTAACCCTTCCATTCTCTTCACCATATGCTCACAAATATTTTTGGTCATCCTCTGCCTTTATCTTCTCATCCTCCTTACTAAAGAGCAAGTAATTCAAACTGTCTGGTTTGGTTCTGTAAACCAAACCAAACCAACAAGACAGACACAGACTTCAGAGGATAATTAGAACTGCAGAAAAACCAATCACTACCAACCTGCCTTCCACTGAGGATCTGTATACTGCATGAATCAAAAAGAGGGGCTGTGAAAATATTTACAGACCCCTCTCATCCTGGACATAAATTGTTTCAACTCCTACCCTCAAAACGACCCTATAGAGCACTGCACACCAAGACAACTAGACACAAGAACAGTTTTTTCCCAAAGACCATCACCCTGCTAAATAATAATTCCCTCAACACTGTCAAACTATTCACTAAGGCTGCATTAAAAAGGTAAAGGTAAAGGTTCCCCTCGCACATATGTGCTAGTCGTTCCCGACTCTAGGGGGCAGTGCTCATCTCTGTTTCAAAGCCAAACAGCCAGCACTGTCCAAAGACGTCTCCGTGGTCATCTGGCCAGCATGACTAAATGCCAAAGGGCCACGGAATGCTGTTATCTTCCCACCAAAGGTGGTCTCTATTTTTCTACTTGCATTTTTTACGTGCTTTCGAACTGCTAGGTTGGCATAAACTAAAGGCTGCATTACTAGTACAATTAGTCTTCTCATTGTTCCTATCACTCATATCCTCCCACTTATGACTGCATGACTGTAACTTTGTTGCTTGTATCCTTACAATTTATATTGTTATTGATTGTTTCCTGATTGCATACCCTATGACTCTCATTCAGTGTTGTATCTTATGATTCTTGATGAATGTGTCTTGTCTTTTTATGTACACTGAGAGCATATGCACCAAAGACAAATTCCTTGTGTGTCCAATCACACTTGGCCAATAAAAAATTCTGTTCTGTTCTGTTCTGTTCTGTTCTGTTCTGTTCTGTTCTGTTCTGTTCTGTTCTGTTCTGTTCTGTTGTGTTCTATTCTATTCTATTCTATTCTATTCTATTCTATTCTATTCTATT
>WNWU01000002.1:45408362-45429755 GCA_012654045.1 Ptyas mucosa
TTCTATTCTATTCTATTCTATTCTATTCTATTCTATTCTATTCTATTCTATTCTATTCTATTCTATTCAACTGCCAGCGTAAGAGGAAATAGTTTGGCTGATTCTCACGTCATCAAGAGAGTAGCCAAATATCCATTAACTTGGAAGCCTAAGAAAAACCCTTGAGTTTAAACTCGGGAGCACAGATTTTATATATCTGGCCAGCCTGCCCACTCACTTGCCACTGACTTCTTCAAATTGCAGTGGGCATCTTTTTTGTCAGCAATAAAAGATATTAGCTAGTTAGTCATCTCTAGGAGTTTCCTGTGATTTACTGCTGAATCTGTATATAAAGTCTGACAGACATTAGGCTAAGTTCCATTTTGACAGGAAATTTGCTGGTGAGAGCAGGTGAGGACCAGTCTCACATGGAAATTTTGGATATCCAAGTGGAAGAATAGGCTCTGTTGTGCACCTTGCTGCTCTACTAGTACAAGACTGAAGATTAAGGGTGAATGGGTGAATGGGTCTATGGGTGAATGGGGCTTTAAAACTTGTCATCTTCTACTAGCCTATGGGTGATCTATATAGCTAAATTAGACATACACAGATCTCCCACCACTGTTACTTACTTGTAATTTCTGAGTTAAAGAGTCTCTTTGCGCCTGAAGCTCTCTGGCATTGTCAATTTCTTCTCTCAATTTTTCTATTTCCTAAAGAGAATAAAATAGCATATTATCAAAACTGATCAAAACACAGATACAAACTTTATCCTTGGACAATTCAACCATATTGATTGCTGGATAAAGAGAGACTGGTTATTGAAACATTAAGACCTGGAGTCAGCTTTCCAGCTATCAACCACATTAGTTATTTACAGATCCCTGACTTCTGCTTTCTAAATCATTATACTACTGCAATATACTTGTTAGGATTCTATATGGTGTATATAATGTTAGAACCAGTTGTCCAGGCAACATATGTATACTGTAACTTTAAGCTGTAAATGTTACGTTCTTGCTGAGTCATGCTGTAATTGGATAATAACTAGTTGGGAGTATATTTAAACAAAGTATTGTAACCTGGTCAGTTACTGCTATGAACTGCTAGTGTGACTGAACTGCTATGAGCTGCTAACGTGAAGGAGTTGCTATCTGTTGATGGATCTGCTACCATCGTGGTTTGCTAACCAGAGTGAGTTGTTTGGACTGATTTACTGGACTGATTTATTGGTGAAGACTTGGGATTTGTTTATGACTACGCTACTGCTTTTTCCTACGATAAAGTACACTTTTGCTAAACCAGTTTTCTTATTCATTGCTCTCAACGTTTCCTTGTGCAGTTACTCTGCTGGTTGGTAAAACAACATCAATATCCTTAACAATACTCTTTAAAAATGAGAATTTACTATATTAAATAGACATTCATTCACTATCTGCTCATTTCCATTACATTCACCTTACTTTTATGTTTCTCTTGACTTACTCTACTCTCACCACCATATTACAAGCAGACAGGAGCACCTTCTCACACATAATCCACTTTCATTTTTCTGGATCATATACACTCATTACTTTTCTATTAGTATTTTATGTCTTAAATTTTTTCCATCCCTCTTTCTCAATTTGCGATTTGTAAGATTTGCAATGTTAGATAGATTGTATGATTCAAAGTGTATGGATCTAAAAATTAATTTAGTAAAGACCAAGGTTGATTTGCTGATAGGAAAAATTGTGTGAAATGATTGTACATTATATAAAAATGGTGAAAAACTTGCACAAGTAGATGAAAGTGTTGCTGGATGAATTAGTAAGATTCAATTGTCAATCTTCAGTGCATTTTGCCAATGAAAGACACAATATAAACTTTCTAAAATACACCAGATTAGAAAACCAAAGTCATGAGTGCTAATACTGCTTTTATTATATAGAAAAAGTAACAATCTTGCAAGAATGAATATGCTTCCCTCCTTTCCTATATCTTTGTGGAAACTAGGGAGGGTGTCATCTGAGATGCTTTCTCAAATTGCATTTCTGCCCTAGACCCAGATTTCTTTTATCTGAGCACTGCCTTAGTTAAAACGCTTCCTCCTGTTCTTCAAACTATTACTTCTGCCCATTACAAGAACAAGGAAGTAATTTCATGTTACTAGAAAGCAGAGCAAAATCAATTTAATGATATAAAAGTTAAAAGAAGAACGGATTGAGGAACTATAATCCAAATTATACAACTTTAAATGATAGAGAAAAGCCTAAATTAGTGGCATAAAAACTACAGCCCATTACTGTATCGCTTCCAGAATCCTTCTAGCTATTTCCAGAATAATCCAGAGAGGTGGAGGCTCAAAATGTTTGTTTGTTTGTTTTAAACACCTCTGTGTGGGGAACGCTTTTAATGAACTAAATGGCTTATGGCAATTGCTTTAACTTTTTAAAAAAATCAAATCTCATATACTGGCCCCAGCCACTTTTGAATTTTCATTCTTAATGTGGAATGCAAAACCTAGTGTAGCCCTTGAGCTGACTGGCATGGCATATTCTTAGTATATAGGAATGGCAGAATAATTTTTCTGGTGTTTTATTTTGTGTTCTGCAGAATGCCTGGCAAAGAGCTCTCTCCATAATGCAGTATTGTTAAGCAAATTTTAAAATGAATGGTAATCATCAGGGAGTCCGTCATGAATGATTACCGGCTAGTTAGAACATTGACAAAAAAGACTCCTGAAGATATAAACTAAGAGATTTTGAAAAATTAAATGGGATTTCATAAAAGGATCAAAGTTCACATTCACAAAACTCTGAAATGCAATAAAAACCTTCCAGCTAAGTAGCTAGCAGAAACTTCCCTGAAAACATTTTATTTCAGTGCTACTTCTGTCGTGAACTCGTCTTTGAAACATACGGTGTCAATTACTGCTATAGAAAATATAATACACTGCCAAGGCCTCAGGAGTGATATAAAAAGGCAATCCCATCTCATTATTTATTCTTTGGGGAAGTGAGCAAGCTCTGCTAGAGGCAGCAAAGCTTTTCTTTGAACTTCCTGCCAATGCACCTCCTCAGAGTATAGAGGTCATTCCAGATATCACAGTCTCAAGAGAGACTACCTTGAATCCTAATAAAGCAGCTTTTCAGGCACTGAAGACTAGCATAAAAAAGCCATTTAAGAAGTGGGTTACAATTTGTTTTCACACCCGTATAGTTCCAAGGAGAATATGTTGATTCTATTGCATTTGGAAATGAAGATGTGTTCTAATGGAGCAGTGCAAGGCATTGTGACTTACCTAAAAGCCAAGTATTTAGCAACAGAACACTCTGATCAAACAGTTTAGGATTACATGCTCAGGCATGCCTGCAAGCTGTACTTGTTTAACAGACTTTACAACAAACAATACTAAAAGCTTCTGCTATTCTGCTCCTATGTATGAATCCAATACAGTCCTGAAGCTTAATTCCATTTAAGCGATTATACCCTTTTCCAATAATTACAAATAATCTGAACGTCACACTAATCAGGGTTACACAATATACTGAACTAGCATTTTATAATTTAGGCATATTTGGAGAACTGTTCTATTATTTCATCATATTGTAGGAGCCAGGCCATCGTGTTAAAGCATACTGCACTATGTTTTATGCGATAAAGAATGATATTTGTCTGAAATGCTATAGGGTTTCCTGCCTCAGCAGGGAGTTGGACTAGAAGACCTCCAAGGTCCCTTCCAACTCTGTTATTCTGTTCAATTATATAAATTCGACGGCGTTTTGTCAATCTGAATTAAGGCCTACCATATCATATGAGCCAATGGGTTGCATCTTATTTTATTTGGTCCACCTTCTCATAAAATAGCAGTTACCAGAAGAATTACAGTAACCTCTTCCTTGAATTTTGTTGCATGACCTCAAAACTGTTCCGGAAAGTTACTAGATTACACAGAGTACATTTAAAAGATGCACCAGAGGAGAGGGAAGAGGGGGGGAGGACAGCAAGGAATGAAAATCCACTCAAGTACAGGAGCAAATTCAATTGTCCCTTTTTTTAGTCCTAATGTCCATATAATGATAGTACTGCAGGCTGTCTTCTAATTAGCCATTCTAGGCTATGCAATAAAATATTTTGTTAATTCTCCCTCCCTCCCTCCCTCCCTCCCTCCCTCCCTCCCTCCTTCCGTCCCTCCCTCCATCCCTCCCTCCATCTCTATCTCTATCTCTATCTCTATCTCTTTCTCTCTATCTCTTTCTCTCTCCTCTCTCTCTCTCTCTCTCTCTCTCTCACACACACACACACACACACACACACACCCCTTTCTCATGTGTTAATGTATAATTAAACTACATCTATAGCTATATTTGTAGTATCGTCTATATCAGGGGTGTCAAACTCACGTCGTCACGGCAGTATTACAGGATATATCAGGACTTGTTTCCCCTTCGCTAAAATGGAGGTTCGCGTGCCCAACATGTGACGCATCCGGCCCGCAGGCCGGGAGTTTGACAGCCCTGGTCTATATGTATTATAAAATCTAAATATCTTTTAGGTCATTTTCTTCTTCCTCATTAAAGTGCACTACTTTATTTGGCATAATTTTACTTGTAAACTCATATCTAAAAATATTCTGATTTTTAAGTATCAATTCAAGATACTGTACTTTTTATGCTAATAGCAGAAATTCTCTGTGCATTAAGCAATCAGTTTGAAAAAAATGTTGTTTTAAAAAAAGTAAAACTATATTATAAAAACAATGCAATATAAAAACCAACACTGAGAAAAGCCTTACTGACAAAGTAAAAATAAGTAGCAGCAATAATAGTATTTTTTACTACTGATATACATTTCTATATACTTTTGAGTAGACTTGTAAAGAAGCTTAATCTCAGATACTGCATACAGAATTAATACCTCATTCAGTGTATGCTTCAATCATGCATCAGATTCAGCACTAGTGTAGTTAATGGAATAAGAAACTTCTACAGAAATCTATTAATGGATATCTGCAGCTCTGAGTGAGTTTGAAGCCAAATCTACCTTACCTATGGTTTCTTTTCCCACCCTCCCTTTCTCCTCCCTGTAATACTTTAAACTCAAGAGTGTGCAATGCCTACATGAGAGACTACGGAGGTGGGAGTGGGGTTGCATGGTTCACAAAACTCATAGAAAAGAATTTCCCCTTAAAATTGCCCCCCTACCTTGTAAGATAATTTTAAGAAGCTTCTGTTAATATCAAATGATGCCTTTTAAAACTAACTGATGCAAGGACATTTGCTTGTGTGTTTGTTTAGGTTTGTGGGTGAAGCAATGACTTTAGAAATATTGTAGCTTAAAAACTCTTCAGGGTTTTGGGTTTTTTTGCCTAAAGCATAATTGTAATGCAGGCTGAACATTCTCCAGACTGCTGTGGTTCATACCTTTGATGCAAATTTACCTTACATTCTGAACCCAATAGATCATGTATTAATTCTAGTCACACCAACATTTAATCTTATTATATTCTTAAAACATTTTCTAAAGTAGCTGCATGAATCAATAAATATAACAAAGTACCTCTTCTTTTTTCTTCAGTGTTGCTTCTAATTCTTGTATTGTCTGATTTAATTCTGTTTTATGAGTTTGGACTGCATTTGCTTGACTACTCACACACTCCAGCTCAGTCACCTGTAAAAATGATACAAATAATAATAATAATAATAATAATAATAATAATAATAATAATGAGAAGAAGAAGAAGAAGAAGAAAAGAACTGGGAAAAATCATGAAATATCGTGACCTGGCCATTGAAACTACACGGCTATGGATGAAACATGTAACAGTGATACCCACTGTCATCGGGGCACTTGGTACCATGTCCAAGAATTTTATAAGATACATCAACAAATTGCAGCTTCCTGCAATAACGTCAGCGGAACTGCAAAAAACTGCGCTACTCGGAACATCATATATTTTAAGAAGATACTTTGTTGATACCTAGGACGCTGGCAGCAACCCATATCAACCATTAGCACCAGTCAGTGGTATTTGTGATGCATTTTTGAATGTTCAGTTGACTCAGTTTCATGTTTAATGAATAAAGTAAATAATAATAATAATAATAATAATAATAGTTAATTAGAAGACTATTTGAAAAATGTCTTCCTTCTGAAATATCTAGATCAAAGCATCAATGTCTAAGGGAGGGAAATTACTGTGATATGTGATATTTATAACAAAATAACTAGACAATACATGACATGTTGGGTCATATTTCAGATACATTTTCTTACCAGATTCCTCAAAGCTTTCAACAACAGCAGAACTTCTAATGTACTTGAAATGTTCTTAAAAATTCAGAGAGATTTTCAGAGATGTATCTGCCTTGAAAGTAGCCCAAGTTGAACTGTATAGTACAGTCAAACATCAGGAGCTGACCACAGGAAATGTTTTATGACATTTTGTATTATTCCATGGGAGTCATGGATCCTGGATGCATTCTGAAAGTTAACCGATTTGAGGTGCAAAAATTTTGCCATTGCTAGGCATACATAAATGAATAGGTACAACATTTGTATTTGTTTTGTCTTTCTTCATCTTGGTTCTTAGAGCTACCTAAAACCAAACGGCAATAGCAGCTTAATTAAGATGACAAAAACCCCAGGCATCTAAATGATCTACTTGCCATTTCTTACAAGTAAATATTCTTGATAAATATTCTTAGGAAGCCGCTACACCTTAACGCAATAAAAAACACTGAAGAAAATAAGCCTTAGGGATAAAAGATCCACCCAGTAGTGGGATTCAGTCTGTTCGCACCACTTCGGGAGAACCGGTTGTTAACTTTCTGAGCAGTTTGGCAAACTGGTTGAAGGAAGAAATCATTAGGGCTGAGAACCGGTTGTTAAATTACTTGAATCCCACCACTGGATCCATCTCTTTGTTAGAGACAAATTAAGTGTCCAATTAAATGAGTAATCTGTGCTTGGATTTCCATTGTTTCTGTTTTAAATAAAACTTGCGGCACTCAATTTTTTAATCATACTAGTGACACCAGCAGTTATGGCTTGTTGCAATGGTCAGGCATCCTTTTTTTTTTTTTACTGTAGGATAGAAAACAGTAGCTTTGGAGGGCAAAGTAGTGACTACTATATGCAGTTTGTGGAAAAATGGCAAGAAAGAGTTAATTTCACTCCAGCCAAAAGGTTACAGCACACACAATATAGAATAACAGAAATTGGAAGGGACCTTGGAGGTCTTCTGTTCAAGTAGGAGAACATATACAGATAGTCATCGACTTACAACGGTTCTTTTAATGACCGTTCAAAGTTACAATGGCACTGAAAAATGTGGCTTATGACCATTTTTCACAGTTACAACCGTGGCAGCGTCCTCATGATCATGTGATCAAAATTCAGATGCTTGGCAACTGGTTGATATTTATGACTGTTGCTGTGTCCCAAGATCACATGATCACCTTTTGCGAACTTTTGACAAGCAAAGTCAATGGGGAAGCCGGATTCACTTAACAACCGGGTTACTAACTTATCAACTGCAGGAATTCACTTAACAACTGACGCAAGAAAGGTCATAAAGTGGGGCAAAATTCACTTAGCAAATGTCTCAATGCTAGAAACTTTGGGTTCAATTGTGGTGATAATTCAAGCACTACCTGTATTATTCCAGACAAATGGCTGTCCAATCTCTTCTTAAAAATCTCCAGTGATAAAGCACCCACAATTTCTGGAGGCTTTTTCCACTGATTAATTGTTCTCCCTGACAGGAAATTTCTTCTTAATTGTAAGTTGGATCTCACTTTGTTTAGCTTCCATCAGTTACTTCTTGTTTTGCCCTCAGGTACATCTCTCTGACAGTTCCTCAAATTTTGGAAGAGTGCTATCTTGCCACCCCTAGTCCTTCTCTATGTTAGACTAGAGTCATTGCCAGTTCCCATAAACGTTCATTGTATGGTTTAGCCTCCAGTCCCTTAATTATCTTTCTTGATCTTTTCTGCACTATTTCTAGAGCCTTGACATCTTTTTTTGTATTGTGGTGACCAAAACTGGCCACAGTATTCCAAGGGTGGCCTTATCAAGGCAAAATAAATCGGTACTAACACTTGACACTATTAACACTATTGATGCAGCCTAGGACTGCATTGGCATTGGGGAAAAAATTTAGAATCTTCAAGATTTGATCCAAGATATCCTGTTTTTTACAGAACTCAGTGTTTAATTAAAGTAGGATCAGACAAAGGTTTGGTGGCTTTAACTGAACTTTTTAAATTTCATTGACCATCAGGAGGTACCACATAAACCTTCCGTCTATTAGGACTCATCTAACAGGGGTAATTATATGTTATTTAGATGTTATTCTATGGGATTCAAACATCTACTGGGAAATGAATTCCTGGACCCGGTATTCTTTTCCAAAGCTGCAGGTAGAGCACAGTAAATACATGCCCCCATGCAGATAAACAGGGTCATTTTTCAAAGCTTAGGGGAAAATTTGAAAGGGTTTGCTATGTTTGAGGAACACTAAGCTTTTTGACAATTTTTGACACTAGATTATCTTTGTTTGAACTCAAATGTTAATTTTGGTAATTTTTAGAGGAAGGATTAATGCAGTTATGGAGTGCATTAGAAGAAGCACTTTATCAAAGCTACATGAAAGCCTTATTCTCCTCAACACTGATGATATGTGGAGTACAGTGTACAATTCTAGCCATCATATTTCCAGAAAGATGCTGACAAATTGAAACAGACAACAAAGATGATACAGGTACTTGTGGACATGCCCTATGAAGACAGGCTTTAGAAACTTGGGAGATTCAATCTGGAGAAAGAAGATTCAAGGAAGATATGATATCCATCTTCAGAAACATAAAAGAGAAGTGAGAGGAAGTTTCTCCATTATTACAGAAGCCAGGGCTAGATGTAATAGGCACCAGTTGCAGGTATCTTGATTTTGTTTAATTATAAGGAATCTTTCTCTGACAGTATGGACTATATAATAGTGGAACAGTTTACTTACAGAGGTTGTGATTTTACCATCTTTGGAGATTTTTAAGAAGAGGCAACATAGCCTCCTCTGAGGATCATTTATTGGCTTTCCAAACAACTTCAGGAACTTGGAACAAATTACCTTTATGGAACTTCCAGTGCCACAATTTCATGAGTGTATGCCTGATTACTCATTCACAGACAACCATCAGCAGGCACAGCTTGGCTCGCAACCAAACAGTGTTTGGAAGGTATGCTTTATGCTGCCAGGCTTCGTAGAGGCTTGTTTGTCCAGCTATCAGTTAGTCATGTTGTAGGACAACTAACAGTTGCCCTACATCATGATTAACTCTTAGTTGGGCATGTATTTACTGTATCTACTGTACTGCTCATACTAATAACAATTAAAATGCTGGGATAATTAGTACATAATTATTATATTACTCAAGCATTTATTTCAATAATGGGGATCAGTATGTAAACAGAATACATGGATGAACTTGAACTTTCCACAGTCTTTAATTTCAAGAAGGGCAAATAAAACTTCATGTGGACGTATTTCGTTAGTTGTTAGATGAACGGATAACCATCTATAACAATATTTTAGCCACACCTTTCCTCAAGCCATAGCTATCACAGTTTTACTATTCAAGCGGTGTCAACTCACTCGTTTATGTAGACGTTCTGCTTCCTCTTGATACGCAGCAAGCTGCTGTTTCCATTGTTTCACGTTGGCAGTGGACTCAAGGAGAGCTGCTGTCAGCTTCGCATTGTTGCCCTTTAGCGTAGCAAGTTCTGCTTCCCAGTGCTTGCTGATTGCCGAACTAAGGACAAATTAAAGTGGTCACATTAATGAGCATCCCTCAGATGTTGTCTATCCTTTTTTTTTAATGGATGACTACACTATACAATATAATATAATAATCCTACTGTTTTTCAGACAGAACAGATAGTGTGATGTATGGACATTTTTAGACCAGAGTTAAACTGATAAAGTGTTTACCTCTTTAAATGCTGGTGGCTCAGCAGACTAAAGCAGTGTCATTAACTGTTATTAAGATCAGCTGTCTGCAATTACTGTAAGTTCAAATCCCACCAGGCTCAAGGTTGATTCAGCCTTCCATCCTTTCTAAGGTAAGTAAAATGAGGACCCAGATTATGGGGACAATAAGCTGACTTTGTATAAAATATACAAAAGTATGAGGGCTATTGCTTAACGCATTGTAAGCCGCCCTGAGTCTCCGGAGAAGGGCGGCATATAAATCAAATTTAAAAAACAAACAAACGTATGTTACCAATATTCTGAAAAAGAGATGGACATTTATGCAGACATTTTCAAACAGAAAGTTCATAAATGCCTCTTCAAATATCCTATGTCTGTGTTTGCATCATACATTCATGAACAGCTGTTGTTCTAGGCTTTGCTTTCTCCACTGCAATGTGAAATCTCATTTATTTGAATCAAATATATTTGTTTTTCGGAACATATTCCTTGTCTTATAGTTCAAATAAAGAGACCAGACTTTGAGAAGCTATTTCACAGACCCAGTAACGATGGTTTGTATTGGGAAACTATTTCGATGTATCCATGTATAGATTAAATATTTATATGAATGTTAGCTAAAAATAAAGTTCTTCTGCCTGTTGGAAATACTGGAATTGTGTCTGAAGCCGAACCCAGAGCTACAGTTCAAGTCAGAGCTATTCTCTCGTATTGCAATAACTTTTTGCGTGTGTGTGTGAAAGAGAGAGAGAGAGAGAGAGTTAGTTCTTCTGATAGTGGATGAGGACTTAGATGTTTTCATATCCAGAAAGTAATCCATTTTATGAAGTTACTGACAATAATTGGGACCAAAACTCTTCACTAAGCAACATCGCTTACAACCTCCTGCCATTTTCTCCATTAGTTCTGCTTGTTGGAAGTTGGAAGCGAAGGTTGCAAATGGCAATCATGTAACTGTAGGACAGTGCAACATCAAATTCCAATCTGGTTGCCAAGCACCCAAATTGTGATCACGTGTATGGGGATACTGTATCCCCCACAACTCTGAGGACTATTTGCAAGCATCCTTCATTCTGGTCCCTGGTGGCGCAGAGGTTAGAATGCAGTACTGAAGGCTACTTCTGCTGCCTGCCAGCTGCCTACAATTTGGCAGTTCGAATCTCACAAGGCTCAAGGTTGACTCAGCTTTTCATCCTTCCACAGTCGATAAAATGAGGACCCAGATTGTTGGGGGCAATATGCTGGCACTGTAAACTGCTTAGAGGGCTGTAAAGCATTGTGAAGCGGTATATAGAATAGAATAACAGAGTTGGAAGGAACCTTCTTGGTCTTCTAGTCCAACCCTTTGCTTAGGCAGGAAACCCTACACCATTTCAGATAAATGGTTATCTTCTTAAAAACTTCCAGTGTTGGAGCATTCACAACTTCTGGAGGCAAGTTGTTCCACTGATTAATTGTTCTAACTGTCAGGAAATTTCTCCTTAGTTCTAAGTTGCTTCTCTCCTTGATTAGTTTCCACCCATTGCTTCTTATCTTACCCTCAGGTGCTTTGGAGAATAGTTTGACTCCCTCTTCTTTGTGGCAGCCCCTGAGATATTGGAACACTGCTATCATGTCTCCTCTAGTACTTCTTTTCATTAAACTAGACATACCCAGTTCCTGCAACAGTTCTTCATATGTTTTAGCCTCCAGCTGTCCCTAATCATCTTTGTTGCTCTTCTCTGCACTCTTTCTAGAGTTTCAAAATCTTTTTTACATCATGGCGACCAAAACTGGATGCAGTATTCCAAGTGTGGCCTTGCGATGGCATTCTACAGAGGTATTAACATTTCACATGATCTTGATTCTATCCCTCTGTTTATGCAGCCTAGAACTGTGTTGGCTTTTTTGGCAGCTGCTGCATACTGCTGGTTCCATTAGAATGCCAAGATCCTTCTCATAGTTACTACTATTGAGCAAGGTACCACATATACTGTACCTGTGCATTTTGTTTTTCTTGCCTAAATGTAGAACCTTATTTTTTTCATCATTAAATTTCATTTTGTTAGACAGTGCCCTATATTCAAGTCTGTCAAGATCCTTCTGTATTTTGAGCCTATCTTCTGAAGTGTTGGCTATTCCTGCCAGCTTGGTGTCATCTGCAAATTTGATGAGTTCCCCATTTACCCCCTTGTCCAAGTCATTGATGAAGATGTTGAAAAATACTAGGCCTAACACAGAGCCTTAGGGTACTCCACTACATACTTTCCGCCATGTAGATGCAATTCCATTGAGGACTACACGTTGAGTGCGGTTGGTCAGCCAGTTACAAATCCATTTGTCACTTTGTCAAAGAATGCAATAAGATTAGTCTGGCATGATCTGTTTTTGACAAACCCATGTTGGCTTTTGGTTATTATTTAGTTTGCTTCTAGGTGTTCGCTGATTTGTTGCTTGATTATCTTTTCCAAAATCTTCCTTGGTATTGACATCAGGCTAATAGGTCTGTAATTTCCTGGATTTTTTCCCCCTTTTTTGAAGGAAAGCACTTATAAGTCTAAGTGCTATTGTTATTGCTACATTGCAATTTTGAACAGTCAGTGAACAAGTGGTCATTCAGAAAGGACTACCTGTATACCATTATTAGGCACAATAAGTGAGGCATACAAATTTTAACAATACTTTTATCACTACTGAAAAACTCCCACTATTCAATGATTTTTAGAAATTTATAAGAACAGCTAGAAGTTTCCACGTGTTCAAGAAGTATTATCCTGAATAAGCTATTTGCCCTTGTGTCTGTAACTGGTTGAGATTCCCTTGTGACCAATGCAGGTGTAGATTATTTACCCTCAGATGTGTCATAAGATTCAATATGTATTGATTGATTGATTGGAATAATTTTCTTAGCCAAGGGGAGAATAGTATAAACGCAATGGAAAAATTTAAGAAAAAAATCAGTGAAAATTTTAGAGAAAATAAATGTTCATGACTGTAGTAGATACAGAAATAAACACTTCAAAAACATTTTAAAAATAAAATAAGAAATCTAGCAAATAAAACAATTGGGCTATTTCCCCATTTTGTTATGGAACCTATGTTTTGAATTGTCACATTGTGCTGATTAATGACTGTAATAAGCTTTTATATGTATGTGTATATAGCCTGAATTTAGTACATGAATAAAAAACTCGAAGTGGCGGACACACACAATACTTCTTCCTTCTTCTATTTTCCCCACAACAATACTGTGAGGTGGGTCAGGCTGAGAGAGTGCGACTGCCCCAAAACTGGCTTTCCTGCCTAAGGTAGAACTAGAACTCACAGTTTCCTGGCTTTTAACCTGATGCCTTTACTAGGTCAGGAGCCTTGTTGGAGCAGCAGACTAAAGAGCTATTAAGTAGCACTTAAGTAGCACTTAGCTGCCAGCTGTCTGCAATTACTGCGAGTTCAAATGTCACCAGGCTCAAGGTTGACTCAGCCTTCCATCCTTCCGAGGTAGGTAAAATGAGGACCCAGATTGTGGAGGCAATAAGCTGACTTTGTATAAAAAAGAACACTGCTTAGGGGCCCCCGAAAGCCCTACTAAGCAGGTATATACAAAAGTATGAAGGCTATTGCTTAACGCATTGTAAGCCGCCCTGAGTCTCCAGAGAAGGGTGGCATATAAATCGAACCAATAAATAAATAAACTGTCCTTTAAAATGTTATTTCCTTTTTAAATTGTCACCTATATCACCCATAGTTGCCTATCAAAAAACCCTGTGAATTATGAAATTCTGTCACTACATTGTGTGTATCACCTAAATCAGTGGTCCCCAACCTTTTCGGCTTTGCAGATCGGTGTGGGTAGGGAAGATGGTTCTGTGCAAGCGGTGCAGGCACACACTCGTCCACTACTTACACAAGTTGAGCTACCTGTGTGCACTCACCCATTGCTTCTGCGGCCAGTTTTGAATGGGCTGTGGCCTGGTAGTGGAGCATGGCCCAGGGGCTGGGGACCCCTGGCCTAGATAGTGGAATGTGAGCAACATATGTGATCCATCCATCCATTCAATCATCTCCAATTCTCGGAGACTACCTGGACGAATCCAATTGATAGGAAGAAAGATAAAAATGATTTGTAGTTCTTCCCATAAGTCCTATGGTGCATGTGCCAAAAGGTGTTAAGGATGGGTCTAGGACAACTTGATGCCGCTGGCTTGCCACCACTGTCTTTCCCTGGCTGTCTTGTCATGGGACAATTCCTTTGAATTGTCCCATGACAAGAGCCGAGGTGGTGCAGTGGTTAGAGTGCAGTACTGCAGCTACTTCAGCTGACTGCTAGTTCAGCAGATCAGCGGATCAAATCTCACCGGCTCAAGGTTGACTCAGCCTTCCATCCTTCCAAAGTGGGTAAAATGAGGACCCAGATTGTTGGGGGCAATATGCTATTTAGTATACTGTCTTTGATGTAAGCCGCCCAAAGTCCTTGGAGAGTGGGTGGCATAGAAATATGAATAATAAATAAATAAATAAATACATTAGTTACATAATCCTAATGGAATTGGAAAATGCTGGAGGCAAGGTGAACATCCTCCTCCTCTTAGCTCAGACTGGGGGGGGGGGAATTGGGGAGGACAAAACAGGGAAGGGAAGAAGGACTGCCCCCACACCAGAAAAAAGTCACTTGACAGAGAGTCATGCACTTTTCAGTGCACAGGAGTTTCTGCTATAGAGTTCAGGGGATATTAGTGGGGGGGGGAGATGAAGGTAAGACAGATCAAAAAGGGAGGGAGGGAGGAGGAAGAGGTGAAGGAGTTTCCCCTTGTCTCCAGCATTCCCCCTTAATGAGCTGTCCCACAGTGAGTTGCCTGTGGCAAGTTGTTCCACAACGAGCCCACCATGGTAGCCAGCGTGACCAGTTATTCCATTCCAGTTAAGGACAGTCAATGTAGCAGGACCAAACAGAAAATCTATCTATGACATCATACTCTTGCTTTTTAAGGCAGGTAGGGTGGGGTAAAAACCCCCACCAATCAAGGAATGTGGTAAACCATCATTCAGGCAGAATATCTGTTGGTATCATTGCTAAAGTAAGAAATAGATTGAAATTCAGACAGAAACTTAAGTTAGTTTCATTTCCAGCCAGTTCCAGTTCAGGAGTCACGCAACATAATGTTTCTGGTGTGTGGCAGAACCCTTAGTCTGTACTTTCTTTCTTTTACTAAAATAGATCCTTCACTGACCAAAATCACAAGAAGAAGTCAATTTCTATGGGCCAATCTGGTGACAGAAATGGCTGTATGGAAAATTTAATTTGGAGCAAAAGTTGTGAAGTGTGATTTTTTTTTTTTTGCCAAGTAAGGAGTTTTTAGACTAGATTTTTGCTGTTCAGCAGCAAATCATTGAGCAATGATCTGAGAGGAAGAAAGTTGACAATACATTTGAAATATGGATTATTTTCAACCGTGGACTTGAATTATGGACTGCTTTCAACAAATATGAACTTGAAAGTTGGTTGCAGAAGGCAATAATAGTAGTATATAATGGAAATGCAGCATGCAAGTGAATGAGCAGTTCAATATGGGTGATGCCTCCTCGATTACTTAATATAATTATGAATACATATATAAGGAATGTTTGTGGCAACATTAGAAGTGTACTGTTTGGGAGTGAGTGGATGTGTTAAAACAGATGTACTTTTATTTGCACATGATGCCTTATGGTTGGCTGAGAACCTTAGATAATATTAGATACAATGAGGACTATGGATCTGAAAAATAATGCATCAATTACCAATCATGACACAGAATGAAAAATTGCAAGTGAAGAGTGAATGGATGAAGAGGAAGGAAAAGACTGGGGAAGTTGTGGTTGGATGGAATTAAAGAATTCTTGAAGAAGAATAGAAGCTTCAGAACAAAAGACCACACATAAACTGGTGAAAGGAAGGGATGGAAATAAGGGTGGTTGACAAGGATAAAACAATATGGAGTGGTACAACTAATGTGTAGTGATGTAAACTAGATTTAGTTGTATTTCCTTTTCTTTTAATGTTATGAGAGGTTACTATTGCTTATTCCTTTTCTGCAATTTGCATAATATTGCATGCCCTCTAATTCAGAAATATGATGAGCATATAGTAATGGAGATATATATTCCTTTAGGTTCCATTTTTATTTTATGTATGTGTGCATGTGTCTTACCACCCAAAATCCATAGGTTGGATTTAAAACTAACAAACTTATCTGCCTCTCACATATGTATCAGAAAGCTTTTGAAGATGAGGAAGAGCAGTGAGGAGCAGTGGATACAGTTTTCATGTAGGTCATTCTGAAGTGGGTGGCACTGGAGGTGATGATAAAGGAAAAGGAGGAGTTCATAAATGTTGGGTGGATTCTACCAATGTTATGAGGCTCTTCTTCCTTTATTCCCATATTGTCACTTATCCCTCCAGACAACATGCATACATGTTGTATATACTCACCACGCCAGTCCCTTCCAGGATAAGCAACATTCTGCAAAGTGCAGAAAATGAAGGAATGGCTTCTCTTAATTTTTGACAATTCCTCTTTCACTAAAATTAATCTGTAGAAATCAAAATGTCCCCATCCACAATATCAGAGGTTGGGGGTTGGTGTAAATTAAATTTGGCTACATTCTTTTCCTTATTTCATAAATTTAATACTCATTCTTATCTGCAAGGGGCTTCAAAAAATTTTGGGGTCCTTGTGCAAAGCTTTTATCTAAAGCTGCTACCTTCTTGACTTCATTGCACCTCAGTCCTTTCCCCTTCCAATATCAGGATCCTTTCCTTTATGCTACTCCCCTCCAGTTCTTGCTTTCCCTCTTTCAATCTGTTTTAACCTACTTGTTTAACCTTTTCTTTACACTTGTCCAAGATTTTTGACTCACGCTCATATACTCTCTTCTCATGTTTGACTAACAAGTAACTCTTGTCTTTATGAGTAAAGGGTCAGATCCAGGGATGGGTTTCAAAACCCGTCGCTACTGGTTTGCTCGTGGGCACTCATGCACTCGCATGTGCATGCAATGGTTCTGCGCATGCGCAGAAGCATCTGGGTGGGTGGGCAGAGCCTCCCATCACCGCCGCTACCAGTTCACCTGATCCGGTGCGAACTGGTAGCAACCCATCACTGGTCAGATCACTTTGTGGGGGGAGGGGTATGATGTTAAGATAATTCTGATTTAACTGGCCTCTAGATCGTTATATTCTGCTCATTTATTTCTTTGCAGTATTTGTAAAGCAAAGCGTATAATCTTGTAAGATTGCTTCATCTGTATCACAAATTGGGAGAAGAATGGTAGGAAAAAAGGGTTCTGTCACATTAAGTATGTAATTAAAATGTGAGGCTTTTGAAGCTTCAAACTATGGACCTTGATTATGCCCATTGAACTAGTCTGTAAGCAAGGACATTATATCATACCTGAAGTGTATCTAGGTTAAAACTCTTTTTCTCAAAATAACTATTACTAGATAGTGATTACTACTCGGAGTTAATTTACATGCACCTAATGAGGGAATGAGTAGCATTTTTCTCCATTTTATTTTACAATTGCTGTTTCTTCTCTACAGGACCATTTTTGGTTCCAGCTTCTTATTCTAAACTATTTTAGGTTCCAGAGAGTCAACCTACCACATTCACACATTTTTTCTGAAAGGTCCATCTATAATCATTCCAGATGCTTCCCATTAGTTCTCCATCTCCTTTATTTCCCATTGTTATAAAAGAATAAATTGGAACAAGAGACTCCTAAATTGGACAATAATCCCAAAATTCCTCTATCTGGAAACAATTCATATCTTCTAGAACCACTTACAATTTACTAGTTCTCTATTTTCTTTAAAGTCCGATTCTGTATGATTCCCTCTTGATAATAAAGGGACTTTTCTTGCTTCTTGCAGAAAGTGGAATATTGTATGTTCTCTTACTAAGTTTACATTTAAATTTAAAAATGTTTGCTAAAATTTTCATATTTCATAGCAACTCAGAAAATGTCTGGCAAATTAAAAGAAGCCAATACCTACAGTCTACTAGATCTATTTTGCTGGGGTAGTCTTTGGGGAACTTAAAGTTGGTCCTGATATTTTAAGAAATCACAGGATGGAGATTTGTATTATTTGTGATAGTCAGCAAGTCTAAGAAAGATGTTTTTCACAATGTATTTAGAGTATATTTTGAATGAACAAATGTCTAATCTCAACATTTGTTTATAAACAGATTTTGCTTGATAATGAAGATCATTGAGGCATAATGCATATATATATATATTGGAGAGAGAAAGAGTGAATGAGAAATAATTTAGTTTGCCTGTGTATCAAGGCACAATACAAGCATGTCAAGATGGCTCTCCTTAATGTATGGAATTTTGGCATGTAAGAGCAATTTGTGAGCAGATAATAGAACAAGTTTAAGTATATTGTTGCTATGGTGCTATATATTTTATTAAACAAATGATATTTAAAATATCAGGATAACTGCACTTCTGCTTTCTTACAAGATAAACAAAATTTATATTTATTTATCTTTTAGTGCTGATATGAGTCGCAACAAGATGACTCAAGAACCATAGAACTAATTCTAAACGGATAGAACTAATAATATAGAATTAATAGACTTAATAACATAGACCCGATTCTAAATGTGTTATGCAGAGGAGCTAAAATGCATATGTGGATATAGATGGAGCTATGGAATTATGGTCTGATATTTAAGCCATTGATTTGCAATCCACCACATGGTTCTGTTCTGTTCCTCCATGATGCTCAACAATTGCATGAAACTGATGAAAGAGGCTATCTCAATTCAAGGAATGTTGCCCACATGCTGATGATATCTCATCCAATTTCAGAAACCATGAACTTTGTCTAAGTCAATTGTAGGTCGAATGAGAAATAATAAGTTATCTAGATTGCAGGATAAAAGTGCTACTAGTAATGAAGAATGTGGGTTTGAATATTGGAACACAGCCTGTTTGGGATAGAATGAATTCTCCTTGAGAGTATAGGGTCATAATGTGACTATGTTCTTTGATCCTCAGTAGTCACTGTATTTGCAGGTCCAGCTTTGACAAGGAATGGTTTTATAACGTGTGCTTCATTTCTTTCTTGATTTGGTAGTGTTGATCCACAACATAATATCATCCAGTCTTGATTACTGCAATATCTTCTACATGGGATTATCCTTGAAAACTATCTAGAAGGTGGAACAGGTGCAAATATGCAGCTAGATTGCTAACAAGTATAACTATACAGAGATCATAAGATGCCTGTATTAAAATATCTGTGCTGATTGCCAACTGCTTATCAAGCACAATTTAAACCTAAATGGCTTAGTGATCTGGTTATCTAAGGGACTGGTTCTCCTGTTACAAAACTATCCAGTTGTTAAGACTGGCAAGAGATGCTATCTTAAAAGTGTTCTTGCTGTCAGAGTCTCATCTTTCTGGCTCAGGAAGAGGGGTCGGGCTCAGTTAGGAGCCAGAGATTCTCAGGAAGATTCTGAGAAAAGAAATGCAGGGAATGCAATGAGCTTTGTTGAACCTCACCTCAACAAACAGTTCAAGAGAGTGTGAAAAAAAGACAAGGCATTTCCACACAGAAGGAGGTGTAGAAAATTAGCGTGAAGGGTTTGAAGTAGGCAATCATCTCCTTCAGGCTGTCAAAGCCTGTTTATAGCTATATTATGGTTGTCTAGAAAGCTAATTTTTCCAGATGTCACTTTGATTTATGAATTAAATATTCCATGAATTATTAAACTTCAATTACTTTAATAGATTAAATTTAATAGAAGTTAAATTATGGTACTCATATTTTACTATTTAGCTTATTTACATCTAGTTCTTATTTACCTGGCTACAAGAAATAATGTACTAAAAATATTTTGATCCTAGTAATGATAATGATAATGAAACTAAAAATTACATTGCCCAAAAATAGGGGGTGGGGAATCTTTTGACAATAAGGATAGCATAACATTGGGGGTAGCGAACTGAAGGCTCCAAAGTGACAGTTGGCCTCACCACATATTTGGTCAGGTGGGGCTTTGGAGAATTCTTTCAGTTTATTCCGGATTTATCCCAGTTGCTATCCATTTTCCATTTCTAAGTGGGGGAACTTGTACTGTTAATTTTTAGCAGTCATGGTTACAGATACTTCCAAGGACTCCATAAAAGGCCGGTGGGGATTCCGAATGGCTCTAGGGCTTTGAATTGCCCATTCTTGCCTTTAAAAAGCTTCATTTTAATAATTAAGAATAGGGACAGAAAATATGGAATATCTGGACATAGGTGTATTCCAGGGGAAGGAATTTTATCTTTCACAATTTGTCAAATTTGTAAAAGGCAGCATGGCTTTGATCACAGATCAGAGTTGCCACCAACTTTTTGGCTCTCCTCTGAGAAAAGATAGTTTGAAGGACAGCAATGAAAAGATTGAAACTTCTTGCCTGGGAGAACATGCATCTGTGTGCATCTGTTTACAGAGAAGTATATTGCTTAAATTGCATTTGTTGTTGTTAGTTGCGAAGTCGTGTCCAACCCATCGCAACCCCATGGACAACATTCTTCCAGGCCTTCCTGTCCCCTACCATCCTCTGGAGTCCGTTTCAGCTCACGCCTACTGCTTCAGTGACTCCATCCAGCCACCTCATTCTCTGTCGTCCCTTTCTTCTTTTGCCCTCAATCTTTCCCAGAATTAGGTTCTTCTCCAGTGAGTCCTTCCTTCTCATTAGGTGGCCAAAGTATTTGAGTTTCATCTTCAGGACCTGGCCTTCTAAAGAGCAGTCAGGGTTGATCTCCTCTTGGACTGACCGGTTTGATCGCCTTGCAGCCCAAGGGACTCACAGGAGTCTTCTCCAGCACCATAGTTCAAAGGCCTCAATTCTTTTTAAATTGCATAGTGTTATGCAAAAGGGACAACAGGGATCAAGCAAAAAATTAATGCTGTCTGGAAGTCCACATAGCTGATGAAGCAGTAGTGAAACAAGAGTTGAGAGTTTGAAGTGACTCAAGAAAAAGAATATAGTTGAAAGATGGAGAAATGAAACAGAAGGTACCAAAAAGATAGCTTGTGAGATTTTATAGCAAGGCTCTTGCTTTTAAACACTTTTAGCAGCTGGTAAAATTAAACTACAAAGTATATTGAACTAAAATTCCATGAACTCCTACGTAGAAAGTTCAAGGAATCCTTCAGTTGCCAAAAGGTTTGGGAAGTTAAACTATACTCACAAAAATCTAAGCAAAATATATTTGTATATGAATTCAAGCTATTTTCCGATACCCTTTTAAGAAGAGATTAGATAATCATCTGTCTGAAGTGGTGTAGGGTTTCCTGCCTAAGCAGGGGGTTGGACTAGAAGACCTCCAAGGTCCCTTCCAACTCTGTTATTCTATTCTGTTCTGTTCTGTTCTGTTCTGTTCTGTTCTGTTCTGTTCTGTTCTGTTCTGTTCTGTTCTGTTCT
>WNWU01000002.1:45429765-45544999 GCA_012654045.1 Ptyas mucosa
CTGTTCTGTTCTGTTCTGTTCTGTTCTGTTCTGTTCTGTTCTGTTCTATTCTATTCTATTCCAATTTAATAGCCCAAATATTAAATCTTTCATTAAAAGGAATCTTGTTCCACCGTATTTATTATACACTAATAAATAATAAAATGCAAATCAATCTACACAAAAGGTATATTCTATGTAAAGTCTTTAATGAGAGCAGCAAATTTGTTCTTACAGTAACAGATACATATGCAGCATTATTAAAAGATTGCTGTACAGAGAAGAAAATTGGAAACAGAACTATTTTTTTGAAATAGCCTTCTTTCTAGCTATTATACCAAAACTGAGTACAAAAAAGAACAATCACTTTAAGAAGCAAATAATTATATTATAAATTTAGTCGTATTTCATGTATTTTCTAAATACACCCAATTTTGTCCAAATATTTATTTTGTTGACAGCAGGATCCTGAAATATCCCTTGTCAGAAAATTACCGAAAAGCACAATGCAGGGGGAATGAGTAAAGATGGTCTTTTCTCTGCTTGGCCAATAGAAAAAATATAGATCAAAGCCTCCTGGTGATAAAAGGAATCTTTCCTCCTGTAGGTGTTTTCTGCTAGATCCAATCCAGAGTACACTGCTGTAATTTTAAAATCTTTATATGTACAGATGCATTTGTGATACTAAAACATATTCAGCAACATCTTCAATTCATCACTTCCGAAGAAACTCCAAGAAGCTACTTTTCACATACTTATTAATTCCCAGGATATTAGACATGACTTTTCAGACAGACTGTTGACTGAATGTAGTTTTCTTGCAGTAAGAATAATACATTTAAAATATTTTAGAAGTATAAATCCTTGGTTGGCATTTGAACAAAATCTTTACAAGCTCTGTACAAGAAAGAGTGCTAAATTCACAAGCAGAAGCAAACCTCACATGTGTCTGTATATGGTATTTTTCAAAATCAGGACTCTGTATTAAAACTTTTGCAAAAGTTTTAAATCAAGAATTTAATTATTTCTGTATTACTGGAAATTTACTATTTAAACATTTAAAAATATGCATTTAAAATTTATAAATTTTCAGAGAGGAGTTACTATGTACACTCATATAATGCTTAGTGTATTTTCCTAAAAAAATATACTGATAAATCACCCATATTTTACCAATAATAACAAAAAGTTTTGGCATTTTGCACTGTTGGATGATTTAAACAAAAGCATTTTTAAAAAACAAATTGTACCCTATAGAAAAGTTGTGCCACAATGAACTGGCTAAATCTTTAAGGGATATAAGCCTTTATTTTCATGCAAATTATTTTACATGGTTCTAATTTACATGTTATCTGTATGGTAATAACCTAATCACTTCCTCAGAATAAAAAGCCATTCTTAGATGTTAAGCTAAATATATCATTTGATATCGCATGATTTTTTAAAAACAAATAAGAAGAAAAAAAGTAAAAGCTATTAACAGAATAGGGAACAAAGCATGGGAGACATTTATTGTAAATCACACCTTTGTAATCAAACTTTATCCATTAAAAAGTGCTGTTAATTTTTTGGATGTAAAGAGCAACTTCAGGAAAAAAGCCATTAGGATTGCAGCCTAGAGATAAATGATTATAAAAACACTTCCAACTAACTTTTCATAATTACACCTCATGTCCATTTAAAATTAAAAAGTAACATGTAGTTTAAGCCCAAGGGAATTGCTTTAGAAGGGACAGAAAGTTGGCGTAATTCAGGTTGCTACATTCTTTAAAACAATATCCCTGCTGTCTCTATAAGCTTCAAAAAGCCACATCAGATAGCTAAGCTTCTGCTTTTCACAGAAACAAGATGAAAGGCAATAAGGGACATGTGCAATTTGCTATGTGTCAGCTGCAATCACCACTGGCCTTCAATAGTTTTCTTTCTTCAGCTCAGTTCTTATACCTAATGCTGTATTTTTAGACAGGGATGGAGACTTTGGTGGTCTCTCGATGTTGGATGGATTAAAACTAGTGGTGCGCAAAAAGTTTGAATTTTGTAACAGTGGTGACATTACCAGACATGTTCCAAGCAACAGTGCCAGTCCTAGTAATATTGCAAGAATTATTTCAGATTCAAAGTAACTGTTTTAATTCAGGATATTTTGCAGACATTTCATTAATATCCTCCCAAGAACTCAACCAACATGGTGAGAGGTAAGGGATTATAACCGGACGTCAACTACAGATTCTGCAATCTGGCATTATGAAATTAGAAATAGATAGCAATATGACGCATATTCCTTATTCATTGCTTTTTCTGAATGGAACTCAAACTCAAACCGAGAGTCAAGAAATCAAAGAGAATGTATTTAGGCAAGAGCGGTAGCTTGGGAAATATACATGTGGTCTCATACTCCTCCAAATGGTTAAGTTCAATTTTTTTTGCAAGTTATGTATGCACTAAATACTTTTTATTTTTATATGTAAAATGTATAACCTGCCTTTCTGATACATATGCCTTTAACAGATAAAAAAGCAGGAAGAAATAGAATAAGACATAAAGTTCTTACTTAAACATATTTGATAAAGATATGAATGCAATCTTCTCAGACTTCAGTTTCCAATTAGAGTGTAATACTCTTACAAAAGTACAGAATAAAAAATATCTTTTGACTTTAACTGAAAGGGATATCTTTTTTTATACAAAAAAACCCCTTAGAATTTTAAAATACCTCTCAATTTTCTCCCATGAATAATTGATTCAAGTGATATTCAGGAAAAAGTATATGGCTATTTCAGCAGTGGACTGGTAGTAATTACAAAATCAGGTATTCCGGCATGGATACATATTTAAAGTTAGTAAATATTTATAGAATCTTAATATTTCTTTCCATTTAGAATAAATTTACTATTTTGGAACTACAGCAGCACATAGCAATTTAACCAATTAGATTCATTTAAAATATGTTTTAGTGCTGTGTTATATATTATAAAAATATTTTTCAAAGTTTAAGCTCAATCACTTTACAAAAATATTAAATATTTCAAGACAATGGCTTACACTGTCCAGGTTTTCTATAAAAGAGACATTTGTTTTCTCCAAAATTTGCTATTCAAGATAAACTCTTTGTAATTATAACATTATAACAGGATACAATATTATAATAAAAATTATCTGCATTTCTCATTGTTGAAAAACCATGGCTCAAATGTCTGATTAATTGTTAAAAATTTTTTTAATGGGAAAGAAGAAAACCAAATAGCCAGAAACATTATCTCACCAATGAATGCTTCCACCTCCGTTAATATTCCATACATGAAAAAGCTACAGAATATTTATGCGTTACACTAACTAAAAATAAAATTAAAATCTCCCTTTTCATTTGATTTGCACATCCTTCATATACTTGGTCTGCAATTTGTTTCCTAGTCATTCTGTTGTCATCAATGAATGCTCCTATAGTAATTTCAGTCAGCCATTATGACTTTGGTCAATCAAGGTCCCATATACAGGTTGTCCTCCGTTTACAATCACAATTGGGACCAAAATTTCTGTTGCTCAGCTTTCAAGTGAGTTGCACCTGATTTTATGACTTTTCTTGCCATGGCTGTTAAGTGAATCATTGCAGTTAAGCAAATCAAACAGTCAGTAAGTGAATCTCACCTTCCTTATTGATTTTGCTTGTCGGAAACTGACTGGGAAGGTTGCAAATGGAGAGATCACATGACCACCACATCACAGGACACTGCAATCATTGTACTTACATACCAGTTGCCAAGCATCCAAATTTTGATCACATGACCATGGGGATGTTGTGATAGTAAAAAGTGCAAGGACTGGTCATAAGTCACTTTTTCCAGTACCACTGTGACTTCAAACAGTTGCTAAACAAATGGTTGCACTTTGAGAACTACCCATAGAGCTCTTTAGTGTGACAGAAAAGGTGTAGACTAGGTTACAAAACTTAAATCGTATCTTTGTCACTTGCAACACTCTCTAATAATGACAGCATTTGTCAGTTCTGAGACACATTTTGGTCAATTTGCCAAAAGCACCACAAAAAACCAATTTCACACCAAGCATTCTCAGACTAGTCTATGCAAAGAATCTCTAAAAACTACATTCCAAGGCAACCTATTGCTCTCCGCATCCCACCAAATAGGAGGTACATGCAATGTATTGGCATACCTAGTGTGGATGGTATCGATTCGATACCATCTATATGTGAGAGAGATTAGCTGTTTGGAGGCATCTTAAGATTTGAAGAAATGTACATTTTTAAAAAGAGTATAGGAGCATTCTCAAGTCCCTAAAAGGTACACATTCATGGAGCACCAGAATTGAAGTCAGAGAAAAAGAAATGGGTCATACTTGAAAAGAGTATGGTTAACCAGTACTTGGAATAAGAACACCGCACTCTGCAATGATTTGTTGCAAGTATTATTTGCATTCTAAGAACCTGATATTGAATAAAATATCGGAGGAAGCCCTTTTAAAGTTACGATATTAAAATTCCAGGTATTCAAGTATTGCTTCCTACGTGAAGAGTAGAAATAAAGTGCTTGTACTGATGTATTTCACCCACCCCCTACCAAAAGAAAAAATCACTTGAACCTTAGTTTAAATAGTCCATGGCCAAGATGCACAGAGGGGAAGAAATGCAGACAGGAGGGAAAAATACCCACACTGGCAGAGCTATGATTCTTCTTTCTGCTGTAGTTCTCATCACTGAAGAGATCAGCTTCTTTTCTACACCAAACCATGTCATTTTAGTAGAGAAATAGCAAATGAAACAAGTTGTATCCACGGCTGTAAGCCCACCAGTCATGCAAGATCTTTAAATTCACCAAATAAAAAAAGGCCATTTTTAACAACAACAAAAAAGCACATGAACATATTACTTAATAAGGATGTGGGAATGGAATCTGTACCTATGCGCAAATGGCAATGCATTCTGGGTTGCTTCAGCCCTTGGTTCTGAATTTTGTGTCACTTCTGGCATTGTCCTTTCATCATCTGTCCCATTAATGCTCTCCGGTGTAAGAGGAGATTGAATATCACCCGCAGATTCCTTAAAAAAAAAGAAAAAAAGGAATGGTTACGTATTTCATTTCAATACAATATAGTGCCAATATATAAAATAAAATGCTACAGTTATCAAATATATTGTAGGTCTTAGAAAATACCAGTGTTCAGTATCCTACTGGACCTTTAAAGCAGAAAACAAAAGGAAACTAGAGAGATGCAGCCTGTGTGTACATCAAATCATCTTCCATCTATTGTTTCAATCAACTAACTATGTCAAAAGATGTTCTGCTTCATGTAGCAGCATCTGAGAGTCACAGCAATTCTGGCAGTGTTGTGATATTGTTTCCATGTGTATTGTGATGTGGATATTGTATACCCCAAAGGGCAGAATTTGTGGCATAGCACAAATTCCTCATTCTGAGGCCTAAGAATTTGAAGGTGCCACAGTTTTCTAGGTATCTCTTTCTGCCCCGATTTGTGACAGCAATAGCAAAATCTCACAACCTTGAAAAAAAAAGGCATAGTCTACCAACATTCTACCTGCATTCATGTTCAAACGAATTATTGCATGTGGAATTATCTTTTTAAAAAAAATCTCAACTGAAACTCAGAGGAGTGAATCCATTCACCTTCACTTTCAGCTAAGGTGTCTAAGAGTAGGAGCTGTCTCAGGCTTTTCCTTTTCTAGAATTTTTCATTTGCTGTTTCCATGTGGCACTTCCAAAATAATTCTAGGTCAGGGGTGTCAAACTCAAGGCCTGGGGTTCAGATCTGGTTTGTGGGGTGCTTAGATCTGGCCCATGTGGCTGCCCTGGAAGCAGTGAAGGACTAGCCTGAAGTGCCTCTGCCAGTGAAAACGGGCCGCATGTGGCCCTCCCAAGCTCTGTTTTTGCTGGCAGAGGGTTGCAGGAGCCTGTTGCAGTTGCAAATGGAGCTCGGGAGCCCGTTTTCTCTCTCAGAGCACTCGGGCCGCCACAGGCACCCTTGACACGAGTGATGTTGAGCTGGCTATGCCCCCCCTGGCCCCCCCGAGGTAAAACACAATCCTGATAAGGCCCTCAATGAAATTGAGTTTGACACCCCTGTTCTAGATGGATAGATAGATTGTTACATCCTCATGAATTGGGCTAGAACAGTGTTTCTCAACCCTGGCCGCTTGAAAATGGGGGAACTTCAACTGTTGGAATTCCCACAGCTGGGGAATTCTGGGAATTGAAGTCTCCCTATCTTCAAGCAGCCATGGTTGAGAAACATTGGGCTCGAGGTTATACTGACTTTCTACTTTTGTTCCTATAGAATTTAGAGCTGCACAGTGGTCTTCATATTGGAAATCCAAAACGGTACTGGACTCTGAAGTACTTCTTTTCATTTTTAAAGCAGTTGGATAGAGGCTCACATGGTGATCACATGGCGGACAGAAAGGAAAACTGCAATACTGGGAAAAGAGCTGCATGCTGGAACTTACATCTGCATCCTCCAATATTTGGAAGCACCTTTTTGAATTCAATCTGAAGAAGCAGATTTTCAGTGGACAGCCCTAAAGGAGCTCTTGTTTTATTTATTTTATTTTAATTTGATTTATATGCCGCCCTTCTCCGGAAACTCAGGGCGGCTTACAATGCGCTAAGCAATAGCCTTCATACTTTTGTATATTTATACAAAGTCAGCTTATTGCCCCCACAAACTGGGTCCTCATTTAACCTACCTTAGAAAGGATGGCAGGCTGAATCAACCTTGAGCCTGGTGAGATTCGAACTTGCAGTAATTGCAGACAGCTGGTTTTAATCACTATGCTTTTTAGTCTGCTGAGCTAAACCAGGCTCCTTAATTAAACTTAATTTAAAATTAATTTATTAAAATATAAATAAAATTCTATTTCAATGGCATTGTCATTTATCTTTGTGTTAGAGTGATAATTTCCATGATCAGAAAGTGACACATTTTATATTATGAGTTCAGATGAAAATATACAATATTTCAGACTTTACTAATTACCAGCTGACTTTACAGTACATACTGTATGCACAGAATTTCAACCTTTAAATAATGTGGGGAAAATCTGTATTTCTTCCTTCTGAAGAAACATAAATACCCAGCATTCAGATTTCCATAATTAGCAATGTACTTGGGCTATGAATATTCCAAATTTCAACTTTGGGATAGCTTAAGCATATCTCAAATATCTGGGTATAAATTAACATTTCTCTTATAGAGAAAATTCTACAAATACCCAATTGTTTATCCTTTTCAAACAGAGTTCTTGCTCTTCAGAATATCCAAGTTTGACTCATTTATACAATCTATGCAATGTGCTTAACTAACTTAATGCTTTTTAAGTCTACTCTTGCGTTAGTCAAAGCGATAAAAATATCTATTGTATGGATAAATATAAAAATAGCTGGAAAATGTCTAATAACAGTATATTTAACATACTATATGGCCAATCAAGACAATGATTAAATCAAGCAGTACTGACTTTTGTATGGAAAAGCTCATCAGCTCAAAATCCATAGAATACACAATACTGGCAAATATTTACGGCACCCACATACTCAGCCAATAGTTACCTACCTATATCCCTGCTACTATCTAAGAGGTATTTAGGGATTAGACTATAAGTATAAATAGATGGAGTATAATGAAATTAAAAAATAATACTTGATAACACCTTTTACAGTAAGTGCAAGACGGTTTTAGATAGATAGATAGATAGATAGATAGAACCATTACAATCAATTGGATTACTGTGTTCTTCTCAGTCAGGTTATTTTTAGGCCTTTAACAAGAGGAATAGCCAGAGGCATTTGCTACCCTTTGAAGCTCAGGGCACTTACAGTTTACATATTGCCTAGACTACTGCATTAATTTACCCATCCTTGGGGTTATAGTTCTTAGTAAGAAAGTGATTACTCAAGCAAATATCTCAATAAAGTGATTAGTGTGGCTATACAAAACCTCTCTTCCACAAAGCATTAAAGCAGTCACAGCTTTCTCTCAGGCTAAACGTGTTCAGCCATTTTGCAGGAGATCCTAACAGAAAGGTTGTCTCAGCATGTAGATATAAGTATAGAGAACCAGGGACAGCTTTCAAAGCAGCTGCATGCCCTGCATGAGGTGTGCAAACAATGTAGCTCCTTCATTCCTTCAATGCAAGTGCTTTATTTCCAATAACCTGCTTTGCAAAGCACCCTCTTTCAAACACTTTGCAACCCCAGTGATTAGTTCTCACTTTTTATTAAAATAGAAGGAACCAAATTCAGTTCCACTTAACAGTATTTGGAAGTGATTGCCTTCTTCTATGATATCTTTTCTGCAAGTTCCCAATCTAGCCAACAGCCATAAGATTGAACTGTCTTGGCTTTTCAAGATCAGCAAAGGATGTTGAATTGTGAATATCAATTTCCTCATGGTCCAAACAAGATCCACATGAAAAATGGGAAAGCGATCAAAGGTAAGAGGAAACAAGGATATTGAATAAGGAGGAATTACAAAAGAAGGAAAGAAGAAGCTGCTAGTTTATAAGGTCATAAGGAAGACAAAAACAGATGAAGAAGGCAAGCCATTATAATGTGAACATCAGAAAAAAGAGGTAGTGAGGCAGGAAGGAACCATTTGTATAAAGTAAATAGCACAAGAGGATGTCAAAATCAGGAAGATGGAAGACGTAGAATCACAATATAATCCCCACGTATTTTATATTATTATTATTATTATTGGTTTATTTAAATTTATTGACCACCCAACTCCAATGGACTCTGAGCAGCATACAAAACTGGGGAAAAAAACCAAACAGCAAAATACATTAAATTA
Source organism: Ptyas mucosa (assembly GCA_012654045.1). Lineage (NCBI taxonomy): Eukaryota > Metazoa > Chordata > Lepidosauria > Squamata > Colubridae > Ptyas > Ptyas mucosa. Next base: position 45,438,565 of record WNWU01000002.1, read on the forward strand.
ATATGTTATACATTAATACCATGTACACACAAATGGAATTGTCAAGTGTCTGTCTTCTCCCCCCCCCCCCCGCAAACACACAATCAGTACCATATGGAAGCAAACTAAGAAAAGAAGGCCTTGCATCCCATAATGGATATATATCCAGGCTGAAGCAAATATTTTTCTTCTTGCATCCTGTATTCACTCAAGGATCCTTTTAATCTCCAAAATGTTTAGAATGAATGGCTTACTACAATGTATAAATTGCTTCAATTTTTGCAATTTCAACTTGAAAAGCTATAATCTCTTTATCAGATTTAGAGTACCTGGTGCAACAGGCATAGTACTGAAGAAGCTTGCATGAAACTATGCAAATGAATGTCCCAAAATTGATATTTAATGGGTAAATCAAAACTACATTCCAAATAAATTATATCCATTTTAATCAAAAACAAGGACAGACATACCTGTGATGGTGTACTTGTTAATTCCATCTTTTCTTGGGATTTTTCTTTAGCTAATCGTGCAGCTTCTTTAAATTCCTGAAATTTTTCTGCAAACTGAAAGCAAAGGTTGGATAATTACATTTATTTATTTATCAAATTTACAACATATAGCACAGGCTCTCAATAAAATCATCCCCCCAAGTTAGCAAAAATCTGAAAGAAGTCAGTAGTGATGATAACCAATATAATAAAATCATTGGCTCGAGGTATATCAATACATAATTGTTATTGTTATTCAGGAAGAAGCTTTATACTGTAGTCCTTACAAAGATTTCTCAATTAGCTGAAAAAAATTGGACATCAACATATAAAATTTGTGATCCAATATGACAATAATCAGATCAGCCTTTTGGATATACAGTAAGACTATGAATAACTATCATGATTGTTAAACAATAAGCACATAAAGACTACTTAATCCTGCCCCCCCCCCAACAAGAAGTCTCCAGAAAAGCTACAGATAGAAACCCACTACTCAAGAAAGATAGCTCTCATCTATAAACAAATCAGAAATAATTGTTCTAGATCACTTTTCAAACATTAAATACAACTACTTTGTGGAATCGGTTTTTAGATTGTACTCCAATTTTTTAAAATAAGTATTTCTTATAATAAGGTACCTAAGATCGGTCATAGTTGCTAAATTTGAAAAAGCAAAGAAGAAAAAAAAACTAAAAGAAACTAAAAGGTTGTAATAAACATCAGTGTTCATGACAGGGGAAGGCTAGCTCTGTCGTGGGTAAATGAGATGTTGCAAGGGTTGAGTGAAAGAAAGATTAAAGACTTAGGTGTTGTTGCTACAGGCATTGCCTCTGTAGCCATTGTCTATGGAGATTCTCATTCATCCAGGTCATGGTTGTCCCAAAGGTGCTTTTTCAACTGGATTAGAAAAGACAAAGTTCAGTTGCTTTTTTGAAAAAGCACCTTTGGAACTCTGTAGCCATTGTAGCTAGTCACAGATAAGAGGGGAAAGAAACTGCACAGGGAGGGTATGTGCTTAGAAAGAGTAAATAGGTGGGGATGACATGTGATTGGTCATTGCCTTACAATTCTCATTGGCCCAAACTTTTGAATTATAAAACTATAAGAAAGGTGGTCAGGAATGGCCAGCTGTGGCGGTCACCCATTTCTTCTGCCTACTGACTGATTGAGCTGTACTGAAATAAAACTGTTTATTGATCACTCCACAAATGTCATCTGCTGCCTATTGTAGCTTGGGCTACAATAAAAAGAAATTGAGAGTTACTCAAGGATATTTTACATTATCAGATAATCCCTTGCTTCACAGACAGTATAAGAGGACAAGAAATCTCAAGGATATACTTGCTAAAAGTAATTTAAAGTGACAGGGTTAGTTACCTACAAGTTATAATCATTGCAAGACCATCTCAGGGTAATTTCCCTTATGACCATTGCACTGATTAATAAAAAATACACACAAAACCTTTATTTTCACCAAATCTATAGACAATTAGCAGACATTTCCTGAAAAGATGCACCACATGCCATATAGTACCCTATCCTAAAATTTATTTGGGCTCTTAGGATCAGAAATGGAAAACATTTAGACAATAAAAGAAAACAGAACAGGAATATCCTGGAAACACACTTTCCAGATTAAGAAATATTCCATTTCAGATTTATGGCCATAGAATACTATGGAACAAAAAATAAGGCAGCTCTACTAAAAGAAATAATAAATCAGGTAGATTTTACTATTGGTTTCACTTCTAACAGGCTAAAAATGGAGACATTTAGCAACTATTTTTAATATGCAACATATCTTTCCCTTTCAGAGTTTTTCCCTAGCAGTCACCAATACCCTTTGGCAGTATAAATCACAATAGCTCCTCTTAGCCACTATTTCAGGTGACTAGTTTACCAATGTTTTAGATAAAATAATGTCTGTGTTTCATTTTCTTTTTGGGACAGAATGTTTTTGTTTAACATTTAGGAATGAGAATCAGTCAGGGTAGACCTAAGGAGAATAACCCATTTTAGTAATATTTTTAATTTTAATTAATTTGGTGCCACGTGACTTCAAAGAGTTCTTGGCAGTTCACAGTAACCTGTTATATATATATGTGGTGAACCATTTTAGTATTAGTATTTTCTTCTGCATTGTTTTTGTTTGAGAAAAGAACTTATTTACGAAACATGTTTGGATCCAGTAAAATCGTTTTTGTTTATATTTTGCATTTCTCCCTCTCCTTTTTGTTCTTTTGTAAAATTAGCCAGAGCAGATCAAGCCATTTGAATAAATATTTTTTGGCCAAAATCTAAAGCAACCAAATCGCTTTGAAGATACAACGTAATTTTATGAGATATGCAAACAGCAAAAGTGTATATGGCACTTCCAGCAAAGAATTGGCAGCTTGCTGAACAGCCTTGATCAAAAGCAAAACTACAGCTCATGTAATTTTGACCCACCACATTTCAAAGACAAGACAAAGAAAAGGGCAGATACAGTGTAAATTTCAGCATGAGGTTAGAATAGTTTTGATGAAACCATCTGGGTGACCTTATTATGTATCCCTTCTTCTTAGTTCAGCATGGTACTGCTACTATTTTTGAGATGTAGTCAGTGACTAGAAACAATTTACTGGGCCAAAAGGTTCCTAGCTGATTCTTTCCCCCTCTTCCCACTTAGGTCAATTCAGTTTGCTGTGAATGTTTTTTACAAGGGCATTTTAAGCAGTTCACATGTATAGAGGGGCACCTCATAGGTTTAGTAGTGAATGCAGCTCACATGTGTATGGGGGGAGGTACCATTTGCTAACACAGGGGTGTAAAACTTGTGTCGTCATGTTGTCGTCACATATCGTGACTTTTTCCCCTTCGCTAAAATGGGAATGGGCATGGCCAGCATGTGACGCATCCAGCCCACAGCCCGCAATTTGACACCCGTAGCATTGTGTTATGCTAACACAATATTTATTATATAGCACTTTTTCTGAGTAAAGCATTTTTAGTATAATACCTTGGCCTCAGAGAATAAAACAAATTCTCCTTTATGTGCTTATTATCTGATGCAAATATAGAGGCCATTTCAGGTGACAAAGGTGTGTAGGAAGAGGTTTCAACTAAATGTTGCTATTCTGTTATCAATATGTGTATGATAAAGCTTTATATTTTTATCTAGATTGATATACTAGACTGAAGTCAGCCAAACATACACAGGTAGTCCCCGAGTTTAAACCACAGTTGAGCTCCAAATTTCTGTTGCTAAGCAAGGCAGTTGTTCAGTTGTGCCCCATTTTATGACCTTTTTTGACATGGATGTTAATTGAATCACTGCAGTCCTTAAATGAAACATGCGGTCATTAAGCATATTAGGCTTCCCCCCATTGACTTTGCTTTTTGGAAAGGTTACAATTTTTTTTTTATTTATTTAATCTAATTTTTATACTGCCCTTCTCCCGAAGGACTCAGGGTGGTGCATAGCCAAAGATAAAACAAGCACATATATAAAATTTAAAAACAATTTAAAAACATATTAAATAATTTGGCCCCAACATCATTAAAAAAACAAAATCAACCCATTAAAATTAATGTTTAGGCCAGCCCAGCTTGTTGGAACAATAACGTCTTGAGGGCACAGCGAAAGGTGCGTAGGTCAGGGATCATCCGTATCTCCGGGGGCAATTCATTCCAGAGGGCAGGTGCTCCCACAGAGAAGGCTCTCCCCCTGGGGGTTGCCAGTCGACATTGTTTGACCGATGGTACCCTGAGAAGTCCCTCTCTGTGGGAAATTACTGGCCGGTGGGAGGCTGTCGGTAGCAGAAGGCGATCTCGTAAGTAAATGGTGACATGATCCCAGGACAATGCAACTGTTTTTTTTTAAAAAAATTGATTTATATGCCGCCCTTCTCCGGAGACTCAGAGCGGCTTACAATGTGTTAAGCAATAGCCTTCATACTTTTGTATATTTATACAAAGTCAGCTTATTGCTCCCATAATCTGGGTCCTCATTTTGCCTACCTTAGAAAGGATGGAAGGCTGACTCAACCTTGAGCCTGGTGGGATTTGAACTTGCAGTAATTGCAGGCAGCAGATGTAAGTGGATGTTAATAACTGCTTTAGTCTACTGAGCCACCAGAGCTCCACTGTCATAAATACATGCCAGTTGCCAAGTGCTCAAATTTTGATCATGTGACCATCGTAAGTGTGCAAATTTTCAGTGTCATTGTAACTTCAAATGGTCACTAAATGAATGGCTATAAACTGAGGACTACTTGTATTTATTTTGGAGTATGTTTTGTAGCCAAAAATTACCTATTTGGTTCAATTACTGGTACATTGGGCCTCTTTCCACATACCCCGTTTCCCTGAAAATAAGACATCCCCTGATAATAAACCCAATCGGGCTTTTGAGTGCATGCACTAAAATAAGCCTCCCCCTGAAAATAAGCCCTCCCTGAAAATATTTAAACGCAGAGTTGGAAATCAGGTAAGACAGCAAGAGGAGCTCCATCTTGCTCCATGCAATAATAAGACCTCCCCGAAAATAAGGCCAAGCGCTTATTTCTGGGTTCCAAAAAATGTAAGACAGGGTCTTCTTTTCAGGGAAACACAGTATCTCACACTGGCTAAATTGGTCTTAATTCAGCAATTTCTGCAGGACCCAGAAATTAATAAGAACACTTTCTGTACTTTACTGAATGTTCAGGATTTTTCTTCATCTTTACAATATTAACCATTCATTTTCAAACTTCAGCTATCTGATCATTTATTTTGAGCACAGCACTTTGAATGTTATTGACATTCCTGTACACAGTATAGTTTAAATCATTTTGGACTCAGAGGATATAAATCACAATCCTTTGTGTTGAATACAAAGCTTCCCTTCCTCATTTGGAGAAAGGCTCCTTAGGAGAAAAAGAATATTTTATTCTAATCATTATGGATGGTGGGAAGACATTTTTTCAGAATTCATGGTTTAATATATGCCTATCAGTACTTCTAATTTTGTACTTCTGGCTGTTAACTCTTATATATTATTTACACTTGGAGATGGGGAACCAGAGGAAGGAGAGCTCAGTACAATGAAGGATACACAGTTATTATCATCCTTACTTTTATGAAATACTCTTTACAGTGGCCTGTGTGGAATTATTTAGAACTATAGGTAGTTCTTGCTTAAAGGCTGTAATTGGGACCAACAACTCCGTTGCTAAGCATTGCAGTTACACAGTACACCGAATGACCACATCAACTTACGATGGGAGTTGCAGCAGTTCCATTTGCCTTTATTAAGCAAATCTCAGGGTCATATGATCACCATTGTAATATCTTCCCTTTGTTTTTGCAGAAGTCGGCAGTGAAGGTTGCAAATGGCAACTATGCGACTGCAGTATACTATGATTGTTGTAATTGCAAGCCAGCTGCCATGTGCCTAATCACAATCATGTGTCTGGGATATGTGGAAACAACTGCAACTCCTAGGACCAGTTGTCAATCTTGTTGTGTAGAACCATTGCTAACTCTGAATGGTTACTGAACGAATAGTCATTAAACAAGGGCTGCCTTTCTGGCACTATTATTTTGAACTAAATGAAACTATGGAACTATTTATCATGGCAAGTCAGATAAATATGTAAATAAACCCCAAGTATAATACTTTCTTTGGAATTGAAAACTGAACCTCAAATCAGAACTCTAACATCCATATCTCTCTCTGGAAAAGCTAGATGCCATCACCATTTCAAGGCATGTTCAGAAAGTGGAGTAGCTACTCTTCCAACATTCATAAATGCATCCATAAGTAATTTGTGGCTAGCGCAATGTAATTTGTGCATTAAATTACAAATATATTTTAGGTAGTGAAGGGAATACCTAATCAGTAAATATAAAGTATATAAATAAGCTGTAGCATTTTGTGGTACCTTAATAGTACATGTCTAACAAGCATAACAGTTAACCTGTGCCTGATCAATTAATTTTTAAGGTGCCAGAAGATTCTTACAGGTAATCCACAACTTATGGTTGTAATTGAACCCAGAATTACAGCCATAATTCATAGTGGTTGTCAACAAGGTGACTGTGACTGTTTTTAGGATCTTTTTGCAATGGTTGTTAAACATATGCCACAATTGTTAAGTGAACATTGTGGTCCCTAAGCAAATCCGTTTTTCCCAACAGGAGTTTTTTGCTGGAAGCAAACTAAAAGGCAGAAACGAGCAAAAAACCACCAAAAATTATGGTCACATGGGATGCTGAAAGCAGCCATAGATGTGAAGTAGTTGTTGCCAAGTGCCCAAATTGCAATCACATGAACTTTGAAAATGGGCATTGGTCTTACCTTGAAGGCCTAATTTCTTGATAGTTGTGTCATCGTCCAGACATGGGCTGCTTCAGTCGGGTCTGTCACTGGCTGAGCCATAGTTTTTTGACCACGCCCCTTGCTCCTCCCTTTGGGGCCCAGTTTGGCGAAGGAGGCCGCAGGAAAGATCTCCAACAGGAACCACCACCGTCAGAGAAAGAAAACTGGTCCAACGGGACAACTGAAAAGTAACTCCTTTAACATTAACAAACAAACTGTACAGGCCCTGAGACAGAGGGAGGGGCTGGACGATGACACAACTATCAAGAAATTAGGCCTTCAAGGTAAGACCAATGCCCAATTTCCTTGATTAGGTTGTGTCATCGTCCAGACATGGGACATACCAAAGTTTTGGCAGTCCTAAGGGCGGGATGACGAAGGGCCTGGGGAGACCCCTGTCTGGTGCACCTGTTGTAGAACCCTCCTGCCAAATGATGCTTCTGCAGAAGCAAATTTATCTAACCTGTAATGTCTAATAAATGGCGAGGGGGTGGACCAGGTGGCCGCCCTGCAGACTTCCTCGAGGGAAGCTTGAGTTGCCCAGGCTGCCGAAGTAGCTGCACTCCGGGTGGAGTGAGCAGTAATTCTACTGGGAACAGGGACTGCCTGGGCCTGATATGCTGAGGCAATACATGCTCTGATCCAACGACCAATAGTAGCAGAGGAAACTTTATGTCCTAGGGAACTAGGCAAAAAGGAGATAAACAAGGCCTCAGATTTCCTGAAAGGGGCCGTTCGTTTAATGTATATTTTTAGAGCCCTCCGCACGTCTAAGGTGTGCCACCTTCGCTCCAAGTTATGGGAAGGCCGAGGACAGAAATTGGGGAGAATAATATCCTGAGTTCTATGAAAAAGGGAATTAACTTTGGGAATGAAAGAGGGATCCAGTCTTAAGATGACAGTGTCAGGTCGGAAGGTACAGAGATCCTCTCTAACAGAGAGAGCTGCCAGCTCTGAAATACGGCGAGCTGAAGTTATGGCCACTAGGAAAGCTACTTTAAGAGTGAGGAAACGAAGATGGACCGTGCGGAGGGGCTCAAAGGGAGATTCAGTTAAGGCGTTAAGGACTCTGGGTAAGTCCCAAGTGGGATACCTATGAATTGAGGAAGGCCGTAAGAGCCTGACTCCTCTTAGGAATTTTTTAATAACAGGGTGGTGAGTGAGTGGCAGGTCAGAGGGATTGGATAAGGCCGTAGAAAGTGCCGCCACATGTCTTCTAAGGGTGCTGTGGGCCAGACCGCGGTCCAAGCCATCCTGCAGGAATTCTAGGACCTGGGGAGGAGAGGCTGAAAGAGGATTGACCTGGTGGGACCTACACCATCTTATAAAAGCAACCCAGGTGATATTGTAAAGCCTAACTGTGGACTTGCGTCTACAAGCCTGAACAGTAGGGATCACCCTATCTGAATACATGTCCCGCTTTAGGAGGGCCCTCTCAAGTGCCAAGCAGTCAGTTGGAGCCACTGCGGTTCCGGATGGATCAAGACTCCTTGCCGCAAGACAATCTGGTCTGATGGAATCCTCCAATGTTGGGATATGGAGAGATTGATCAGATCTGCAAACCACGGGCGCCGTGGCCAGTGGGGAGCCACGAGGATTATTTCCGCCCTGTCGGCAACCACTTTCCGAAGTAAGGCTTGGATTAGAGGCAGAGGTGGGAAGGCATAGTGGAGACCGGGAGGCCATGTGAGTCGGAGAGCATTGATCCCTTCTGCTCCCGGAGACGGGAACCTCGAGAAGAAGCGAGGAAGTTGAGTGTTCAGATTCGTTGCGAAGAGGTCTATGCTTGGCAACCCGAACCTGTTGCATATTGCTTGGAAAATGTCCGGATGGAGCTGCCACTCGGCATTGTCTATCTGGGTTCTGCTGAGGAAATCTGCTTGTGTGTTCTCCGTCCCTGCTATGTGATCTGCTCGGATGGAGAGGAGATGTTGCTCGGCCCACTTGCCCAGCCGAAAGGCTTCCTCCATGAGACGCTTTGAGCGAGTCCCCCCTTGACGATTGACATGTGCTTTTGCAGCTATGTTGTCTGTCAGCACCAGGACATGATGTTCTTGAACAAATTGTTGAAAGTGTGTGAGAGCCAGTCGGATGGCCTTCAGTTCTAGCCAATTTATGGGGTTGGTCAGGTCTGATGGAGCCCAACGACCCTGAGCCACGTGCGACTCGAGATGCGCTCCCCAGCCATGGAGACTGGCGTCTGTCGTGAGGATTATTCTGTTCTGGTCCATGAAAGAAAATCCCTTGTCTAGAGAAGGCGATGTCCACCAGTGTAGTGATCGCCTGACAGAGAGTGGGACTCTGACAGTGGTCATGGTATGAGCTTGCCGCTTCCGTTGGAAAGGAAGTAGAAACCACTGCAAGTGTCGGGCGTGAAGGCGTGCCCAAGGGACGATCTGAATGCAGGAGATCATCTTGCCTAGAAGCTTTGACAAGGTGGCCAGTGGCACAGAAGGATTTTTGTGAATGTGAGCTATCATGCCTCTGATGTCGGCTCGTCGTTCCAAGGACAGGTAGACTGCGCCTTGATGGGTATCTATAATGGCACCGAGGTGAACAAGTCTGTGAACTGGCACTAATTGACTCTTTTTGTAATTGACCAGGAACCCGTGTTCGGTCAAAGTTCAAATTGTGATGTTTAGATCGTGTAAGGCTTGATCGTGAGAGTGAGCAAGAATCAAAATATCGTCCAGGTAAGCCTGGAGCCTTACCGGTTGTTGTCTCAGGTGAGCTGCTACGACCGCCAGGACCTTTGTGAAGACCCTCGGGGCCGAAGCCAGACCGAAGGGGAGGGCTCGGTACTGTAGATGTTTTCCTGCGTAACTGAAGCGGAGATACTGTCGATGCTTTGGCAGAATGGGAATGTGAAGGTAAGCCTCCATGAGATCTATGGAAACTAGAAAGTCGTTGGGACGAATCCCCTGAAGAATAGAGGTTAGTGAACACATTTTGAATCTGCGATACACTATGTAAGAATTGAGAGATTTTAGATCCAATATTGCTCTCCACCCACCCAACCGTTTCGGAACTACAAACAGGATAGAGTAAAAACCTTGCTTCCATTCGGATTGGGGCACCTCCTCTATGGCGTGTATATTCAGGAGGTGCTGAACAGCTTGGTCCATCAGATGGCGTCTGGACTCACTGCTGTAAGGCGGGCATTGAATGAAACGGGTCGGAGGAAAGGAGAGAAATTCTAGAGGGAGGCCAAATGTTACTATAGAGAGGACCCAGAGGTCTGGGGTAGAGTCTTTCCACCTGTCTACAAAGAGAGCCAGGCGGCCTCCAATGGGAGGATTTGGCAAAGAATCACTTACGGCTGCGGGACTGGCGGTAGCCAGAGCCGCGAAAGGGCCGCTTAGACTGCGTGAACTGCCTACCCCTGTCCCGAAAGGACTGACGGTCCAAGGACCGGCTTGATCCCTGAGGGAAACCTTGCTGGGAGGTGTTTCCTTGGTAATAGGGACGAAAGGATGCCCTCCTGTAATAAGGAGAGGATCGTCTGTCAGCACGCATAGATGAAGAAGGCAGAATCTTACGCTTGTCCCTTGTTTCAATAAGGAGAGGATCAAGAGACTCACCAAATAATTTTTCTGCAGAATATGGAGCTGCAGCCAAACGCCATTTGGCCCGAAGATCTGCTGGCCACTGACGGAGCCAGATCATCCTGCGGGCTGATACAGTAGAGGCTAGGGCTCTAGAGGCGAATTTGGCCGAATTCAAAGTGGCATCAGCTGAGAATTGAGTAGCAGCTATGATTTTATTGATACCTTGATGGAGGCGAACCTCACTAGGGGGAACTCTTGCTTGCAATTGCTGAAGCCAAAGGATTGTTGATCGGTTGAAAAAGGAAGCTGAGGCAGCTGATTGGATTGCCCAAGCAGCTGCCTGGTGATTCTTCTTGCAGAGGAAGTCTAACTTTTTATCCTCTGGTCGTAAACCCTCGGAAGTATCTCCTGTCACATAAGAGGAGGGAGATGAAAGAGCTGCTATAGGGCTGTCCACTGGGGGAACTTGCAACAGTTGAGCAAATTTAGGTGCAACTGTGTAATATTTCTTATCTGAGGCAAGGGCAGAGGCCATGGTTGCAGGGCTAGACCATTGTTTCCTAACCACATCCGTGAATAATTGAGGAATTGGAACATAGGATTGTTCAGGAGTAGGTTCAGAAAAAAGTCCTTTTTTATGTCCTTGGGCTTCACGCATTTCCTTAACATAATCATCATTGTCTAGAGCTGCAGTAAGGCGTGCTTTATGTAAAAGAGATTTAAACTTGTGTGGGGGAAATAAACCTGTGAAAGCAGGTTGATCCTGAATTACACCCTCATCATCCGATAAATCAGAATGGAGATCCTCCTCCAATGCAAAAGATTCACTTGCTCTAGAAGCTGCTGGGGAATGAGAGCCAGTCAGGCTAACTGCAGGAGAAACTCTAGCATGAGTGGAATGCTCAGAAATTATTGAGCCTGAACGATGGCTTTTACAGGCATCTGCCACACGAGATGTGATGGCTCGATCAATTAAGACTTTTAGTCTTTCAGGCAATTTTTCAAAAAGTTCCTCAGGGGTTTGTTCTTGCAAGGGCGACTCCCTTGCAGAATGAACAGGTGTCACAAGTCTGCCAGAATCAGGAGTAGCAGGAGCAATTAATTTACTTGCAAATGGATTTTGCAGAGTGCCTTGCTCTTCGCTCATAAGGACTCCACCCTCACCTTCTGAAGACCAAGCCTGGTGAACTTCAACAACAGGGAGGGGGGGAGTAGGAGGAGGGGGGGAATTTCCTCACTGGCCGCATGGACAATGGCCTTTGTAATATGCTTCTCTAAAGCCTTATGCCTCCGTTCCAAATCTTTTTCTTCTGCTTTAGAAGTGTGCTTACGTTTGGAAGTTGCTTTTTTTCCTGGAGACATGGTATTTCCCTCCCCCTGGGAAGAACGCTCTGCCATTGCAACGGTATACTCACTGCGACTGTGGACTGGAAGGAGTTTTAGTTTCACTTTCGCCACGTGGTGAGATAAACAAAAGGCAGAGGCTCTGGCGTTTGCTCAATGGCTGCCAGGTAACACGTGAGCAGGATATATGCTGCTCCAGATGTGGCTGTCCAGGCGGACCTAGAAACAGCCCAGATAAGCGCCTTTTTACACAGCCACAAAAAATCCAGGCTGTAATAATGCCACTGGAGAGTGCAAGGAAACCTTACAACTCTCCCTGTAGAAGCTCCGTTGGTGGTATAGGAGGATTGGGACCCAAAACTTTTAAAATTCCTCCTATGGACTCGTTGGTGGCAAAGCGGCAATTTTTTTGTCTCCAAAATGCCGCGGCGCTTCAAAGGGCCGCCCTACAGCTGTTCTGCGGTCTGGGAGCTGAGGGCGGCGACGGCGGCCAATTTTAGCGATTCTGGGGTGATTCCCAGAAAATCGCTATAAACGTTGGTGGTAAAGTGGTTTAAGACCTCTGCGCTTTCGTTGGTGGCATAGGGCTAAAAAGCCCCACCAAAGGAAAAAAGTTTTAAAAATCGCGCGAAAGAGGCTTCCAAAATGGCCGCCGCCTGGAGCTAGTAAAGCCTAGACCAGGCTGCTCCAATGCAGAGATATACCGGTAGGCTAGAGAGAGAGAAAAAAAAAATTTAAACTAGCCTAGTAGACCGGTACCCTCGCAAAAAATACAAAATAAAATTAGAAAGTAAAATGAAGAAAGGAAATAAGAAAATAAAAGGTCAAAAAACTTACAATTTAAATGCAATCGAACAGACCTGGGCTGAGAGCCAGATCTGTAGGAGATGTTACTCTCAGGCCGACTGAGCCTAAACTGGGCCCCAAAGGGAGGAGCAAGGGGCGTGGTCAAAAAACTATGGCTCAGCCAGTGACAGACCCGACTGAAGCAGCCCATGTCTGGACGATGACACAACCTAATCAAGGAAATCAGGCTATAAGTTTGAATGGTTGCTAAACTTGGACTACCTGTATTTGTAATCAGTATACCCTTTTAAATTAACTTGTTACCAAATTTACTTCCAATCATGTTTTAAAGTATGCAAAAATATTTAATTTTCTTCCAAATAAAAACTATACATTCCTAGTCAAGGTAATTCAGGGTTCTGTAATCTGAATGCCTCCTAGAATTCTTATCAAGGCTAAGAACTCCTAGTCTTTCCAGACTGGCTTTGATTTAAAGCCTGAAAAGCACCTAGGATGGTTAACTTGTGAGTCCTGCAACTGAGATAGAAATTGAATGTTTATAACTTGCCACCAAATGCTGAACCAAAAGACCACTTAAACAGGCATTGTAAACAGTTGTGGAGTCCTTGGTGCTCTCTGATTTTATTCTCTGTACACTCTAGGCTTAGTTGTTTACTTCAGATGTTTCATTACCTAATTAGGGAATATCATCAGTGCTAGCACTGATTCCTGTTCAGTTCTGAACTCCCTCTCTCGGTGTATACACACACACACACACACACACACCTATTGGATTCTAAACAATTCACAACTAAGATTTGTCCTGCTACTTCTCCAAGGTCCTAACAAAAGTTTTAGACAGATACCTAGAAGAAAGCAGAGAACTATGGAATAACTGGTTCAGAAAAAAATTATCCCTAGGAGAGTGAAAATATTACTGATAGTTCTAACAAGAAGCATGATGGAATTAAGTCACAAGAATACAGCAAGATGTGATTTAAAAAATAGCAAGATGTGAAAAAAAATAGTATTGCATATGGTTTCTCCACTAATGTTAGTAACTACCAATTTAATTAGATGATTACAAGAAAAGTTGAATCAATTAACTTTGTCTGTTTTGCTTAAATTATATAGACCAACTTATTCAACATCAGCTCTTAATAATTTGTTGAATAATATTATTTAAAAAAAACAAAAACAAAAGAAGAATCAATCTGTCTTGTTCAAATTTAAATTCAATATCACTAATCTTTTAGAGTTCTTTAAAAATGTGAACAAGAATACTTTACGGTCAGCTTTATAAAAAGCTTTCAACCAAGTTTCTCATCAAATGCTCCTGAGCCAATTTAAGGGATAAAGAGATCAGTGTAGATCATTAAATGGCTATAGATTTTATGGATCAACAACATTATCTGATTAAAGATTTTAAAATAATCAGTAAAAGTAATTAGTTTTCATAATGGAGGTGTGGAAATAATTGGATCCATTTAGAATCACTATTGGGACTAATGCTTTTTAAGTTGTTCATAAATAATTAGGATGTGAAAAAAGCAAAGCATCCTGAAAGGGTCTCTCAAAGTTATAAGGACATCTAATAAAGTGGCAAATGGAGTTAAATATAAACAAGCATAAAATGAAAAACAAGGCAACTGCCTCCCCTAAATTCATATATAGTACAGTGCTGTAAATGCTGTTAGGATCTGAAACAGCAGTGAATGATCATTACTATATAGAAAAGCTAACTGAAAAACAATTGAAACAAAACAAATTCATTAGGAAAAATAAATGCCAGTCTAATTAATGCTTTTATAATGCACAAGCAATTTGATCTACTATAATTTCTTCCTATATTTCTAGATCTTGGATTATAATTGTATAGCATGTTACAATTGTAAGCTATGAGTTTGAATTCTAACTTAGTAAGTGCTTCCTGTAAAATCTTTCTTGCAAATACAGCTAAAATCTTCTCTATCGTTATTTTGCTCTGTACATGGGAGTTTCTGAAACGAAACGAAATAAATATTCGTTTAGATATTTAAGTATTCTTTCTCTAGGAATAAACTTATACCTGTCCATATCTGATACATACTTAAAAGTGCCTACAGACTTTTTGAACAAGATTACTTGGAAAATTAAAGAAGGATAACATTAGTCCCAAATCAATCTTATCTCTTCATTGAGTTTTGAAGTTTTACATTCTGTCCAGCCATGGCAGAAAACTGAATATAGCAAGTTCTTAAAGCAGGTATACATAACTAAAATAATTATTTTCAGACCCCATGAATACAGTAATAAAAACAAACGAGGCACTGGTTTACAAAAATTTGTAAAAAGATCCAGGCCACACGCATAAGGGCAGTTTTTCCAAATTAATATCACGCTAATAAGATGTGACGGTGCTTTCAAGTACACCAACATCGCAAATGGCTATCCAAAACTCTGAAATGTCAAGCATAAAAACATGCATATGCAGAAAAACAGCCTAGATCCAAACTCAAAGCTCAGAGGCCTTTAAGAATTCTAAATTTAATCTGGGATTTTAATAGCCAATGATCATTTTATATATGGTTGTTTGTTTTAGCAATCAAATTCAATTTTGGAACACAATCAAGAAAGAATATTTTTTTAAAAAGTTGAGAAGCATATATCAGAGAAATGTTTGGAATTATTATTCCCAAACCAATAATTACATTTTGTTTATATGAATTGGAGGAAGACATCATGCAACTTCAAGGTTTACTTAAGAGGTCTTTGCTTAGCAGAGAATATAGTTTCAAAAGTAAATTGCATTAACTTTCTAAGAGTGTTATAAAAATTTATCTTCCTTTTTGCATAAGTCTGCCTCTTGCTTCCTAGCTGCAAGCAATCACATACCTGGTGGAAATGCTTACCTTTGAGAGATGATGCTCAGAGGAAAATCCCAAGCCATAAACAGTATTTGCTCTGCTATCTGCCCATTGACCAAACTTTTGTGATGTTTTTGTGAATGTCATGTTGGGAGTGATGGTACTATTTATTATTGCCTGTGCACAGAAAAAAATATATTATAAATTAAGCACAATTATAAAGCCATTTTGGGAGTGTTAATTGGCTGCTGCAGAGTAGAGTAAGTTTTAGACTATTTTGCCAACCAAAGAATCACCTTCTAAAAACTTATTCAAAAAGCCTATTCAAAACTGATCATATTCACAGATATACTCTGTTCCATTAGCAAGTTGCAACCTTGACCAACTGCAGTCAGCAAAGATAATTGATTCCATATTGTATAAGCTCTTTTCAATTGTCATTATGTTGTTATTACAAGAAGAGTCTAAGGTTGCCACTTGTCCCTTTCATTATCCAGGGAATGATCAAATTTTTTAAAAATTATGTGATCATACTAAGAATGTTGGTACAACAGACTTGTCTATTATAGAGACTTTCAAAATGTGGACAGTAGAGGAGTGGATGACAACAAAGATAAAGAGATAGGTATTATTTTCTTCACATGTTTATAACTACATGAAGAACAGCTAAATAGTTCAGAGAAGAGAGTTCTTTTTATTTAAAATATATGATTGACTACTGTGTGAAACATAATTGAGTACTGCATTTTTGGTCTGATCTGATTCTCATACTAATTCATATTTTTTTCCCAGGACATTGCTGTATCCCACAGGTGTCAAACTCGATCACATCACGGGCTGGATCGTGATGTATCACAATATTTTTTCCCTTTATGGAGCCAAGGTGGGTTTGGCCTGCGCATGACGTATCTGGCCTACAGGCCACCAGTTTGACAGGCCTGCATATCTAATATCAACATAACAAACAGGTATACTAATAGAGGCTTCATCTTTCTGCCAGTATAACAACATCATTCTAAAGTATACTATATTTAGTATTTCATGTTAACGTTTAAAATAACTTACTAAAATATGTTTGCAAACTGTAAATATAGTGTTCGCATTGGAATAAAAGAATTGTAGCTCTCCTATGAAAAGGATTTCCAGTGTATTTTTTCACCCTACAAAATGGATACTGTATGAGAATAGATTAATTCCATGGTAAAAGCTACTACATGGAAAAGGACAGTAAGTGAAAATTGAGCTGTGCAGATGCTTGATTAATTCTTACTCGCTTATAATTCTGGATACGATGTCTTGTTATTCCAGATTTTGATTTATTCATTATTATACACCATAACTTTCTGGAGCATAGTTCAAAAATATGCAACATGATAGCATGTTCTGATGGGGAGGAATGATAACCTCGAAGATGAATTAACTGTAAACTATTTTGGATTAATACACACACATACACACACTCACATAGCCACAATTCTGGTAAGAACCAGACATACATATGGAAGCAACTGTCCTTGAACAACATTTTGTTTAGTGCAATGACACAGAAAGAACTTATGACTTTTTATTTTCAGAACCAGCGAGATATACTGCGACTATTTTGTCTAAGCTGCCAGCTCGAATTCAATATGTTATTCCATCTACAGCTTCTAGATACTGTAGTTTTAAAGGCACTGTAGTAACCCAAATGAGTTATTAAGAGAACTCTGGTCATATTTTTGCCCAGGGACAAAAAGAAACACATAGCACCATTATGGCACTTTGTTGTTAGTTGCGAAGACATGTCCGACCCATAGTGACCTCATGAACAACGTTCCTCCAGGCCTTCCTGTCCTCTACCATCCTCTGGAGTCCATTTAAGCTCAATTACGGCACTAAGGAGACTTTATTTGCATAACTCTTGACCATTAGGTCTAAGCCTTTTTCATTTAAATACATAAATAGTAACCCCCCCCCAAAAAACAGTTTTATTAATGATGTTATCTGATTCTGAAATCAATCTCATTCTTTCACACTATCTGTCTAGACCTTTTAGCTGTTTGTATATCTTATAGGCTCTGGCTTCATGTGGCTTTTATCCCATAGGGGAGAAGTTATAATTTTTTTTTAACAAGGCTAACAACAGTTTAGGGAAGAGGTTTATGGCTAAAAAGCCTTCACCCAGAACAATTAACTGCAGAGCTTTTCTGCAGTTGTTTCCAAGTGAAAAATGTTTGAAGGTTTTATATATATATAAAAGGTCTATTTAATGGTCCAAAATGTACCATAAATAAAATGCAGCTATTAAAGAAAGCTAATTTTAAGGTAATAATGAGTCGGCCATTAGATCAGAGTTGTGGGAAGTTGACACCTATAAGCAGATCAGTTTCTTAATCCGAAGGTCACCTTCCATAATATTAGAAACATAAACTTGGCTATGCAGCACAACTGGAGATTTTCAGTGCTTTATAACTCAAAAAATGAGCTTATTTCAAGGAATGGCTTTTCAAGAGGGATAAATATCACTGACACCCTGAAACCTTAATAAATTTGTATAGGTCAGTTATTTATATTTTTCACAATGAAAGTAGCTTTCTTTGTCCAAATGAGGAGCTTCATTGGGAAAATGAAGGAAGGAATACTTTTTGCTTTTTACATTTGTGTCATCCAGTTGGTGGTGCTATAATAATTGCATAAACTAATTCTCGCATGAAACACTGCATTTTTGTCCAATTATTTAAGTTCTCATATATAACAATGAAATTGGATATTAGTATCAATATTCTTAAAATTCTGTTTTTCCCATACTAACAAGCGTCTGTGAATTTTTTGTTAATTGAACTGGTATATTGTAAGGACACTGGTCTCCCATAATATTGGGAGTCCAGCAACTTAAGTTTCTAGGCTAGTCAAAAAAAATCAACCCCCTTTTTAAGCTCATGTCCAAAGCCAATTCTCTACTAGAGTCAAATGATCTAAATAAGGATGTTAAACAACAATCACTGATCTATTAGTATCTTTTACACTCTCCCCTTATGACTATTGACAGATGTAGCATTTTTAAAAATTTTGTTACTATTATCTTGCGTTATTTTAAATTTTAAATTGTTATAATTGTAAAATATTTGAAACAGGAGATTCCATTTTAAAATTATAATTGTACATGATATCCACGGTTAATATTTTTAAATATTCAAATTGATAGGAAAATGGAATTTATTCCTATCATTCCGTGTTCTAGTGAAAAAGGATGAATTTTGGAGAGCTGTATGTGCACCTACATAGGTACAATCTATTTACGTAGATTACAGTGCAAGAATACTGAATGGGGAAAAATGAATGGGTAGAATATAATGTCATTGTTCACGTGACTTGCTATCCCAAATGCTCAGGCAAATTGCTATTTTTATCATAAATGCCTTTTTTCATAAAAGCCTTCTTTTCCTGTAAGAGACCAACACCTCTAATAACAACTAAACATTTACACAAATTTGTATAATGAAGTTACAAACTATATCTCTCTCCATATGGTGTAACATCACTTTTGGAAGACATTTCCAAGTTCCTATCAGAAACATTTGGCTATTGTTGAAAATTATTTTATGTTAAGAATTAAGTGAACAAAAATATCACTATTTGGGTACAGATATACACTCATTTCAAACAGCACTTTTTAGCTTCTTCTCTTTTCATGCTGAATTCCTACTCATACATAAACAAGCAAGGCATGCCTTTTTTGAACGTCTCTCAATGGTTTATCAGCACAGTTCGAAGCATTTTTAATAAAGTACGATTTTGTAAGCCGACTTCCAACTATCGTTGTATCATTCTGGATCACATATCAATGAAATACCTTGAACTATGTTAAAAAGGAAGGCATCTATGTTTCAAAGTTAATGCAGTTCTAGTTTATTTTGGCTTAAACAATCAAGGAGCTTACCTTTGAGCCATCCAAGCTGATGATCCGATAGACGTTTCTTGTGCTGTCATAGAAATAGGACACAGTAACAGCATGCTTGCTGGTGGGAACCCAGTTCTTCTTTGTATTTGGGTCAATTTGGAAGACATGAGCTCGGGTACTGTAGATGGGCTGCTCCCTGTAGGGCAGAAAGTAAAAGTGATGGATCTGGTTTGGACGTAGTATGATTGTACACGGGTCATTGGGATATTTCATCCATGGGATCCTACTAATGACTTCACTTTGCATCAGTAATAAACTTGCCTTCCTAAGACGTATGTATATAGACTGAGATTTCAGTATAGCACATGAAAAGTATTCAGAGGAAAGAGAACTGCAAGTCCATTAAAATAAATTGAGTGGCCAGCTGTACAGTCAAATAAAGGAGACGTATCTAAATATAGAGTCATTACTGATATACCACCTCCTCCTCTCCCCTCCTCCATCTGTCAGCCTCTTTAAACATGGGCTGTCAATATTGCAAGTTTTTTTTAATTAAAGGTCACCTAATTATATGACTTATCATCCTGGTTAATTTAACTTTTTATTATTAAAAATAATATAATGATATTTCTGATAAGTATCAATTTTATTGGTGATATATAGTTACAAGGAGTGATCATGCTGATAGATAGAAAAGAATCTTATAATAACAATTCCCCATCTGTTAATAGAACACATTCTCTTTGTTATACTCCCTAACTCTGTTCTAAAAATTTGGGGTCACCCAGAGAGTTGGGGAATTTTTAAAAGCAGCTGAAAGACATCTGATAAAGAACCCTTTAATTTTTTTCACACTAATTCATTTTCAAATATCAAAAATATATTTTTGGACCCTATTAACTGTGGTTCTTCATCAAATCATGAATTGGCATGATGTATGAACTTGTAATTCTTTCTTTGAAAAGAAAGAAAAACAAGAAAGTTCAGTTGCCTCCTGAAAAAGCACCTTTGGGACAACCATGACCTGGATGACTGAGAATCTCTACAGACTTTTAGTTGTACATTTTGGGATAAACACCTTTTGAATGGTATGGGAATAGGAATGGATTTCCAGAGAAAAATTGCAGACTACAGAAACCGGGAGCACTACTCAGGTGACCCTGAGGACACAGATAAACCTCCAAGTGCTTCAATGACCCTCTAAAAGGATGCAAATGACCAGCTGTCTGCAAGGAATATAAATCCTTCCATTCCCCATTATCCTGTCAGAGCTGAAGAAGCTTCTTGAATGAGAAGTGAAATGTCTTCAAAGAAAAAATAACAAAGTCCAGTTGCCTCCTGAAAAAGCACCCTTGGGATTCCACTTTCAAGTGGAAGTTGCAAGTTTGGGAGCTGCAAGTTTGGAAAAGATTTTGTAAATTCATTATAGTATTATAAACTAAGAGCCTTATAATTAGGAAAAATAATGTTTTTATATTTACATGCTAGCTAGTACATCATATTGAAAGACAGAAAAGCAGTATTAATCAAATCAGAATTCTAAAGTTCTCCAGGGTTTTGTTAATCTCTTGGGAATTTCATTCACAGAAACTTGTGATGATTTCTGGATAGATGATTATCGTGTCAATCTAAATGAGCTTTTGAGTTAGGGAGTTAATTCAAGTAGGCCATGTCTTCAGAATTGGCTTGTAATTAAAAGATCTTTAGTACCATTATGAATCTCGATTCAAACATGGGGCAAGATACACTGTTGGACTAATATTTTATTCTAAGTTAAAGAAAAGATATTACTATAATTGAAGTCATGGGGGAAGCCATGTGATTTCATTCATTCAATTTTACACCAGTCTTTTACTCTGATGAGTTTCATAGTTGCTGTTAACAAAGCCATATATCTCTGTTCTTTTACTCCTTTAGGACTGCTAAATAAATTAATGAAGTTAGCCTATTCACAGATTACAAACCAAGAAAATTTCAGAACCTATCTGGATATGTGTACCCATCTTGAGAACTACTGCTTAGTTTATTTTACGGGATAATTTGGAGCCAAAAGGCAGAATGCACAGCTTTAATATTAATTACTTGATAAAATCATTGTAGGTCTCTGGCTAAGTGGTAAATGATATACTTGGCTGTATAAAAATCTCAGATCCATTGTATTCCTGATAAAGCAGAGGTCTATCCAGACCATAGAGGATAGTACCTCTTGGCTAAAGGCAGTCAAATAGATTAACTCAGCATACATAAGTATCTGTGGATGAGGAAAGAAGTGACAAAACACATGTCACAATGAAAATTCATTCCTTTGCATAGTTGCATGCAATCATGTGATGCAAGGATAAAAGAACAGCACTTCCAATGTGATATTATGATATACTATTATTTTGTCCTCACTGTGACAGGAATTGTTATCGAAGTCTGCACAAAAGCAAAATATTCTAGATATGTTGGGAAGATTGCTTAATACTGTTGTCAACAGAGTACAGGCAAGTTGAAACCACAACATAGACCCGTAATGGCGAACCTATGGCACGCGTGCCAGAGGTGGCACACAGTGCCCTCTCTGATGGCACACGAGCCATTGCCCCAGTTCAGCTCCGCTGAATATGTGTGCATGCCTCCTGCTGGCCAGATGGTCTTCAGGTCTCTGCCGTGCATGCGTGGGGGGGCAGGCGCATGCAGGGGGCCATGCGTGCATTGTCTTTTGGGGGTTCACGCATCCGCGCTTTGGGCACTCGGTCCGGAAAAGGTTAGCCATCACTGACATATTGTTAATTCCTGATACTGTAAATATTTGAGCTAAGAATCAAAATAAATTCCTAGAACTTTACTTTCTACTTTAATTCATTTGAAGTGGTCTAAAACCAAAGATTGACACTTTGTTAGGAAACCAGCAGCTAAATACTAAGACCTTTCAATATGTTTAATTTACCAAGTACAAAAACTAGGAGTTTCTGTAGGAGTACTGAATTTCTTTGTTCACACATAAGCCATGCAACCTAACTGCAGGAAAAATGTATTAAATGAACTCATGGTATTTTCAGATGATGGTTCTTAGCACTACCAATAGATAGAAGGCAGCTATTTCTTCATTCTCTTTAAAATAGTAATTTTAATGTTTTAAGCATATAAATGAAATTGGTATAAGAAAGAAAAATGTTAAACATATAAGACATAAAAACTATAAACTAATGTATAGATAATTACACCTATATTTTGTGTCTTTGGATCACTGTTGCTTCCTGGTCAGTGCCCGAATTATTCTACACCCTGCAGTTTTGGGGCCAGATTTTCAGAAGCAGTTTGTTATGATGACTTCTTCACTAGGCTGACAGAGTGATTGGCCATAGCAGATTTAGTGCCTAAGGTGGGATTAGAAATCATAGTGCCCTGGCTTTTAGTCTGTTATTTCAATCACTAGACCAAACTGGCTCTCATACAGATTATGATCCTCATAGAATTTTAAATTGAACATAATATAGTCCTGTACAAATCATTTTAGTAAACAATAGTAGTAGCATTAGTAATAATAAAATAGCAGCAAAACAATATAGTAAACAATACATTAGATCAATCTTGAAATTTATGCAGTAAATCAAATTAAGATTTAATTCCATAGATAAGAGAACCCAAATTTTGGGATATAGTACTTCTCTCTTAATCTATTTTTCCCAGAAAGAAAAAGAAATCTAGAAGTAGCCATGGAAAATAACAGGTAGAAAAATATTTGTCTGAATTACCCATAAAGATCTAAGCAGTCCAAGTCCAAGCAGTCAATCATAATGTTTACCTAAGTATTGTTTTATTTATAAATTGCAAATACGTAGATGCAACACAAACCCTGCTCATTTATCTAATTGTTCACAATTTCATGAATTCAATATTCATGAACTCTCCATAAAGAAAAAAAAATCTCTTATTTGAGAGCACAAGGTAGAGTCCTACAGATGAATGCATATAAAGAGAATTCCCTCATATATAAACAATTAGCTAGAACAGCGTGAATGTATCTTTAAGGATGCCTGACAGAAACTTTCTCCTTCTAAATACACCATTGTTGCATTTAATAATTGAACGATATTTATTATGGGAAGAAGGAAGCCTTTAATAGAACTAATACATTTTAAATCAGGAGTGAAGTGTCATGGAATCTGGCAACTAATACTGTGATAATGTCCAGCAATTGCCATTGCCAACTAGATATCTTGGCTAGGTTGCACAACAAATTTGAATAAATGAGAAGCCATTCCACTTTGTGGCCAGGATGCATGCAAATGTTTATTTCAGGTAAGATGTACAATAGAATCTTGATATGATTGAAAATGCTCTCCTTGCTTCAACAGCGCTTTCTTTTATTATTCTGTTTTCTCTGTCTGCAGAGGTACATCTATCTGATGTATTTTATCAGCACATGGCCTTTCTTGGCACCTATAATAGTATATAATGAAGAGTGTCAAATTTACTAAACATCCAAACTAAATTAGTTCATGGTAGCAATGGTAATAGCATTACATGCTTTGCCTCCCCGAATTAAACCAGTGTGACAGCCTTACTCTATATTATTATTTCTCAATGGCAGCAACCTCAAAATGTGTGGACTTCAACTCCCAGCATCCTAGCTCGGGAACTCTGGGAGCTGAACTCCACACATCTTAAAATTGCGGAGGCTAAGAAACACCGCTCTACAGTATGTGAATTTCTATAGTTAACACAAAACAGGTACTCCTACACTGACCATTTGGAGACACTGGGAAACTAGTATTTTATTTGGTAAGAAAAACTCTACTCCTGATGAGAAAACATGGACAATAAAATACACTTCTTCTAAAATGTGATTAAAACAAGGCACCGTAACAGAAGTTTTATCTAAAATTATCTTTTGCTTCTTTCTTCCAGTTTAATTTCCAGTGAAATAACGTTTAACTAAGGCAGGTTGTTTGGTATCACATAGTTAAGTTTGATACTTGACAACTGCAAGGCAAATGCTAGCTGGTTGGTTTGTTCCCTCAAAAATTACTGATAATTCTTTTGAAAGTGTTCCAGTAATTTCTTTGATCCCACCATATTTCCTGTTATAATCCCTTTCTTCCTCTTCCTTCCACCTTGCCAAGTGGAATATTTTCCAGTCCATCATCTCCTTGCATACCAAAGCAGCAGTTAATAAATGGCATAGAAAAAAGAGTCTGAGACAAACCGTGCCACAGTGTACTTTTTTTCTACATATTTTTTTATATATTGCTAGTTTAATATAATAGTAGGGTAGAAGGATAGTGATTTTTATGTATATGGCTTCTACCATATCAAAAGGTCTTCTTTCTTACTAACTTTTGAAGTTCTTTAACAGGATAAATAAATCAAGTCTTTCCAAATGCTCCTTCCAGATGCTGAACCACCCATTCTAAAGCAGCTTTCTAACAGTCATTCAGCAGATTTTTAAAAGCCCATAAGAAAACAGATCAAAAGGTGTTCCTTCATAAAATTAGCAATCAATCACTAGTTAACAATCAAGCAGCACCTGATGGAAATAAATTAGCATTTTCCCCCAATTTAGGGAAGCAAGACATTATTGGCCCTGTTTCATTTGTCATAAATGAAATACCCAGTCAGGTAGCAGAAGTAAGCTAGTCATATTAATGGATGATACCTCTAATTACTGGGTATAACCACAATTCAAATAGAGTAAATGTAAAATGACCAACACTGGGGCAAAATTTTAGAGGAACAGTCAGGAATGAAATAAAAAGGAACTGTGGTGAAAAACTCCCTAAAAATACCAACTCAATGTGCAGCCAGTATGAAAAGAGCCAAATGCTAGCGGTTATTTAAAAAAAAAAAGGACGGAGCAAGATTTATATTAATGGATTTCATTCACTTTGGATTTATACACTGGTTTATTGTTTCAACAAAAATGTTGTGAACTGCCAGAAGACTTATTGAAGTTAGCAGTCTTTAAGAATAGTAAGATAAATGGACAAATAAATAAACCTAAATTATAGGCCACATGCATAAGGTTGTGTACAGCTCTGCCATTCAAATTTTTTTACTACTGGTTCTGTGGGCGTGGCATGGTGGGTGTGGCAGAGGAAGGATACTGTAAAATCTCCATTCCCCCCCACTCCAGGGGAAGGTTACTGCAAAATCCCCATTTCCCCCTGATCAGCTGGGACTTGGAAGTCAGAGAATAGATGGAGGAGGGGCCAGTTAGGGGTGGTAGTTACTGATTCTCCGAACCACTCAAAATTTCCGCTACTGGTTCTCCAGAACTGGTCAGAACCTACGGAATATCACCTCTGCTCTGGTCCTTCTATATCAAAGAAGCATATTAATAAATATGGTTGAAGAAGAAAAAAAAAGACCAAGTAACCAAGGAATTGGGGAACTTTTCCTTTTCGAAAAAGCTAAATATTTGGACTTTTAATCTAAGGAACGAATTCAATCGTATCAGGAAGGGAAGGCATAAATTAGGTAATTATTTTTCAAACTTGGCAACTTTAAAATGTATAGACTTCAACTGTCAAAATTTCCAAATCAGCATACTGAGATTAAGAAACACTGTTCTAATGTAACTGGACACAACAATGGATAACAAGCAATTCATCATCAGAGTTTGTATCAATCCAAGCAGTTTAATATACTTATTTAAAATATAGTATAAGGACTCTGGGAGCCAGTGTAGTGCAGTGGTTAAGGCATCAGGCTAGAAACAGGGAGATTGTGAGTTCTAGTGCAGCCCTAGGTGCAAAGGCAGCTGTGTAACTTTGGCTAGTTTTAAGTTAAGTTTAAGTTTATTTAATTTGTATACCGCCCTCCTCCCGAAGGACTTGGGGCGGTGAACAGCCATAAATAAAACATACAAATACAACATTTAAAACCCACTTAAATAAATTTAAAACCCACTTAAAAAAATCCAATTAAATAAATTTGGCCATAGAAATATTAAAACCCCAATAATTTAAAACAAATTAAAATTTATAATATTATTAAAAAAGGGGGAATCAGGTCAGGCCTGGCTGGTGAAATAAAAAGGTCTTAAGAGCGCAGCGAAAGGATCCTCCGAATCTCCGGGGGGAGTTCATTCCAGATAGTAGGTGCCCCCACAGAGAAGGCTCTCCCCCTGGGGGCTGCCAGTCGACATTGTTTGGCCGACGGCACCCGGAGGAGGCCCTCTCTATGAGAGCGTACCAGCTGGTGGGAGGCCACTGGTGGCAGTAGGCAGCCTCATAAATAACCAGGTCCTAAGCCATGGAGCGCTTTAAAGGTAGTAACCAAAACCTTGAAGTGCACCCGGAAGACCACCGGGAGCCAGTGCAGCTCGCGTAGGAGAGGTGTCACATGAGAATGCCATGTCGCTTCCGTAACCACCCGCATGGCTGCACTCTGCGCCAGTTGGAGCCTCCGGGTGCTCCTCAAGGGGAGCCCCATGTAGAGAGCATTACAGTAGTCCAGGCAGGAAGTGACGAGGGCGTGAGTGACCATGTGTAAAGAGTCCCAATCTAGAAAGGGACACAACTGGCGGATCAGGTGAACCTGATAAAAAATCCCCCTGGTCACGGCCGTCAGGTGCTCTTCTAAAGACAGCTGTGAATCCAGGAGAATGCCCAAGTTGAGAGGCCTCTCCGTGGGGGCCAATGATTCGCTCCCAATAGTCAGTGATGGCACCAACGGACTATATCGGGATGTCGGAAACCACAGCCACTCAGTCTTGGATGGGTTGAGTCTGAGCCTGTTACTCCCCATCCAGATCTGTACGGCCTCCAGGAACCGGGACATCACTTCAAGGGCATCGTTGGGGTGGTCCAGGGTGGAGATGTACAACTGAGTATCATCAGCATACTGATGATACTTCACCCTGAAACCACGGATGATCTCACCCAGCAGCTTTACATAAATGTTGAACAGAAGGGGCGAGAGGACCGACCCTTGTGGTACCCCACAAATGAGGCACCTCGGGGTCGACCTCTGCCCCCCTGCCAACACAGACTGCCACCGGTCGGAGAGAAAGCAGGAGAACCACCGCAACAGGGTGCCTCCCTCCCCTAACTCTTCCAACCGGTGCAGCATGATACCAGGTCGATGGTATCAAAAGACTCTGAGAGATCTAATAGGACCAGGACAGAGGAGCTGTTATTCTCTGTCAGCCTTAGGAAAAAGACAAAGGCAAATCACTTCTGAAATATGAAATCAAAACTGCAGGGACATGTTCAGGCAGTCAACAGAAATCAACCCTGACCTAACAGGAATCACCCTAACCCAGGCACAATAAAATAAAATAAGAAAAGGCACTAATTATCATTATATTTTAGTGTCAATTATTTTCTAACCAAAATGCTTTCTATATGAAGCAAATGAAATCTGATTTAAAATCATTGTTTTAACTTTGTTGTAAAATGAAGTATCTTTCACCTTAAATTGGATTATACTTTTTTGCTCTCACAAACATCTATTCTCCTATTATTGTTGGTTAACAAGTGGGTATGTTCAATGATTTCAGAATGATGTATAGTGGAATTATCCCATTTAATTTTCACAGCAATTTATGAGTTCTGTTAACTGCAGACCAAGACCAATATTGCCAAATGAGCTTTAGAACTGAGCAGGAATTTGAAAAAGAATCTTCTCAAGAAACTCCAATGCTCTCATAGCTGTCTGCTCATGTCCAGAATTCCATTCATGGACATTTGTGCTGCATCCTTCAAGCCACTTGTTCCATGAAGCCAAAGCTTACTCTAGATCAGTGATGACAAACATTGTTAGGCCTTGGTATTGAAAAATTCTGAAAATGCCTAACCTGATGCTGCTGCCACCCCCCCCCCCACACACACACTGTCACACACACACACACTCACATATCAAATAAAAAAGAAATCTCTAATTCCCTCTTTTAGGCTACCCTGAACTGTGACTTTAGGGGGGCAGCAGTGAGGCTGGGCCTGAAGTAGAGGCCCGGTTTTAATTTCAGTCTTAGGGCCACCACTTACTACTCAAAAAAGTCACCTTGGGTCATTCCCAAGATGCACAAGCTTTGGGGAATGGCGCAATTGCCCCAGAGGCATAATGCTTCTCAGGATCTGCCATGTGCCACTTAAGGTGCTCTTCCACAGCTTTTGCAAGCCATACAAAAACACACTTTGGTTTTGGACAATTTTCAAAACTCCAGGGGTTGTACGAAAGCGTATCTCATTCCCACCCGGCTTCCGCAGCCTATGTAAACACGGGTGTGTCACCCAAGATGTTGCGGCATGTCAGCTTTGACACACATGTCATAGGTTTACCACCAATGCTCTAAGCTTCAAGAAAGACTCAGGTTCCTGCCACTGCATTTGCTAATCTTTTCAACCCTCTGATGGCTCTGGTTGTCTCCTCTCTGCCCACCTAGTGAGTTTGTTTTTTAGATCCATACCTAACACCTTCCCATTTCTCATGGGAAGTTGTCCAGAGTCAAGTATGTGAAATGGGAAAATAAATACATTTGAAAGTGAGAGCCAGGTAAAAGAAAATACTACTGGCAAAGGGTTCTGTATCCATGACGTGCCAGTTGGATAACTGATAGCATAAAGAATAATGACAATCAGAGTAATAAAAAGAGGAAGCTTCTGACAAATGAACAAAAAGATATGGATTTACGGCAGAAGACTTCTGATGGGTTGGGAACTCCGCAAGGCTGCAGGAGGCTTTCTAGCAATATGGTAGTAGCTAATTTTACCCCATTATGTGAGTTTTTCAAGGACAAATGGGAAAAGATTTCTGGGTGACAACATATTCCTCCATTTTTAATCTTTCCCCCTAAACCCTGAAAAAAGTTTGAAGTTACACACCAACAAAATTGCCAAAATTTTGCAGAATAATTTGGGGAAAAATGTTTATGGAATTTTAAGGGAACAAAAGGGGTGTGTGTGTGTGTCTTATTTGCTTTAAGAAAATATTCTACCTTCGCTATGCGTGATTTTTTATTTTTCAGGTTTCTATAAAATTACAAAATTGCTACATGATGATCATGTACAGATCACTGAAAACATCTACAAGAAAAGTAGTTACTTTTTTTCTTTGTGATATGCATATGTCAGGAGAAATATTTTTAAATGGTTTATTTCTGCATAAATTACATAAAGATTGGGAATCCATATATAAACTATAATTTCACTGTCATTTAACTTACCAATTAACTTCTCAGTGATGAATGGAGCAAAAAAACTATTTTATCACAAAGAAATGTAAGAACCCCATTCTCTTAGGTATATTTTTTGTCATTGAATTGCAAGAGGCTAAGCTAGTTATGATAGGGACACTCCCCTTTTTTAAAAAACAGAACTGCTACAGATGCACCAAAGAATTTCAATATAAAACAGAACCATCTAGGCAAGATTCCAGATGCTCATGATAAAATATTTTTGTTTAATAGTGTGCCATTTCCAACTGTTGTAATTGGAGAAGGGCTACCGCAAGAAGATAAATAGGGAGCACATGAAGATCTTACTTCATCTGCATACATTCATCAAATAATCATAATCTTATTCTATTATTAGTTTTAAAAGCTAGCCAATTATAAACTACCTTATTTCTATTTGACCATACTGTTATCTTCTATTTTAACTGTAAGAAATATTCATCATGTATATTTTGGCCTGTTTGATAATATGTTTGATCTATGTATTCTGTACAACATGAAACTTTAGCTACAAGTGACGTCAGAAGCAGCTGGCTATCATGTGTACCTGAGTCAAAATTAGAGCAACCCAATGACAGATGGGAATCCAGCCAGATGACACACATGCACACAAAGAAAATCAAGCAAAACGTAAACCATAATTTGTTGCAGAAAGCACATTAATTTATATAGAAAGTGTATGTGTGTCTTGCACACTTAACTGAGACTCTATAAACGGTTCTCTAGAAAGCATGATGATTAAACTTGTCCATTTTCTTTTTCAGTAAAAGCAGTAAAATTCCTTGCCAACAAATTATTTTGTACTATGCTAATCAAATAATTTAAAATGTGAGCATTTTATGAAGGGTTATGATAAAAATCTGAGTCCAGTCATCTGGTTGAACAGAAGATGGCTCATTAAAATTTGCAATACAATATTATGTTTTTAAAATGGCACTGAATCTGTTCTTAATGTAATGTGAATGGGAGTATTTTAAAAAATGACATTCAGGAGGATTTTTTTCAACGTTTCCTGAATCACATTAGGAAAGTTCACCAAATCACTCAAGTTGCTTGGGAAACTCTGAAAAACAAAATTATTAAAGTCTAATCAAACACAATATCACAGTGAAAGAAAGAAAAGAGACCCTAAACAAAGCCAGTGTGGTTGCATAAAGAGCTCTATGACAAATTGAGGGACAAAAAAGACAAGTATAAAAGATGAAAAAAGGGTTTCATAACTAGAACAGAATATCAGCAAATAGCTCGAAGCTGCCAAGGATGGAATCAGAAAAGTTAAGGCTCAGGATGAACTAAGACATGCAACAAATGCCAAAATTTAGGAAAAAATTATTTCAATATATAAGGAATAAGAACAAAGTCAAGGACATTTATAGCGCCCTGATGGAAGAAGATGGCAAGACAGTGATGGGCAGCAGGAAAAAACAGAACTGCTTAATTTCTTCTTTGCATCTATTGTCACACAAAAAGAAAAAATAGTCCAACCTATCAAAAACAGCACTGTGGGAAACAGAACAGGAAAGCAGGTCAAAATAAGCAAAAAGATAATAAGAAAACTCCTTTCCATTTTAGATGGGTTCAAATTGCCAAGACCAGATGGTTTACATCCCAGGATACTGAAAAAGCTGGCAGATGTGATCTCAAAACCACTGAACAAAACGTTTCAGAACTCCTGGAGCACAGGGGAAGTGCCAGATGACTGGAAAAGACTTGATATGGTTCCAATTTTCCAAAAAAGGAAAAAAGTGGAACCAGGAAACTACAAGCCAATCAGCTTGACATTAATATCTGGAAAAATCCTAGAAAAGGTCATCAAGCAGGGGATTTGTGAGCACCTAGAATGAACAAGGTGATTAATAGAAACCAGCATGGGTTTCTTAAAAACAGATTGTACCAAACAAATCTTATTGTCTTCTTTGAAAAAATGACTAAATTAGTGTTTCAAGGAAATGCTCTGGTTATAGTATGCGTGGGCTTCAGTAAAGTATTTGACAAAATAGATCACATTCTATTGGAACAATGTGGGGTAGACAGTACAACCACCAAATGGCTTCACAATTGGTTGACCAACCACATTCAATGTGTAGCCCTCCACAGAACTTCATATACATGTGGAGAAGCACGCAGTGGGGAACCTCAGGGTTCTATCTTGGGTCCAGCACTCTTCAACATCTTCATAAATTATCTAGATGAGCGGACAGAAAGGGAGCTCATCAAGTTTGTAGACCACACCAAACTAGGAGGAATTGCTAACACTTTGGAAAAAAGACTCAAGTGTCAGAAGGATCTTGACAGCCTAGAGAAATGAGATGGAGTTCAGTGGTGAGAAAAGTAAGTTCCTGTACTTAGGCAGAAAAAACTAAATGCACAACAAGTATAGAATAAACAGGACCTGGCTCAACATTAATAACTGCAGGAAGGATCTAGTTGTCTTAGTGTATCATCACTTAAGTATGAGTGTGCTGCAGTTGCCAAAAAAAACCCAATGCAGCCCTAGGCTACATCAACAGAGGGATCGCAACAAGATCACAGGAAGTGATAGTAACCTTCTATACTGTACTAGTGAGGCCACATTTGGAATACTGTGCCCAGTTCTTATCATCATGATACAGAGATGTTGCTGAGGTCCTAGAAAGAGTGTAGAGAAGAGCAACAAAGATGATAAGAGATCTGGAGACTAAATCATAAAATGAAAGTTAAGGGAAATGAGTATGTAGCCTAATGAAGAGAAGGATTAGAGATGATATGATAGCTGTCTTCCAATACTTGAGGGCAGTCACAGAGATAACAGGGTTCACTTATCCTCCAAAACACCTGAGGGCAGGACAAGAAGCAATGCATGGAAGCTCTTTAAAGAGAGATCCTACCTGGAACTAAGGAGAAATTTCCTGACAGTGAGAACAATTAGCCAAAGGAATACCTAGCTTTGAGTGACATATCAGGAACCACTCTATGTAATAGTGTTTCTTATTCTTATTCTTATTCATTTTAAGATGTATGGACATAAACACCCAGAATGCTCACTGGGTATTCTGGGAGTGGAAGTCCACACATCTTAAAATAGTTACAGTTGACAAACAGTCTTTAAAAGCTCAGTTGGGCTGAAATAAAGAAGGGGCTGATATCAGAACAAACGCTGCACGAAGTCTGATTTAAAGTTCACTAAATACACTCCCATATACTTAACAATTTTGAAAATTATTTAAAATTTCAATTTTGTGACAATTTTTGAAGAGGTCCTTGGGGAGACATCTAATGTTTTGAAA
This sequence comes from Ptyas mucosa, assembly GCA_012654045.1. NCBI lineage: Eukaryota > Metazoa > Chordata > Lepidosauria > Squamata > Colubridae > Ptyas > Ptyas mucosa. Next base: position 45,471,210 of record WNWU01000002.1, read on the forward strand.
GCCTGGGCCTCAATTTATGAAAATCTGCCAAGTAAGTAATAGACAGGAGAAGTGTGAGGGTGTTCCTTCCTCATGTGTAAGCAGAGTATAGGTGTACAATAAAGGGGGGGTAAGGATTTAAGAGAAAAAGGATGGTTCAAGGAACCTGCCAAACCCTCATTTTTCTGTCCCTCCTCAATACTTTTCTTTCAGCTTTGATATCCAGCTGAGAAATGACTGGGGAAGAGATATCGCCAAGATTTAAGCACAGCCCAACCATGTCTTTATTGTTATAGATTTCTATGGAATGCCAGTGAAAGGTTATGCTTGAAATCAGACTCCCAGCATTGACATGATCACCTGTAGAGCTTTTACTGTGTAGGAAATATTGGACAGCACTGTATATATATCACAAACCGTTTTATATTTGGAGTACGCAAAATGTGTAATTTTGAATCATTTGAGACCCAAATGTTGTGAAATAGCATTGTTCTGACCACATTATAGTGGTGGGTTGCCCCCTGTTCGTTCCAGTTCTATAGAACCGGTAGTAAAACCACCTGCCATGATGTCATCATGGGTAATCTGCGCATGTGCACTCCTGCTGCAAACCGGTAGTAAAGGTAAGTGGAACCCACCCCTGCCACGTTGGTGTGTTTTAACTCAAGGTTGTTAAGTTCTAAGTGACCTATCATGGCCTTGAAATACAGTTATGGCAGCTTCATGTTTGAAGCACAGAATTTCTTGAAATTTCAAGCTCAAAATAGAAAAAATTGCACATTTAAAATTATGAAGAGATAAATCTCTTGATAAAAAGCAGCAACTGCCCAAAAACAATTTTCATTCAACTTTAGTATTTGATGAAAAAATGAGAATCCTACACTTGCGTAAAGTATAATTTAAGTGAGCCATGAAACATCTTGCAATCATTAGTAATAATGTTCATTTTCACAATAACCATAAGCTCATACACTTGGAATTGAAACAAGTAGCAAACAGGTAGGATAGAAGTAAGAACAGGAGTATTACACCAAAAATGGAACTATCGCTGAAAATTCCAAGATCTGTAGAATTAGATGTTTTAAATGCCAGTCCTGCTGCGCATAATTCTGAAATTTATTCTGAAATTTATTTCTATGTCCTAGCTCCTTAGCTGTTTATTAGATTTTAATCCCACCTTTATTATTTTATAAGTAACTCAAGGCAAACATACATAATACTCCTTCCTCCACTTATTTTTCCCACAACAATCCTATGAAGTGGTTGAGTTGAGAGAGATGGACTGTCTTAAGTCACCAGCTGCCTTTCATGCCCAAAGCGGAACTAGAATTCAGTCTCCTGACTTCCAGTCTCTTGCCTTAATCATCACACCAAATTACCATCCACTCTCTGAGCAGTTTTTGTTGGATCCTTGACTATCCTGTATATCACCTACATTTCCCTCTATCCATGGTTGAAAAATTAGAGTTGTCCTCTTGTATATTTTTCTTCTACAGTACTTGGATTCCTTTTCTGGTTGGTAAAAGAGAGTATCTAATAACACATTAGAATTTGAATCCCAGAAGAAGCAGACGAAACACATTTATCTCCTTTGTGTCCAGTTCTCTAATGAGGCCTGCCTCATCCTGGGCAACCTGCAAACCAATACAATTGCTGAAACATTATAAACAAATGTGTAAATTGTTCAGCAGCCAACAAATGATACATACAATAGTTGCCATTAGCTACAATCAGCTTTAGGAGATGTAGCATGCAAGTTCTTTTAAGTACAAAGGAGGACGAATCATTAATTTTGGAACCTCTAACTGAAGGTTCATATCTTCAAAATACTACCTATTCTCCCTAGCACTCAACCTAAATCCAAGGATCGAAGTGTATTTGTCAAGAAAGAACTTGTAAGCAGGGAAGTTCAACCTGCTGGTTCTCTCCAATTCAACAGCTCTGAGAAGTACTCCTCTAGGAGTCTAAGGAGATTCTCAATCATCCAGGTTATGGTTGTCCCAAAGATGCTTTTTCCGTATCAGAGAATGTATGTAGGGACACCTCTTTGGACTCCTATACCTAGAACAAGTACTCTCCACAATCAACAGTGTGTCTGTCATACCTTCATGACAAAAAAATCTGAGGAACATGTTTTTTGGTTCCTGGCTAAAAGACCCAGTAAAATGTTGAGTTCCCTACATTCAGATCTGAATAGATTGTTGAATGGACGAGTCTCAGGGCTGCTGACCAAGCAAGCTATCTAGCTGCCATTCAGAAGTTGAGCTTTTAATTCTAGCACTCCCCTCAGACAATGCTTTGCTCTGCTCCTTAAAGATAAAAATCCCCTAGAAACCGAATACTCGATTTTCCTGTTACAACTCCACAATTTAGTATGAAATCCTTACCCCATGATGACCAATGAAGACGTGCCGTGAGCGTTGCTTAGCAGATCAATTCTTAAAAGGATTTTTCCCCGTTTCCTACGCTGCGAGCGCACCCCGGCCAGTTACAGTATTAATCCTGACAGGTCTCTCCAGCCAATTTTCTGCCTTTCCAGGTGATTTTACGTGCCTTCTTCGGCCGGATTTTAAACACAGAAGTCTACAGGCATTTGGGAATGTAGAAGGGATTTTTTTGGGAGGGGGGATCGCAACCCTTTCGAGGGGGGGGGGAGGAGAATCGACCTAGGGCATCAACATGAAGAGACTCTCCCCATAGCCTCCCAGAGCCCGTCTTCTTCAGCGAGCCCCCTGCACGAAGGGGTCCAGGGAGAGCTCCAGCTCCCTGGCAGGAGGAGGCGGATAAGGAGGAGGTAGTAGCAGAGGCAGCGGCAGCACCAAGCCAATCCTCCTTCTGCGGGGAGAAGAGGATCACTCGACCGCCTCTAGCAGGAGGATTAAAAAAAAAAAATCCACAGCAGCGCGGATGCCTAAGCAGTTTATTGAAATGCCCGAGAACCACGAGCGCCCGGATCGCGGTCCGCCTCAGGTAGAGAACAGGCTCGTGGGGCTTGCGGTGTGCGCAGCGCTCCGCGCCGCCCTTCCTTCTAACACCCCCGTCGATAGCAGCAGCAGCAGCAGCAGCAGCGAGAGCATGGAGGGTGTCGCTTCATTTTCCCAAGCAGTAGCAGCAGCCGGCAGAAGCCCCCTTGCCGGCGCTGACATCGGGCTCCGGTAGACCGGCAGCTGAGGCAGGGCACGGGCCACGCATCCCCTTTTAGGACAGGAGGGGATGCGGGCAGAAGATGAAACGGGAAGGCAGTGGATGCAACGCGGGAGGCGGCCAAAGAGCCGCGGTCCTTCCCACGGCAAGGCAAGGCAAGGCAAGGCAGGGCAGGTCCCCTTCAATCCCGCCCGCTTCTGCAGCGGGGCAGCCTCTTCCTCCGTCTCGTGTCCGGCAGATCAATCATGCTCAGCAGCAGCAGCCAAGCAGGAGGAGTGGCAGCGGCGGCGTTGGCGCCGACAGCAGCAGCAGCGCCCCTCTAGCCCCTCGCTGCAGCAGCGGGGCCAAAGCGCGGGCTGCAGCGGCAGGAGGAGGAGGAGGAGGAGGAGGTGGGGGGGGGGGAGCGGTTGTTTCTCCAGCACCTCCGACGCGGAGCTTCCCAGTCCAGGGCCGAGACGCGCCAGGCGGCTCAGGTTTTTTCCTGCTCCTCCTCACACCTCCTTCCCGTGCCCGCGCACACGCCGCCGCGCTCGGCCAAGCGGCCACTCGCTCCCTTTCCAGGTTCCCTGCGCAGGGCACTGAGGAGAGCGCGCCCTACTCCCTCCCCCCCACGCTCGGGGCCTGAGAGGGCAGGAGGAGCGGAAGGCGGAGCGGAAGGCGCCCGCTCTCGCTTTGCTTCGCTCCGACCCTCCCACCGGCCCCCGCAGCCACCAAAAAATGGGGAGGAACGGCCGAGGGAAAGGAGGGAGAATGGAGCGAACGACCTCCGCTTATTGCCCCACTCAGGCCCAGCACTCCCGGCGAGGGTACGAGGCGCAGTTTCGCTCTCGCTCTCGCTGCTACTCCGCAGCCACAGACCCCCACGCGGTAGCAGCACTTGCTGATTCTGCCTCCATCCTCTACTTGGGGACCTTTAAATAGGATACGTCACCACGCTCCCCTACGCACTGTCGTCACACACTGCTCCCGGGGCTGACGTCATTAGGGTGCGGGGGGGGGTGATGTCAGAATGCTACATGCCGCCGGAAGCGCTTCTATAATAAGGAATAGAAAAGAAGAATGCGGGAACGAAAATAGAGGGGCTTGGTTTGGTCCGTGTTCCTACAACACACCTCCAGGAATTGGATAAGCTCCTGCTATTCGTCCGTCCGCCACTTCCGTAACTGTCCTTAAAAAAATGGGTGTGCTGAGAACGATGAGGCTTATTTTGCTTTTTATGAAAAGTTCCCAAAATGAAAATGTGTCAAAAAAAAAAGTAGCTATTGCTAAAAGTCAGCTAAACTCCAACTCTATCAACTTAGATGCTTACTGGTGTTCCAACTGTGGAACCCACTATTGAAATTGTAATAGTTTGATTCCGCTTTGCAAATTTGAGAAAAAATATACTGGTGTATATTTTAAAATAAGAAATTTTAAGTCGTTCAGTGAGAATAACTGAAGAATAAGGAGAATAAGGTGAGTCGAGGAGAAAATGTGAAATCACAAATACAAGTATTTTAGGAATGATATAAGTGATATTGGTATTTGTAACAAATAAATATTTAAAGTAAAAATATCAATCCATTTAAGTTTTATAATTATGATTTTTCCAAGAAAACTCATCCCGGTAGTTGCCAGGAATCAACAGACTCAGGAGCATATATGCATGCATTTTTAAGAATCACACATATATTTTCTCATTTTGAAATTTGTTTTTGTGTTGGAGCATTGTAATTGACTCTCAATTCTAAAGGATTTGGCTTTAGTTCTTTAATTCTACTGTACTCTAATTCCCTCAATTCATATGTTGAGTAGAAATATAAACTATACCGTACAAACTACAGTGGTTCAACATTCAGAACTAAACAAACCACATTATGGCTCACTGCAATGTGTGAATCCAGGCTATGGAAGATAGTGATTTGAGCTCTCAAATTCAAATCTCTGTTTGAAAAACTGATAGCAGAAGCCTCTGCCCACTGCATACAAGCATCCTTTCAGAGAAAGGTGGGATGATAGAGCTTAACTAACATCTTGGTTAGGATAAATTGCTGTTGTGCTCTTGTACTCTTCCAGAAGTCCTTCTGAGAAAATCCATCCCCTGATTGCTTTCAGGATGGATACCTGGAGTATCCTTTTCCAATTACATTGTATAGTTTAGATAGGTTCTACATGAAGAAGACAGTCCCAAAGAATAACCAGAACTCAAACTATAAAGGACGTTATAGGTGATCACCAGCATCTTCTGCTTGACGACAATTGTAGAAAGCCAGAGAGATAGCTATGAGGCAAAAATACTATCATGTATTTTATGGTAAACAAAAAGGACAGAAACATTCAAATCAAATCTTTATTTGTTCCTAGACCAGCAAATAAAACACAAGAATTATAATTAATTATTATAAAGGGAAAATATATTCTAAAATATCTTAAAAGGATTAGAGTTAATACTACAGGGTACTGTGTGGACTATAGAACAACACTCGACTGTGATCAGAAGCATTCCTTGAGTCCTGGAAAAGGAGATAGCATTAAGAAGAGACTCAGACTGATTCCTCTCTGATTCATTGTGGAAATAAGAGGGAGGGGAAGAAAAGCACAAGTGGATTTGCAAGATTGTGTTACTATAGTCTTTCTCAATTAATAAAGTCTTCCTACGGAGTTAGTTTCCTGTTTTTAGTCTACCTCGTAGGTCTGATACCAATGCAATTCCTGCGGAACAGATGTTATTTTTGTAAACCCATTAAGGCCCGTCAGCAAGTAGGCGGCTGTGATTTGTGCCAGCTGTACGTTCCGAGTACTATAATAGGAATAGTTATAGAACTTTTCTACCAAGAAAATACTTGACTAATTCAACCTTTTGCCCTTCCTCTTTTGCACATTGCAATAAGCCCAAATGTGGTTTGATTGATTTCGGCTTTAGCATGTACAGCTTAATGCAATAGGTTACTCCACTTCAGAAATGACCAAACATCTATAGTAGAACTTATCCACATAAATTCTATCCACATAATCTTACCCACATAAATCCACTTTGATTCAACTGCCCTACTGACCATTTCTTAAGTGCAGGAGTGCTTGGCATTGTCCTGTATTCGCCATAGACCACTTTGGAAGGCAGCATCACCCACCAAAAGTTGTGTTTTCCTAGCTTGAGGCAGTTCAAGTGATGCTGCACTACATTTTATGGTAAGCAAAACGTTTGCATTCTGCTTGGCTCCTATGTAGTGTGGCAAGAGGTTTGCTGTCCTCTGGTACTGGACCTTGCCCTTCATGGCAATTTTTTTGTACAACTTCACTTGTAAAATAATGATAAGCTGAGGGTGCTTTTTTAAACAAGTTGGGTGAAATTGGCAACAGTTTTGCCCTTTTCTCCTTCTATCCAGGTGATGGGGGGGAAATAAATCGGGTATGTTTCCTTTCTTCCCTTGATTTACTGATCCAGGAATAGATACCTGTGTATGGTATGTCTATTCCAGGGTTTATCTCAGGAAGGTTAAAGAAGGTGAATTCACTAACCAGGGGCTGTGGTAAAAATGTAGTCCTGGCAGAAATTCAGGCCATCACTGGAAACAAAGCAAAAGAAGGGTTTGAAATTTGGGGAGAGTTGGCTTCCTTTCCAGAAGATTTACATGCAGGAGTCAACAGCTTATGGCTGCATTATGGAAAAAGTGTTATTTAAAATATGGTATGTATTACTGCACACTTAAGACTCTTTGCCATAATTTTCATTCTTACAAAGAATTACCTGTAGGGCAGAAGAACAGACTGTATCAGGTTCCTGAGAAATGAGTTTGAATTTCCAGTCTTTAATCAGAGAAGAGCCAATTTGGCGTAGTGTATTAAGGCATCAAGCTAGAAATTATGAAACTTTTGAGTTTTAGTCTTCCCTACTCAGTGACTGTGAGACTGTCACTCTTTGGCAGCTTTTGGAAGGGTACAGTGGCAACATACTGCAGGGACTAGTACAGGCACTTGACAAGTCTCTACACTTACTTGAAAGCACGAACAACAATAACAATAGCAAAAATCCAGGAATTTGCCATTTCCAGATACCCTTCCTTGTATAATCTTTTTTCTCTTTGAGCATCTGATAAAGAAGCCAGAATAAGCTATTTTGCAAAATCGCAAGTGCCTTCCTTTGACAGCTATGTCATTTACATTTTATTAGAATTTAGACCCTATGTTGTTAGTTAATTTTATATTTCACATTATTTTAAAAATCTTGATAATTCTATCAACCTCCTCTTCCTTCCTTCCTACACATTCTCAGTTGGAGCTGGTATCTATTTCTATTTTCTTACCTACTTTTAAGAATGGCCAATACACCTATTTGTACTTCGTACTGTGATTACTTTCCAGAAGGTATCCATTTTAACAGTTTCGATCCATCCCTCAAGCAGTGGGAATTCTATTCTGAAACAATGACAGATGATACTCAGGCTATTCTGAAATCATTTAAACTCCAAATAAATGACGTAAAATTATTGTCCTGTGGATTATTATCAAGGTCCACCCATTAACTTGCATGGAGCCAACTGCCCTTTGTGTCCCCAAAATAACTTTTGTAATCAATCGTTCTCTCTGATTCCAACACAGGAATTAATAGGCTTTTTTGTCTACTGCCTTTTATCCCCTTTTCTTTCTCCAGAAATGTTTTCTTTAGTGGATATTCTAGTACATCATTTAACATTTCTGAGACAATGTCCAAAGTTTCTTGTGCTCTTTATCATCTGTTCTTTTTGTATTTTGACTACGAGGATTTAGGTCTACTTTATAGATAGGAAATGCTTTGTTGTTTCCTCATCTTTAGACATTAATAGTGATGATGTAGCATGCCTACATCTAATGTCTTATTTGTCTTATTATTCCAAAGAACAAAAAATAAATCCAAACATCTAAAAATAAATTGATATTATTGTTCATCAAGAATTCACACACTGCTATAATAACAGTATACGTAATAATGTGAAATTTATTCTTTCTTCAGACTTCTTGAAAGTCCAACAGTCAAACCAGTCTCAAGGCTATCCAATGGAAATCTTTTCAGCAATATCCAGAGCTCACATTATTTCAGACTTAAGAATCACGTGTTCCCGATGTGGTTTTAAAAAAAAGGCTAAACTATTCTTTTTAAAATTCTGATTACTTTTGAAAACCTCATCTCATAGGAATCATTTGCATCACTATTTTTAAACCTTCATTCCCTGAAGTGTTTCAATGTGTGTAACAGAATGAACAAAGACAATAAAGTGGGAATTTAGCTTTTAAGTTTCAGCACAATTTGATTTAATGATGCCATTTAATTGCGGCTGATATATGCTTCTTGACTTTCATTAGGCATTCAAATCCAAAAAGGTGTCTGGATCTCACCTACATAATCAAAAATATGGTGAGGTCATACTTGTCGTGATCATGTCCTTTCAAGCAACCACATTCAATAAGTGCATTCCAATACTTGTAACACAGGTAAAAAACAAATATTAATGTTAATCATAAAATAAATTACTATCTATTGCACAGTATTATTTCTGATGTTAAATACTGTAAGTTTTACCCTTCCTCTTTACTGATATTTATGTTGCAGTTTGTTGTATTTCATCCTTGTGAGGCCCAGGAAAGAAAAACATTTAGGAGAAGTTATAAACATTGTAGTGGATAAATATTGATGATTATTACATCTTAAAAGTTAGTAAACATGTTATTTGCACCATCTATGACTGATTTCCTTTCAAACCTCTATAGGTTGATCTCTCACATACCGGTAGCTAAAAGTTCCTTTCACTCCTTTTTATTTTACAGCCAAGTTGAGAATCCATCTTTTGCAGGTTTATTCCTGTTTGGGGCATGCCCATTAAGAAATTGTGCCTCTTCTAATTCCCCAAGCCTGATCTGCAGATCCTTATTGTCATATGCAAATTTTTGGGAAATTGTTTTAAAATCTTTGTCACTAAAGATTCAAAGGCTATTTGGATATGTGAAACATAGTGCATATTATAAGTTAATGTAATAAAATATTGGTAAAGCTACAAACAAATATTAAACATTCTTAAGGAAAAATAATAAAAATAATAAAATGACAGTGGCTGTTACAAAATTCTTGAAAATAAAAACATTAAAATTTTCATTGATACAATAATCCTTGATTTATGACCACAACTGAGCCCCAAATTTCCACTGCTAAGCAAAACAGTTATAAGTGAGTTTTGCCCCATTTATGACCTTTCTTGTCATAGTTGTTAAGTGAATCACTGCAATTGTTAAATTAGAAGCAGGGTTGTTAATTGAATCTGACTTCCCCATTAGTTTTGCTAGTCAAAAGGTTGCAGAAAGTGATCACATGATTCCAGGATTCTGCAATGGTCATTAGTACATTCCAGTTGCTAAGCTGAATTTTGATCACATGATCATGGGGATGCTGCAATGGTCATATGAAAAGTAGTCATGTCACTTTTTTCAGTGCTATTGTAACTTTGAATATTCACTAACCAAATGGTTGTATGTCGAGGACTCCCTGTATGTGTTCTACCCTACTTAAAAAGCAGCACTGGTAGCACTGGCATATTTATACATTATATATTTTATTATTCATATTTAAGCTGATTTCTTAGATAAGACGCAACAAAACTTTCTCTGTTATTTTTGCTTTTAACTGTTATTGTCCTCTTCTCCCATGGTTCACAGCACATTCCTTCACATCAGTGGTAGATCTTTCAAAAATACAGTGGAACCATTGCTATAAATGTAGGCAGTAATGTATATATAAAACTACCTTTGGAATGGTCTTCATCCTATTACATTGGCCTATCTCACCTGGTCAGGCAGGGGAGGTATGTTGCAAACTCCCATCAGTTAAAGAACTCTGATTCACTCGGTCCAGGAAGAGAGCTTTCTTGGCTGTTGCTCCTGCCCTATGGAGTTGAGACAAATCCCCTGTCCTTCAAAAAAGATATCAAAACATGGCTCTTAGCCCCGCTTGATAAGCAATTTGCTTTCCCATCCATCCCAAAATGAAGTATGACATCTCAAGAATTTTACCTTAGAATTGGCTTGAGAAGAAAGCTTATGGTTAACATTAAAGTCAGATGTTAAAGCTGGGAGCCAAATTCTCTTGATTGCTTCTTGCAGTAGCTTCATATAGATGTTAATGAAGTTAGAAAGAGGATGGGAGTCTGCAGTATCCAATAAACTAATTTCCTGAAACTGACCATCAAGAAGCAACACAGTTAGAGATACTGTTGTGTTCTCCTTTTTAAGGCTCCATCAGGCTGCCAGTGAAGTCAGCATGGTCAATGATGAAAAATATCCATGTTTGGAGGATGACACCATCTCCCCTAAGAAAGTAATGGAAGAAGGTACCAACTTCAAAATTAACAGCCTATTCAGTTAATCTAATTATTCTTTATTGATTGTAAGTTTGAGTTATTAAATTTATTACCCAACATTTAATTATTATAAACTACACAATATCGTTATATTGTTGCTATAGAAACTTTTATTTTAAGTCATCTTCCATTTTCTCATTTAAAATTTAGCATTCCTTAGTGTGTTTTTCCCCCTACACTGGTATTTTTGCCAACAAAAGAATATTTAGGAGCTTGACATTTCTGATGTGGCTAATGCTATAATTAATTTACACAGCAACACTGCAAAGTAGAAATATTAATATTCAAATAAAATATCCAAGATGATGTATCTTTAAGGTGGTAGCCACTTTAAGCTTTCTAACACATCAACTTCCTATCCCTCTGCAACTTTGTGGAGGAAGTGTATAAGCTTAAAATAAATAGGGATTAAAATAAAGCAGAAAATTAATGGACCATGATGGACTATAAATTCAATAAATGCACACACAAACACATTCAAATAATAGCCTCAAATAACTTGAGGTAGCCTCAAATAAACAAATGCACAGGAATCTAACATTTGGCACTTGCTTATAGTTAGATAAAGGTTAATGGCAAACAAGAGGAGGGTTGGGTTTAGTTCTCGTGTGACTATGTAAAGAATCTCAAGCCCCTTTTCACTCAACCCTCAGGTTCTGCCATCCCTTTAAACTGTACTTGTGGATGATAGCCTTTTTGGGAAATAAATCAGATAACAGTTTTCATACACAAAGAGACTCCAAAGCAGGGAGGCGGGAAGTTGAAGAGGTTAAAAAAATGTGATGTGAGGTAGTGTGTTGAGGGAGCGAAAGTAGGATGACAGTAAACTAAGGGGAATTTGGTGAGTCTCAGACAGCTAACGAGGTCCAGGTTCCAAAGTAGATTAAAGCCTTCAAAGAGGAATTAGCATAAGGACCATTATGTAAGGAGTATGACATATACTGTGTGGGATCTATCTACTCTAAGTCGATATCCAGAAGAAGAACTGAATCTGAAGATAACAAAAAGGAAGGTTCAGGTTTTGCTAGCCATAAGAGATAGCAAGATAGGTGTTATGTTAAGTAGAGCTCTTGTTTTTAGTATGGTTTCAGCACTTATACAAAAGGACAGGGCTTTGATTGCATAATTGTGACTGCCATTGTGCCTTTTAAAATGCTCCTTCTTACAGAAACCCCTGCCATCGTTGTATAAAATATATTACAATCTCTAAAGTTATTACTATTATCTGGTATTAGTGACTACCCAGGAAATAGAAGAAAAAGCATACTTCTTATTGAAGATACCCAATGAGCTCACTGGAATTTACTTCTGAGTCAACATGCTCAGATTGCTGTTAAAGAGTCCTATAGTAACCAGAATACTATGTCTTTCCAATTTTATAAGAAATATTTTTAGTACAATCTAACCTTGTCCTATTATTGTGGTTCAAGCAGTTTGTCTGCAGTTGTCAGCTTTGGAAGCCATATTAACGCCAGAAGCTTCCATGCTGCCACCTTCTTGTACGTGGGAAATTAGGAGGGGGGATTTAGTAGCAAGGATGTAGTTAGACAAAATATCATTCTTCTTTTCGGTCAAGGTCAAGGCAGTCCTGCATCTGGAGAAGGAGTGGTTGAAGTGGTGTCTCAAGATGAAACGGATGGTGATTGGATCATGGGATGGAATGATAGGTGCAAGGGTTGGATTTGGGGTTTTGATTTACTGAGGGAAAACCCGGAACTCTCAGATTCGGGTTTTCCCAGCTGTACCAGTATATCTACTCTAATAAATGGGAACTTTGAGAAAATGGCTATCTCGGAGTTTTAATTGGAGTTGGGTTCTTCTGGAACACTGACAGCAGTTACAAGATAAACCCAGATCAGTCAAACTCAGACAAACTTGAAACCTTTTTGCCATCATGTGCCAGGAGAGGGGGGGTAGATTCGTGTGTGTGTGTGCCCACACCCATAATTCTATGCGCCCTGCCCTGCGCATGCACACGCAACTCCGTCTCCCCCCGCTCCTGGCACGCGATGGCCAGGTAGGCCCGTTTTTCTTTCTCATTTGGCTCCAGATCCTCTCTATGCATCTGGGAAGGGCGAGAACTGCCTTTCCCACTCCCTTGGAGGCCCTCCAGAGGCCTGAAATAGCCCATTTCCCAATTCCTGGTGGGACAGGAAGTGACATTTTGTGCTCTCTAGGAGTCTCTGGAGGCTGGGGACAGCAAAAAAGTCACTTCCTGTCCCACCGGGAGTTGGGAAATGGACCGTTTCAGGCCTCCGGAGGGCCTCCGAGGAATTGGGAAAGGTTATTCTCGCCCTTCCCAGATGCATAGAGAGAATCTGGAACCAGATGAGAAAGAAAAACGGACCTTCCCCACCCCACCCCCCAGGCCCTCTGGAGGCAGGAAACAGCCTGTTTCACTACTTCTGGTGGGCCCAGAAGGCCCAAAAATCAGCTGGCCACCAGAGCTGAGCTGGCATGCCCACTGATATGGCTACGCTTGCCACCTGTGGCACGCGTGCCATAGGTTCGCCATCACGGCCCTAGACCATTCGAGGTTACAATGTCACTGAAAAAAGTGACTTATGACCGTTTTTCACACTTATGCCTGCTGCAGCATCCTCAGTCATGGGATCAAAATTCAGATGCTTGGCAATTGACTTGTACTTATGACAGTTGCAGTGTCCTGGTGTCATGTGATCACCTTTTGCAACCGTCTCGCAAGCAAAGTCAATGGGCAAGCCAGATTCACTTTACAACAGTGCCACTAACTGAACAACAGCAGTGATTCACTTAACAACTGTGGCAAGAAAGGTGGGTAAAATGGGGCAAAACTCAACAACTGTCTCACGTAGCAATATAAATTTTGGACTCGATTGCAGTGTTAAGTGGAGGACTACCTGCACTTTTGTAATTTTTTAGTAAAGGAAAATCCTGGTTTGCCTTTTTTAGGTGTTCTGAAATATTTTAATTTGATCCTATATTTTATGTAATATATAAGATCAGATATTACAATAGCCTTTCAATCTCTACCTCTTAGAAATGTTCTAACATTAGACTGCATTTCATAGCTTTCATTTTTTAGGTAATATTCTGTTCTCTTCGAATGAATGATAGAATAATAAAAGTTTGTATTATATTATTACAGAAATGTTTTCCGTTTTTAAAAGAATGTTTTCTTTAAAGCTAAACTGATTTTTTGGAGTCCACCCCCTGGTTCAAAGTAGTTTTAAAAATTTATTATGTGCATCAAGTTGATGTTGACTCTTAACAACCACATAGATTTTCTCCATGATAATCTGGAACTAATGTGGTCCTTCAGTCTACTGACCATGTCACCATGTACCTATTGCCATTGTAATCTACCCACCTTGCTGCTAATCATCCTTTTCTTCTCTTTCTTTCAACCTTCTCCAGAGAGCTAGGCCTTTGTCTGATGTGCCCCAAGTACTATAACTTGAACCTGGAAATTGTGCCTCAAGTGAGAATTCTGGATTGATTTATTCAATGATCCATTTTTTTCTTGGTTGTCCATGGCATTTTCAGGAGTTTTTTCCAACACCAGAATTCAAAAGGGTCAATTGTCTTTCTATCATGTTTCTTTAAAGTCCAACTTCTAAATATCATTTTAAATATTTTTCTCTCCTTGCTGATCAGTAAATGAATAACGCTATTTGCAAATATGTCTTCTGGCAAACCAAAAAGACATGTGATATATTGGACCCTACACAAATTCTGGGGAGGAAGGCCCAGCACATTCCATATTACATATGCATAGGAGTTGGCTTCATGGTTGCAGTTCCTAAATCTCACTAATCAAATGCAATAGGTAAATATACTACATAGAACAACAGATGGAAGTATTTCTGAATATGTATGCTTATGTCTGGGCTGAAAAGATTACAGTAGATGCCAAGAAATGACTAGGTTCATACAGGTTCATGCATACTAAATCATAGTGTGATTTGCTTGATTTTGGCCTATAGCCAAGGCAAGTGACAAAACACGCATTGTGACACCAGGATGCCAATATAAAGAGCTGGTATTTGCATTGTGGTATCATATTTGTTTCCATCATTCTTTGGTCATAACAATTAAAGTGGATGCCTTTATTTAAGTTGTCTACATCTAGTCATTGTAGTTTGTAAATTATGGTTTGCAGCATAGCATATGAATTTATGTAACATAATGAGCTGTAATTCACTAGGTGAGAAACCAAAAGGCTAAGAACACCCAACATGCTAAATAAGACTAAATAAACCTTTCAAACTAGTCCCCACGTCTAGCCTTCTGTTGTCTTCTTGTGTGCCAGATATCAGAGCACGGAAAGCCCTGGGCTCCAGCTGGTGTTTCTAAATGTCAGATCTGCTAATAATAAAGCTTTCTTCATTCACAATTTGAGTAAGAGCAAGAGGCAAAGCTGGCACATACAATCTAGGTGGCAAAGGAATGTCACCATATATGGAGATTTGCCGATTCGGATTTTAGGTTTTGCATTAGAGAGACTCCAAAGCAGGAGAGAAGGAATCATGCAGAAAACTCTGCAGGTCGTCAAAGATACTGGCTGTGAGGCCTTATTTATTTATTTGTGAGGTTCCGTTTTTACGGTAACCGAGGGGACTGGTGAAATAAGTTGTCAGCCTCAAATGCTGACAGGCAATAACTCAGGTAGACCCAAGCATACAACGGGCATGAGTAGTTGAGGGCAGACTTAGTGTTGGAAGAAATATCCATCTGGTTCAGTTCCAAGCTGGGAGAAAGACGCTGGGAATAAAATGGAGGCTGGAGGCTGATTGGAAAGAAGGTCCATTTATTGATGAACAGAACCTCCCACAAAGACAGCGTGCAGTTCTGGGTCAGCTGAACAAATGGTTGAATGAGTGGATGGATCTTTATAGTTTCTGTAACTTTGAAGTTTGGAATATGTGCAATATGGGCTTTGTGTTTCTAAAAGGGGTTTAAGCAATTCCTATTGTGGCTAATGGCTTTTGTCCTGTGTTGGATCTTGTGTGAGGGGCTGCTTGTTCTAATCCTACCATTTTGCTTTTGTTAGCTGTCAAACTTTGCTGCAAGGAATTTCAAAATAGCCTGTCTTGAATGGATTTCTGCCTGCAGTATTTGCTTTGCTTACGAATGGAGCTGACTAGATAGTTGGCTACAGGGGTGGGTTCTACTTACCTTTACTACCGGTTCGCAACAGGATCGCGCTCATGCATGCACCTTGCTTCTGCGCATGCGCAGAAGCTTCTGCACATGTGCAGATCGCCGATGATGACATCCGGGGCGGTGGGTGGGGCCTACCGCCGGTTTTACTACTGGTTCTTGCGAACTGGTCCGAACCAGGGGCAATCCACCACTGGTTGGCTACCTCTTTCAATAAGCTCTTTTCTTCTTAAATGCTGGCATCTGCTGTGGGCTATTAAGAAAGACTGGGGACTGCTTTCCCCCTCTAAATAAATGTTTTTCCATTTCTCCTTTAGGGAAATATAGTATTCTGCCTTTTTTAATATTTCCCCAAACATTTCATTCTTCGGGGTGGGGGGTTCCCACAATTTTGAAGGGGCAGTTCCTTGCAGGATGCTTGGTCCTAAGACATCTTGCAGCTTCAAAGAACAGAGTGATGGTGATCGGCTTAGCTCACTACAAAAGCAATGGAGATGCTTGTAAATGACCTGTGCTCACAGCTGTGGCTACAAAGAAGTAATTGCAAAGACTTGATTCTCTGTTGGAAACAATTCTCAAGCATTAGCCCTGTATTACTTATTCTTGTTCTATTTGTGTCTAGGCTAGCTTTGGAACTTTCTAGTGTTGAATCCTGAATTGAAATAAACAACCTGTTTCTCTGTTTCTCTTTCTTTATCTTACCCCATTTTTCTGAACCTATACACCATTAGCTTTCCACATCCTAACTCTGCCTATTGTCTATTATACCTACAGCACTGGGGTCTTTGGACTCTTGGCTTTGGATTCTTGAACTCTTAGCTTTAACCTATATTGGCTCTATGTGCACTGTACCCTAGCTACCAGACAAGATCTTGTCTTCCCTGGGTTTCTTCTGAAGTGTATATGCAACTGCACACTGTCTGCTTTTTTAGTTGTTGTTTGAAGCTCAAAAGTGCAAAATCAAAGTAGTTGCAACTTGGATTGATGTGACTGTTCAGTCTAGGAAAGAATAAAAGCTGGGGTTGCTGTTGCTGTACTAGTTTCCCTGTTGCACAATGGCATCACTATCCAAACTCAAATTGAAGTCCTCTTTTAGCCATGAAAGCCATTGGGAGGACTTTGGCCCAGTCACTGTATCTTAGCCCAACTCATCTCTCATAGGGTTGTTTGCTGTGAGAAAAATAGGAAGATGAAGCTATGATGGATATATTTGCCACCTTGAGTTATGAAGAAATAATAATGAGATTAAAATAGAGTAAACTGCTGGGCCTCATTGGAAAGGTGATGTTGGGTGTCCCAGTCTTTTGTTGCTTGGGTGTTCAACTTATCTTTCCTAGGAAGAGAAACCACTGGGAACCACTGGGAACATGTCTTAAGTGATTACAAGGGAGCAGTCAAGTTGTAATCTGAAAATGGAGGTCATTAGCATCAGTCCTTTTTCTCATGGTTAGATCACTATTTTTGTAGAATTTTCAGTTTGCATGGAGGAGAGACCTATTTAATCCATCCATCCCAGGGACTTAATGGGTTAAAAGAATTTCCAAAGGGAAATTCCTTGAGTCTTTAAGGGTGATTCTCCTCCTTAGCTCCTTAGAAGATTGCTCCTGAACAACCGCTCCCTGTTTGCTGATTTTCAGTAAACCAAGAGGCAAACAAGTGTTTTGGAATTATAGAATTGGAAGAGATCTTAAATGTCATTGGGTCTGATGCTCTTAATCAATGAAGGTTCTACTTGAGTATCTTTAACAAATGACCATCTACCTGTTTGAAAAGCTCTAGCAATGAAGAACTCAATCCACTATTGGACAGCTCATATTATAGGACGCTTCCTGATACCTAGCATGTAGTTTTAACATCACTGGTTTGGATATTTTCCTTCATCTGTGTAACATTTACAGATATTTAAAACTGCGATTGTATCTGCCCTTGGTATTTTTTTTCCCTGAAGGCTAAACATAATAGGTTTTTTTAAACTGTTCCTCATAGGGCTTGATTTCCAGGCCCTTCCCCATCTTTATCAAGACTTCCTTTTCTCTTGCTCCAATTTGTCACTAGTTTTGAATTGATGCTCAGAATACAAAAGGGGTCTGACCAGGCCAACATAAAATGGACTAATGATTTCTGGTGATCTGGACTCTCTGCTTATATTAATGTACCCCAAGATAGTAAATTCTCTTTTAGTAGCTACATTACACTGTTGTTTTATCTAACAAGGTTGCCCAGATGCCTTTTATGTGAACTGCTGCCAAGCTTGGCTCCCTCAAGATTTACTTACTTATACACTTTCTAAGCAACCCAACCCCCCATGGAATATCTTTAAAATTAAAAAGTAAAAAAAAAATCACGAATGACTAAAAAAAAATCATATAACTCCACTACCACCTGTCCAGCCGGGGCCCAACCTTCATCCTGCCCCAAAGCTTTCACTAGCTTCCTGAACGTCATCAGTTTGAGCCATCCAAATCTCTAGGGAGTATCATCGCAGGCACTGTGACAGAGAAAACATGCTTCTTGGGTCCCTCAAGATAATGTTGATTCAATGTTTGTTAAACTACTTCCTATTTATTTCATCCCACTAGACACCTACTACATACAGTAATGGTATCTTAGAATTTACAATACCGTATGATTTGATCTTCTTAATCCAATGTTTATTTCTAAGTCACTCATTGCTCCTGTTGCTCATTCTAAATGCATTTAGCTAGTTTGTAGTTATTCGCCAGGATGCCAACATATTTCAGCTAAATTTGACTCAGCCTTCCATCCTTTCGAGGTAGGTAAAATGAGGACCCGGATTGTGGGGGCAATAAACTTACTTTGTATAAAAAAGAACACCGCTTAGAGGAGAGCGAAAGCCCTACTAAGCAGGTATATACAAAAGTATGAAGGCTATTGCTTAACGCATTGTAAGCCGCCCTGAGTCTCCAGAGAAGGGCAGCATATAAATTGAACCAACCAACCAACCAACCAACCAACCAATCAATCAAGTTAAAGCTATTGCTAATTACTGTGATTTGTGGGAAATATATTATTTCAAGGTGATTCAAGGCCTTCTCATACTGGGGCTGAGATGAAGGCAAAGCAACAGGGACACAGAATAGAAATATTGCCAAGGGATATTGGCATTTTCTTTCCTAACAGCTCTAGTGTTCCTACTCAGCATTCACTTATTTAACCATGTGACCCATTTCAAAACAATTGATGAACGAGTTACTATATATATATATATATATATATATATATATATATATATATATATATTATATTCTTTCTCAGATCTCTGAACAGATGGAAACTATTTCTGAACGTTTGCCTAAAATTCGATAGAAGTTCAGCAATCTTGCCATTTTGAAATGAGTGGAATTTTCTGCCCAATGGCAATTACAATCTCCCCGTTATCTTCAAGAAATAGTTTATTCTATCGCAGTAAGGGGCCTTTATATCGCCCCAAAACGATAGTTATTTAGAGATGGAAACTCATGCTAATCTTTTGTAAGATAAGCAGGAGAGTCAATAAAACTCCTTCTCCAGGAACCAGGAGCATAAAACCTCCGGAGCGGTCCGACCCACGTGCTTGAACAAGGGAGCAGCGCCAAAGGCGCACGCGCAGAATGGGACGTCGAAGACTTGCGAAGAGCGGGGAGGGAGATTACAGAGGCTGAGCATAAGAGCGGGGCCTTTCGGACCGCTTCCGGTTCAAGCGCTTTGCATCCGGGGTAGACCAAAGCCTCAGCCATAGAGATGGTCCCGTTTAAGGAATTTCCGGTTTACTTCCGGAGAATCCTACCTGCCTTTCTCTTTCTCTCCAGAAAGGAGGGGAAGAAAACAGAATAGGCGGCTGGCTTCGGAAAGCGGGTGGGCCTCGACCCTCAGCCGCTCCTGAATTCTACGCCCTCGTCGGAGTAAGTTAAAACAACCTTCACGCAGGTTGTAGCCCGGAGCGGACGAGATGAAGAGAGCGCTTCTTGGGCTTCTTTTTGACCGAGCGGGAATCCTGCTGGGTCTCCCTTTTCAAGCGAGCGGACTGTTGGGCCTGGAGGGCTTTTGAGAGAAAAGGCAAGAGAGCTTGTTTCTGGGCCGTTGGTTAGGATGTCCTAGGGCCCCTGCCAAGGCGAGTAACTTTCGGCGGGGCATCTGGGAAGAGAGAAATCTGGAGCAAACCGGCCTCAGAAGTGGGGATCTTCACGTGGGTCGGGGGGTTATGATGCTTTGGCAATTCTTGGTGCCCTACGCCGTTTATTGTTATTATTACAAAAAACACGTCAATTCATGGTGGTTTGGATATAAAAAGATACTTTCCTTTTAGAGAAAGTATGTTATACATAGGTTTATGTCGTCTTTACAGTTTGGCAATTGCTTCTAAATTGTCTTTAAAAAGGATGGGAGTGTATTTCGAACCTCACCTGAAGAAACTCTTTCTAACTTTGCAGACTGATTCTTTAATCCAAGAAAGATTGGAAAGTGAAGGCAAATGCTTTGCCAAGCCAATAATTGGAAACTCCTGAAAGTTGGGTGTGCTGCATCTTTGATGGATTAGTGCCAAAAAAAAAGGGTATCTATTGGCTTCTCCTGCGTTTTTGGTTGGTTTTATTGAGGAGGGTGTCTCATTGTATGGGTATACTGTGTATACCCGTACAATGACAATAAAATAATAATAATTATTATTATTTGGAAACATTTGGTTCTTCTGGCTGTTGATGGAAATCTATAAGAAAATATAAGCAATTTTTAACTAAGAAAAATTTAAAAACTACTGTTGGTATATCTTGACAGTAAGTGTCCCTAAAATGAAATCAAAGTGATTTAGGAAAAATAATTTACATTAATGATATCTGGTAAGGAAGATGTTTTTAGTTTGATATTTATAATTTTAGTGTATTTGTTTTTACCTCTATTGTACTCAACTGCATAAGAAGTCTTTATTGTTGTGTACTTTCCCTTAGTTCATCTTCTATCAGTTTGTCAACTTTTACTTTAAAGTTTTCTGAATGGTTAACTATAAACAAATTCATAGCAAATTCAATAATTTCAGTATGTTGTGTAATTAAATATTTCTTTTTGTCTGACAATTATTTGATAAAATTCAAATGCGCCCCTTGTCTAATCCATTATCCATCAAACTAAGAAACTCCAGGGGATTTCAGTTCCTGTAATTTCCTAAAAGTGTGACTGTTTGTTATGCTAATCTGGGATTATGGAAACTGAAGTCAAGACATTTTGAAAACACCAGATTAGGTAAGTGTTTTTACATTATATACAAATATATAAATCTTATCACATTTCCTTTGCCATTTTTAAACCTACAAAATAAGTGATGTTCCTGCAAAATTGCTGCAGCCCCTTGATAATTTTGATTATTTTGAGATGCTATCATCAGAAATATATTGGAAGTCATTTTTAATCTTTCTTGAGCTAGCAAATTGCCAAACTAATGGCCTTAATGTCCATTATCCTAGAATAAGCTTTATTGAAGATGAATCAAATGAAAACAGTTACCAAAGGGAAGCATTGCTTCATTTAGCCATTTGTGTATTGTTAGTGGTGTACTGTGTGTGGCTCAGCAAGCATGCAAATGCAAATTATTTGCAAAGCTGTTAGCAGTACATGTTCAACAAAAAGTAGTGAAAATAAATGCATATCTTCGTTTCCTTCATCATGGTAGAAATCATAATCAGCTATTAAAGGTTCAAAGATATTAGATCAATGACATATAGCATATGGCCATCTTGTTTTACACCTGGTATCCCTGTTATTAGCCATGCTAGCTTGGGCTGTTGGGCGTTGTATCTCAGTACAAGACAGATCCACAAAGGCAGTCCTGTTAATGGTTCTTCAATGCAATGCTGAAATTGCCAGGCTCCTGGAAGACAAATAATAGGAGAGGCTCTTGCTTCTCTGCCACATTTGAGTTTTTGTGAGCATTAAAATATATACAGGTAGTCAGTCCTTGACTTAAAGTTATTAGTTTAACAAAGTTATTTTGACACTGAAAGAAGTGACTTATGGCCGGTCACAGCATCTCCATAGTCACGTATTTGATGATTGTCACAGCATCCCCATGGTTATATAATTAAAATTTGGCAACCAGCATGTATTTACAATGGTTGCAGCATCCTTGGATCATGTGATTGCCATTTGTGACCTTTCCCAGTTGGCTTCAGATAACAAAGTCAGTGGGGGGAGCTGAATTTGCTTAGTAACAGAAATCCTGGTATTATTTGGTATTATTATTCTGAACATCGATGAAAAATAGAATGGAATAGTGGAAATACAGCTTACTGAAGGGATTTTGTAATAAAGGGATCTGCCTTGACTGCATACAAATATTATAATACAAAAAGTATTTCAATATTAATACAGCTATTATAAAATATAATACAATATTATATATAGATATAATTATATAATACAATATTATAATTCCAAACATGTTAATAGAAGTATTAATGCAAAAAGTGGTAAATAATATGTGTACTTTTCTTGGTAAATATTAATGTAAATATTTTGAGAATATATTTGTCAAAAATCATATCAGTTTACAGTAATTGTGAATAGGGTTTTTTTAAACTTCAGTTTCATTTAAAATTTATATAGGTAGAAGAATACATGTTCACTTATAGCACAGAAGAGCATGTTCCCAAATTCTTCCACTTTGAGTCGTCCACCTTTTCCACTAGAACACCAACGATATAATCTCTTCGTTAATCTTCCAGTAAACGTACCTCCAGTTGTCTTTCATCAGCCACTTCAGAGAACAACGTAAGTTTGGTATCATTTTAATATGAAGTTTATCAGTCATACATTTTCGGAACAAATCATGTGGGGTAACAAATCTTGAAATGTTGAAAATGCATATCATTAAAGAGAAGTAGTCTTATATGTATGTATATGTGTGTATATGTATTATAAAACTGCATCATAAGGCAAAGTTGTGTAATCAGTTTAAAGTTTGTGATTCTTTTATAAAATAGTTAATATTTGTAATTCTAGGGTAGATACTGATGTGTTTTATAAAAGAATCACAAACTGTTAATTATTAAAATAACAGTTTCATTGAGTATGTGTAAATAATGTCTGTCTGCCTGTTTGGAAAGCATTTTAGTAGAGAAATCCAGTCGCTAGGGTTGTGAGTCGAGGTATCCATGTGACTGGAAGTGATTTTATGATCTTTTTTTGCAGTGGCCATTAAGTGAACACTGCAGTTGTAAGTGCAAATATTTTTAAATGGGTATTTTTTGCAGGCAAAAAACCATTGTGAATCGTGCTCACATGACTATGCAATGCCACGATCGGTCATAAAGGTGACTAGTTGCCAAGTGCCACACTTGCAGTCATGTGGCCATGTGGGGGGGGGGGGTTGCGTGACCATAATCAACAGCAGGGAGTTCTTCATGGGCTGTAAAGCACCTGTTTTCTGGCCACTGTAAATGTGAATGATCAATAAGCAACTGGTCATAAACTGAGGGCTACCTATAATGGAAAAAGAAAATCAAAAAGGAAAAGAACAAGAAAAAAAATAAAAGCATGAAATAAATGGACCAGAGATTTAGAAGCATAATAAAATTAAGTAAATTAAAACAAATTTTCAGAGCAACTTTAATACAGTTCTGGTTTTAAGACCTTGGTAAGTTTCATAAGTAGTAATATTGCCCTTTAATATCCTTAGAACTCTTGTGAATGGTACTCTTTCAACCATCCCTCCTATTTCACCACCACACTTTGCCTGCCAAAATGATAATCCATCGCATGGATCACCTACACCTATGTTATTCCGGCGCAGAAAGTAAGTAAGATATATAAATGTGACAGGAAGAATTATTTTATTATATTTATAGAAGCTGTGGAACCAATGGCTTCTTCTGTACTTGCTTTTAACCTACATGTTTGTATTTGTATTGTTTGTATAGATCCCATTTGGAAATCAAATCGGCAGCTTAATGTCTGAAAATGTGCTGTGCAGTGATGAGTTTGACAATTTTAGTTTCCAGTTTAGATTAACGATAGCAGGTGTCATATGAAATGAACAAATAATTAATGTTGCCTAGTAAGTTTGAAACTAGCAGGTATCATAAGATGAGCCACACATTTCACATTTCATGTGACACTATATTAAAGATGAACAACCTGAAGCTCTAGAGTTTTCACCATCTCCAATGATTGGAGGCAACCCATTCCAATCTCTTTCCAAAAATTCCCCTTAAATTATAATTTTTAATACAATAAAAGGGAAACATTAAATATTAGATACTTTGAAATGAAAACAAATTTAGTTCTAGTTTTGTTCTGGTCCAGTCCTAAATTTTAAAATGTTTGAATACAAGTATCAATGGAAATTTTCGGAATTCTCCAGTACTGAGCTAAAAAGAGTTCAGAAAAAAGTTTAGAAAGGTTTAGAGGCTCAGTGCATACTGGGACTTAGATGTGATACTACTGGACTAGATCCAGCGTGAATGGATTTTTATTCAGAATAATTCTGCTATGAGAATTTTTTTCTTCCCCTGTATTCCTTAGAACTTTCATCCTCACAATGATATTCAAGGCACATAAGGAATCTGAGTTAGTTGCAGGAAAGACTGGTGGTAAATTGATTAAATGTTCTTCCATTTCATTTGTGAGAAAGTTTCAATGGCTCAGAAGCTATTTCCACATAGAAAGTCCTTCCATTTTTAGAAAAACAAACACTAATTCCAAGTCTGCTTTATTTTAACTTGGTGATTACCTCACTGGATAATGGAGGTCTCTCATATTCAAAGTTTGGAGATTTTCACATTGGTATATGCCTCTATCTGTAATAGGATTTATTTTTTAAATGGCTATATATGTGTGGCTTCCTTTGTACTTCTTGTCTTTCTACTAACAATATCAAAAATGTCAGGAAAAGAGTATCAGCTTCCCAGAACCACAAGTCAAAAGTGGTTCATCACTTAATGTGCTGTGGGAAATGAAATACATAAGTCAATTGTATCAGAGGAATCCGTATGTGTGTATGTTTTTAAAAATGCATTAGTGAGTTAATAGTAAGCTTCAAATTATAATACTTGCATGATCAGCCTATATTTTTGTGTAATTTGGATTGGTAATTGGTAATAGCCAATAGAAATATTTAGAACATAATGCATGTTAAAATGCAGTTTGTATCTGAACCTGATACTTTAATCAAAAGAAAATAAAACTTTGGCTTAGACCCATGATGGCGAACCTATGGCACGGGTGCCACAGGTGGCACGTGGAGCCATATCTGTGGGCACGCGAATGTTGTCCTAGCTCAGCTCCAGTACGCATGCGCGCGCTGGCCACCTGATTTTCGGCCCTTCCGGGCCCACTGGAAATCAGGAAGCAGGCTGTTTCCAGCCTCCAGAGGGCCTTCGGGGGGATGAGGAAGGCAGTTTTCACCCTCCCCAGGCTCCTAGAAAGTCTCTGGAGCCTGGGGAGGGTGAAAAACGGGCCCACCGGGCCAAAAGTGGGGGGAGCATGGGGGGGTCACACATGTGCGGGGGGACAGGGCGCTTTGAATTATGGATGTGGGCACACATGCGCACAAACCCCCCGCGCTCCCCCCACATTTGGCACGTGACGGCAAAAAGGTTAGCCATCACTGGCTTAGACTATCAACTTGTATTCAAAATGTAGCTAATTGAAATAAATATTTTTCTTGTATAAGCATGGATAGAATTAATGCAGTGTTTAAAAAGTATCTTTATGCTTCACAAATGTTTGTGCTTTATCTGTTACATTATCAACTACATGTACACGGCATTCAGCTTATTAAGTAACTGAATGATTTGATTATTACAACAGTGAGATATCCAGAATATTTTTTCCCAAGGATTTGTTTTGTTTTTAATTGGCCATTTGAATGGCAAGAAAGCCAAATGCCTGAAAATTCACTTGGCTGCATATCTGTTCTCCTTTGCTTTGTATCAGGGATTGTAGAGCACTAGCATTTTTATCCGCTACTAAATAGATATGGTCCATAATATTCTTGCTCTGAAGTTTCACTAAGGATCACCTTAAATTATTGATTATCTATTTTCAGGGGAGTATTCCTTTTATGTAACATTGGTGCATTTTCACTTTTTCTGATAAGTAATCCTTGTAATCTCACTAGAGGCCTAATGATTATTATGATTTGTTTGTGGGCTACTGCTTTGTCTCCCAGAGTCACATCAAATAAGTCGTCAAAGCTTTTTTCAAAGAGAAGCACCCACTGAAATCTTTTTTATGGGCATAAAATTTATCTTGTCTGCAGCGACTGCTGCCTTGATTAAAAAATAATGGCAAGATATCCTGTATGAGTGGCAGGAACTTTTGTCAGTATTTCAGTAATTGAAAGTGTGTGAATCTTTATTTTCAGATCACAGCATTCATAATTAACATGCTTGATTAGTATTAAAACAAGTGCATTGTTTATTATGAACATTGTAGTCTAAAAATAATCATATCAAGCTTACTGAGGCTGCTGAAAGCAAGATGTTTTGTAATACACAATTGTTGCTTTCATATATAAATATTGTATATATGAAATAGAGGTTCTTTTTTGCCCAGATCAAACATTTTACTGTCTGTACAATCTAAACCTACACAGACACTTTCTGCATTTTGAATGGCTGTTGTGGTAAGTTTTTCCATCTCTTCTGTCTTTCTTATCACCCTTATCACTGGGTACATGTTGGACACAACTTCTCACTAAAGTGCACTTTGTAAGATGTGAACTTATTCTTTTGGATAGGGAGTATTTGAAAAACATTATGGTTTGTGTAAGATTGTCTTCATCGGATTAAACTTTCAGTAACAAAACTTGTATTTAATCTAGCACTTTTTCATGGGGCACAATTGGGTTCCCTGTTTAAAAGAATTTGGCACATCCTTATAAAGCATAATGCACAGTTTTGGAATACTCACGTTAATCAGAAGTATCTACAATTGAGGTTTTTGTTGCATATTTTAAGTGGGAAACTGGAATAATCAAATCTTTTATGTTTTTAGGAGGTTGAAAGAAGAGGATGCTCCTTACGAAGTAAAGCGTCAGCGATTTCATTCACCTCATCGTGAATTAACTTCAGCTAACCAATTAGTGCCTTTAATAGAAGATCATAGATATTCATTCCCTGGATCAATTTCTTCGCCATTATTTCAAGCACATTACATCTCAGATTTAGCAGGATGTGTGCCACCTTTACAAGAACCTTCCTTTAATAATGCTATAGAAGCTACACTTCCTGTAGCCAAAGATAAGGTAAGATTGAAAAGAATATTGTTTATAATATTACAAAATAAGTGTTATAAGCTCAAAGTCTCAGGTTGGTTTAATGCACTTCTTACAGTTATGAATCCGTTTATAGAAACTCCACATTCCTGGAGTTTCTACAGATGTAGAAGAGAAAATGTAGATAAAGATTCGACATTTTCTTTAAATTGGAAATGTTAAAATAAAAAAAAAATCGCACTACCTTTCTAGAGAAGTCTTTTTGTCACTGCCTCCAATCCTAATCAAAGTGGGTGGAAGGAGGCTGTGTTTTGTGCTGCATTGATCTTGTCATCTAAGCTAAGGACTATTATAGTAACAAAGATTTTCTACTACTTATTGCTGTATAGCAACTATTTTAAAGGTAAATCTACCAGGTAATCCAAAATCAGTATTCAGTTACTGTAGAATAAACCCCCATTTGTTTTTGATTGTCTCCAACTTCCAAGAATTAATGTTTCTTGGTCTTGTGATTGATGTGCTGCTTAATTCCTAGACCTGAAATAATTAATCTTACTCATTAGGATCTAGATAATTTGTTATTTGCAAGGCAGATCTAGTATGAACCAGATAAAGAGCAATGTAGAATTGATGGCTTTTTATCCTAAAAAAGTTGTCTACATTCAATAAGACTTAAAAGACTGGATTAATTAAAGAGCCAAGGTGGCGCAGTGGTTAAAGTGCAGCACTGCAAGCTACTTCAGCTGACTGCTAGCTACAGTTTGGCAGTTCAAATCTCACCGTCTCAAGGTTGACTCAGCCTTCCATCCTTCCGAGGTTGGTAAAATGAGGACCCCTATTGTTGGGGGCAATATGCTAACTCTGAAACCGCTTAGAGAGGGCTGTAAAAAGCACTATGAAATGGTATATATAAGCGCTATTGCCATTGCTATTAATATTTAAACATTAAATGTAAGTTTTATTTTTTATACATAAAGTTAAGTCAGCAAGTACTGGAGTTATTTCAAGCATGTCAACAACAAACCTACGACTTGAACAAAAAAGAGCTTTGCCGTACTCAGCTCCAAAGGGAAATTCAGCAGATCTTTCCAAGTATGTTGCAATTCTGTATATTTATTATTCAATACTTAAACTTTTGGTATTTGAATTCTTTCAAAGAAGAACATAATTTTAAAATTATTTTTGCCTTGCAGATAGTAGGCTCTTTTTGGTTGGATCTTCACTGAATGGATTTGGTACTCGTAGCAGTGATGGTGATTTGTGCCTGGTGGTTAAAGAGGAGCCAGTAAGTACAGGAAAAAAAGTAAATATAAATATCCATATTTTTTTAAGAGAGAGTACTGAAAGGGAGATAAATATAGAAGAACAAGTAAAACTAGTTTCTAAAAAATCAAATTTATCAATAAGGTGTAAGTTGAGCTTGTGTAAAGTATTCTTTGAAAATAGCTATTCATTCAAATGAGTATTCTAATGATTTCCAAGTAACACTTCGGGCAAGAAAATAGAAAAATAAGAGCAATGTTAATATAGTATAATATGATGTAATATATTACGCTATCTCTGTTGGATATACAATATAAGAATTCTCCATGGCCATGCTTGCATGATTTGTATAAATTTTCTTGTTTACATTAAGGAAATACTTTTCCAGCTAAGAAAAATAAGAGACTTGCTTTACTGCAGCCACAACTTTTTTAAGATCACAAGAAGGACACATCCTGCATGCTGTTTTTTCTGTAACAAAAATAAGACAATTAGTGGGGTGAGCTCTGCAATTTTAAAGAAGCTGTGTCCTTGCAAAAATGGAAAATAAAACCCCACCAGATAATTTGAAAGAAATCACTTTATGTTAAAAGGGTGGTTTGGTGCATTACATGCTACATTAGTTTTAATAACATTTTTAGAAGGCATTCACATCAGTAGTAAAAGCCACTAATAAGTGACTTTTGAAACAATAATTATGCAAATACGCATCATATAGAGGGTTCAGTTTATATACTAAGAAATACTGCCTAACTACGGGTTCTGATTTAATTCCATTAATCTGTTTTGTTATTTGGATTTTTGAAATAGTGTGTGAGTGTGACAAATAGCTTGAAGCAAATTTGGGAGGGGGACTATGAAATACCACTTAAATGATTTATATAGTCATTAGACTTATTTTTAGGGAGACATGGATACTATTATTAATAAAAGGAAATGCTTGGATAGTTGTAAAAGAGATTAGGAAGAATTGAGCCCTATTCTCTATTTACTATTGATCCAAACAATTGTTATATAATCCCAATACAATAGAATGTGGCAAAACTTACCTTCTTAATGGCTCTCTTTTACAAGCTCCTACATTTTGATAAATGAAATTATTGTGTGTGTGTGTGTGTGTGTGTGTGTGTGTGTGTGTGTGTGTGTCCATGTGTGTTTTAAACTCAGTCTAACACTGTCTGGAATTCTAAATGTATTGATTGCCTATCATTCTAAATTTCCTTGGGACTTTACATGATAGAAGAAAAACCCCTGGTATAGTGGTTGAGCTTTAGTACATGGACTGCTCTAAAAGTTGGAGCTTGTTCCTGCTATCCTATAATGAACAACGTGCTTTCATCTTCTGGATTTACTCCTTTTCTTTCTTTCTCACTTCATGCACTCATTTGGGGAAATGTTTCCACTTGAAGATTCAGAGTGTTCTACCATATACATGTCCAAATACCTCCATCTTCAAACATTATTAAACATCATTAAAACATTAATTGACTAATTTATTTCAGATGAATCAGAAGACTGAAGCAAGACACATACTCAGCGTACTCCAAAAACACTTCTGTAGGAAGCTTTGTAAGTTCTAGACTATGTTTAGTGAAATGAATATTGTTAATTTTTTTATGGTCTTTTAGTAAATGAAATTTCAAGCTAAAACAAAATTTTAAACTCTTACATTTCAGATATAATCTCAAAGAAGTATTTTGGACCTTGCATAAATAAGATCATCACCTTTTTTCTGTTTATTTGTAGACAATCTCTTTTTTATGTCAGTTCGAGAGAGAAGATGATGCTGTCTTAATGAATTTAATTATTAAAGCAACATATATTTATACTGACTGTTAAGGCAGAATCCTGTACAAAATCATGTTTTTATGAATAGCAGTGATGCACTGAGCTCTCACAAAGTTATTTGTGAGGGAAATGGACAGTTTCTAAATTAGAAAGATGGATGGATGATGGATGGATGGATACCCTGAGGCACTTCTGAATAATTTTCAAAACGTGCAATCCAATTTGCTGTATTTATTGATATTTCTATGCTGCTTCAATCATACATTCTTTGATAATAAAAAACATACAATTATAGCAGTTACAAATAAAGATTAAGTTAATAATCTCGTAGTCAGTAAAATACAATAGCAGCAACCCACAATACTTAAAGATACAAATGTCTAGCAACATAATACTTTCAAGTTTTCTCTTGAAAGTCAGTCATGGAAAATATGTGGTCGCTAAGATTCAATTATTTGCTGGCACATAATCCAAGCAGAAAGGGGGTCATCCATTCATATAGAAAATCTCTACAAATTGAATAAAAACCCTGCGCGAAATGATACGTAAAGCCTAAGAAGTTCTATGCAATAAAATCACTAATTAAATTTTATCTATTTATTTAATTACATCTGAGCAACATGAAACTGTATAGAAAATACATTCTGATAAATTTCTTGCTGCAAAATAGCATTTATATTGGACGATACAAAAGTTTTTCATTTTCTTTACAGCAAGTTACATTGAGAGACCTCAACTGATCCGAGCAAAAGTGCCAATAGTAAAGTTCAGGGATAAAGTCAGGCAAGTACCTGCAATTTCCATTATTTTTTCATATATTCATTTAGACAGGATGGACTTACTAGTATGGGACATGTTTCTTAGAGTTTTCTTATCAATCTGCCATTTGTTTTCTCATTGGTATAGTATTGGTGACAATCAGTTGCAAATGTTATAGTGAATTCCATTATTTCAGTGAAGTTTAAAGATTCTTTTTTTTCTGATATTTTGTCTCTGTGCATGCTTTTATTAGTAGAAAAATGACTGATATTGCAATGGCTGATCCAGTCCAAACAATAAAGCTAGTTCCATTTACTGTTTTAATAGCATTCAAAAGAAAAAATGGGGAACTTCTGGCCTTCCATATATTACTAACTCCCAATAGCCCAGTATCATGGCCAGAAATACACTCCAAATAGTGAGAGCAGATTAGATAGTGAAACTATGTAGCAAGAAAGCTTTATGATGCTTGATCCGTCTAGGGTGTGTCATTTAATGGGGTGAAAATTAACGTTTGCAATTTTTTTCAGTTAGAGTGTCAGCGCTCCAAGTTACATTCTCTCCAGCGCTGACATGAACAGTAGAAGTAGCAGTTTGATTTAGCAGTTTGACTTTTCACCCACTCCCCCCCCCCCCCGGCAGATAACATCCCCTAGGAGATGAGATGGGAGGGGGGAAATTCCTGTTGGTTGAAGTAGCCAAGAAGACAAGAGTGATTTGGAAGATGGCCAATGAGATGCTGAGAACTGAGGAATGGGAAGGGAAGGATTTGGGGGCAGAGGGTCAGTTTCGGCTGCAACCGAGTCCGGGGCCAGGTCATTATTCCAATAAATGAAAGGTTTCATTAAAGACTTTGTGTTTGGAAATGCAATTTATTTGAGATAACATCGGAACCTGATATAGAGATTCTAAAAATGTGTTTTTACACTAAGAATTCAAATCTGTTATTTTTGCAATTGCACAATGTTTAGCTTGGTGTGGTAAATCCACATCTGATCATATACCCCACAAAAGTCTCTTGTAACCCAAATACTGTTATCTTTATCTTCTCAAAATTACACCTTGTGCTACAAAAATGAGTTTTTTTCTGCATGAATCTTATCTAGCTAAGCAAAAAATAATACATGCAATCATGTATCCCTCCTGGTTGGTACTGGCTTCCCAGGAGGTTACATGAGGCTGGCTCCAGGGGATTACTAAAGCTTCTTTGAGTGAGGGTATCCTGCCGACCGCCATGAAAGAGGCGATTGTGAGGCCCCTCCTCAAGAAGCCCTCCCTGGATCCGGCTGTTCTGGCTAACTATCATCCAGTCTCCAACCTTTGTTTTATTATGAAGGTTGTTGAGAGTGTGGTGGCGCGACAGCTTCCCCAGTACCTGAATGAAGCTGTCTATTTAGATCCGCTCGAGTCCGGCTTTAGGCCTGGATACAGCACGGAAACGGCATTGGTCGCGTTGGTGGATGATCTCTGGAGGGCTCGGGATAGGGGTTATTCCTCTATCCTAGTCCTGTTAGATTTCTCACTGGCTTTTGATATTATCGACCATGGTATCATGTTGTGCCGGCTGGAGGGACTGGGGGTGGGGGGGCACCGTTTTATAGTGGTTCTCCTCCTACCTCTCCGACGGGTTGCAATCGGTGTTGACGGGGGCAGCAGTCGACCCCGAGGTGCCTTGTTTGTAGGGTGCCACAAGGGTCGGTCCTATCGCCCCTCCTGTTCAACATTTATGTGAAGCCACTGGGTGAGATCATCCGTGGTTTTGGGGTGGAGTTCCATCAATACGCTGATGATACTCAGCTGTACATCTCCACCCCAGACCATCCCAATGATGCCTTGGAAATGATGTCCCAGTGCCTGGAAGCCGTGCGGGTCTGGATGGAGAGAAACAGGCTTTGACTCAACCCTTCCAAGACTGAGTGGCTGTGGCTGCCAGCGTCCCGGTATAGCCAGCTGGTGCCATCACTGGTTATTGAGGACAAATCATTGGCCCCCACAGAAAGGGCCTGCAACTTAGGCGTCCTCCTGGATGCACGGCTGTCTTTAGAAGAGCATATGATGGCCGTGGCCAGGGTGGCCTTCTATCAGGTTCGCCTGATACGCCAATTGCGCCCTTTCTGGATCGGGACTCCTTATGCACGGTCACTCAAGCATTCGTCACTTCTCATCTGGACTATTGTAACGCTCTCTACGTGGGGCTCCCCTTGGGGTGCACCCGGAGGCTCCAACTGGTGCAGAATGTGGCTGTGCGGGGGATTATGGGGGCGACGGGCCGCTCCCATGTGACTCCTCTCCTACGCGAGCTGCATTGGCTTCCAGTGGACTTCCGGGTGCGCTTCAAGGTGTTGGTGATCACCTTTAAAATGCTCCATGGCTTAGGGCCGGGGTATATACGGGACCGCCTTCTGCTACCAATTGCGTCCCACCAGCCAGTTCGCTCCCACAGAGAGGGCCTCTTCAGGGTGATGTCAGCCAGACAGTGTCGGCTGGCGACCCCGAGGGGGAGAGCCTTCTCTGTGGTGGCACCCACCCCCTGGAACGATCTACCTCCAGAGATACAAGTGATTCCAGACTTTTCGTCGGGCCCTAAAAACCTATTTCTTTCAATTAGCCGGGCTGGCCTGATTTATGTTTTACGTTGGTTTTAAAACTGATACTGATTTTAATTGAATGTTTTAAAATTATGGGCCAAAGTTTATTTAATTATCTTAAAATTATTTTAACTTTTGTACACAAATGTTTTATTCTGTACCCTGAGTCTGAAAGGAGAAGGGCGGTATAAAAATTCAATAAATAATAATAATAAAATAATAATAATAAGCTAACATCAGAAAACAATTATCTCTAATTATCTGAGTTACAAAAATGTTTAAGCAAGTTTCATCAAGTCTTGGTTTGATTTGTTCTTAGACATCAGCCACCAACTTGCTTCTTGGCATGTGATATAACCCTCCCATTTCTCATGTGTATACATGCTGCTTGCTGCTTCTGTAACCTGTTACATACATCCCTGTATTGATTGGGCATGACAGAGCCACTGTGGTACTTGCATTGGTTCGTCAGTGAACTTCTTTATTTCCACTACAGTTTGTTTACACGTCAAGGGTGGCTCATATACACCTTTAGACCAGTCAGTCAGCTTCAATAGAGTAGATGCTCTGAGGGTGATTAAAGGCATTTTTCTTGCACATACATAAAAATCTCCTAGCGCTTCATTGTCTGCACCCCTCAAGTCAATGATCTTTTGCACACCAGCTCTCCTCTCTTGAATGTAATCTGAACACGAGTGTCTAGATTATCATTTCACTGAAAGCATATCCTGCTGAGTGCTGAATGGTTGGAAAACAGCATCTACTACAGCCTTCTTTTGACTTGCTGCAGTTAGAACAACACATGACACTGGCCTTCAATCCAGGAATGTTTTACTTTGATGTTAAACCAGCAAGAGTAGTACACGCTAACGATGTATTCCACTATCATTCTTAAGGATAATATCTCTCAAAGGAGAGTTTGCCTTTAAAGCCATGTTTTGAAGCCCATATTCAACAATGCCTATTTGCAGTTGTCAATCAGCATGAGTGGCTTATGGGGTCAATTTCCAGAAGAGCCAGATCTGTGGGAAGTTCTCCTGTCCTTGTTGCCTGTGATGCTATATATGCTTAATCAGTAGAGAGATCCTTTCAACACTGTTGCTCAGTGAAATGAGAATCTCACCAATTAAAACTCTGGTGAATGAAAAATCAGTGTCAAGTTCTGTTGCAGTGTCTAGCATGTTACCAATTTTACCTGTCCATTTGTTGTTAGACAAGGTCTTCTCATACAATTTTGTGATTAAATGTCATAGGGGTAACTCATTCGTGTGGAGTGCACACACCAACCAGATGAACGTCCGGTCAAGCTTGACCTCTACTCAGTGCATGACACCACCTTCACAGCCAGTATTAACATTTGTAGAATCTTCTCCAATGGTTTCAAGCTTTTGTCAATGCCTTTCTTCTTCATAAAATACACCAGATTATCTGTAGTTGCTTGAGCAGGTTTTCCTGTTTTTGAGCCTTTCTTTGGAGTGAAATGTTAAAGATATCTTCCACCAGGCTCACTGCACACAGAATAATGTTCTTCTTTGATGGTACTGGGGAATTGCTGGTCTGAATTGTTTGCTTTCAGCATAATTGTAGTTACATCTATATATGGCTGTCGAAGAAGATGCATTCCATTTCGTCCTTCTTACAGAGTTCATCAAATTCTTGATCTAGAAACTTCGTAATTTTTTCCTGGCCTCTCTTGACTTTATTGTGGTCAACTACAAGTCTTTTGTTTTCTTTGGTGATCAAGTCAGCATCTATGAAGGCGGCTGTGGTAATGGCAACAGTGGCACATAGACCAACACTGTATCTTATGCTCCCCATAGTGACATATGTTATTTTAATCTATTATATTCTGTATTTTCTTTTGAAGTAGAGGGCACATGTGTTTGGACTAAGGTCTCTTCATAACTTCCATCATATTCCTCTTCATCTTCAGCATCAATCATCTGTCCTTCATTTTCATTATAAGAGATAATTCATTTGTCAGTATCAAAACGTCTGGAACATTTCTCTGCTTATAGTCTTGCCACTTTGTCTTTTGACTAGTCATTTCCGCTCAGACACATCTGGCAAACCAGTCTGGTGCGATCCAAAAGAACCAATCTTGTCTCTGACCTTTAACAAAAGCAAGTTCCTTCAGTGGTATCTTCATCTCTTTAGGGCAGGTACAGTTAATGTGAGCTTTTTTGCAGCCAGCAGGGCAGCCGAATTTGACACGCTGAACAATTTGACAATTTCAGTTGAGGATGTCAAACAATTTGTCAAGTGTCATGGTGAAAGTTGCTTTGACATCTAGCTTTCCTCTAAGAGATATGTTTTTGGCTTGATCCAAGCTCTCTTGGATCTTGTTCAAAATTATCATTTGTGAATTTACAACAGGTCACAAAAGAACTGTTCACTTGTTCCACTTTTTCAAGCATTTTTGGATATATGTCTCTTGCAAGACTTGCTGCTGGGTAGTTTCTAGCATCATCACTACTTTGTTCTCTTAACAGTAGGCCATATTGAGATTGTCTCAAAGTGTTGGAGTTCAGAGGGCAACAAGTCTCTGCCAGTTCTGATTAGGTGGCTCATATGAGTGAATGTTCCTGGTCTTGTTCTTTTTTTAGAAGCTATTGTAGGTCACTTATCACACTCACAGGAAACGTGGCCAGCAGTATTAACACTCTCAGACAAAATAACGTTTAACAAAAAGACAGTTGAACCTGGGAAATGAAGCAAACAGAATGTTAAAAAGTTATGATATTTATGCAGTTACTTACCAAGCACATCTAAATTATATTAAAGTAACCAGAATATCTTTACAATCCCCAAGGCATGTCACAACTTTTGAGCATCTCTAATGTTTGGAAATTGAAAGTTGAAAAATTTGATACACCCTAAATTGCGTAACTTGGTCAGCCAGCCCCTGAGACAAACCCAGAGACCATTGCTGCTATGCTGCTCTTTTCTATCTCTCAGCTTGTATATAGCGGTCAGCACTTTGGATTTTTGGGCAGTGGAGTATTGATATGGGACTATAGGAAATTACTTGAAGGGTCACCACCTCAGTATCAGAGAGCAAAAGATTGGTATATATCAGGGGTCTGCAACCTTAAATACTCAAAGAGCCATTTGGACCCGCTTCCCACAGAAAAGAAAACATTGGCAGCCACAAAACCTGGGTGGGCGTGGCCAACTTGATGTCACTCACTTCCACCAGTCACATGACCCGCTATCCACGCCTACCTAGCCAGTCATTAGGACAAAGAACCAGTTATTAAAAAATACCAGGAACCACAAAATCCTTTTGACATCTCTCTCCCCTCCCTCCCTCCCTCTCCCACCCACTCTCCCTCTCTCTCTGTATCTCTCTATGTCTCTCTCTCCCCCTCTCTCTGTATCTCTCTGTCTCTACCCTGGCCGCTTCTCCATCCCCTGCCGTCATCCTTACCTTCTCAGGCCAGGTGAGGAGTGACTGGGAGGGATGGGTGAGGGGCGGGCCAGCCAGTGGTGGGATCAGCTGACAGGGAGCCACAGCAGAGGGTCCAAAGAGCTGCATGCGGCTCTGGAACCGCAGGTTGCTGACCCCTGGTATATATCCTTCCAATATCAAATATTCTAATAACGTACATTTATATTTTGTGAGTCATGGCTACTTTTAAAACCACCTCTTGTGTGAATAAGAAAGAGATTGTGCTTTCCTACCTATTTCCCAGTATGTCTGTGTCTAATCATCTTACCAATTAAATGTTTTTCCTGCCATTGATCAGTAGTTTACAAGCTTGCCAAGTTATCAGCAGAACAATATACTGACTTGTTTGTTTTTTGAGCATTTTGGCTACTTCCGCGTTTGTCAGGATTTCCTGATTGTCTTACTAGCAGATTTTGTACCTTTCTTATAACTTGCTATTTCTCAAAGGTTTGATTAGCAACTGCAATCAATGCATTGCACTCATTTTAATTATATTCAGTTGTTCAAGCTCTTCTACAATTCATTAGAATCTGTTTTCCCCAAGACCTTGATAAATGATGTGTCTGCTTAAATAAATGGCTTCCTAAGAAGCAACACTTAATTGTTGCCTGGTCTCAGCAGTAGCTCATTTAAACAGCAGTGCCTTTGAGCAAAAGCCAAGTGCATTTCGTTTACCACTCAGTATCGATGGTCCAATTGTGCAGCCTAGATTTCATAGGCAGAGCAAAGAGTGTCTAAGGTAAGCTGCCATGAGCACATGCTAATTTTACTATAGACCCCACATGCTTACATAAATAGGCACTAACTTCAATACCTAAAATACAGTGTTTTGCAACTGGACATGAATAGAGGACTTGATGATATAATTTTTTCCCATTATGATCATGTACATAATCAAATACTCACATTAACCAAAAAGAGAATGCAGAGATACACTTAAATGGACAAAATACTGATTTTTGTGATTGGCCTTTGGGATCCCAGACTTTTTCCACCATGGGAGCATCCCTGTTCAAATGCTTGAAAGAAAACTTCATTCCTAGTGAAGTGGGACATTTATCATCCTAATAAGTATATGGGGGACGGGGGTTGTTGCCCAATTCCAAATAGGACAGGGAGCGAAGCCAAAGAATTGGAGGGTTTTAGGGATGCCAAATATTGAAAAGACTATCTCTAGGTATTGTTATTCTACTACAGAGAATTATTTATCCTGAAAAAGAGGTTTTTCCCCCATCAATATTTTTAATGTAGTATAATTTGGATTTGTTTGTATAAAGTACTGGTGCAAATTGAATTTGTTTTTTCTCCTAGCTGTATGGATTTTGACTTGAATGTAAACAATGTTGCAGGAATAAGAAATACATTCCTTTTGAGAACCTATGCATACAGTAAGTAGTTTATTCATTGTATCATGGATTGGGTTCTTTTTAGTATCCTTACTTCCCTTGAAAACTGAGGATACTCGGTACCTAAGATTTTGGCGCCATACATGCAAACTTGAGAGAAACCATTGTACTGAAAAACCAAGCAAACATGTGATGATGGTGGTAAAGAACATGTCAGAATTCTAATACAGGTAGTCCTCAAACTTACAACCATTTGTTTAATAAATCATGGCTTCTCCCATTGATTTTGCTTGTTGGAACTCCCTTGGGAAGGTCACAATGGTGATCACATGACCCCAGGAAGCTGCAACCATCATAAATACATGGCAATTACCAAGTGCCCAAATTTTGATTGTGTGACTGCGGGAACACTGTGGCAGTCACTTTTTTCATTACCACTGAACGGTTGCTAAATGAATGGTTGTAAGGACTAAAATAGCACTGGTAAACAATGTGGCAGTTAATATAACAGGATTTTTTTTGTCCCAAAATGCTCACAGTTCCTAAATTTAAATAGTGTTAGGGAATGGCAGAGAGAGATTCAAGTTTTTAGCTGTATTTACTTTAGTTAAGAAGCTCCAATAGTTTGGCTGCCAAATGAGATTGGAAAAGACCCTGATATTGGAAAAGATTGAAGGCAAAAGGAGAAGGGGATGGCAGAAGATGAGATGGTTAGATAGTGTCAGTGACACAGTGGGCATGAGTTTGGGCAGACTCAGGGAGACAATGGAGGACAGGGGGCCCTGGCATACTATGATCCATGAGGTTGTGAAGTGTCAGACATGACTTAGTGACTGAACAACAACAAACAACACTTTAGTTATGAAAAAGTATTTAGGGGTGAAGCTATGAAAATGGTAGACAGAATAGATTCTTGTAGATAGGAAGAGCTTCTAGTGTAATAAAGAAGGGCAAAACTATTTTAAAAGGAAAATATTTATTAGCATCCATAACCCTAATAATGATACATGAATATGTGCTCTAGTTGAGAGGTCAGTCTTGAATTAAACTGTATGTAGTCATTCTCATTGAATAATCATGTAAGTGTTCTGCCTGTCAAAATTTTATTTCTTGCTTATAGTTGAGAACCGAGTACGTCCATTAGCGCTGGTTGTAAAGAAATGGGCAAGCTTTCATGGTATAAATGATGCCAGCCGAGGCACTTTAAACAGCTATAGTCTTGTGTTGATGGTTTTGCACTATTTACAAAGTAAGTACTCGTTAAACTTTTCAAATGACTTTCGCCCTGAATATAACGCTTGCCTAATTCTCTTCTTAGAATCAGTTGTTAAGAAACTACTAGCAATGTCTCTAGGTAAAATATTTGCTTTTGATTTTACTACTTTCACTTGCGCCATGTTTTTGATGCATGAAAGGTGTTCTCTGGGAAACATACATATTTATGAAGAATACTGAAACAGTCTGTAATATAATCACTTAGATTTCTTGCTGTTTCTTAAATATAGTAGAGAACAAATTTAAAAAATCAGTCACTAACAGTCACTTTATTAGCTGTTTACATTAATATTAATTGCTAAACATTAATAGTTAACCTTAATTACTTTAACATTCTTCTAACTGACTGTGTATTTTAAATGGATTTGAATATTTAAAAAGCAATTGCTGCCATAAATTATTGTAGTTTTCTGTTTCAAGCTTTA
Organism: Ptyas mucosa; assembly: GCA_012654045.1. Classification (NCBI taxonomy): domain Eukaryota; kingdom Metazoa; phylum Chordata; class Lepidosauria; order Squamata; family Colubridae; genus Ptyas; species Ptyas mucosa. The sequence goes on from WNWU01000002.1 coordinate 45,510,940, forward strand.
TCAGGAATTCTATGATGAACAAAAACTGAATGGATGAGGATATACAGTATAACCACCATTAAACTTTTATTACAGACAAGAAAAGCTTGATCTTACTGTATGTGTAAATTATTTCAAGAGAAATATATGTACACAGATCCCGAGCTCATTGGAAAAAGGACAAGATAAAATTATGCTAATCATTTTCAGATTCTGTTTGTAGTTGTGTTTTTCAGCTATGATAATTATAATTAGGCATTAGGGAAATAAAAACGGGGATTCTTTTTTTGAAAGTTGTATTTATATTACTGTAGAAACTTCTCTTAGATATTATAATGTGATAAGTTATTATCATTAACGTTAAGCTATACATTATTATAGTATATAATATACAAATAGTCCTAGAGATATGAATGGTCACTTAACGGCTTAACGGCTATTTGAAATTATTAGAAATCCCTCAAAAGCTACTTACAACCCTGTTTTGAAGTTATGGTTGTTGTAACCTCTGCAGTCACCCTTACAATTGATCACAGAAATGCTGGAGTGCCCCTATCTTCACTCCCCTGATCCCACGCTGCTGGGTCCCTGCAGGCCTTGGGTCTATTCCCCACATTCCTATTACCCAATGCACATTTACCTTTTGAAGATATCCAGACTTCATGATGGGGAAGGAGTTCAGGTCAATGGCACAGCTCGTGGCGGTCGATTTGCCCCGGTTGACTTGCCCCAGCTGTCTCATCATGGCTGACTCTCTATGGCCGGCTCATCACAGGACAACTCACTGGAGGACAATTCAATGGGGGATAACTCAAGAGAAGGCCAACTAGAATTGCAACTCACCGCAGCCCTGAGTACTAACTTGAGTGGGTTTAAACCTAAAGCAAGACAAGACCCTCTTAAATTGTCCCTCTCTTGAGTTATCCTATATTGAATTGTTATGCAGTAAATTGTTCCATGGTGAGTTGGCTGTGGTGAGTCGGATGGGACAAGATGGCTGGGACAAATAGGCCATGTCGAGTTGACCTAAACTTTACCTGGGCCATGTGGCTAATTTCCAATCATTTTCAGCAGCTCCGCAATTATTTGTCCCTCATCTACATAGCAATCATCATCCAAGAAGTGGATGCTGTTTGGGTGGAATTGCAGGCACACTGAAAATGATGGTTGCGTCCAGAAGGCAGCCACACAGCCAGGGATATGTGGCCTGCCCTCCATCCCCAAAATGAGTCTGGAGAACTTCAAAAGGTAAATTAGGAGGAAAGTGTGGGGCTCAGTGGGGTTGGAATCAGGCTTAAGGTCTGCAAGGAAGTGGTGGAAGGGTGAAAGGGCCTTAGGGACCCAGTGTGAAAGAGAAAGTCCTGCAGAAACCTGGTGGAAGAGGGAAAGGCCTGCAGGGGCCAAGGGATAGGAAGCAGAGTATGGGGTGTCTCAGGTATGGGGGAGATCTGGAGCAGGAGGAGCTGGGGCTCAGTTCTAAGTAGACTCCTAAAGCACTCTGTGCTCTGCTTAACAACTTGCACATTTCTTTAATGGCTGCGTCAGAGAGAGAAGGGGATGGAGTCATTAAGTGAGACTATCTCACTTAATGGCCATCACCACTTGTGACTGTAAAAGGTAAAGTCCATATCTTGAGGAATATCTATGATATAGTAATGATAAAACACGTATTTGTGTTTTATTGGTCCAGGTTATCGGTCCAGCCATTTTATGTATCTGATGAAGTGAGCTGTAGTTCACAAAAGCCTTTGCCTTTTAATAAAATTATTAGCCAGAAAGGATACTATAACACTCCTGAGTTCTTGCTATCATAATATGTCACAACTTTCCACCTTTAATCTAATTAATTATATGTTTTTCTTTAGATATAAATATGAGCATTGAAGTAAGACATTGTTGGGAAACTGAGCCTTCTACAGCCATACTTGCTTCCGTTTCCTTTGAGACCAATTAAACATGTTGATGCTCCAAATCATAAGTACTCTGGCCTAGTGGAATTATATAGTTCACTCAAGAGTTTTGCAGATGAGAGAGAGGGAGGGAGAGGGAGAGGGAGAGAGAGGGAGAGGGAGAGAGAAAGAGAGATTCACTGATACATTCTAGAAGAGGAACAATTTGAACTGATTGGCCTTTTAATCAAAGAGTTATAAAATTGCATATAAAATAGGGGAGTCCTTTCATGAACATTTTCAACTTGCTGCCTATCGCATAACCTTAGGATTCTAATAAGTATATTTTTTTTAAAGATGTACAGGTATTCCTTGACTTACAACTGGTCACTTAGCAACTGTTCAAGACCCCAAAGCGACTTCCAGCCTGGTTCAGTTAGGGCTGCTCTAACCCCTATGATCATTCGCCCTTACAGTTGTCTGCAGGAATGCTTAAGTGCCCCCTCACCTACAAATCCCCTGCTGCCCATACCACTAGGCCTCATTCCCTCCTCCCCACCCTCCATTACTCATTGCACACTTACCTTTCAAAGATCTCTGGGACTCCAAGGACTCATGTTGGGGAAGAAGGAGGCAAACCGCTGCACCCCTTGGTGTCCCTGGGCCATGTGGTGTGGTCCCCGAAGTGGCTGCCATCTTCAGAGTGGCTAAAATTCATTGCAGCCACTTCTATGATGAAGCCATGTAGGCCAGGGATGCTGAGGGATGGGAGCTACCATTCCCCCTTCTCTAACACAAGCTCTGGAAGGGTCACAATTCATTGTGGCTGCTCTACAAGTGGCATCTTCTTCTGGGATGAAGCACTTGTCCCAGGGACACTGAGGGACAGAACACCCTGCCTCATTCCCCTCACTCCCCGTCCCCAGTGCAAGCTCTGGAGGTCCAGAGATCCTCAGAAAGTAAGTGCATGATGGCTGATGGGAGGTGAGGTGGAAAAAAGGATATAAGACCCAGTAGGTGGGAAGCAGGCACATGGTCTGTGGGATCCGGGGTGGGGTGGGGGAAGAGCATATGTTGTTTCGGAAAGGAGAGCAGGCCTGGGAGGCCCAACGCAGGTGGGTTTTGGCCTGTACTAGGCGTCCCAGGCCCTCTCCCTCCCCTGTGGTATCCAGTGCTCTGCTTAACAACTTGTGCGGTCATCAAATGGCCGCATCACAGAGAACTGGGGTGGAGGTTGTTAAGTGATATGAATGATCATATGGTCACTTTGCTTAATGACCATCACAATTTGCAACTATAATGGACAGGCTCAATTACAGTTGTGAGTTGAGGAATACCTGTAAATAAGATAAGTTTTTATTCATTGTTAATATTGATAGTGGCTATTTTTAGACAAGTTAAATTTTCCATTCACTGAAAGCTAGACATTATTCCAGATACTACCGAGAACATTAATTTACACCTTAATCCTATGTTGATCATTTAGAATTGCATAATCTGCAAAAACCTAAAAACTTCATGTTTATAACTAAATACAATGTCTTTAGTATTGAAAATTTCACATGTCCCTGGATAAATTTATATTGCAACTTTGGCTTAAATGAGTGTCATATTCTTAAATGTTTCATCAGTTTTCTCACACATTTATGCGAGTAATATGTTTAATTTAAAAAGCTAGAACTTTGAGTTTTGGGATAAGTATTTGACCCTAAACTTTCAGTTCACACCACTAGTGTAGCTGGTATGTTGTTTTCTGTGAAATATATAAATCACAGTGACTTTAAACTTTTTTTTTATAGCCCTACCTGAACCTATTCTTCCATCCCTCCAAAAAAAATACCCAGTAAGTGCTTCTTATAAATTACTACATAATATGTTTATTGAAATGATTACCTTCCACATGAATGTTGCTGTTACTTTGGGATAATGACAAAATATGCCTCTGACCATGTTTGTTAGAACTTCACAATGTTCTACATGTGTATAGAAAGTTCTCCTGCAGACTGACTCATTCACCCTTTTTAAATACAAATCAAATTTTAAAAGTCAATTCTAATTATGATCTTTGGCTGAGAAATAAGAACTATTGTATTTATTTCTCTTAAGTTGTATGCACATCTCTTTTGTTAGCTGGTGGAAAAGGCAATACTGACTGACTGGATTTCTCTTCCTGCAATGTCTTATGCCCTATCAGATCTATTCCATAGGTTTGGAGAATCTCCCTGAGAAGATTGGGGAGGCATGTGTTGGGAGACGAATAATTGGATATAGACCCATGAATCTGGATTGTTATTTTGTGTTTAGAACTGCAGCATATTGCCTTATGAATTGAATTGAATACTTATTAGACACACAAGGAATTTGTCTCCAGTGCAAAAGCTCTCAGTGTACATGCAAGGCAAAGGAATAATGATAATCATAATAATAATAATATAAAAAATAAGAGTGGGGAGTGAAGAAGATAATAAGAAAGATTAATAATAATACTACAGTCATACTACCTGGGATCCATTCTGCATGGCAGTACTGTGTTATCTCGCCTTTTCCTGATGGTCATCGACCTTTTAATGTTTTATTATATTCAGTTTGAATTTATTTCCATAATGATTTTTTGCTCGGCTTCTGCCTGATTATTATTTAAAGTCTCTTATTGCAGAGATGGTATTGATAAATTATTATGCTAAATATACCAAAACATTGATATAATAGAAAGAAGTAAACTAGCATGCAGGATACTAAGAGCAAAGAGAATGATTAAGAGATGGCAGTTGCATAGAAAATGTAGAAGCAATCTAAAACTAACTCTGCTCCTCTTACATCAAAATAGCTAATTAAAATTTCCTGATTTCAGAATCATGTTTGGTAAAGTAAGAGATACATAGTAAGGTCACTCACTTAATTTTATTTTATAAAATTGCTATTGAAGTAAAAACTTGAACAAAATTTTTCATTGAAATTAATATATAGTGTAAAGGTTTTTGATATTTAAATCTTTAATTATTAAGGTTCACAATATTGGAATATTTCTATTTTCAGTTATGTTGAATCATTAAAAAATCCACACTATATATGTTTATAATCTCAGTGGAAAAATGCTTTTTAAAATGCTGGACATGCACAGTTATGTATCTAAAACAAGTATCTGCACATTTTAAAATGTTTGTAAAGATCAGTGGAAAACTTTTTGACATAGCAGCATTTTAAACAAGTAGTTTTAGCTGAGGTGTGAGAATATCAAGTCTTAAAGTAATATTTAAGATCAACAAAACAACATTTGATTTAACAATTGCAGTTTGCAGTTATACATGTCTTTCTACATAAATATTTTCATAGTGCAATACATTTGAAATGGCATTATGTCACCTGTTTGTCAATTCACACTGCTTATTAAATTGTAAGGATTACATTGCTTTGGATATAGTTCAGAATAGATTATTTGGATTATGCAGAAGTATGAAAGTGGCACCTTTGATTCATTAAAACAACCATGTCATTTTCCAGACTTACGTCTCTGCTGCAGAAGCCACACACTTCTGGAATCAAATGTGGCTGCTTTATACAATGTTGGGTTTGTGTTTACATAGTTTTGAACCAAATCCAAAGCATTGCACAACCATAATAACTTGACTGCTTTAAATATAGTTTATTTTGGATATTTAACTTGGATCAATCTGCCGACAGGATAGGACTTTCAAAATTAATCCTACTGCAAGGATGGAGAGCTGTTATCAGTATAAGTACCAATTAAAGCTAGATGCTATCTTACTGGGCATTTTTCAATGTTAGATAGAATCCAGATAGTGTATGCCCTCAAGAAAATATCTCAGAGGCATTAGTTGCTAATGCATCATTGTGTTAAAATTAACATTTAGATCTACTTAGAACTGAGTTTAAAATTCTGTTCAAAATCACAGGAAGGAGCACTACCTGAAAACAGCTTCCATAGGCATGTTTAACCAGAAATAAATAAAGCAGCAATTGCCGATAATAGCTCTATTTCAGAAGCAATTTATGGCTGTACTATTATACACATCTGCTGAGATGTACATTTTAAAATTCAGAAGAACAGCCCTTTTGAAGTAAAATATATAACAAATTGACCCAGGAAGAAGTAAAGGAGCTTAACATCCAGTATATTTTGTATATTTATTAAGGGGTAAAGTAGTGTGAAAATATTGCTTAGTTGCAGAAATCATGATAGTACCCTGAAGTAAGCAAATGTTCCCAAGGACTTTTTTGTTGCAAGGTGCCTGGAAATGACCAGATGCCAGAGCACCTGGGAGCAAACCACAGAGGAAGCAGAATCAAAGGTAAGGGACTTGCTGCATCAGATGCTATGTGGGACACTTTGGGGAATTGCAAATGCCAGATTAGGTAAAGACTGAATACTTTAACCCATTGGATAAATTTAGTTTTCATTGTCCATAATCTGGCAAGATTACTGAATAATCAGTGTTTATTTAAATGATTTGGCCTTGTATGTGGTTTTTTTTTGGTTTATATTTTCTCCTTAATGCATTCATTGGCATTTCCTGGGATAGTTTTCATATTGCTCCATTTTTGAGGACACAGTACAGTTTTTTAAAAAAAAAGCTTTAAAATTGTAAGCCGCCCAGATATCTGTGGTAAGATGGGCGGCCAATAAATTAAATAATAAAGAAAGAAAGAAAGCTTGATTGAATCATTTTGCATTAATAACTATAGACATTCCTGTTGTCTCTGTAGTACTCACTGTATACTCCCATGTTAGTCAACATAATTAGATTAGAATATCTGGTGTTTTCAGCAACAAAAAGAAGGAATGAATAATGTCTTTTGGCCAAGGATATGGCCTTTTGTTTTTTGTTTTTTTTTTAAAAAATGGCATTTTTAGATACTCAGAATTAAACAAGCATAATAGCAATTTGGAGAGTTTTTTTGGCTGCTGCACTGTTATGAACTACAGAAATCTTTGAAAAAGAGTTAGATACTGCAAGCAAGAGTGAAATGGTCCATTCAACCAATTTGAAGTTATCTGTTTAGATCAGCCCAATTTGGGCGTTCCAAATGGGATTTCCTTATGAGCATTCCCAGGAATATCCCTTACCTTCCCCACATCAATGTTACTCAAACTACATTAACTCTTTCCATTTACATACAGTACATAAGATAGATTTATTGAGGAGAGGGCAAGCTTATGTGTGATTGTTTTTGCCCACATGGAATTCAGTCACCTGAAAACTGAATAGAGCTGCATATTTCTGGTTTCTGATGTCTTCAGGATGAATTGCTGTTTGATGAACAGAAGTACAGTGATTTAGTATAAGGGTAAGATGACTTAAGGAGGAGGGATTTAGATGCATTGAACTAGATTATAGTTACCGCACTAGGAGAAAGAAATGTCAGAGGACATTTGGTGGACCATTTCAGGGGAAAGAAGGTTGCAAGTGTCAGTTTCATCTTTTGGTCTGGGGAATCTTGGCTTAAACTGTTGGTAAACACCAAATTTATATGTCTCAAAAATGCTTTTCCAGGAGGCAACTGAACTTTTTTTTTTCTTTGAAGACGTTTCACTTTTCATCCAAGAAGCTTTTTCAGCTCTTGACAGGATAGTGGGGAATAGAAGAGCTGAAGAAGCTTCTTGGATGAGAAGCGAAATGTCTTCAAAGAAAAAAACAAAAAAGCCAAGTTGCCTCCTGGAAAAGCACTTTTGGGACAACCGTGACCGGGATGACTGAGAATCTCTACAGTCTTCTACCAAATTTATATGGACAAGACCATGCTTAGCTGAGACTTTGAGGGGATGAGTAGGTTTGTGTTACCAGGACCTGATTGGGCAGCTAATATTGCTAAGAACGGCGCTCCTGGATTTCAGATTAATAGCAGTTTCAGTGGGAAATGGAGACGCTGTGGTTGACTTTCAAAGACGTATTTGTAGCCAGGGACTCTGCTGCTAATATGTTTAATTTAGCCATGCCTTTATGTTAATTTAGGATTTTGTTTAGCTATAGTTCCAGTTTCCGGCACTCTTGCATGCATGAAACCAAGCTGGCCGGCATGCCAGAACCCAGAAGAGTAACGGGGGACTGCTTGCGTGCCCGGAGAGATGGCTCTGCGTGCCACTTCCGGCATGTGTGCCATAGGTTCACCATCATGGGTCTAGGGATTGTGCTATTACGCTGATTACCTTGCTATGTGGGATAGTTTCCTGGGCTCTGGACTTGATGCCAACACTGGTTTGGAGTTCTCTTACCTGTTACTGCTGGGAAATTCCAGTTTTCATATATTGAGGGTTGGATCCAAGAGAGTCCAGGTTTTTGTAATAATCATAATAAAATAATAAAATAAAATCTTATCTCAAGTACAAGTTAACCTGACATGCATATATACTTATTTGTAAACTTCTGGGAGTCTTAGATTTGTGTTGGTTCAGATTTATTTTGTTGTGGTAAATCTAGAGAAAAAGCAGATCTGAGTCTAAAATATGAGCTATTTTGATCAGGTGAAATTTCTGATTAAGTTCTATGAATTGTCACACAAATTATTTCTTCCCCTGTTTTGCACAAGTGCATCTTTAGCAGTTACACAATTATGAGTCCTTTGAGGTTATGGCTTTATGTTATAACTACCCCCCTCCCCTAGCTTATCAAGTGAAATGTTCTTAATTTGACTGTATTGTATGCCTCCTTTAGATAGGCATTTAACTAAATGCATTTGCATTTTAGAAAATTACAAATGAAGGCAAATTTATATTCAGGCATGGCTAATTGCTGGCATGATTAGTGATATGTCAGAACTCACAGGGTGAATTTGGGCAGTAATTCCCTCAGTGCAGCCCATGTTACTGTTTTATTATGGAAATAAAAGGTGGTAGCTGCATTTACACAAGCCTTTGGAAGAGGTACAGTGCAATCTAATGCAAAACAAATTACAATTTCCCTACACTTCCTTGACTTGTATTTTATAACAACCGTGAGTATCTAAAGAACACTTCTTACTACACCCGTTTCTTAAAAAGTGGCAAGGCAAATCCTTCTGAATCCCGCTAGAAGAAAATATTCCTCTCACTACCACATAGCAACCTGCATCATTTATAAATTTGGAGATTCATAAAATGGTCTGTTTAATTCTTCTGAAACTGACAGAATTTATGTCTCTGACTTACATAATCTAAGTGTGTAGTTCTTTTTTTATACAGTGTTCTATCAATTTTCCCTGAGGAGCCTCAGTTACACTATTTTGTGGGGCAAATTAGAAATGGGATTATTTGCATTTTTTAGAATGCAAACTGGCACAAAATGCAAGGAGACTCATGAAGGTTTCCTGTATATATTAAAGGAGATTTATTTTTCCAGCCACCACAGTAGAAGAAACTGTTCAGCTTTCACTTTCTGCTGCTCTTATCTTGATAATTATCAGCTTTAAGAACAGCTGCTGTATCCATTGTTTAAAACGTGTGTGGGTGTGTATGTATGTATGTATGTATGCATGCATGTATGTATGTATATGCATGCATTTAGCATCATGTACTTTCTCCTTGAGCTTGGATACTTTGTCTTATATATTTTTCTTTACTGTATCTTTCTGAAGTTCATGATGATTTTTCCAAAGTTATTGGGCAAACCCACAATTTTTCAATTTTAACTGGGTTCATAAAACCCTCACTGGTGACATGTTATATCTTTTTACCACTTGGCAGAATAATATAAATAAATGGCTGTTGCCAAAACGATCAGTTGTTAACCTAACATATTATAGATAATTTAATGTTAATCGCCAAGCAGGAAGTAAAAGTTTATGAATCATTGCAAGGTCATCAATTTGGTGTTGTATTCTTACCTCAGAATGGCATGGGATAGTGAAAGGAATAGCTCTAAAGTGGAGCAAAAAGGTTGTTTATATTAAAGCAAAAAAGATGTTTTCAAATTTAGTTATCTTCTTCCTTTGTTGGCCTTGGCTTTGTCACTCCTTGCTGTAGTACATTGAGACTAGTGAAGAACCTTTCAGAGCTGTCCTTTACCTCTAGTATGCAATGTAATTGATTATAACATTATTTAGTATAGTATAGCCTTTAGTGTCATTGTACATCATGTATACAACGAAATTGGTTTTAGCCTTACTGGTGCAATCCATGTCAAAAAATACAAACAACATAAATAGTATAAAGAATAATCCCTATGCAAGTAATTAGGGGAAAAAGAAAGAAAAAGAAAAACTAGTCATACATTTCTGTGTGTGCTTGGAGTGATTGTGGTTGTGTTTAAGCGTCTGACAGCCCAAGGATAGAAACTATTTTTAAACCTATTTGTTCGGCTGGCTATGCTTCGATGTCTTCTGCCCGATGATAGAAGTGCGAAGAGACATTGACCTGGGTGTGAATCATCTCTGAGTCTCTTCCTTAGTCTGCTAAAGCAGCAAGACCTGGTGATGTCATCCAGTGGTGTTTAAGTAACTATTTAAGTAATTATTTAAGTAACTGCTTAATTTTTCAGTTCAGCTGAAACAGTTGTTATGAACATTTGATAACAACTTTGATTTGTTACATGCAAATGAACCAGAATGGTAAAGTCTAGAATTGATTCTTCCTATCGCTATCTTTTTTCAGAAAAGTTTATTTGAGGTGTAAGGTTTAATACAGGATTGGTGATCGCAGGTGAAACATTAGATTGCTCAATCAAAATAAAAATGCATTTATTGTCTGGGATACATATACGGGTAGCTATATGGCACAGGACCAGATTTTCTTTTCATTTATTTATATATTTAATTTCTATAGCCGCTCAACTTAACCAAGGGATTCTGAGCAGGACCACATCTCCGTAAGGACCCCTATCTGTCCTACCAGGTCAGATAGGGTGATCATGTTCCTACTCCTTCCCTTACACAATGTCATCTTATGGGAAGTGGGCCTTTTCCATGGCAGCCCCAGCCCTGTGGAACATCCTTCCCCCTGAGGTTTGGCAGGTCTGTGGCATCTGAGCCTTCCAAAAAGCATTTAGGATCTGACTTTTCCCCAAGCATTGGAATACGGTGAAGTGGAAGAGAGGATTTAACAAGGAATTGCATGTGGAAGCTTAATTTTGGTGCTAGATTTTTTAATGTATATTGTTTTAATACATATATGCATTATTTGTTTTTATTATTGATGTTTTAATTATTGATTGGGAACCACCCAGAGTTTGATATAAGATGGGCGGCTACATAAATGTTTCAAATAAATATTAAAACTTTAACTACCCAATACAGAAATTAAATATTGCGGGGAATATTACCTCTTCCCTGTATTTCCGTTATCCATGTTTTAAGTGTATTATTTAGTTTTATTCAAATCAGAAAACAGGATATTAAAAGTTTTCATTTTAATGTAGTTTGTCAGAAAAGTTAACTAAAGTAAAATCAATAAACAAGCCATCATCACTCTCTAGAAATATTTGCCATTTGAATCCTACTGCTCTGCAGAGAAACTCAGGTGTGCATATATGAAGATTTCTTGTTCAGGTGGATGCTGGGTTGTATTCCAGCATTTTGTTCTCCTGTTTCATTTTAAGGGACATTTTTAGTTACCTGGCAGCATGACAAACCTTTTTCCTTACTTGCTATAAATCAGCAAAAGAATACAATTAAATGTGTACAATTTTCTTTGCATTAGAAATAACTTAGGTTGGCAGTAAAGCTCAAATGCCTGAAGATTTGGGAAAGTTATAAATGGCAGGATGATAACCAAAACCAACTAAATGCTGGTATTCCAGAACTTTCAGAAATCTTTCAACTTCTCTCTTGCACAGACTTCGTACTTTTTTCCACAGTATTGTGTAATATGAAGATGAGAAAAGAAGCAGGCAAAAACATGCTCAAAACTATTAATATTTATTTTGTAGATGAGAGGCTTGCATATTGAATTTTTAAGAGTCTGATCAAATTGGCATATTAGCTAAAGTAAGAGTTCTATATGTGAGTAGAACTTGTCTGTATGTCAGATGAATGTTTATTTTTGAAAATATCTGAACAGATTATAGACAACATCACATTTTGGTCCATAAATAGAACTTTAACTTCTATTTTTGTTTCTTTGTCTTTACAGGAATCTTTTGATCCTACTATGCAGCTGCATCTTGTGCATCGAGCACCATGCACCATCCCTCCTTACATTTCAAAAAACCAATCTACACTTGGAGATCTGTTGCTAGGCTTCCTGAAATACTATGCTACAGAATTTGAGTGAGTGATCAACTTTTCATTCTGCTCTGGTTGCAGTTTATATAGAAGAGTTCCAATTCCTCTCTATTTTCATTTAAGGAGCAAGGGGTTCCTTTTAGGTAGCTTGTTTATAATGGTAAAAGAGAGGTTTATAGAGATAAGCTAAACGCTTGCATGTACAGGTGGGCTGAAAATGTACGACATAATCTACTAGTTAGATCTGGCAATCTCTGGTTCAGATGTCTATGGAGATTCTCAATCACCCAGGTCATGGTTGTCTGAAAGGTGCTTTTTCAAGAGGCAACTGGACTTTTTTTTCTTTGAAGATTTTTGGCTTCTCAGAGCTGAAGAAGCTTCTTGGATAAGAAGTGAAATGTCTTCAAAGAAAAACAAAGTCCAGTTGCCTCTTGAAAAAGCATCTATGGGTACAAGCCTTATTTAAAGGAGCTCTGTTGCACATCAACACCAATTCAAGCAGATGGTAGTGATGGTAACATAATTATTTGGTAGTATTATCTTCATCATCGCTATGTTATCCTTCTTTCCTACATCTAGAGAGATACTATATTTTCTCCTGAAAGTTTAAGATGGAACCATTAGGATCCGTATCTTTCTCTCTGGCACTGTGACACTGGAGTTTGTTTTTTCCTTTAAGGGTACCTTATTTTGTTTCGGAGCTCTGTGCTTCTCACTGCTGTTCAACACCAAGCGCCATTTCTTAATTCACAAGGCAGTTTTCAGTGAAAGGATTCATAGGAGTCCTCTCCATCATTGACACTTAATATGTGGATTTCAGCTCCCAAGATTCCCCAGTCAGCATGGCCATCATTAAGAATCCCTGAACATAGTTTGTACCGTGTTTTCCCGAAAATAAGACTGGGTCTTATATTAATTTTTGCTCCAAAGGACGCATTAGGGCTTATTCTGGTTAGGTCTTATTTTGGGGGAAATACGGTACTAAATGCATGCATCTGGCTGACAACCTTAACTGGGTCTTATTTTGGGGGTAGGACTGATCATGATCCTGAAAAATCATGCTAGGTCTTATTTTTGGGGAAACAGGGTGGATGTTGAGAACACTTAAATTAATCAATGCTGTTTCAGAACAAAGTTGCTGCCTGATGTTGCTATGCATTTAGTTAATTGTGATCTCTTCATGGTGATTTGGCCTTTGGTTAAGTTTGCAGTATGTAAGCCTGAACTGTTTGGCAAGATTAAAAATAACATCATAGCAAAACTGGAACTAATTGTACAATGGCATCCGTAAAATACAAAGTAAAACACTGAAGCATGATGGTTTAATTTTGCTCTCGTTTTGTATTTGAATCAAGTTACATGAGCCATGTTTCTGCTGAGTTACATGTGGGTGTCTGGAACAAAAAATGTTTCTAGTTCACTGCCATTCTTTTTATTGCCTGTAAATAAATTCTGGAGAATAGTGTGGGAAGTGACAAGTGTTTTCAAGGCTAGCTGTAAGTTTATAAACTTCTTGGAATTTGTAACATTCCTCTGTGCTTTGCATAGGTGATAGGAAAATTATGAGTTGTGTCCCCTACAAGGATTTTGATCGAATTTGAAGGAAACAGATATGTTGAAGTATAGACAGGAAACACAGTCTTTGTGGTGCTCCAGTTTCTGGAGAAGTCAGGAGGGCAGAGCATGTGCTGCATGAGGTTAACAGAAAGTGCCCAGATCCAGGCAGGGCATTCTTCAGAGCTGGGATGAGTTACAGTAGCTGCTGGTAAAATTAGCAGACATGCTTGGCCATTTCAAGCCTGACAGCTGGCCAGCCTACAGCCCAGACAGGACAATTACTGATGCCACATCTGTATAGGAGAAAATACTTTCTACCTCGTATACAGAGATACCCCAACCCTTCCCTGTGTTAGTGGGATAGCAAAGTTTTTATGCTTTTAAAACTGATCCAGAAATTGCTGGACCAAGGCTAAGAAAACAAGTGGCTGGCAACAACCTGGGACACATGGATTAAAATCTGGAATTTCCAGGAAAAAACCTAACTCGGAAAAACTAGAACACATGCTTTTGAAGGAATTAGGGAGGCATTTGTATTAGATATTGGTGTTTCATTTCTGTCTGCAAGTACACCAATAGTGTGTATTGCAATGTATCATACATATCTTGGGTTGTGTTTGAGGAAATAGGTACCTTTTGTGATTTTAAAACAATAACCTGAAATTTCACTCTGTTCTTTTTCAAGTGAGTTTTTTATTTGTAATTCATCAGCTTGTGCTCTGCTTGGAGCATTGTACCTTTTATGAAATTGGGCTATCTCCCAAGGAAGGGCCAAAACACTTTTTACACTTAATTCCATATGAACGGGAAGAGGCACTATTGGAATTTTTTCTTTTTTCATTTTCAAAGTCTGGAGTCTATGTCTGGTGGGGTACTTATTGGAAGATACATGATGGCAGCAGGATCTGCCATGTTGCACTATTCCAAAACAGTGAATAGACTCCCACGTGAAGATTCAGAGGGTTTCTAAGACCTCTGGGCATCTACCTTTGGGGTTTAAGTTTTTATTTTTAAAACAAAAGTATTGTCTTGTGCCTTGCACACACAGGTATAGGCATATTTTCTTTTCTGTTTTCTAAACATTTCTAAACTTGTTTAACGAAGATAATAGAGGCTTGCTTGTTGTTTTTATTTCTAGCTTCTGGTCTTAGATTAGAATAGGAGGGGATGCTTTAGAGATCTGCTGGGATCTTACTGGGAAGAAATGTTTACCTGCCTACCATTAGAAAACTTCCTGAGGGACAACTTATCACATTCCGAAATTGTTGTGCATCCAGGGCATCCAGTCCAGCCACCTCAGTATGACTCACTGACTGCTTCAGTTAAAGAAAATAGGATGCTTAATTGATTATATAGAGGCCTTTGATTCAATCATAAGGTGAGGACTGCACTTAGAAAAAAGGGAATCCCAGAATATCTCATTCTCCTCCTGAGGAATTCAGGACTAAGAGCCAGTTCTCCCCTCCCCTAGTCCGATGGAATTTTAATTCAGCAGCCTTATACATGATTTACTTCCTCTTCCTGGACCCAACAATCATATTTCTCTTTCTAAGGGACACAGATAGGAACTTGTGTTAAAGTCCAACTTTGGAGGATGGTAGTCCGCTCTAATATTTAAAAATCATTTCCCAATGGCTTTTACATGACAATTTACATAACACGTTTGATTCAAACCTTTTAGACAACTATTTTCCCTTTCTGTTTGCTAGTTGGAACAATCAGATGATTTCAGTTCGTGAAGGCAAAGCTATTCCAAGACCGGATGGTATTGAATGGAGAAACAAATTCATTTGCATAGAAGGTAAACCCTACATCCTTGTCATAGTTTATGTTTTCTAAAACTATAAATTCTCTGCTGGTATAAAGTCATTTTTTAGTTTTTTATTTTTTATTTTTTTGTAATTATTCTTATTTTTAGTTTTGCTTCCGGGTGAGCATAGCTCACTCTGAGATTCATGGGCATTACATCAAGGGTGAGACAAGATTTTGCACCTTTTTTTCTTTTTGGTGCCTTGATTGTAGGCAACTGCATGGACTAGTCCTTAAAGTTTTCTTGGCATGGTCTTATTTCAGAAGTGCTTTGCCATTGCCTCCTTCCTAGGGGTAAGAGAGGGTGACTGGGCCCAGCTGGTTTATGCTTAAGGCAGGATTAGAACTCATGGTCCCTCCAAATTCCTAGACTGATGCCTTAACCTCTATACCAAGTGGCTCCTTTGTGCCTTTGTTGTACTTTAATTTGCTTGATTTAAACTGCCCAAAATGGAAAAATTGGGAATGTTTGTAGAGAAGTGTTAAGAGTAATATATAGGTCCTAGACTGCCATTATATGGACATGGTATGAGGAACCTCAGGCTTATATATTCTTTCCCTGTGTGTGATTAGGAATTTAGTATTTAGTATTTTAGTATTTTGATTTGTGGAAACCACTGTTTATCATTTTATTAAACAGGCTAATTATATTCCTCTCTGTTAATTTGTTTTAAATAATAATAATGTATTTATCCAAAATAAAAACAGCCCTTCACTGAAGTAATTTAGAAGCAATATATAACACATGCCAAATTTTGATGTGGGAAGAGAACATTCTGGAAAACTCTGGAATGCCCCCCTTTTCTCCAGACAATATTGAATCATCTTACAATTCCAAGGGTGGTTTCAGGAACTTAATCCTCCAAACCAGAAGCATGTTCAGAACACCCCAAATTGTTCCAATTTCAGAGGTTTTACTTCTTGAAATCACCAAGACATTCCCAGAAAGCACAGAATGGGACGAGGTTCAGCATTGTTCCAAGGGATATTGAATTGACCATGGCACTGCTGGTTATAAATAATTTCTGAAGAACTTTCAGGAAAGCCATGTTTTCATCTATTTATAGAAGGTCTTATGGGTGGGAGCTATATATTCCTATCAAGTTGTACAGCACTCTTTAAATGTGGTTTCATTTTTACCCTGCTTTCAACTGTTGAAGTGGGGAATTTTTTGCTAGAAATGTCTTTTTAATAATAAACTAGCAAAAAAATATTCTAAATGTATATTAATTAAAATTCTTCCTTTAGGGATAGATGTAATCAAGGGATATGTAATCAGTTAATAAAATGCACTGAAAAAGATTATTTTGACCTTTCCTTGCAAAATAAATTAAATTTAAAAACAGCATTGTGAAAATAGTTTCAAATAATGTCAATTATTCCAACAGGATTTTCCATAGGTGTATAGTTATAGAACTGCTTTTTTATACATATACATATATAGATAGATAAATTGATATGTAAATATAAATAAAATAATATATAATTCAATTTTTCCAGAACCTTTTGATAGAACAAATACTGCTAGAGCAGTACATGAAAAACAGAAGTTTGACATTATCATAGATGAATTTCAAAAGGTAAAAGTACATACAATCTAATAAAAGGTTTTATTTAAGTTATTTGTGTGTTAACAATTGTTCCAAGAAAAAAAAATGTCTGTAATAGGCACAATGTATATATCTATTCTCTTCATTTTTTAAGACTTTGCTTTTCTGAAATGCAACTTGTATTTCCCAATATATCTAACAAATGCCTTTCAGTGTTGAAGTTTTCT
Organism: Ptyas mucosa; assembly: GCA_012654045.1. NCBI lineage: Eukaryota > Metazoa > Chordata > Lepidosauria > Squamata > Colubridae > Ptyas > Ptyas mucosa. The sequence continues at coordinate 45,528,103 of WNWU01000002.1, forward strand.
TTCAATATGGTAGTTTTATAGCAAACAGTTATCTTCAGAGGTCAAAAAAAATTATGCCAATTAATCCAAAAGTAGCCCAAAATTCTCTGGATTGTGGCGTCGTTATTTTAGCTGTAAGCCTGTCTCAGTAAATTCCTCTGTAATATACTTTGTTTTTCCTTGGATTGACTCTTAAGAATTGGTTAAGTAGTTACTTTGGCATCTTGTTTGGCTATAGATTAATTTTTATTTATAAAGCGAAGAAATGTGTGAAGGGCTGACAATGAAGAATTCATTCTGTCAATAGTCAGTCAGTCAGTCAAGATCTTGCCTTTTGTTCATATTCCTCTTTTCCCCTGTGTTCAGTGGGCTGAGTAAAAAATGACTGACCCAAGTCACCCAAGACATCTTATGGTTGGACTTGAAGCGGAGTCTTCCTGTTGCCAGGATTAGGGTTAGGCAATAAGTGATATCACCCCTTAAAATCTCAATTTCTAAGTTGAAGTAATTTTTCCTGTGCAATTCTGAATCCATAGAACTGAAAAGTTCTTTGTTTTTGAATTACATTACAGTTATAATTTAATTACAAAACTACATTTTGTATCTCTTTTGATTGACTGTAATCCATTTTGGGAAGATAATTGTAGGGCAGAGCAGAAAGCTATAATATATTTTTAAAATCCCCTTTCCTGCCTTTTAAAAGTAGTCTAATACATCATGAAATTTTGCTTCTCAGAAATTATGACTTTTTATTAAAGGAAACATTTAATGCATTTTTATATGTCTTTATTATTATTCTGAGTACTAATATTCTTTTGATGTTGTAGTATGATTTTAAAAGTATGGCTATACTGTACTAACATAATTGTATGATCTGTTCTATCCCATAGTCATGGCAAAGGCTGAGAGACAGGAAAGATTTGAACTGTATACTACCTGTAAGAGGAATTATACAAAAAAGATGATTGGTCTCACTAACTGGACTTTTCTGAAATACAGCATATAAATACATGAAATGCCCGGGATGTGATTTTTCTCCCTTCCCTGCTGCACTTTTTTTAAGAAGATATTTTTCTTTCAGGTTTTTGGTAGGAAAATTTTTTGTAAGAATTCAAAGAAGATTGCAACCTCTATGACATTAAATCAATTTGAACACTGGCTTCTGGAATTATTAAATCAGTGACCAATAAAGAAACTACTGCTGTAATACGAATTTTGCAAAATCTGTTGCAGTTTGATTTCATGTTACTATGTATTGTAGTAGTTTATGCATCCACACTAAATACTGAAACAGAAAGATGAATGTATGACAGCCAGCAGTGATAATAAAAAATATAATGGTGTACTTTTCCATAAGAGTAAGTACAAGCCAGTAGGCTCTGCTTTACAACTACTAATTATAATATGCACTTTAGCTCATTCCCATTTTAATACCATAGTAATAAACACCAGCTTTTAAGCAATATTAACAACTTGGTCCTGATTATTCATATAGATCCAGGCTGATTCTCACTGAAATCATGACTTGTATCTGGCCTATGCTAATTGCATACAAGAATCTATTTTATTAGATGCTGCTGTATACAAGAACAAAAATCTTCACAAAGAAAAGTAAATATTGAGAAAAATATATTTTTTTATTTTGATTTGATTTGATATTTCCCAAATATGCAGAATTTTATCACAGGAAACATTCAGTAAACAGGAGGCCCTAGCTGTTGTCTGAATTAGTAGATCCCAAATATGCAATTACTGTCGTTTTGAAGAATTTCTATCTATGGAACCTTAGTTGAAATTTTATAACTAGGAGTTTAGTAATATTTAGGCTGTAGTGTCAGATTACTATATTCTAGTGGTCGTGTACAGTAGTGCCTTCCTGAGGGAGTAAAAAGAAAAAAAAAGAAAAAAAGGCCTAGGTACTGCAGATGTGAAATTTTTGTCCTTTCCTTTTTCTTTTTACAAAAGGAAGTAGCAGGAGTTTGTTACTCTTTTCAGACCAGAGGTAGCTTTAAACTATTACGGAGCAGATGGAAAGCAAGCACAATCAAGAGTGATGGTCCCCTTAATTGCACTTCTAATATAATACGAAAAAATGAAAACCTGCAAAGGTTGTACTGCTGCCTGTACATCTATATAAAATCCTCGCATCACAATAAATGTAAGAAGTGTTCTCTGCATTTCTCATACGCTTTGCTCCAAGATGTGGATCTGCTCTCAGTCAGGCTCTCAACATTTTCTTTCTGTATCAATAATGTACTGATGATTGCTAATCGTTAACTGCTACAATAAAGTTTTTTTAAAATTTTCTGTTTCTATGTAAATATTAGAACGGCTATATAACTTGGGATTTAAAACAAATCTTACATTTTAACTTTTTTTCTAAAAAAGTTTGGGACTTCTTTTAGATCTGCTGTAGCACAATTTGTGCCTCTTATATTTATTGCAGACCAAGTAATACGTTAAGGAATAATTACTTTTCATTGGTGTCAACCTTGCTTTTTTTTTTTTTTTGAAGTTTAAACATTTTATTGTGTTAAGTGGAATAAAGTTTCTCTGTTGAAAATAAAGCAGTTTTGTTATATGGGCTTGTTTTCTTTCTGTCAGCTCTTTAATTTCTTTTTCCCCTTCTTTTCCTCGCTTAAGCTATTAAGCTAATCATGTTTAGCCTTGCACAATTTTGTCATTTGTGACCTTATTCTATTAAAACATCGCACATTAGATTTGTGCAATCCTTGGAGTTTAGCGTGCACAAACATACTACCTCTATGCAACTCTTAAAGCAGCTGTGACTTTTTCCCAGGTTTGGGTGATAGTTTTAAGGAATAGTAGAAAGATGTTAAATTTACATCCTTCTGCATCCAAAGGGCAGCACAATGCAACATCTTGGCAGTGAAATTCCACTTTGTACTGTGAATGCAGGAAAAACAACCTGCAGCTTTAGCTAATTTCACAAACCCTTAGAGCAATTCCACTACTTTGGGCAAATCGTTTTAGAGTTCTGCCAAGAGTGATTTTCCTGGTAGCCTACTGCTTGGAAGAAAGGTAAAAAATAACTGTTACCACAAAAGGCTCTGTTTCTCTCCCTCCCTATTATGACCCCACTTTTGAATTTGGCTCTCTATTTCCTGCCTCATTATAGGTTCTGGATTCATTAGTCACAGGTGTACTAGCTTTTCTCTGAGGGCATCTAGCTGCTTGAAAGTAAAAGGGAATTGTGTGTGAAAGAGGCAGGCAGAGGCAGTACTATTGCCAAATGGTCCAGGCAAATTGCATGGCTGATGTTTGCATATCCAATTAACATTTGTTATACTAGGTCAATTTAGATCTCAATATTAGTTTTCAGGTTCCTAGATTAGCAATCACCGATAAGCCAAAATGCACACATCCAAACATCCCTAATAATTTTTTTAAAATTTTTTTTAATTTTATTTAAAATTTATATACCGCCCTTCTCCCTGAGGACTCAGGGCGGTGAACAGCCGGAATTCAAAACATACAATACAAATATTAAGAATTAAAATACATATAAATTTGGCTCCAATTTTAAAAATAACAAACCAATTTTAAAAAACGTCTAAAATTTCTTCCTAAGCCAGCCCGGCTTGTTGAAAAAAGTAGGTTTTAAGGGCACGGCGGAAGGCACTGAGGTCTTGAGATCTCCTTATCTCAGGGGGCAGCTGGTTCCAGAGGGTAGGTGCCCCCACAGAGAAGGCTCTCCCCCTGGGGGTCACCAGCCTACATTGTTTGGCTGATGGCACCCTGAGGAGGCCCTCTCTGTGGGAGCGCACCTGTGGGAGGTCATTTGTGGCAGTAGGCGGTCTCGCAGATAACTAGGCCCTATGCCATGGAGCGCTTTAAAGGTGATAACCGACACCTTGAAGCGCACCCGGAAGACCACCGGGAACCAGTGCAGCTTGCGCAGGAGCGGTGTTACATGGGAGCGCCAGGTTGCTCCCATCACTACCCGCGCGGCCGCATTCTGGACCAGTTGAAGCCTCCGGGTGCTCCTCAAGGGGAACCCCGTGTAGAGAGCGTTACAGTAGTCAAGGCGAGAGGTGACAAGGGCGTGAGTGACTGTGCACAGGGAATCCTGATCGAGAAAGGGCCGCAACTGGCGAATCAGGCGAACCTGACAAAAGGTCCCCCTGGTCACAGCCGTCAGATGATCCTCCAAGGACAGCTGCCTATCCAGGAGGACTCCCAGATTGCGAGCCCTTTCTGTGGGGGCCAGAGACTCGCCCCCAATAGTCAGTGATGGAGTCAACTGACTATATCAGGATGCCGGGAGCCACAGCCACTCAGTCTTGGAAGGGTTGAGCTTGAGCCTGTTCTTCCCCATCCAGATCCGCACAGCCTTCAGGCACTGGGACATCACTTCAAGGGCATCGTTGGGGTGGTCTGGGGTGGAGATGTACAGCTGGGTGTCGTCAGCGTACTGATGGTATCACCCCAAAACCACGGATGATCTCATCCAGCGGCTTCACATAAATGTTGAACAAAAGGGGCGAGAGGACCGATCCCTGTGGCACTCCACAGATAAGAGGCCTCGAGGTCGACCTCTGCCCCCCTGCCAACACAAACTGCGACCGGTTAGAGAGGAAAGAGGAGAACCACCGTAACACGGTGCCTCCCATCCCCAGCTCTTCCAATCGATGCAGCATGATACCATGGTCGATGGTATCAAAAGCCGCTGAGAGATCTAACAGGACCAGAACAGAGGAGCACCTCCTGTCCCGAGCCCTCCAGAGATCATCAACCAACACGACCAATGCCGTTTCCGTGCTGTGCCCAGACCTGAAACCTGACTGGAACGGATCTAGATAAGATGTTTCTTCCAGGAATTGTGGAAACTGTTGCGCGACCACACTCTCAACAACCTTCGCCATAAAGCGAAGGTTGGAGACAGGATGATAGTTAGCCAATATTGCCGGATCCAGGGACGGCTTCTTGAGGAGGGGCCTCACCACCGCCTCTTTCAAGGCAGTGGGGAAGTGGCAATAATCCAGTAGGTCTGGGGATATTTATATCTAGGGGGTGGGGAGAGACCTGCCAGAGTGTCCTCTTGTAAGAGTTAACATTTTCTGCAAGTAAGGAACTTTTTATTTTCAAAGTTATGGCTTTACAGACCAATAAGAAAAGTTGCTGAATTTATACAACATTGTGCTACCTATTCAGTCACAGTTTTACAGGAAAAAATCATTCCCAAGATTAAGGAGCAAAGAATACCTATCATAATGTAGTTGTACACTTGAACTCGGCTAAGAAACAGAACTTTTTCTAGTTAATGACTTGGAAAGACAATTTGAATTACAACACAGTTTATTTTAGAGGATACATGCAAAAGGAAGGATTGATTGTGTATTTAAGTTGATCACATGACCTGGGCTCCAGCAACCTACTTCAAAACCAAAGAGCCCCAAAAACGTTCTTAAAAACAAGTAGTTCTTTGGACTACTGACTTTAGGGAAACAGTTGCAGCCTAAGTGTCCACCCTGATTGGTAATCTGTTTTGGAACAGACTATTTACACCAATATGTCATTTGATACACTACTCGGTATCATTTGTGAAAAAAAATGTGCAGGGTTTCTATCAAATGAGTAATCTATCAAATGACATTCAACAACCCACACACCACCTGGACAAATGATTAAAACATAAATATAGTGAATCCAGTTATTTCCCCATTTTAGTAATTCCTCCCCCTTCTGTCACATAAAACATGTTCTATTTTGAAGGACTCAAGAAACTCCACAAGGTTGTGGAGACTCTGGATTTTTGTGTCCCACTCTTTCATTGTATAAGGTCATGCTCATTCCTGGTGGAAAGTTGGAAATTGTTGCCCTTTCATGTGTCATGTTTAATTCCTCAAGGAAGCGGTAAATTCAGACAGTAAGAAATATGATGGCCCTTAATGTTGTTTAACCTGATTGGTTACCTGATTAACAAAGCTAGACTCGGAAGAGCGGTCTTTGTTGCAGTTCAATATTCACTTTACTGTTCTATTTCTGCATCTTTTTGTTTTCCAGAAAGAATTAGAGATGGGAACTTAGAGTGCATTCAGCAGTAGCTTTAGTTATCAAAATGGTGGGGTGGTTTAGCTGAGTATAAGCTAGAAGGAACAACTAACTTGAAACTCTCAGATTCCATATTGATTCAAGTTCCAAGAACCAGAGAGAAACCTAGGAAGAAAGAACAAATAATTTTCAGTTGAGTACCCAAATACACCTGGCCTGAGTAAAAAATACCATTACCCTCCTAACTGAAGAGGGTAATCAATAACAAGACTGTTTCCTCAAGAATTCAGAACCTCACCATCATTAACAAGAGCTTCAGTTGGCTCTTGCATATTGTTTAGCTACAACCAAATAGGACATGGGAAAATCTGAAAAAGACCAAGCAAGCACATATGAAGATCTTTTGAGATCAGCTGAACCAGTTGTCCCTTGATTTTGACGAATATGAGAAATTCTATTTGCTACTAAAGGCTAATGATGGCCTGTGACTAAACCAGGATCAAGGGCAGTGACTTCCAGAACTGCCTTCAATTTAGACTGTTTTGACCCTCGAAACAAGGTGGTGTTAGGACCCAGCATTCAGTCCAAGGTGGCAGTAGCAGTTTGTTTCAACTTTCTGTTCTATTTAAAAACTTCTCCTGAGTCAGGAGAGCCACTAAGCTGTGGTGGGTGACAGTTTGCTTCTGGCAACTCTGGAGAATATCTAGTAGAAGGGAGAAAACCTAGCAGAGGAACTACCTGGGGAGAAATGGAGGTGGACTGCATCTCAGAATGTGATGAATCACTTGATATTTCTGTGGAAGATGAAGAGGAGGAAGAGGATGGGTCACAGAGTGAAGAATTTAACAACAGGTATTGTTCTTCAAAGAAAATAAAAACCATCAGTGCCAGATTGAGAAGTTTTGGGAAACTGGACAAGGAGCAAGCGCTTTATGCAAATACAGTGAGCCTTAGTAGAAATAAAGTGTGAAGAATGAGAGAGATTTTCATGGTAAATGTAAATGTAGCCGGTTGTGTTTGTCTGCACCAAAGGCATTTTTCTATTTAAAGATCTGACGTTGAGCCCCTTGGATTTGGCATCTCCTCCTCCTCCTCTTCGGCTAGCTGGGCTGTCAATGTATCTCAATCACATTTACTATGAGATATACATGTGTACAGGAGAAAAATGTACAAGTGTAAAACGACAGAGAGTAAAAGAAAGACTTGAATTTGTTCAGTGAAAATTATGAGATTCTGAGTGATGAAAAATGGGAAAGAAGTTTGAAGTCAAAGGATCAGTAACTTTTAGGGAATTCCATTTCCATTTGTGTTTGGAGTCTGTAACCAATTACTTTCCGGCAAGTTGTGCATGGCTTGCTTAGTCTGGTAGTATCTGAGCACTAACAGTTTTATGAAAGGGTTTAAAACATACAACAATTTTAACATTTAAAGAAAGATAATGTTTAAAAAAGAACATTGAATAAATGGGCTTGAACCATAGATCCAGATTCTAACCAATATCTAAAAGAGGTGGGCACCATGTTGATATGCATGTTCTATATTTATACACTCTGTAAAACACATAATATGAAAAATAGCATGGCCAAAATTGTGACGGGGGTGGGTGGGAGGGGTAAAAGGGAATTATAGAGTTGTAAGACTTTGAAAGTCATATGTTCAAAGTCCTGCTCAAATTGGGAATTGCAAAGGAATGTACAACTATAGTCTTCCTGGCAAATGGCCAACCTCAGTTTAAATTTTTCTGTTGTGACTGTTCCTTCTCTGCCAATTACTAGCAGGTAAACGAAATTAGCTGCTGTTGGATCGGATGATGGAAGAGACGGACACAGCTCTTTCAGTAACAACAGCTTTGTATTAGTAGATCACTACAATCCAACAACCTGCTTGTCTGGCAGTGTCCCCTTTTATAGAGGGCTGTCAGATGGCTTAACCAATGAGCTTTAAGTATTTTCCCGCCGTTTTGGAGGACCTGAGTGAAGCCTATAGCTCACTCCTTATTTGGTACCTAACAGCTGCTCTCTACAAGAATTCGTTATTATTCCTATTTTATTAAAACAGTTCATTCAGTTCATTGCCAAGCATACCCACAACTCTTTTTTGAATTCTTTTAGACTATGAATAACCTGGGGCATTTATCTCAAATATGTGCAGGAACTAGAAAGAAACCAGGTGACCCAGCTTCCTAGGACATTCCCTAAACTCTGAGGCTAACCTTGTAAAACTGCAGTGTCAGATTTGCATCAGTCTCAAGACAGTGCTTGAAGATGGTTTCCTATACACACAGAGAAAAAAGAGTATTGAAAACTAATCTGGAGTAGTATACGGATCTTGTAGAACTTTCAAAACTTTGAAAGATTATATTTACCAAATAAAAGGATATTTCTGGCAGCTTTATAGCTTTAATCTCAAGGTATGATAAATGTCCTAAGTAATCTGAAATATTATTTCTATCCATGGGATTTAGTTGGAAGAAACAGTTGTATCTGTAAAGGTAGCTTAAATATAGTTAGATGAACAATTGTCTGTTCTCCTGGTTTGAGAATGAATGGCTTCAAGTAGGATTAGACAATGAATAATTGTATTTAATGATTTTATTAATTTTATGAGAAATGCTGAAATTAAAACAACTCCTTTTAAAAAAATAATTATCAAATGTGTAGCATCTTGAATAAGTGAAAGAAAACTACAGATTTTTTGCTGAGCATGTGAACAATATAAGAGAAATGTAGGCTCCTCAATTATCATGGCTTAGCATATTTATTTATTTATTTATTAAATTTATATACCGCCCTTCTCCTACTGGACTCAGGGCGGTGCACAGTCAAGTAAAAAACATACCAATACAAAATTTAAAAGAAATTTAAAAGAATTATACACTTTGGCCGAAAATGTTTAAGATCTTCCAATTAAAACCCATTATACAATTAAAAGTCTAATATCTAAAATAAAAAGTGGGGGTTACGCCAGCCCTGCTTGTTGGAAAAGAAAAGTTTTTAGGGCACGGCGAAAGGCCCAGAGATCTGATATCTTTCGAATCTCCGGGGACAAGTCATTCCAGAGGGCAGGTGCTGCCACAGAGAAGGCCCTCCCCCTTGGGGTCGCCAGCCGACACTGCCTGGCTGACGGCACCCTGAGGAGTCCCTCTCTGTGGGAGCATACTGGCCGGTGGGAGGCTATTGGTGGCAGAAGGCGGTCCCGCAAATACCCAGGTCCGATGCCATGGAGTGCCATATTATTCTCATAGAAATAATTTATTTCAACAATAAAATTCTCTGCATTCTATTAAAGAAATAAATCCCAGTGAGTTCAATGACATTTATTTTCAGGCATGAATACATAGATTGAAATCCTAAGTGCACCACCTTTTATCTAGCTATTCAGAATGTTAGCAGTTCACTACAATTTCTATCTGTCTAGACATTATAATAGAGTAAAATGTGGGCCAATAATATTCCCACTGTTGTGGCCAAATAACAAGGGATAAATATGATGTGGAAACTTGAACTCAGATTTAACCACACAAAGAACTGACTTATTAGCTTAATTTCTACTGGTTTTTATTAGTTGGATTTACAATTAGATAATCTTTATTTAATTAACAGAAGCTGTACATTAGATTTTTAGGGGAGAAAATATAAACATGTATTACAAACAGGGAATGAATTTAAATTTTACCATTACTGTGTTGTTGTTTTTTAACACAACCTGCTTCAATCATTTTTAATTGCAGCCAATAAATTCATAATATCTAATTAGTATTAATCTACTAAGGATAGATGGGTTCTGCACTATGGATCCATAATTTAATTAGCAAAATGGATTCTCTGTATGTGTGTGAAGCTTCTGCAAAGCAGTGCTTAATGGAAATGACTTGTGTTGGTTGCTAAAAATGTTGGATGTTTCTGGGAACTCACCCAACTTTGCTGTGTGCTTCTTCTGTATAGTAATAAATGCTTTTTACAAAATCTATCTAGACATTTATCAGTAGACTGAGATAAAATTGAGTTAGAGGCATAAGAGCAGAAGATGCATCATAGTCTGCTATTAATCTGGAACTGCTAAAAGATTCTTAAAATCCAGTACAGCCAACCCCTGTGCTGAAGGTAGGATTGTATTTGGGAGGAAACAGAATGGAGGCTTTCAAAATCAGCACTTCCCCTGCACCTCCCCCAAAACATTAACACCTACTTGCTTTGTGATCATTCCTTAATGCTGTTTCTGGGGGGGAACAGAGGAACCTGACTGCAGTAAGAGACAATTCAATTTTTGTACAGATGTGGTAGGGGACAGAACAGTAATTCAACAGAGTTATACGACATGCCACTGTTACCTCCCTGGACACTCATTAAACTTGCACAGAATCTTCTTATTTTCGAGTTGATCAGCTGCAAAATAAAGGCAGATCTCCAGTGGACTGTCTATGAAATCCATAGACATTTGTAAGGAATAAAACTGGTGGCAGCTATATTGTTTTCCCAGTTAACCAGAGAAGAGGACAGAGGCTAGAAGCAGTGATGAAGGAGTGACGAAGGTGATGAAGGAGTAACTTCATCAATGGTCTTATATGCTGATATTCATTGTGGCCATCAAGGCAGAACTTGCATATAAATTCCTGATGTGTCCACCAGCTGAAAAGTTGGGTATACTGCAATCAATACAGGAATTCTCTCTGTCAGAGGGAGAATGTCTGTCATTCTTTCTCTGCAGATATTATGTAATAGATGATATTTGTTACACTGGCACATCCCCTGGTTTCCATGTATTTTGAATTCCATGCCTAGGAGTTTTGATTGCATGGAACTCTATATCTGAAGATGTCCAGGGCCAGACTTTACAAACACGAACCTGCTGATATTTTCTCTGTGTAGGAAAGCTTCAAATTGAGAAGGAAGGTTGTCTCTTAGAGCATGATGGTGGAAGCTGATACGGCATTTAGCAAGCTGGCACACTGTTCTCTTCACATTCTCTGGCACTGTGGTTTCACTTCCCTAACACATAACTAACTCATCTTGATGGATTGTAGATCCAATCCCAATTTTGAAGAAACTGCTTTCTTCTTTTGTAGATGCTTGTCTCCCTCCTGAGTGTCAAGGATACCCAGTTCCATATAATTGTGTGCTGGGAAGTTTGGCTCATTTAAAATTAAAAAGAGGACATCTGCCAGGATAACCAGTTTGATATAGTAATTAATGCCCGGGCTAAAACCCAGGAAACTGTGAATTCAGGAAGGTATGTTTGCCTCCTGGAGTTACTTACAAAAGTATAAAGGCGGGATGATATTAATAAATTAATTAATTAAATGAATAAATAAAATAGCCTGAAATTTGATAGAGTGCAATGAGAGTAGCCAATCTGTATGACAGAGAGCACTACCTTAGAAAGTATGAAGATTTGCTGCTATTATTGTACTTAGTCAATATTTCTTCCAATTAAGCCAGCATTCTTCCATTATTGTGGAAATAAGAGGTAGGAGTCCAGATGAAGCATCTTTCTGCTTCTATTCATTAAAAATAAATCTGAAACTCTAAAGCAGGCCCCCAGTATAATTGTACAAAGCTCCAAACCAAGCTGGGAAACGTGCCTGCTTTTCTTGTGAAAATAAAGCTAACAGAGGACATATCAAAAAGCTGCCAGGATGGAGAGAATCATACATGCTGTGTGTATTTGTAATAATCTATAAACAGACTTTTAATTTTTTTATTTTATTTTATCAAGAACAATCTATTGGAGAAGGTGCTGCTGAGCAGAAAGCAGCACCCCGCAGAGCCTATCAGTAATACTTGTCCTAGCTTTTTCTTTAAAGTGGACTCAAGGAGGACTGTGTCACAGGACGTGTTCAATCTGTGTATTTCCTAAGATGTCTTGAAGCAATGATATGGCAACAGCTACTATATTGCTGTTATCTGTTTCTGCCTCAGAGATATATACAGGAAGATACTCATCATACTTTTTGGATAATTCCCTGCAAACCAGGATTTAACTCCTATATTTAAATAACTCCTGATAGATACCATGGATTACTGGTATCAATTTGAATTCACCTCTCTTGTTTTCAACCAAAGTGGCAAATTGAAGGATTACCAAGCAATTTCTTCAATTATTTTGTATATGATGACTTCCACTATAGGAGGTGCAGGTCCAACTGGGCATCATCAAGCAGAACCTCTCCACTGATCATACTAAGCTGTTCCATGGTTTCAAATCATGAACAATGGTGCTGAAGCATCAGCATTTTTGCTACACCATCTGTCATAAGGTGGTTAGATTTGTTACTGAGGAGAATGCCTGACTTGTCCCACTTCTCAGTTCCTGGTTTCCTGATGTGGTAGCTGGATAGTGTGATTATATAAAGGAAGTATGGAAGGCATGACAGCAAAAGTCATGCCTGGAAGGCAAGTTTCGCCTCCATGATGAGTACAAGATTGTAATATACTCTGGTTTTCTTTTTCCACAGGAGGGGGAGGGACTTGTTTGGCAGCCTGATTTGGAGGGGCAAAAAGAGGTTTACCCTAATGCAAGCAGTGATTGGCTAAAGGTTTTCAAAGCTTTGCTATTGGTCAGGAAGTGCAAGTACTCATTGGCTGTTACCGTGTTTTCCCGAAAATAAGACACTGTCTTATATTTTTTTGAACCCCAAAATAAGGCTCCTCTTGCCGTCTTACCTGATTTCCAGCTCTGCCTCCCTAACCCTAAGCAGAGGAAATGGTGGGGACTGGCTGTGCATGCATTTAAATGTTTTCAGGGAGGACTTATTTTTGGGGAGGGCTTATTTTCGGGAGGGGCTTATTTTAGCGCATACACTCAAAATCCCAATTGGGCTTATTATCAGGGGATGTCTTATTTTTGGGAAAACAGGGTAGTTCTCAATGAATGTTATGAATTCACAAACAAGTAAATATGCGTGCTTGAATTGGAACATATTTTTTTTCAGATCTAGAAATAGTCACAACAACTGACCAATCTCTGCTATATTTTCATTATGGAATTGTATAAGACAAATGAAAGAAATACTAGAATTTCCCTAAAATATAAAGTTCCAGACATTTTTCCCATTTCCATTTTACATATGGTTTATTCTTTAATTTTTAATTCAAACCACATAGTTTGTAAAATGTATTACACTGGAAAGATTAACATCTATATCTTCTCCTTTTCAGTATTATATTAGTTACAATACACCCATTAACACACATAATCGCACACATATATATTCCCATATCACACACACAGAGGTTGTTTTCTTGTTTAACTCTAACAAATTCTCACCCAGTCCCCAAATAAATTAATGTAGTAGGATAAAAAGATTTGAGGTGGCAATCTGATGGCACCAGTTTCTTGGGTTGTGAAGTCTCCAAGTTCAATTTTTGCTAAAAGAAATATAATGAATGGGCAAATAGAATAGCATTTTTTAAAAAGTGTATGGCTTTACATAAACTACAAGGTTTCAAACAAATATTAGGACTGGAACACTAAATAGTGTCCAATTGTGAAATGTGGGACAGTCTGCGCTATCATTTGAATGAATTGCTTTCAGAATAAGAATACTAGCCTGGATTTGACCTTGATAAACATCAAGGGGAGAAATCTGCATATTAAAAGGGATTTTAAAAACATAGATAAATTGAAATAACCTATTTGTGGGGGAGAAACAAGTGTCTTATGGATTGGCTGATTAATATAATCATAATCATATTCTAAGTCATCAGCTATGGTTCAATTTGATTATAAATGTCTCCTGCAAAAAAAAAAAACTAGAACATGACTCATAGTGTGAAAAAGCATATTGAGGTTCAGTTCTCCATTTGTAGTTAGGAATATAAGCTTCCCGAAACAACAGGCCTTGGTAGATGCTGATTCCGAACAGAATAAACCTTACAATGCAATGTGACTGACTGAGCTAGGGAACCTCTATGCCTTTATATCCATTTTAGAAAGACGAGAAATGAGTTTTGATCTAGAGTTGTTTTTTTTTTAATTTGATTTATATGCCGCCCTTCTCCGGAGACTCAGAGCGGCTTACAATGCGCTAAGCAATAGCCTTCATACTTTCGTATATTTATACAAAGTCAGCTTATTGCCCCCACAAACTGGGTCCTCAATTTACCTACCTTAGAAAGGATGGAAGGCTGAGTCAACCTTGAGCCTTGGTGAGATTCGAACCTGCAATAATTGCAGGCAGCTGATGTTAATAACAGGACTTTAGACCACTGTACTATCCAAGGCTCTTAAGCTAGTCACCTTATTTATCAAAGACAATGTGCCTGTTTTACACAGTCTTGGTAAAAAAAAAGAAAAGAAAATATTTTTATAGTTTTTCATAAATAAATTTGATTAGGAGTACTCAGGATCACTGAGATTCAAGTGACATTGATTGGTTCCATGGTACATCAGACTCCTTAGTAATAGTAGCTATTACTATTAGTAATTAGTAATATTCTTAACTCATCGAAGACTAATTAAAATATGAGAAAGATACCAGGAACCAGGAAGAGGTTTTGGTATTTCATATACCTTTAAGAACTCTACTTTTTTTTTTAAACTAAGCAAACAGGATCAAAGTTTGCAGCGTATTAAAGCCTTCAAAAGATTTTGAATTCAAGGACTTCTGAGTTCAAAGTTCTATTCTGAACCCAAATTAGCTTCTTGGAGCTTGAAACACCTATTCTTAGTTCATTGGAAATGGTCAACAAATTTCTGACCTTAATGAAAGCATTAGCTCAAAATATTTCAAATTTGAAACATTTTCACACATTTCTATAACAGACATTATTTAAAGCATGGTCTTTGTGAATGGTGAGAAAAGAATCAGCAGTTCTCAGGGCAAAGTTATTAATTTTATCAATAACCAACAACCACTTAGCTTCAACCACTCAGCTATGAAACACAGGAAAAGGCTGGAAGAAGAAGCAATAAATTCAAACTGTTTGGGGTGCAAAAAACGAACTGTATCCTCTTATTGACAGATGCCAATCAGCTAGTCCATGTAGTTTTTTCCAGTTTGGCAAGTAAATTCTTATCTAACCATACATCACACTATGAGTTTAAGAGATTTATTTGCCTAGCAGCCAAGTTAAGCTGTGTAAAGTCAAGAGGCTGAAACTTACTGCTGAAACCTGGCACACACAGCATAAAATATCTCCCCCTCTCATTTACACATTTACAAATTCATAATCAATTTTAGATTATAAGGAAAAAATTTCTCCTGTCTTAAATTATTTTAGATTATCGTATAACAATAGTCCAACACTGCATTCTTAGGGCAAGGAAGATTTTCAGTCCCAGTATTATCTTATGAAACAGATTTAAGACTTTGAAAAGTAATATTTACAGATTTTATTATTTGGTTATTCTTGTGTTTATTAAAGAATGTTATAGTTTCTTACTATTTGTTTCTTTAGCAGTTTTAAAAAACATAGCCAGAATGAAGAGATGAAATCCAAGTTGTCTGATGCCATGGAGGCTGTTCAAAGTGAAGAAAGTAGCTTAACATGGGAGACCAATTCAAGTAGATGCTCTACATCCCATGCCTCAGAAGCCAGCGTTACATCTGGGGTATACAGTATGGAAAACTCATACACAGATTGTTCTCCGGGGAAAGTTACTTTCCTGAAGGAAGAGAGAAAGATGACGCAGGAAAAGCAGAGCAATTCAACCCATCAGACGTTAAATGAGACAACAGAACCAGACAGCCAAGAAGGTGATTTTTCTCAGACGTCAATGCTGAAAAAAGCTGAAGAAAGTGAGTTTGACCCATCTAATCCACAATCATGGCCCTCTCAAGTACAACCTTCTAAGATTAAAGAGTATTTGGTTCAGATCACACAGGAAGTAACCACTGGGTCAGAGGAGAAAGAAAATACTTTGATGAAAAAAGGGGAGCTGCCTATCAAAGGAACAGTAAGAGCCAGGATTCTTCAAATCACTGCTGTATTGGAAGAAAGACATAAAAAGGTTTTCCGAAGGATAAACAATAAAGATATGCCTCCACCCTCAGAAGTGACCAGGAAGCCAAGAGAACCCCCCAAAGTCTTCTCCAGACGAGGCATATCGGTATCTTTACGGCACATTGAACAAAACACTGCAGAGAAGAATAACAAGAAGGAACTTCTGAGTTATAATCTCAGACATGTAGAGACAAGAAGTTCAAAGTCTGCACTTTACAATAAAGAGGAGAGGAAACCACAGCACTTGTCTCTCCCTAAAACACAGAAGAAGCCTTTAGAAAAGCTACCAAAAATTTCAACAC
Organism: Ptyas mucosa; assembly: GCA_012654045.1. NCBI lineage: Eukaryota > Metazoa > Chordata > Lepidosauria > Squamata > Colubridae > Ptyas > Ptyas mucosa. The sequence continues at coordinate 45,544,343 of WNWU01000002.1, forward strand.
ATCTTGATGACAAAGCAAGGAAGCCAGACACCAAACAGTATTCGCCTGCAATTCGTACCTCGCTTCCAGAACTGATTCAACCAGTGGAGTCTGACAAAATGGAAAAAAAGGAAAAACAGTCTGTTTCTCCAAATATTGCAAATACTGCACTGGAAAAATCATTCAACTTTGTTGGCGAAAGAAAGGAAATTCAGGATCATACACCAATGACCTTTGAAGTTTCTGATTTATTAAAAGAAATGAGGTCACCGTCAGAGAATCAAGTAACTCAGCCTTGTTCCCCAGTTCCTGTCAAACCACTTCCTTATGTTGAATCAGAAACAGAAAATCAGTCTGACTCAGTTAGAAAATTGTTATCAGAAACTTCGATTCAACATTTACAGGACTCTCAGAATATTGCAGCTACTCACGGTGAACCTGAAAGTTGTAACTTAACTGATGTTGGAACTCAATCTATGGAATCTACAATTACCTCAAGACTGGAGATCAAAGATGCATCTTTAGAGCAGCCTATTGAAGAAGCAGAGAATCAAGAGGTTTCTCTTCATTCAACTGAAATCACAGATGCTAACCTTGAGAAGTCAAAATTACCACCATTTGTTAGAAAAATAGAAAAGCAAGAAAAAGAACAATTATCAGAGAAATCTTCAGACAAAG
>WNWU01000002.1:45545009-45557066 GCA_012654045.1 Ptyas mucosa
ATTAGAAATCAAACTATGGACTCCACAATTCCTTCAGGAATGGAAGTTAGTGGTATATCCTTGGAGTTTTCAGTTGAAGAAGCAGAGAAACAAGAGGTTCCTCTTCATTCAACTGAAACCAAAGACACCATCCCTGAGAAGGCAAGCTTACCATCTTCTGTTAAAGAAGGAGAAAAACAAGAAGAAGAACATTTGGCAGGGCAATATTCAGAAAAAGAGCAGGTAAAGGACAAAATAACTACACCGTTTGAAACAAAGTTAAATCAGCTACCCTTGTTTGGGTGTTTGGACCAGAAGTCTGAAGCTCACAAAACTGAACCAGCATCTCATTTAGCAGCAAGGCATGGTGGTGAATCTGTAACACCTGATTCCGCCGAAGTTAGAAATCAAGCTATGGACTCTGCAATTCCTTCAGAAATGGAAGTCAGTGGTACACCCTTAGAGCAGTCAGTTAAAGAAGCAGACAAGGAAGCAATTACTCTTTATTCAACTGAAACGAAAGATGAAAAAACAAGGTTACCATCTTCTGTTAAAGAAAGAGAAAAGCAAGAAGAAGAACAGCTGGCAGGGCAATATTCAGAAAAAGAAAGGTTACAGGACAAATTAACTGCACCTTTTGAAACAAAGTCAGGCCAACTACCTTTGTTTGGTTGTCAAGACCATAACTCTGAAGATCATGAAACTGAAGCTGTATCTGATTTAGCAGCTACAGGTGATGAGCCTGAAGGGTCAGACATGTTTGACATTAGAAATCAAGCTATGGAATTCAAAATTTCTTCACAAATGGAAGTCGAAGGTGAGCCCTTGGAGCATTCTGCTGGAGAAGCCGAGACGCAAGAAGTTCCTCCTTATTCAGCTAAAACCAAACATGCCGTCTCTGAAAAGGCAAGATTACCATCTTCTGTTAAAGAAGGAAAAATGCAAGAAGAAGAACGGCTGGCAGGGCAATATTCAGAAAAGGAAGAGTTAGAGGACAAATTAATTACACCTTTCAAAACAAACTCAGACCAGCTACCCTGTTTAGACCACAAACCTGAAGCTCCTGAAAATGCACCTCATTTAGCAGCACCTGAAGCGTCTGACTTAACTGAAATTAGAAATCAAACAATGGAATCCACAAGTCCGCCTCAAATGGAAGTCAAAGGTGCACCCTTGGAGTATTCTTTTGGAGCAGAGTTTTCTTTTTATTCAGCTGAAACCGAAAGCGCCGTCCCTGAAAAATCAACATTACCATCCTCTGTTAAAGAAGCAGAAAAGGAAGAAAAAGAACAGCTGGCAGAGGAATATAAAGAAAAAGAAGAGTTACAGAATACATTAACTACACCTCTTGAAAGAAAGTCAGAGCAGCTACCCGTGTTTGAGTGTTTGGAACACAAATCCAAAGTTCATGAATCTGAACCCATATTTGATTTAGCAGCTATGCGTGGTGAGTCTGAAGTGTGTGATTTAGCTGAAATTAGAAATCAAGCTATGGAATCTGCAGTTCCTTCAGAAATGGAAGTCAGCGGTACACCCTTGGAGCATTCTGTTGGAGAAACAGAAAAGCAAACAGTCCCTCTTTATTTAACTGAAACCAAAGAGGCCATCCCTGAAAAGGCAAGATTTCCATTTTCTATTAGAGAAGGAGAAGAGCAAGAAATAGAACAGCTGTCAGACAAAACAAAAGTGGAGGATCAATTCACTTATCTTCCCTTGGTCCACAAGTCAGAAAGTGAAGAAACTGAACTTGCCCCTGATCTAGCTTCCACAACACAGGAAATCTGTAACACTGTGGAAGAGCCCACCAGACTTTCAGAGTCTTCTTATGCTATGGTTAAAGAAGAAGCCGCAAAAGAAGAAAAATTGAAGTCAGACTTGCCAAGACAAACTGCTCAGACTCAGCCATCTCTGACCACTGCCTCAGAAGGAAAACCTCTAAGAGACAAAACAGAGACTCAGCTTGCCTCAACAGAATCTTTGTGTCCCGATTCCACACTTTCAGTTACAAATGCACAGGAGGAAAAGGCTCAACAATATTCTACACCACAGTCAGAACCAGAACATCTTGTTATCTCCAAATCCATAAAGGCACCACATGGATCTGAAGAGATATCACTTCTCAGTGACAAAGTTACTGAGCCAGTCAGCTCATCAGAACAGTTGCTATCTACTCCATCTTTTCTTATTGCCAGTGTGGAAATGCATGGAACAGAGCCACCCTCACTAAAGGCTACTGCACCATTGTTTGAACAGCCAGACTCTAATATACCCTGCCTGCCTCAGCAAATGAAAAAACAGAGCAATTTGTCTGATTCTGCTGAATTAACTTCTGTAATAGCAGAAGCATCATTTTCTACTGGGTCTTTCCAAAATGCTGAAACAACAAAGGAAGAAAATCCATCCTTGCCATCCACAGAGGGTCTAGCAAAAGAATTAGTATCTAAATCAAGGGAGCCAGAAATTGGCATAGGTACAAAAACAGGGAAACTTTTCCCCACTGTATCTGCACAACACCCAGGCGAAGCACCTGTTCTAATGCAAGAATTGAATTTAGAAAATCAGCTGCACCCCACTATAAAAGCACAGTCAGATGTTGAGAAAGAAGCTAAATCCTCTTGTGAAGTAAGTGAAGATCAACTGAAGCAATCATTGGAATCTGAATCAGGAGAGCATTTTATACAGCAAAAATCTACTGTTTCATCCCAGTTGGAAGGAACAACTGCTTTGCATCCTGTCAATGAAATGCATAAGGAAATTATGCAATCTGATAAACCTTTCATCAAGCCATTGCAACCTGATTCATTACATCCTGGTTTTGAGCCACCACAGACAGATGCTGTTCAGCAGCAAACTCTTCTGCATTTATCACAAACACTCCTACCCATAGAAGGGGATACAGTCCAGTTAGGAGAAGAAAAGGAGATAAATGGGATCCAGCCTCCTTTGCCCGCAACTAGGCAGGCTTTATCTCAGTCAGGTTATTCAATGGATGTGCAAGAAAATCAAGATCTTTCAAGAGCTGAAGCCAAAGATCCTGAATTTTTAAGCATGCAACTCAATAAAACTGATGCAGACCACTATGGCACTGCCGAGCCAGAATCAAAGCACCTGGCAAAACATGCTGCTGAACCTATAACTGCACAATCGGAGACTCCATCCACGAATGAGATCCACTTCATGCCTGAATTGGGAAAACATTTAGATGCACCCTTTCCCATTTCAAGCACAGAAGGAGAAGGCCTTCAAATGCCTGTATCTGTGACAGCAGAATCAGAAGATGAACAGCCAATATCATCTAAAAAAGATAGGGAAGAAACTGAATGCAGCGCACTCATAATTCCAACATCCAAATTAAAAGGTTCTGCTTCAGAAACACAGGGAAATCAAAATGATTTGTCTAAGACATTAATTGAGGCATCTGGATCGCCACCATTAATTTTACCATTTGTCTCTGATAAAATAAAGCCCCAGGCAATACTTCCTGAATCAGTAGTAAGTTCGCTGCCAGCCTCACAGCAATCAAATGCTATTTCTTCAGAACTTATGGACAAAATTGAAAAAGGAAAAAATAATTTCCCTTTCCCTGAGTCTCAAGATTTACTGCTCCCTACAACTTCCTCTGTAGAGGAAGTCAGCAAAGAACCACTGCATTCATCCATGGCCACAAAAACTGTGTCTGAGGAATCCGGATCCATTCTAGATGATGCTACATCTGAGGAAATAAACGAACAGTCTCCTGTTTCTGTAGCACGGTCTGCAGAACATGTTTTTGTTGAACCTAATTCATCTTGTTCCGTTCGTGAAAAAGAGAAACAAGTGCAGCCTCATTCAATTTTCAATGAAGAACCAACAGATGTGGCTGTTAGGAAAGCACAGGTGGAAGAGACTTGGTCTCATTTGCTTATTACTCCACATTCTGAAACCAAGAGCCAGGATAGCAAGCGGTATAGTCCCGTGGCATTGCAATCAGAGCTGGAAGGTCTCACTTTATTGAATTCCACTGAAGAAAAATCCAAGCATGAAACTGCTTTATATTCACCTTCCACCTTGCCTCAAGGAATATTATATTGCCATGAAGAAAAAGAAGACCAAAAACGAAGAACTTCTCCGACTGAATGTTCAAAAGACCAGAATGCACCATTAAAAGATGACAATTTGTTGCAACCAATAAAAGAATCACAACTGGAAGAAATTCAGCTTTACTCTTCTGCAACTCTTCAAGATTCATCCCAGTTGGCTGATATGAAATCCCAAGAACAAGCGGATTATCTGCCTAAAACTGAAGAGGTAGATTCTAGTGATGCTGTATTATCACAGTTGACGGATGATGCAAAAAAACAAGAAATACAGATAACGTGGTCTGAAGCTGCTCAAATAGAAAGTAAACCATCTGTTTTGTTAGAAAATGAAATGAAACCTGACCTGCATTCATCATTAATTGCATCCCTGGATACAAAACAATCAGATTTTTCTTATTCAAAACAACCAGAACTCTATTCATTTGAGGAACAAAATCAGACTTCTGAACAAGAACCACTCATTTCATCTCTTTTCACTAAGAAAGTGAAAGAGCCAGAAGAGAATTCATATCCATCTTTAGTCTCAACATCTTTATTGAGCCCATCCAACTCTGCTACATTGGATCCAGAAAAGAAACAAGAAACTCAATCTTGCACAACTGTAATAACAAAGGAGATCCCAGAAGAACCCATGTCCATTGCTGCATTCCTTCTTTCTGAGGCAAAGACAGTAGAAATTTTCCCCCCACAGATCTCAGAGAAAGAGACTTTAGATACTCAGGCTCCTTTTGGGGATGCTGACTCAATAAATGGCTCAACTGTCCTTTCTGAGAAAAATGCAACGGCAGAGAGGAAAACTGAGTTTTCTCCAACACATTTTGAATCAGAACCCCAGGTAGACACAATCGTTAGTACAGAACATCTTTCAAAAGTAGAAGAAACAAAACATTTGCCTACCATTGAGGATACTTTGCAAGTGCCTGAAAACTATTTGAGTAAAGAGAAGGAATTCAAAGGTCAAGAGAAATTGAGAGAAGAAGCCTTACCAGCTCCTAATCTTGATCAAAGAAAAGACATAGTTAATATTTCTGAAAGTTGTGAAGTTGTGAAAACTAATGTTCCTCTCATTTCCTCTGTTGATAGAAAAAAGCTTATACTAGGAGCAGTCGAAACCATTTCATTGTTGGAAACAAAAGCATGTAATGATACTAGAGATGTGGTTGTTGATAAGGAACCTTCAGTCGACAAACCAAATGAACAATATACAGAGGACTTAAAGGTAGATCACCATGAAATGACAGGAAATGAATCAAAGGAACTTGGAAAAGGAAAGAGTATTAAAGAAAGCACAGAAATGGAAGAGGTTGCTGTTATTCCAGAGAGCAAGGATGATAATATTTATAATAATGCCAATATTGATTATGTCGAAAAGGATACTTTGATTGAAAATACATCCTTCACCCAAACAGAAAAAGAAAAATCTATTCAGGACACTGAGAGGCCATTTGATGATACAGACAAACAATATGTGGAAGTGACATATCCAGCAACAAAATCAAAGAATATTGTGGAGCTGTCTTTATTAGAAAGAGAATTGAATGAAGCCCCTAATGGATTGATAGAAAAACAAAATGCAACAGCTACCCATCAAGACATTTCAAAAACAGCAAATGAAAATACAATGATTGAAGCTGTTAGGGATGATGATGAAAGCATAGAGCATGAGTTTAACATAGCAAACACTAATGCAGTCTTATTTAATACTGAGAAAGATGAGTTGTCTCAGTCTCCAACTGCTCCCTTGTCAACGACTGTAGTAGACTCTGAGATTCTAGAGATGCCACCTGCCTTGGCTTTTTTATGTAAAGATTTCTATGAAGAATCAGTGGGTGATTCTAAAAAAGATAACCATAAATATAAGGAAGTGAAGGATATTGATCTGCCTTTTCATATCAGAGAACATGTCCCAGATGATGGGATTGAAACACATCTGGAGGAGGAAATTCCTAGAGATTACACTCCAAATAATGTGGAAGAATCCAAGAACGAAGACGTTTTAAATGATCAGTCTTTTAAAGAGGAAACTTTAACCCAACCAAAAGTCACAGAAGATGCTTATGAACCAAATGGAAAAAAGAATGAATCTGCAGATATTCAACCTGGTCTATCTGCCCAAGTGGAGGAATGTCTGAGTGATACACTTACGAATGGGGTAACTGAGATTATGAGTGACATAAAAATTAGGATTTGTCAGCCAACACATGCAATTCCTTTCGGAAGAGAGTTCTATAGCTCAGGAGCCAGCAATGATGATAGTAGTCAGAGAAGAGAAGAAGAATCTGATGACACAGGCCAGCAAGTACCAGAAGAAACAAGTGATGAGGAGTCCAGTCCAATACTTGATTATGCAGCAACTCTTTATCAGGCTGAATCATCTGGGCAAAATGGATCAAGTAATGATGTTGGATATGCAGTCATCCAAAACCAACAGTCTGAAATAAAAGAAGTTCATGGAATGGATGAGGGTGAAGTTGTAAAGACTGCAGAAAAAAATGCACAGTGTCTTGAAGGATTAGGTCAGGCTGAAAGGCAAGGTAAAAGACAACTAGAAGATACATATGTTTTAGTTGAGCCCCCAATACAAGATACGAAGGTTTTAGATCACAAAGATCTTCCATGTTTGGACACTGAAGTGCAAAAACCTGAGAGCAGAATTGGAGAAAATAGTGCCCAACATCTAATGCAGACTGACACACCAGACCAGTTAGCAGCAGGAGTAAAATCTGATAACCAATTTGGGGAAGTTGACTATTCTCTTTTGTCACATGATTTTGATACCTACCCATTATACTCAATAAAAGAGGAAGAGGACAGTGACATTGATGAAGATCTAGCTGAGCTCTTAAACTATGAAGTGGTTACCCACGATGATGTCTTTCAGGAAGAAATCTCTTCAGAAATAGCTCATGAAGAATTGCTTTTTGATGATAAAGAATCCCTAGATGGTATTAGTGATTCTTATGAATTTGTGAATGAAGGAGAGGCAAGAATGTATGCTGAAGAAAAGGCAGCTGAATCGCTTGAACTTGAAATGCTACAAAGAAATGTACCAGAATATGAATTTCTACAGAAAGAAGTTGATCAAGCACATTTGGATACGTACTGCTACAAGTGCAAATGTCCCATCTCCTCTGAGGATAAGCTTTTTGAGGACCATAAAGATCATAATGTAGCCGATTTGGGTACAGCTGTGACTGTGTTAAAGGTAAGACATTAAAAATATGCAGTTATACTGCTCTTTGTTCTCACTGACATATTTTAGTGTTTAACTAAAATAGACAAAAGCAGCAATATATATCTAGTGTCCTCTAGATGTTTTGACCTTTAAGGCTCCAGACAATATGGCCATTGGCAATGTATTGAGGTAAAGAAAATCTGATGGAATCAACATTCCTGCAAGATGAAGAAAGCAAACACTTAACAGTAATATAAGACAAGCTGTTATGGTTATATAAGACATGCTTATAATTGGCTTGGAGGAATGACAATTCTTCTTAAATGGCTCAGAAACAATGGTGTATTTCCACAGACATTATTTTTCCCCCAGAAATGTAAGGTTCTCTCTTTTTATTTCTTGAGAAATGAAGACAGGTAAAGAAGACAAGCAGTAATGGGAAATACTACATCTCACAGAATTAGAAAATCTCAGAAGTTGATCATAAGTGTTCTACATAATTTTTGCTGTGATTCTTAGTTTAGAATGTTGCTTTCTCAGTTGTTTAACTGTTGAACTCTTTTCTGAACCTTTTAAACATGGTTTATTTTGGATGGACTACCATTGCACATGTTTTACTTAAGTATCCCTTGGCATACTCTGAAATTTGTATCCTTTTGACTCTCAAAGGCAGCTCTTCAGAACAGGAAATGGATGGAGAAGATCTTGAAAATCAAGGGCCCTGCCTTGCACAATTGCTCATGTTTTCTGTTAATGTAAACACACCCTTTGATACAATCCCAGATGATAAGATGCTAACCATATTTATTTTTTAGAAGGGCAACAGCATAATTGTAGAACGTTTCACCCAAAGGTTTGCTATACTTCTATGATTCAGTCAAAAACAAGAGCAAACAAAAATTGTAGCATTTTTTTCATATTAATTTTAAAGATTTTAAAGATCTGGGAACAATATGCTGACTCTGTAAACTGCTTAGAGAGGGCTGTAAAGCACTGGGAAGCAGTATACAAGTCTACGTGCTATTGGCTATTGCAATTGCTATTTTCACTTCATTAGTTCAGATGCTAAAATATGATATGCCCTCCCTGCCTTTTTCTGGACAAAGCATTATGAGTTTGTTCTTAGGTTTTTGTGGATGTTTGGTATGTATGAAAGATACTGTATTATCCATCCATCCATCCATCCATCCATCCATCCATCCATCCATCCATCCTTTTGATATCTGTAAACTACCATTGGAGTATTTTCGATTTGGACATTAAATGCCCAAGCAATGTAGTTTAACAAGTGTAATAAAATATGAAAAGTAGGGTAGTACCAATAGAGGATTCTAGAAGTCCCAAAATCAGATGACAGGTAGGTACTATGTGCAGCATATAATTATAGATTTCAGATATATTCTGATTTTATTGCAGAGATATAGTCTGGGCCTTCTCTTTAATGTTATTAGGCAAGCCTCCCTCCCTCCCTCCCTCCCTCCCTTCCTTCTGTCCTTCCTTCCAGTGTTTATGTTTTTTTCCTTAATTTATTAATTGTGAAATAAAGCCACCTGAGAAACTTGCTGATTGACTTGTAATATACCCTAAAATAGTTAGAAGCATAATACCACACACCAGCAGCAAAAAACCAAAGTCCATGTAAACAGCAAAAGCTTGGACATTTTCAATTGTTTACCTTAGTGCCCACTCCTGGCTTAAAGACCGTTTTAAGAGCTTAGTGAACTTCTTTAAGAGCTGAAATATGAATGGAGGTTTTTTAAGCTGACACTATGCTCTAGAGGAGTTGAAGTCCACAAGTCTTAAAGTTGTCAAGGTTGGAGACCCCTGCTCTAGAGGTTTGGTGCTGTCCTGGTTTATAGAATAGTCTCACAAATTTGATGCCCCAGGGCAGATATAATTCCAAATCATGGAATGTTGACTAGAATTATGGGAGTTGCTCATATAAAAGGACCTAGTGTAGGACAAGGTAGCTTTTCCATATTACTGTGGTGGACGATAAGCAGCTGCTAAGAATATCAACAGAATCATAGGCCTTGGAATTGTCCCTAATTAGTTTCTTGAAAGTCAAAGGACCCAAGGACATTCTGTGACATCTGCCTTTGGCCCTGCAATTTAGAAGGAGAGCCAGAAATGAATTCTAGCTCTGTAATAAAGTCTCCTTCACGAGTATAGCTCCACCAGGCAGAAAGATCATTTAGATGGCATTTCTGCTTCATTTCTATTACTGTATTCATATGTGATCATATCCCTCTGTAAAAAAATGTACAGGTAACTGAAACTAACCATTTTAGCTTTTGTCAATTACAGAATGTGCTCTGCATAATAAGCTTCTAAGAGTGGATGTTCTTTAAAATCAAATGTTTCCATCTGAAATATGTATACATTGGAATATAACATTGCATTCTGCTGTTTGCATTTTTATACCCTGTTTCCCCTGTAAGGTTTCAAAATGTACTTGGGTCACCAAAATGCCAAAGAGAAAGAGTCAAGACGAGGCTCGCAAAAAGAAGCAGATTTTATTTATGGCCAAAAACAAAATACTGGATGGGACTATATCCAGAACATACCGATACAATGCATGTGAGGAAATAGCCACACCTTGGGGAAGGTATGGCGTCTTTTATACCCTCAGAGACATCATCTTAGTACCCAATTCTGGCCCCCTGGCCCATGCCTTCCTTGTAGCCCTGCATTGGCTGTGCAGCAAGAAGCAGGGGCAAGGGGGGCTGAGCGCCTAGCAACAGAGAAGCTGGGTGTTTAGCAACCCCACTTCTTGAGATATCCACCAGGCATGGAGTGGTACAGAAAAACAAAGTAACACAGTGGTGAGATCACTGGAAGAAACACATGGCAGAGTCAATTCTAATTCTTAGCAAAGCAATTCTTACAGAAGCAAAACAGCAAGTCAATTCTACTGACTCTACTATTATGTCCCACTAATTCTACCTGTTCTATTATTATTATTATTATGTCCTTTCACCCTCAAAATAAGACATCCCCTGATAATAAGCCCAATCGGGCTTTTGAGCGCATGGCAATAAGGCCAAGCGCTTATTTCAAGGTTCAAAAAAATATAAGCCAGGGTCTTATTTTGGGGAAAACATGGTAATTCATGGGTGTCACATATGCTAACTTCAAAACCTAATCTTCCTTTTAAACAAATAGTGATATTTGGTTTCCATTAAGGTCAGTTGTCTGCAAATTATGTGGAGACAGAGGGCTAAATATTCTGAAGGAAGGTCGAGGAGGGAATCTGAAAAAACCAGCATTTTTCATGACTATTGTCTCAATTATTTGAAGTGCAGTTTTGTCACAGCAGCATTGGAGGTGGAGGAAAAGCAAGTCAAACAATAAAGGGAGCAGGGAAAGCCAGCAAGGGAGTTTAAAAAAAAGTCAAGATGGCGACTAGGACTGCATGTTCAAAACCCCACGTGCCAATGTGCCATTTTGACAGACACCCTATCAGGAATAAAGATGACAAAATAGCATTTATTTGATTAAACAGGATGCCTTCACTCTAAAGGAACCACATACAATGTTCTGCCCCTTTCCCTTCTAGAGCTTCCCTCTAACCTGTGTCTTTAATATAAGGTAGGCTTTCCCAAATGTAGCAACTTCAAGACATGTGGACTTCAACACCCATAGCTGGCTGGGGAATTCTGGGAGTTGAAGTCCACACATCTTAAAGTTTCTAAGGTTGGGAAACTCTGATATATGGAATCTCACAGAAAACCATCTGATGAAGTTAGAATGAAAAACTGTTTGCTATCCCAGACTTGTAAACACATAAAGACTCTCCAAATAAAGGGGCAATCCAGGAAGTGTAACAAGATGAGCAACCTGTTGATCACACAATGTTATAACTGGGACCTTACAATAGAGTGCAATTCAATCAATTCCTGAAGCAATAGTGTTGTACTGTGGAGGCAGAAAGACTATTTCAAGGAAGTGAATGCCACTCAGCGTCATCTTGAACTCTGCGAGATTGGTGAAAAATACAGAAAGTGTAGACAAGTGTTTAAGAGAGCATCCTGTATTCTCACTTGGAGTAGGGGTAGGGATCTTTGGTTCACCTGCCTCCTGCTGTAGGGGTATTGTCATATGCTGGCTGAGGAATTCTTAAAGTCCATATATCTTAAAGTTTCCCTGGTTGAGCACACCAGCTTATTAATATCAATAGAAGTTTGTCAAAACAGTGCACATCGAAACAAGAGATATATTAGCTGTTTATTTCCATTTAATTTTGTGAAGAGGGCGAAGGATTTTCATTTAAACACAGAACTGAGGGGGAAGATCTGATCATTTATTGGATGACAAGACTGGTGGTTTGACAATGCCTTGTACTCAGCTAATGGCTGCTGGTTCATTGTGAAGTCGACAGCCTTGTAAACTTGTAAACATCCTCTGCTCAGAGCATCCTAAATGTCCAAATAGATCCAAAAACTGTCAAAACAGCCCAGATCAATCTCTGGTGCTTTTAAAAACTGGCTGCCTGACAGACCTTGGGCAATTGTTGGAAGTCAAATACTGTATAGGTTTGAAGGATTTGGCCCTTGGGCTTTGATACATACATTTCCTACTTAATTGGTCCTATATAATTAAATGTACCATTACAAAACTGGGGGCTTTCTGAGGTATTAATTTAAAATTAATAATTTTTTTGAATGAGAAGCAGAGGTACTATTTGGAGACACAAAGTTGGAAAAAACTGGGTTAAATAGACAAAAGCTTTCAAGGAAGATGGAAGGAAGGAAGGAAGGAAGGAAGGAGGAAGGAAGGAAGGAAGGAAGGAAGGAAGGAAGGAAGGAAGGAAGGAAGGAAGGA
>WNWU01000002.1:45557076-45567507 GCA_012654045.1 Ptyas mucosa
GGAAGGAAGGAAGGAAGGAAGGAAGGAAGGAAGGAAGGAAGGAAGGACACGAAAGCACACATTTTAATTCTATTTTAATGGAGCTTATTACCAAACAGATTCTTCATAACAATTTGCTTAAATCTCCTGATTTTGCATTTTGACTCATGTGCTATTAAAATGTTACCCAATAAGATGTTGAGCCCGAATTTGACATATGTGTAGCCATATGTCTACATATTTCTGAAAGAAATATCCCATCCAATAGTAAGTCCATTAAAAACAGAAAGTCCTACTACTTAGGAAACAAGCATGCAGGTAAATAGCATGAAATAGAATATTTCATTCAGACCTCAATTCCAAGGTGAGGATTTCAGGACTGCTAATGAGTCTGTCTCTTGCTGTGTATCAGTGATGCAATGATGGCTTTTGAGAAACCTTTCATGAAAGCTTAAACAATTTTTAGCATCTAATTCTATGCATGAGAAGAACATTATAAACTGATCTTTTATAGGCAATTATGATTTTATATATATATATATATATATATATATATATATATATATATATATATTTTCTCTCTTTCAGGGCCAGTTGAATGGATTCCTAGATGTTTTGCAACAAAGATCTTTGAAAATTGAAGGATGTGTCAGTGAAATAGAAGCTTTGTTTAACACTCTAGAGGTAGGTTGGGTAAGGAATCTGCTGAATGGGTGCCATCATCTTAGTTAAGACAGAACTCACTAGATTGCTTAGTCATTCTGCTAGTTAGGGCTGGCTTTTACCATGCCTCACAATGCAGGGCTCACACAGCTCTTAAAGTCATTTTATGGCTTGTTTATTTGTGATATGAACTAGCCAAAATTTTGTTACTTATCTCACATATTGAGCAATATCTCTTCTTTGTTGGTTGAATATAGTGCATGTTTTATACACCACAATGTAAAAAGGATTCAGATTACTTGGGATGAGTCCAAAACAATGAGTTCAGAATACTGGAAATGAATAAATATCTTACAAAGAGAGAGGGAATTGGATTACTGTATTTTTTACCCGTGAGAAAAAAAATTGACAGTGGGCTGTGGGAAGAAATTAGGATTATCTTTCCTGGATTTGTATAACATACTAAGTCATGATGTAGTATGTTTACTTTGGATTTTTAGTCTGTTGTGTGAACTGAGGCATTGTGCTTTCCATACCTATTTATTAGATTTTAATACTATTGTAATCATATGTTTGGCAATGATTTGTTGTTTAGCCATATATGTGAAGCTTTCTTCATTGTATATATATATATATATATTTCTATTAAGAATTTTGATTATATTAATAAAAACTAATACAAACTAAACTTTAAAAAGAAGACAGAATAAAAATAAAAAATAAATGTGACTTCCATACAATATCATAAGTGTAAATAGGTTTTGTGACACCATGTCTCCTCTAAAATTACAAACAATTATCTCTTCATCCCAAGATGTAATAACACATTTTGTTTTAACTTGATCAGTTAAACCAATTTTATATTCCTTCCTTTTCCTTTTTGTCTTTAGATCATTTAAATATTATCGTAGGATTTGATTTCTCTTCTTTGTCCCATTGTACAGAGTTCTTCAAGGCTTTAATAAGCTCTTTTTGTAAATCCAATAGAAAAAAATTGTCTTGGTTAATCTGATGTATTTCCCTTTTGAATTTTAAAACATCAGCCAATTTATTTTGTAGCTCCAGTGAAACACCTTTTTCCAAGTAATTTTTGGCCTGCCAATTGTAAATTTACTTTTGATATCAACTCTATCTTGTCAAAAAAACAAGATTGTTGTTCTACATCAGTCTTTTTTCCAATAAATTTTTTAGACATAGTATGAAACCCTTCTTCTAATGCCTAAAAGTTTCATGTAGAAGAAAACCATAACTTCTATTATGTAGAAGTGCAAGATACAAGTGAGTCCACAGGTTATGGTCATAAAAAACCACATGGCTGGGATAGTGTGATCAGAGCACAGCCCGTTTTTTAGTATAACATACATAATAACAAAACATAACTTAGATTACATCATTAGGGGTGGCATTTTACTTTTTTGATCACATCCATTAAGTCTCCCCTCATAAAATGCAATATAACAGTCTTCTTAACTGTAAGAACCCATTGATAATAGAGCCAAATGCTCAAGTTACATTGTGAAGGCTTGCACTATTGAATGTGCTCAATAGTGGCGTATTATTTTGAAGAATTTTACCTGGAAAAGTAGCTTAGAAGTCTCACCTCCTAAAAGAGAAACATTTACAAAGAAATTTCATTTAATGTTTCATGCTGGAATATTACGTTTTCTTCTGACCTCTATTCCTAGGACAACTGTAAGGAAAAGGAGAAGTTATTAGAAGAGCAAAATGAAAATGTGGTACAAATGATATTTGGTCACCATGAGAGAAAGTCACAGAATTTTGAAGAAGCAAAGAACACAAAAATGGAATATCTTTATGAACAGATGGTTAATTTTCAAGACTATATCGATACAGCAAAGGAGACACTAGAAATGATAATAAAGGAAACTGAGGAAATTGATGATTTTGCTTTCCTAAAGGTAAGTAGTACAAAGCTATAATATGTTTCCAAAGTTTGGGATCATGGAAAAATAAGTCTGGGATTGATATTCTTTGCTACATTGCTCTTCAGGGAAGCCGATTGGCTATTATTTATCAGCAGCCTTATGATTGAAATAGACTTTTGAGACTTCAATCCTATACTTTAACTGAGGAATAAGATCCACCGAAGAATTGGTGCTTACTTTTGAAATAATATTCATAGGATTTTTGCCCTGAGATAGCTTGTGTGGGAGCGATAACACTTAAAATTCCCTGCCAGATACATCAAATTAAGGAAAGCTTGTAACACAGTCTCCATCTCTATAATATTTGTCAGGTTAAATGTCTAACTATCTCCCACAAAGACCACACAGCCCGGCAAGAGTTAACAAATCACATATCCCATCATTCCTGTAACCACACCTTACCTCCAGACTCCTCACCCTGGGTATATAACCTCTCACCACGAGGTCATCCAACAGTTCCAGATATGTACCTGTAAGAGAAGGGCAAAAGGTCAGTCACTATCATTTTGAATGGGCCTAATATCAAGTCAGGCCTACAATAAAGGGATTCCTGGAAGAAGCTACTTTGTCTTGTGAGTTATTGGGTCAGATCCATCCCATAACAAAATGGTAGCAGAGGATGGTTACCCATGACTCTGAACAATGACTGAACCAGCTGTTTACTCTGAAAAGAAGAACAGAGTAAACACAAGAGTCTTCGCCAGAAAAATGGCTGCACAATTGACACCCGAAGGTGCAAAAGCAAAAGCCACCCCGACTAGAAGTGAGCAGGACGGCGATACATACCCACTTCTCAGAAACGGGGGACCACGAGAGGAAGCAGATGACCAGGACAGAGAAGAGCCGCAAGAGAAAAACGATTTCAGAATGGCCCTACTGAAAATGATGGAAACACCCATCAGCAACGGAGAGCTCATCATGAAACTCCAAGGCCTCCTAGAAAACCATGGAGCAGTGATGAGTGCCCAGGGACAAACCCAAGAAACCGCCAGCCCGGTAAGAGAAAGGCATTCCCTCACAGAGGTACCGGACATAGACGGATTCACTTTCGCACCACTTTCCCGGTGGCCATCTTGGAATGGCCAGCAACCAATAGAAAGCCAGGATTTGAATCCAATGGCGCGAACCAGCCAGGACCCTGAAACAAACAAGGGGCACCCCGAAAATGACTAGGAGAAACAAATCCAATGCAACAGGGACTCGCCCACTGAGATCGAAGCAGAAAGAGCCATCAAAACCCTAGCGGCAGCGTTTGGCTCCGCGTTCAAGCCTCCCGCGCCAGCCAAAAGCTGCAAAGAAAACCCTGGAAGCCAGAGGAACATCGGAACAACCATCAACAATGAAGCACCTAACCTACCATTACACAGAGAGGTGGCACAATTCTGCAGAGAACAAAGAACACTGACCACCTGCAGACTAACTACACGACAGGACTCAAACTCACCACCCCACCTACTACCAGAGCAAAGCCCAAGAAGAGAAAACCAAGCCGACTACTCACCCGTCCTACGACCACCACCGGGCTTCTCCACTCACCCAAGGGCCATCACCCATGGACTAGGACCCGTCGCCGCCATCGCCGCCGCTGCGGAACCACCAGGCTCCGAAAGTCTTTGATCCACGACCGCGATGCCGCTGAGACTGCTGCCAATCTCCGCCGGGGACCCAGATGCCCAGCAACGACTCCCGACATCCATCGCTGATTCCAGATGCACCAGGGGTGAGCCCAGCATTCCCCTGGCAGGCCTAGGCCTAGGCCCGAGAGCCGCGGCCGCGAGCTCCTTATCCAACGACTTCCAGTGCCAAATGAGCTTCACGCATGCTCAGTTTCCACCTACAGAGAGAGAGGAAAGAAACATAGAGACAAATCAGTACAGAGTAACAATATGCATACCCATGCCTTATTGTGAGTTCCCTCATTTACAAAACAATGGACAGCTACCCTCAGTAAGTAATTATTCAAACAATTCTGGGACAATACCTGCTAACTTTCCAAAATTACAAATAGATGGAGGGAATCTTTTAGAATGGAGTGAACAGCTACAAATTGTTTTTATGAAAGAAAATGTACTCTTTTTAATTTCCAAACCTCCAAAAAAAACCTTGGTTTGAGATTGACTGTGCCCATCACAAGGCATTTTATATATTGTTAACCAGTATCCCACCCACTATGTATCCTAGCATAGGTAACAATTTAACTGGGTATGAAGTCATGCAAAAATTATACGGTTTATTCTATAGTCAGAGCAGAGCAAGTACAACAAGGCTATCCAGGGAATTCCATTCTGCTAGACTCAGACCAGGGGTCCCCATGAGCGAACATATATTGAAACTTAATGCAACCAAGGCTGAACTCATGCAAAGGGGGGAAGTAATCACTGAGGAGAGTATGCTGAGCATAGTTATAAACTCATTAGACAGCAGCTGGGACAATTTCGTGACTCAAATAGATAGTCTCAACATAGAGCATCTATCATTAGGCACACTCACAAATCGCCTAATTGCAGAAGACAACCTTAGGAGGGACCGCCATCTATCCAGGAGGGACCCCAGACCCACTAAGAAAGTTGAGTTCCAGGATAGGACAAGGAGCATCTCTGAATGTTTTTCTTGCGGTTCTAGGAACCATCTAAAAAAGGATTGCCCCAGGAACAACAGGGACAGAGGATACAATGATCGCAGGGGGAAACAATCACCAGACCGCAAGTCTTTTAGAGAACGAGGGCGTGGGTGGTCCCCCAGCCCCAGGCGACACAATGACCGTAGGGACAGTTCCAGGGACAGCAATTCAGGTTCCATGTATGGTTTCAGATATGGGAAACCAGACCCCAAAATGAAAATAAGCGAGGACATGTGGCTCTTAGACTCCGGGACCACAAACCATACCACGTGCAATCCAAAACTATTCAGTTCACTCACAGAAACAGATATCGAGATAAAGTGGTTAATCAGAGTAGTGCCAAAGTAATAGGGAAGGGGAGCGTACATATCCCAGAAATTGGGAAAATAGAGGGGGTATTATATGTGCCAGAGATACCCTACAACGTATTAACCACCACCAAACTCACACAGGACACGAGCAATGAAGTAGTGTTCAAGGAAGGAAAAGCTCACATATTCAACCAGGGAAATGAGGTTGGGGAGGTAACAATACATGACGGTCTGCCCTACTTTACACCCAGAGACAACAACAGAGGAAGCATAAACACAAACACTGCTAGGGAAGAAAAGGAAAGCACAGGAACAGAGGGAGTACACCAGGGGACGACCGAGAGTAAGTCATTAAGTAAGAAAACAATGTCTATGGGGAGACCCATCCATGACAACTGCGCCCATCTCCTCCACAGGAGACTAGGACATATCAGTTTCCTTGTTGTAAGAAAAATGCCAGAATGTACCGAAGGTCTAAAAGTAAAAGATTGTGAAAACTACTTAGAGTGTTCTGTTTGTAAGCGATCAAAAATTAAGGTTAAGGCAAGGCCAAGGAAGTCAGAACAAACTACTGATTCTATCTTCCAACTGGTGCACATGGACTTGGTAGGGCCATTGAAACCATCAATTAGGTATAGAAAAAGGTTCTTCTTAACTATTGTGGATGACTATAGCAGGTATGGCTACGTTTATTCACTCAGGCATAAAAGTGAAGTATTTCAAAAATTCAAAGAGTTCCACAAAAGGATAGAATTGCAACATGAGACAAAAATCAAACAAATAATGACCGACCGAGGGTCAGAGTTCATGGCCAGAGACTTTAAAAGATGGTTGAGGGAACAGGGTATAGTACATTATGCTTCTTCGCCTTTTTCACCATTTCAGATTGGGGTTGTAGAACGAAAAAATGGGGTACTCCAAACGATGATGAGGTGTGTCTTAGAGGACACAGGGATGGGCCAGTCATTTTAGTCAGAGGTACTGCATTATTCCAACTATACATTAAACAGGCTATAGTCAAGTTCGATTAATAAAACACCATACGAAATAATGTATAAGAGAAAGCCCAACTTTGCCCACCTACACATATTTGGTGCCCCAGCAGACGTCCACATTCCCAGACAGTTGAGAAAGAAGGGAGAAAAGATATCCAAGAGGTTAAAGTTCATGGGGTATGAACCGGGGACAAAAGGTTTCAGGTTCATAGATTGCAACAACAAGTTTGTAGTATCCAGATCTACAGACTTCCATGAACATTCAAACTGGTCAAGGCTCCACTCTAACGACATTCTCATTGGTAGAGACGCACACACACGTAGCCTATTAGATGAGGAAACGATCACAGAAAAGGCTAAGGAGGCTAAAACACACAAACCCAAACATCACAAAATAAAGGCCAAGGAATGGAAGGAAGGACACACCACCTTGAACTTGGACAGCCTTACAAACAAAGAAGCTGAGTACATGCATGAAACAGATACAACCCCAGACAGGCCAGTCAGGGCAAGTAGGAACAGGTTGCCAAAGAGACTCGAAGACTACGTTATGTCTATACATTCCAACAACCTCACACCAAATTCCTATGAAGAGATACTCAATCTTCCCCAGGAAGAGAGAGAAAGTGGGAACAAGCCATGGAAAGAGAAATGGAGAGCCTCAGGGACCTACATGTATACTCACCAGCTCAAGCACCTGAAAACAAAAAACCAATAGGGACCAAATGGGTGTTCAGAATCAAGAAACTGGAAAACAACAAAGCACTGTACAAAGCGAGGCTGGTCGCACAATGATTTGCTCAGAAATATCCAGACGACTACACCGACACATATTCACCTACAGTTAGGACTGAGAGCATCAAGAGTGCACTGGTGATAGCCACTATTCTGGGACTTGAAGTGTTCCAATTCGATGTGCAGACCGCATATCTCCATGCAGAATTGGACAAAGAAATCTACGTCAAAGCCCCACCAGGATACAATGAAGGAAAAAACAACACATGGCTTCTGAATAAAAGTTTATATGGACTTAAACAATCAGGCAAGAGGTGGTACGACTGCCTAGCCAAAACCCTCAACTCCATGGGCTTCACCGCCACCTCTGCTGATAAATGCTTCTTTACAAAAAGGGAAAATGAATCATTTGAGGGCATCCTTGTCTATGTGGATGATATTCTATACATAGGCAAGAAAAAGGACAAATGTGATAAATTTGCCACTGAACTGGGGAATCACTTCTCATTAAAATCACTAGGGAATATAGACAAATACCTAGGGGTTCAAGTGACCAAGACTAACAAAGGCTTCTGACTCTCACAAAAGGAAAAGGTCGTTGAACTTTTGTCAAAATGCAATATGTCAGAGGCGAAGCCCAGTGAGACCCCCATTCAACCAGAATTTCTAAAAAGTATGTATGATGAGTCCAAACCCTTCATTGACAATAAGCTGTATAGGTCTACCATAGGATTGCTATTATACATAGCCAATTGGACTAGACCAGACATCGCCCTGGCTGTCAACCTACTATCTAGGCACGTGAGCAAGCATACAACATCAAACTGGGATGCCATCAAGAGGTTGCTCAGATACCTCAAATATAGTATCAACGCACAATTATGCCTTGAGCCAGACCTGTCCATGAAACCAAAGCTGACCTGCTATGCTGACGCTGATTGGGCGGGAGATATCAAGGGTAGGAAAAGCACCTCAGGTTATGTACTCTTCCTCAATGGCAG
The DNA here is from genome assembly GCA_012654045.1 of Ptyas mucosa. Classification (NCBI taxonomy): domain Eukaryota; kingdom Metazoa; phylum Chordata; class Lepidosauria; order Squamata; family Colubridae; genus Ptyas; species Ptyas mucosa. The sequence goes on from WNWU01000002.1 coordinate 45,565,327, forward strand.
TCCTATTCACTGGTATACAGGAAAACAAAAACTTGTAGCCACATCTACCACCGAGGCAGGGTTCATCTGCCTGTCAAAGGCTGCAAACAACCTTATATGGTTTGATGACTTACCTTATATGGTTTGATGACTCAGTGATATTTGGACTGAACCATCATATCCAATAATTATTCATGAGGATAATAAGGCAGCAATAGAGATATCAAGGGCCGATGCCGTCGGCCAACGATCAAGACATATCGATATCAAATGTAAACATGTTAGGTAATTTTCAGAGATTAGTTTTATTAAAGCCATACCCTGTGACACTGAGGAGCAGACAGCAGATATACTCACTAAACCTCTACCCCACAAACAACACACATACCTCATGTCTAAAATATGTGTTTATGTGTAAACAATGTAATTTTATGTATGTAACATGCAGATATGTAAATACCATGCAATTGCAATTAGTTAGACATTTAGAGGGTTTTTTGTCAGGTTAAATGTCTAACTATCTCCCACAACGACCACACAGCCCGGCAAGAGTTAACAAATCACATATCCCATCATTCCTGTAACCACACCTTACCTCCAGACTCCTCCCCCTGGGTATATAACCTCTCACCATGAGGTCATCCAGCAGTTCCAGATGTGTACCTGTAAGAGAGGGCAAAAGGTGGGCCTAATATCAAGTCAGGCCTACAATAAAGGGATTCCTGGAAGAAGCTATTTTGTCTTGTGAGTTATTGGGTCAGATCCATCCCATAACAATATTCTCCTGAGTTTATTTTATGTTGTATTTGCATACTTCCTAAAAGCACTAGTGGGACTATCCTGGGCTTAATCTCCAAATCCATTAAGGACAGAAACTTTCAAAGTGTTGAGGGAGACTGGAAGTTCCTATTTTTATTTTACTGTACATCAAGTTACAGGAGATTAAACAACTGGCTCTTTAGTCTGAGTGGCGTAGCAGGCTAATGCCTCCTATTAAGGCAGCATTTAACATCCAGCTGCCTGCAATTACTGCGAGTTCTAATCTCACCAGGCTCAAGGTTGACTCAGCCTTCCATCCTTTCTAAGGTGGGTAAAATGAGGACCCAGTTTGTGGGGGCAATAAGCTGACTTTGTATAAATATACAAAAGTATGAAGGCTATTGCTTAACGCATTGTAAGCCGCCCTGAGTCTCCGGAGAAGGGCGGCATATAAATATAAATAAAATAAAAAATAAAAAATAGTGCAGCCAGAACAATCTGGAACTGAACACGCTTAAAACTGTAGAGATGAGAGTGGATTTTAGGAGTTCTCCTATTCTACCACCTCTTACTATATTAGACAACACAGTATCAACAGTAGAGTCCTTCAAGTTTGTAGGTTCTATAACCGTGATGATGAACCTATGGCACGTGTGCTCCTGTTTCGGCACTCAGTGCCAAAAAGGTTCACCAATTCTATAATCTCCCAAGATTTGTAAAGGATACCTCAGAACCATCATAAAAAAGGCATGACAAAGTATGTTCTCCTGCATCAATTCAAAAAGTTCAGACCGCCCTAGAGCTGTTGATACAGTTCTATAGAGGAATTACTGAGTCTGCTATTTGTATTTCTATAACTGCCTGGTTTGTTATAGCAATCAAATAGGATGGATACAGACTTCAATGGACAGTTAGGACTGCAGAAAAAAAATAATTACAACCAGCCTGCCTTCCATTGAGGACCTCTGTATTGCATGGGTCAGAAAGAGGACTGAGAAAATATCTACAGACCCCTCACATCCTGGACATAAACTGTTTCATATCTTTACCTCAGGCCACCACTACAGGGCATTGCATGCCAAAACAACCAGACAGAGACAGTTTCCCTTGTGCCATTACTCCGCTGAACACCTAATTTCCACAGTACTACTGTTTTATGTCTATTTACCCATATAGTATGGCTGTATTGTTATTATGCTTCTCATCGTTTCGACTCCTTCTCTTATTGGTATCACTATTATGCTTATTATTATTTTGTGGTTTTGTATGTACACTGAGAGCTTCTGCACCAGAGACAAATTCTCTGTGTGTCTAATCACACTTGGCCAAATAAAGCTATCCTATCCTATCCTATCCTATCCTATCCTATCCTGCCCTGCCCTGCCCTGCCCTGCCCTGCCCTGCCCTGCCCTGCCCTGCCCTGCCCTGCCCTGCCCTGCCCTG
>WNWU01000002.1:45567517-45584564 GCA_012654045.1 Ptyas mucosa
TGCCCTGCCCTGCCCTGCCCTGCCCTGCCCTGCCCTGCCCTGCCCTGTCCTGTCCTATCCATCAGGCTGCAAAAAGTCAGACAACCATCGATGACCTCAAATTATTTTTCTATTCATTGTTGCCATTCAAGCAGCAAGCTTGTTTTGCAGATAGAGAATGATCTGTTTTCTCCAATTTGGCATTTTAGCTACAACAGAAAATGAAACAAAAGCCCTCTAAGATAAATTAAAATTAAAGTGCAGTATGGGCCAGCAGTTAAGGCACCAGTCCTGTCTAGGAGACTGAGGTTTAAAGCCACCAGGTGACTTTAGGCCAATCACTCTCTTTCAGCCCAACTCACTTCACAGGACTGTAAAATGAATGTTTGCTGTTTTGAGTTATTTATAAAAATAATAAAGTAGGATAAAAAAAGAATCTAAAAAGAAAACACCTCCACCAGCCACCGATGTAGTCCAACATAATTGGAAGTCATCAGTTTGGAAACATCTAGATCTATGCTCTTGTAATGTATATAATTAAAAGCAAAATAAAATAAAAGGCTGAAGGATGTGTGGGTGGAATCTTCTTAATATAGAATGTCAGATATATACTGATGGTCGTGCTCATTCAGTCTATGCGGAAGTTATTTAGGCCATACAGTATCAGGTTTAAAAGTTATTTTATTATTTACAAATATACAATAATGAACAGGGTGTCCTGCTGCATTTATTACCCTGACTGTATAACTCAGAGGTTGAGAGGGAGAGAAGTTCACTGCTGTCTTGCTGAGATGGATGGGAAGAAATTAGGGAAGATATCCAATTGATTTGTGGGTATGATTCCAATAAGGGAGTTCATTGGTTTATACAGTCACATGGGATGTCTGTAGACTTAGAAGACTTAACCCCTTCTGGTGCCTGGGGCATCATACGTAGGCAATATCTGACAGACCCCTTCTATTGCCAAGTGTGATGGAACAGTGCTCAAAGATAATAATAAACAAGTATAAGAAAAATAAATTATAAGTACAGTCCAACTGATTTGCAGTGGTTCCAATGTGTTTCACAAGGTACAGGTTTAGTTAAGAAATCAGCAATTTGATCCTTGGTATCGCAATAAACAAATTCAACAAAACCCTTTTTAACTAGGTCTCTTACATTTTTATAACGTATATCAATATGGCGAGATCTGAAGCTGACATCATCCCTGACCGAAGAGGCTATGACGGACTCATTGTCCTCGTGGAGAGTGATAGGTAGTGAAGGTTGTGTCCAAATGTCTGAAACTAATTCATATATCCATGTGAGAAGTGTGCAAGCGTCAGAAGCACTGGCATATTCAGCTTCGGCCGTGGAATTAGCAATGAAGTTTTGGCGACAAACGCGCCAATCTATGGGGCAACCATTTAGGAAGTATATAAAGCCTGATGTGCTTTTTCTTGATTTTTCATCCCCTGCCCAATCGGCATCTGAATAACAGGTAAGTTTTGGGGTTACCCCTTCATCAGGTTCTAATAATAAGACCATATCTTTTGTATTATGCAAATATCTGAGTAACCTTTTCATAGCAACCCAATGTTGTTCTTTAGGCTCATCTACTTGTCTAGATAAGAGATTTGTACTTAATGATATATCGGGTCTACTCCATCTGCTGATATAAAGGAGTGATCCTATGATGGATTGATATTGAGCTTTATCATGATGCTTGTTACCGTCTAGATAAGCAATTTTATTATAGTCAGTGCGCATGGGTGTATCTGTGGGGTTGCAGTTTTCCATGCCACATCTTTGTAGCAGGTCTTCAATCTTATCCTTTTGTGAGAAGCAAAAACCTCTATCAGTTTTAAAAATTTGTACACCCAGATATTGGTCTATATGACCTAAGGTCTTTAAATTAACATGTTCTCTTAATTTGTTTGCAAATTGTTTGCTGGATTGTTCGTTGGGCCCGATATAAATCAAATCATCAACATAGATTAAAATAATTTCTTTTCCCCCTTCATAAGGTTTTGTCATTACGCACTGGTCAGATCGAATTTGATTATATCCCATTGATTTTAAAGTTTTGGTAAGGCAGTCAAACCAGAGCTTGCCCGATTGTTTTAAGCCGTATAACCCTTTGTGTAGCCTCCATGTTTTGCCGAACTCAACTTGGAACCCTGGTGCCCCATTGACATAAATTTCCTCCTCTAATGGTGCATGGAGGTATGCGGTTTGGACATCAAATTGATAGACTTCTTGATTTGAGATAATGGCTGAAGTCAGTGCCGTTTTTACGCTTTCTGGTTTTACTGTGGGGGAGTAAGTTTCATCATAATCTTCGGGAAAGCGTTGGGCAAAACCTTGGGCTACAAGGCGTGCTTTGTATAGATATGTGTTGTCAGGGAGTGTTTTAATTTTGTAAACCCATCGAGTGCCAATTGGGTGTTTGTGTTGTGGAGGTGTTGTTTTTGTGAATACTTTTAAATTTATTAAACAGTCCATTTCTTTGGACATAGCGTCCCACCATTTTAATTGTTCTGATTCCGGTAATTGGAGCATGTGTTTAAAATTTTTTGGAGTGATGGGTATTTGGTTTGTCTGTGTCACATTGTTCACGTCAAATCTTTTAGGTGGGATGCCTTGTGTAATTCGTTTGGATTTTCTGATTGGTAGTTGTGTATCTGTGTTGTTTGTTCGAGGTGTAACTTTTGGTGTTGTTGTTTGTACATGTTGAATTCTCTGTGGTGTATCTGATGTATTTGGTTCTTGGGTTAATACGTATGAGTCATTTGAGTGTATTTTGGTCCAGTTGTGGTTTTCTATGAATGTGGCTGAACGGGAAATTATTACTGTGTTGTTGTTTTTTATGAATCGATATGCTTTCGAACCTGATGCATATCCTACGAAACGTAATTTTTTGGACACCTCATTCCCCTTCCGTCTGAGTGGTTTGGGGATATTGACATATGCAAAGCAGCCAAAAACGCGAAGATGTGTGAGGTGTGGTTGAGTGCCATATACAAGAAAATAGGGTGTTTGGTTAATAACCTTATTCCATGTGCGGTTAAAAGTGTAATTGACATATGCAAGGGCTTCTGCCCAATAGCTAGGGGGTACATCAGCATCTAACATGACGCTGCGCATCATGGTCTGTAAGATTCCATTTTTCCTTTCACAAATCCCGTTCTGCTGGGGGGTAAAAGGAGATGTTTTGTAATGTATAATGCCTTTGGAGTCAATCCAGTTTTGAAATTGTACAGATGTGAATTCGGCTCCACAATCTGTTTGAATTTTCTTTAATTTGATGTTGTGTTGGTTTTGTATGAGAGTGTAAAAATTTTTTATTTTTTGAAAGGCTTGAGATTTTTCAGTAAGAGTATAGATATGTCCGAAACGACTGAAATCATCGACTAAATTCAAAAAATATTTCCGTTTGCCCAAAGAAAGTGGAAAAGGGCCTACAATGTCAATGTGTACCAATTCGTATATGTGTTTTGATCGTCTAGTGCTGGTGTGGGGAATTGGGGCTGCCTTTGATTTTGCAGCTTTACAAATCTCACAGTCAAGTTGGATAGGGCAATCCTTAGTGCAGACGCCTTGGGAAAAATTTTGAGTATTGTCTACAGCAACAGTACTGGCATGTGCTAAACGTCTGTGTAATAAATGGGCACAATTATCATGTAAAGGTTCACCTATATGAGTTTGAATTTTTGTTTTCGAGGTTCGTTGGTTTTGTGATGTTGGTGAAGTTGGAGAGAGGTGTGGTATGGTGTGTTGGTCATTATGTGAGTTGGAAGTGTCATGTGTATTGATATGGTGAGGTGTGGTACCTTCGTGGTGGGTGGCAGGGGTACGGTCGGGATGATTGTCAGGGTCAGGTCTCGATGAGGATTGAGGTAGTTGAGTCGTGGGTGAGGAAGATGTAAAGGAATCTGGAATAAGAAAGGGTAAACCATTAATGACAGAAATATTGGCAATAATATTGTTATCATGTTTGGATTTTATAAAACCGTGTTGATCATCAAGAGATACTTTAAAACCGATTTTACCTAATTTTGAAGTACTCAAAATATTGTGGCCAAAGGTAGGTGTATAGAGCACTTGACTAATTTCCCCTATACCGGGTATAAAGATAGATCCTTCATACTCAACTGTATTGGAAGTACCATTTGCTGCTGTAATAGAGATATTGGTTGGGAGAATATCATATAATATGGATTTGTCATTGGTGGTATGGTGTATGCTTCCAGAATCGATGACCCATAAGTGCGTGGTGTCACGCAGGTATTGTTGGGTGTTGGGAAATATGCCAAGTGTTTGGGATTCAGAGTTAGAATATATAGATTGTTCAGTAGGTTGTCCCCTTCTGTCTTTATAATCTTTGTGTGTGGGACCCTTTCTAATGTAAGATTCAGTGTGCATGGATCTTTTAGGTTCAGTATGTTCTTTGATAGTATGATATCTTTTGTTAGTCTTGTCTGTAGGGGTGTATTCCCTTGTATCATGAGTGTGGGTGGTGTTATCACCGTGTGGAGGATGGGAGTTGTAGGTATGATAACGTCCTCTATAGTTACAATAATTAAAATTATTTTGATATTGAGAGGGGTGGTTCTGCCAGTTTTGGCAGAAGGGTTTGTGTGAAGAATGTGAAGGATGGGAATCATGTTTAGAATAAAAGGGGTGGTCAAAAGAAGTAAGGTATCTATCAGTATGGTAGAGTCTTCTATCATAGAGAGGTTCAGATGTATGTTTATAAGCATTAGATCGTCTCCTATCTTCATCTATTAATTTGGATTTGATTTCAGCGACGGTGTACATGTGGGTGGGTAGGGAGTGGAGACTATTTATGAATCCTGACCAACCAGGAAAGTGTTTAATAGAATTAAAAATGATACCAATCATGGCAGTTTCAGGTACAGGATGATTGTGTTGAATCAGTTGTTTTCGCATGGATTCGAGGTGGAAAAGATGTTTGGCCATAGATGTGCCTGGTTTATATATGGTGCTATAAAAGTCACCGGCAAGAGTAGCGATAGTTGCAGGCGAGGGTGTGTTGTAATGTTTTTGTAGGTATTGCCATACTTCTTGTGCAGTAAAACCTGTAGGTATAGAATGAACAATATCACTTTCTAAAGTTGACATAAGAGTGGCATAAACACTATTGTGAAGAAAAGTTAAGTCAGATGACCAAGGTTTGTTAGGGGGAGATTCAATAATAAGGAATGTGCCTTCTCTTAAAAGATGTAAATGAGTTTCATGTTCCCAAGTAGGGAAATTATTACCTGAGGTTTGTAATTTTTTGAAGTTTGGTGATAAAGGTAATGGGCCATGTTGTTTAAAATGTTGCAAAACAGTTTCAAGTTCTAAAGATAAATTTACATTAGTACATAAAGACAAGGAATTATTAGTTTCAATATTTAAATCATTACAGTGTACAGTAATAGAAGGCTGAAATGAGTTACTGTTAGCAGAGATAGGTAATTGAACGTTGGATTGTTGATTGGAGTCGTTTGGTGTGAGAGAAGATGTTGTAGGTGATTCAACGATAGGAGGAATAATGGAGATGGTGGTTGTAGTTTGATTCGGAAGAGCTGCTGCGACAGCGTCGGCTGCAGTAGAAGGTAGGTTGGCTTTTGATGCAAAGGCTGCAAAAATCGTGTGAATTTGTTGTTTGGACGGGGCATCGGTGATGTTGGAGGCGGCAGCAGCAGCAGCGGTGGCGGCATCTTCGGCGATGAGGGGGGGGGAGCGAGGCGGCAGCTGCAAAAACTAAGAAAGATCTTTTTACATTGGAAACAATATTGGTATCAGTAGAAATATTTGCAGCTGCTACAGCTGCAGCGGTGTAGATGGGGAGGTCTGCAGCGGCAGCAAAAATAGAAAAGTTCTGAAAATTGGAAAAGAAATTGGGAGGATTCGAACTCGGTGCTCTGGATGAAGAAGATAGGGAATCAGTCTGAATATCTCCAGTTGTGGGGTGGGTAGGAGGATGTATGGGGGTAAGGGGGTTGGTTGAGACCTTGTGGTCTGAAGTGGTAGACATCATTTTGTTTAAAGTGTGGTCATATAAATTGTCGGCCATTTTGGGGACCGCATGGTGGGGTATGGGGGCGGCCATTTTGTCAGCCATTTTTGAAGCCATGCTTTCGGGGAAGGTGGAAGCCATTTTGGAAGCAATAAAGTCAGTAGGTGGAGAGGGAGGATTTGTAATAAAATGGGTGTTTAAAAGTTCAGTCTGGGAATCTGTGGGTTGGAGCAAAAAATTGTCGCTTACCAGGTCTGGTGAGGTTGAAAGGGTGTTTAACAGTTCAAGAGTTCTTTGAGGAGTCCAGCCTGCATTTAGCAGGCCTGTCGCATGTAAAGCTTGATATAAATGCTGTTTTGGAGAAGCTTGAGAAAATAAAAATTGGTCTGAAGTTGGAGGGTTGGAACATACAAGGGATTCAGAAGGTTGAAGTCCTTGATGAGAGTCATGAGGTAGAGTAGAATGGAGATCGAAGCAAGGTGGTTGTAAGCGTGGGTCTGGTCTTTCGGTGTTCGAGTGAAGAGAAGGAAAAAAAGTTGGGTCCTTTTGTAAAGAGGTTTGTACTTGCAGTGTAGCTTCAATAGAAAGTTTTTTTAGTCTTTTGGTTAATGATTGGTGCTGTTTTGTTAAGGATACGGTTAATGCATCAATCTCTTGTAAAGATAATTCGTTCAGGTTCAAGGATTCCATGTTAGGTAAAACGTTCTATGATTTTTAAAAAAAATTACAAAAATTCATAGACCTGAGCAATAATTCTCCATCGTCTGCTACCATTTGTCAGATATATACTGATGGTCGTGCTCATTCAGTCTATGCGGAAGTTATTTAGGCCATACAGTTTCAGGTTTAAAAGTTATTTTATTATTTACAAATATACAATAATGAACAGGGTGTCCTGCTGCATTTATTACCCTGACTGTATAACTCAGAGGTTGAGAGGGAGAGAAGTTCACTGCTGTCTTGCTGAGATGGATGGGAAGAAATTAGGGAAGATATCCAATTGATTTGTGGGTATGATTCCAATAAGGGAGTTCATTGGTTTATACAGTCACATGGGATGTCTGTAGACTTAGAAGACTTAACCCCTTCTGGTGCCTGGGGCATCATACGTAGGCAATATCTGACATAGAATACTCTAACTTAAGCTTGCCAAGGCTCAACCGCTGCTAGTAGTGATTATTTAATTCAGGTCCCTATATGAATTACTAGGATACTGTTTCTCCTTCAGTTTTGCAAATTTGGAGGTTAGGGTTGGTACAAATATATAATATTTATTTAAAAAAGGGAAATCCTGCTCTGATATATGTGGAGCCATGTCAGTAAACAAAATCTTGCATGTTTTATATTCAGTATGTTGAATAACATGAATCAATTAATCTCTTTCTTCTCTCTTTTAGTCATCTGAGGAAATAAATAAAAGGTATTTGAAATGTAGCTTTGATGCATTGTGCAGAGAATTAGGATGAGCATGTTTTAATACTTTAATCCTGTCAAGGTCTGTTGGAGGCATGTTGCCAGTAAATATATCTCATTTTAGAAATGTCTTGATGAAACAAACAAAAAAAAACTAATAATAATGGTGTGCTTGGCAGTGACAGTCAAGAGTTGGAAATATTCAGCATGAATTTTATAACTCATTAAATACTAGTAAGTAAGGCATGATACAATTCCATTGCTTTTTCAATAGCAGCTACAGAGCATTTCAAAGTGTGCATTTATTGCAGTTATATAAAATCTATTTTAAAATTCCAGTTGCATTCTGCAAAAAATCAATATTCATGAGTATTCAGGTTTTGTTGATTTAATTACCGTATTAGATGAAATGTTAATGAAAATGATCCTAAATGCTAGTTTGGTAAAATAATTAAATTTTGACCAGTGAAAACTCCAATGCCAATTAAGTATGAATTTGTCTTTTTATTTCTGATTCCTGTATCAGAATAATTAGGTATTAGTAATATATTGCTTAAGGATATTTTCACAAAGACTCTCCCAACAATTAATTTTAATCAAAGCACTATTTGATATGATTTCCCAAAAGATCTGGGAACTCATGTGTTTTCTAGAAAATTGAAAGGTGATCTAAAAATGCCAAAATTGTTCCTGCTATAGTTGTGAATTCTTTGGATCTATTGCTGCTTTTTCAGTCAAGATATCTTGCAGTTTTTTGAAATTTAAAAAAAGTTAAAAGAAAAAACATTAACAACTCAGATAGGATGGTGGGAGGGGGAAGGGGAAGGAGAAGGGGATGAGTTAGAAAATATCAGTCACCAGTAGAGATTTAAAAGAATAGTTCCATGGATTTTGTAGGAAATGAATCTGGATGTTCTGCTCACAGTAGATTTTATAGTTCAACAAACTCTATTAGTATTCATCTTTCTCCTATAAAAGGTTTCTGGAAAAAAGAGGTATCATACTGAATATTGCATGCAACCATCAGGCAATGTGTTGTTAAAAAGGAGTTTTAAAATAGTGAAATTTGCATTTGAAAAGAGAGCATCAAAAAGATTTAAATGGCAAAGAACACTTAACCCAGAGCATGTAAGGTCTTGGCCAACTTACATTAAGAATGACATAAATCAGGGGAATATAGTCTCCTTATGTTAGAAGATACTACATTATGAAATTGCTTGTAATTTTTAAAAAAACATGGATAAATACAGAAATACTTTTCTATTAACATAGCTACTAAAGGGGGTAGATTTTGTAGTAATCTACCCATATTTAATAGACAGCAAGTATCCTTTTGCACTTCAAAGATTTTACTATACTCAGTAAATCATCACTTACTATAATGAGTCGAGGTGGCATAGTGGTTAGAGTGCAGTACTGCACTACTTCAGCTGACTGCTAGTTCAGCAGATCAGTGGATCAAATCTCACCTGAGGTGGGTAAAATGAGGACCCAGATTGTTGGGGGCAATATGCTATTTAGTATACTGTCTTTGGTGTAAGACTCTGTAAGCAGAGTCCTCGGAGAATGGGCGGCATAGAAATATGAATAATAATAAAATAATAATAAAAATAATATACATTCCTCAGCATTGTTTCCCATTTTGTTTTAAGCCAGGGGTGTCAAACTCGATTTCATTGAGGGCTGTATCAGGGTTGTGTTTGACCTCAGGAGTCTGGGGTGGGCATGGTCAGGGTGGGTGTGGCCAGTTCAACTTCACTCATGTCAGGGGCACCTGTGGTGACACAAGCACTCTGCCAGTGAAAACAGGCTTCCGAGCTCCGTTTTTGGCTGTGACAGCTTCCTGCAATCCTCTGCCAGTGAAAACGGCACTCGGGAGGTCCACCCGCGGCCCTTACAAGCTCCGTTTTCAACTGCGAAGGCCTCCTGCAACCCTCTGCCAGTGAAAATGGAGCTTGGGAGGGCTGCACATGACCCTCCCAAGCTCCGTTTTTGCTGGCAGAGGCACTGTGGACCAGTCCTTTGTTGTTTCTAGGGCAGTCCTGTGGGTCAGATCTAAGCACCCAGCAGGCTGGATCCGGCCCCCGGGTCTTGAGTTTGACACTGTATGGTTTGGAGGGGGTTTTTTTTGTTTCTTTATTTTTTTATATAATGTAGCAACATAAGAATTGTGATGTGTAAATTTTCCTTTGCACCTTAATAGTGATTGTGATCCATTTAATCCTGCTACAGTTGGTTTGACAAGTTATGATTAAAACAAATTGTATCATTGAGGAGCATGTATGAATGCAGCCAACAGAGTAACAGCTTCAAAGGAGAAGTTTTGTATGACGATCTAAGTATGAAAAGATACACCCAGCCAATGGAATGCAGGTCATGTGGGATCGTAGAGAATTTTATCTGCTCAAAAATAGCACTGCTTTGTGTTCAGAGATATCTTCCCTTGATATAAGAAAGACTCCTTAGTGCATTGTTGGTGAACCTTTTCAGCACTGAGTGCCAAAACAGGAGTGTGTGCATGTGCATGACAGAAACCAGAAGAGCAGCTGCCCGGTGCGCATGTGTGCGGCGGCCGGCACTGGCCACCTGGTCTTCCTGTTTCTGAAGCACATGTACACACGAAAACCAGCTGGCTGGCACGTTGGAACCCGGAAGAGCAACAGGCAATGGCTCGTGTGCCCGGAGAGATGGCTCTGTGTCCCACTTCTGGCACACTTGCCATATGTTTGTTATCACGGCCTTAGTGTATTGTGCCTGATTTTATTTTGAAATATGCCCACTTGCCAAGAAAAAAATAATTAAAAAAATAGAGGTACCAGAGAGCATTTTGGGAAACCAGGATTCATAATGGGAGCAATTGGCCTTTTAGGAAATTGATGCTTGTAATTGACCTCATTCCTCATGGCAGCCACTATATGAGAATATGCATAGTGCTGTAAGCTGTCAAAATTTCAGATGTGGCCATCGGCCTAAAATGATTTGGGCATGTCTGCAATAAACTATATAATCTACCTTCAGTTATGAATTCTTTATTGATGACCCAAATTAAGTCCTAGTTCAGAACATCTTCAAGACCCAGTAGAAGTTAAGTCAGTGTTTCTCAATGTTGGAAACTTTAAGATGTGTGGACTTCAGCTCCCAGACTTCCCCAGGATACTGGTTTAAGAGTACCATATGTGCAGCAATGGCTTTGTCTCACAACTTACTGTCTGAAATAAAGGCCAAGCTGGCACTTATATTCCAATCCATTTACCATAATGTCACCTGACCTTGCAATTAATAAGATAACAACCGTCTCTGCCTTACTGTATCCAGAATAAAGGCATGTGGCAGAGATATATCTTTGGCCCCTGTGTGTCTGTGTATGTTTGTGTAAAAACTTCACTGCAACTTTCCTCTTCAGCCTTTATTTGTCTACATAAAATGCAAATTCTTTAGTGTTTACGGTTGACCTATTTCAAGAGTAATTCTTTGCTTTTAAATGATGACACACCACTATTTTGCATAAACAGGCTCTCTGATACTTGTCTTAGAGTTAAAAATGTTTTCCTTTTTTCTCTCAGTAAATAAGAGTTAATAACTTCCAATTCTCTTTGCTTTTGTTTCTACCTCCTTTTTTGATATGAGCTCCATACTGTTAGCTCCTTTATATGACAGTTATGGCATCAGTTAAATTTCTTCCTTGCTCAACCTATTTTCTGTTATATTTACAAATATTTCAAAGGACAGTTTTTATTCTTTCAGTGTCTATACTTTTCATTATGAACATCTTTGTTCTTCAGAACTGGACAGTTAGGTCTGATCACTAGTCCCTCCCTTTCAGAGAAGGTTTTGGAAACAGCTGTTCTACATTTCTGCCATTCACCTGTGCTTTTAATGCCTGTAGATGGGGTGGGTGAGTGGAAATGCTGTGGAAAGAGGAGAAAGTTGTAGATAAAAAGTACCGCAATGAGGAGGTAAATTTACATGTCCTCTTTTGATACCTGAAAATGTCTAAGGCATTTTCCAGATGTTCTTGGATTTCAGCTCCCAGAATTCCCCAGATAATATAATATAACTATATTTGCATAACAAGTTAACTGTGGTTTACTTAAACTTAATTACTGAAGTAGTCAAGTTGGATGGATTAAAACCAACCACCCACAATTTAGACTAGTGCATTATAGGAACACAGGAACATTGATAGGAATGAAGGAGATAAATGATTCCTTAAGGTATTCTAAATTTAATCTGACTCATTCTTTTCAAAAACCTACTCAGGATTGTTTAGCTGTTGGTTGAAATGTACTGTGTAAAGCCAAATCATCATTTTTTAGACAAACCAGCAACTTCTGACAAATTATGGTTAATGGTCTCTCTTGTGGGATGGCTCAGTGCAGCAGTGAAATCCTCCGAGCTTTGCTACCAGTTTGCTGTGCATGCATGTGTGGTGTGTGCCAAACGCATGTTGTGCACACACATGAGCAGTGCGCACCAAATGCACGCTGCATGTGTGTGCATGCACAGTGCGCACCAAACACATGCTTCGCATGGAAAAAGGCTTAAGAAAGTAAGTAGAACATCGAGGGGAGAGAACAATTGTGCCGCGCGATTTAGATTTGCTAGAAAGTAGGATTTCCTGCTTTCTAGTGAATATACACTGTGCGGCATATCTGATCATCGGAAATACCTGTTCAGACGAACCGGTAGCATTTTTAAAATTACCAGTTCATCTGAACCGGTAGCTTTTATTACTACCGGTTCACCCAACTGGTGCGAACCGGTAGCATTTCACCCCTGGCTCAGTGGCTAAAGACTAAGTGGCCAAAGCTTATCAGCTAGAAAGCTGGCAGCCTGGGGTCGAGAACCAAGCATCACAAGGCGGGGTGAGCTCCTGTTAGTTGCTCCAACTACCAATGTAGCAGTTCAAAGCATGCAAATTAGAGTAGATAAATAGGTACCACTTCGGTGGGAAGCAACAGTGTTCCATGAGCTTCAGCATATAATCATGCTTGCCACATGACCACCGAAGTGTCCATACTAGCTTCCTCAACTAAGAAATGGATATGAGACCATCCCCCAGAGTCATGCTCAGCCTTTACCTAAACCAAGATCTGAAATGCTATTGTGAATAACAATGAATATTTGAGCAAGTAAGTAAGAATTTGGTACATGCATTATCCTAAGCCATAATATGGTATGTTTGTTTTTTTCCTTGGTATGTTATGTGAACTAAGCCATTATTTATTGGTTTAAAAAATGGTTTAAAAATCCTATCAAACTCTGCATGCTGGCTTGGAAATTCTGGAAATTGAAGTCCATATATCTTAAAGTTGCTAAGATTAAGAAACACTGTTTTAAAGGGGGAAATATATATCTTTAAAAAAACTAAACCATGATTAGTACAGATCTAATTTGATATTGCATGTGACTTGCATTACTTCTCAAGGCTTCTTTGAGATCTCATCTCTCCTTTGTTGCTGGGCTGAAGATTTCTTTCCTGCTCTGCCACGTGCTATTAAGAGTGCCAACACCATGCAATAAATGGAGTGCTATTTACTAGGGAACTGCTATAAATGGCTAATTAAGCAGTGTTTGGACTGATGACTCACCACATGTACAGGCCTGATCTAGGAAATTGTAGGTCTTGTTAACTGGATATTCTTAGAATGCTTCTAAAGAGGTGTATATATTTTCATTTGTATAGGCTACTTTCTGCTGTGGAAAATATTGTGACTTTGGAAAAGATGCCTGCTGCTTTCTCGCAGTTTGAAACATGTGCGGGTGGCTTTACAAATAGTGACAGGACTTTACAACTCATGCCCGGTAAGAAGCCCTTCAAACCATTCCCTGAGAGTGTGTTGAGAATATATCAATGCCTTAAAAACGAACGTGTTGGGAAAGGAAATTTGGAGTTGCAAGCTTGTGCATGTAATTAGTAATCAGCTGAGTTTGAAGCAAAGGCTGATTGTGCCTAAGTATTTAGATTATGGTGGGGAAGAAAGCTGGAGAAAGAACAGTATGCTCTTTATTCATATTAACAAGGGAAGCTGGATCACTCATTATATAATGGACTCCATGTGAATAAAGACACATTAGATGAAAAGACCAAATTCACTTCTATTTTTTTAAGTGCTTCCAAATTGATATGCGAAAGAACATGAGGAGGAAGGCCTTTTCAAGGTGGAAGAAAGCTGCTGCCAGGAAGGAACAGGCTAAACCTTCCCCTTCTGATGCTACTGACCCTCTTTCAATTGAACCATTTCTTCTCCATTTGATATTTCATTGAACAAAACTTATTTTTTACTACCAGATACCTCAAAAAGAAAAAAAAATCTAAATTGACATGCAAGAGATATTTTCAAAAAGTTGAAAACATAATTGTAAGTAGGTGTACAGTCCAGGAATAGGCAATCAGTGGCCCTTCAGAAGTTATTAAACTAGAACTCCCATTGTCTTTTATCACTGACCATCCACAGAAGGGGAAAAATATTGAGATGGCAACTATTGATGAACGATCATATCCCCACATCTTTTAGCATGCATTATAAGAGACACAAAAGAAGCAGGGCTTCAACTGTAGGGCATGGTTTCTACCTTGATTTTTTCAATTTTTCCTCTGCTATCCACCCAAGAGATGCCACTCTGAGAGTTCTAGTTTGATATATCTTGAGGACCATCTCTCATCTCCTCTATTCCCTGGGTAGTATATCTAGTGAAAGTGCTTACTGTGATTTAGAGATGTAGCTTCAAAAAGAAGTGTTTGTGTGTCTATGTGCAATGACACCCAGTTTAGGTGATGGTCCATTCAGTTGCTGGTGAGATTCCCAGATGCCCATGGTCCTTGAGACAATGTTCCTCAACTCTGGGCTCATAATCCAATGGGATTCACTGCTGAGGGGAAATTAAATAAATAGGAAGTTATCCTGTCTCCAACATTTCTGCTATTACAATACTCTAGCTCCTTTTTGATTATTTTTTTAAATTCTTAGCTAACTTTATAGTTTCAAAGAAATATAAAATACAAAATAACGAAGATAAAAAGGATTAAAAAAGAAAGGGAGGGAATCAAAAGAGGGAAAAGTTAGAAAGTGAACAGCAACAACAGAAAATAAATTTGACTCCTGACTTTCTTCAATACAATACAAATATATTGTATTATACATATATACAAATATACAAATATATAATAATCTTTTACCCTCAATTTAAAGAACATACAAACTTAACAACCCCTTCAAACTATGCAGCATGATAATCGGTTATTCCAAATTTAAACATAGACCTTATACAAAATACAGTAGATAGATAGATGATAGATGATAGATGATAGATGATAGATGATAGATGATAGATGATAGATGATAGATAGATGTAACATGCAACATATTTATAAACTTAACATATGTAATTATCAGATTCTCAAATCAAAACTTCATTTTTATCTTTCTCAAACAAGAAATTCAAAAACGGTCTCCATATAGAAACAAAGTTAGATAAACTTTTATCTTTCATCAAAGTAATCAGTTTTGTCATCTCTTCCAGTTCCATTAGTTTCACAATCTACTCTTTCTTTGTGAGAATTTGTGTATCTTTCCACCTCTGTGCACATCAAAGTCTCTCCAGCATTGTCATATATAAAATGATTTCTTTCAATCTGCTTATCCATGATGCTTAAAAGAAAATTTTCTGGCTTCAATCCATTAGCTCGTTGCTTTCTTGGTTAATGTGATACCTCCATATAGGAGGCTAGAAGCAATTGTCCTCACTTTTAAAAACAAAAAGAAATCACTGCTGCATGTAGTCAGGAGTGTAAGAGCTGTGGAACAATGCAGGTAGGGAAAAAAAATCAAGTACTTTTCACTTAAATATTAAATTATGGAACATTGTAGAACCGAAGTTCCATCAATAGAGCTGCCTGCGTATAGATTTTCACTCTTGTGTTCTTGCTGGAATCTAAACGTCATCCGTGCTCCACAGACTTGAGGGGAAGATAAAAATAAATTGCAATCCCAACATAGGCTGTTGTGATTCAGTTTGGTTGGGCTAGTGAGAAGAGAGTTATTGATTATTGACCAGGAACATGTGTGTCCATGAAAAAATATTACTCAATAGAGCCTCTAGCCAGCATTGCAAAGCACACTTTTTTGGATCAATTGTGTTGTGTAACTCGGTCAACAGTAAAGAGGTTAGCATTTGTTTTAAAATCCCCCACCCCCACCCTCACCCAATTTGTTATGGATTACATGACTCTTCATGGTATGTGAACATTCATCCATTGAAAAGTTTTTACATTTTCCCAAGCTGATCCAAAACCAAAATCAATACCCACCCATCAGTTGTGGGATTCAAATAATTTAACAACCGGTTCTCTGCCCTAATGATTTCTTCCAACAACCAGTTTGCCAAACTGCTCAGAAAGTTAACAACCAGTTCTCCCGAAGTGGTGCAAACTGGCTGAATCCCACCACTGCCACCCACCCCCAAAGTTAACAATAGAGAGCAGTTAAAAAATCAAGACTCTCCATTGTGGAAGTCATGTGGCAGAGGCCTTATTATTATACATATTTCTTTTGCTTTGCCAATATGTAGTTTTTTTGTTGTTGGTTTTTTTTTTGTTTAAAAAAAGTTCTTCCGTTCAAATGACAATGGAACTGGCAACTAAAGGCAACAGATCTGTGCCTTGTAATTTAAGGTTTTTAAAAGTGTAGCTGGAGAAGGGCTGAAGGAGAAGGGAATCTCACTGGTTTTAATAACACTAGGTGGGAAATACTGGCTTTTAATTTTATTTATCAAATTTATACACTGCTCATCTCATTGTATAAGTGATTATGAATGGCTTATAAATAAAAAGACCATAAAAATCCTTACAAACAATGTACAAAGTTTAAAAAGTGCAGACAGCATCCTCAAGGCACCAACCCCTACAGGACTACCCACCACTCTTGGGTACTCTTTTGGAAGGCCAGAAAAGTGAGGGCCAGCCTTACCTCTGGGCAAGATGTTGTATAGCAGGGGTGACAAAATTGTGATGGGTTCTGCAACCCAACAAGACAGACAGACGTCAGAGGATAATTAGAACTGCAGAAAAAACAATTACTACCAACCTGCCTTCCATTGACGACCTGTATACTACACGAGTTAAAAAGAGGGCTGTGAAAATATTTACAGACCCCTCGCATCCTGGACATAAACTGTTTCAACTCCTACCCTCAAAATGAGGCTATAGAGCACTGCACACCAGAACAACTAGACACAAGAACAGTTTTTTCCCGAACGCCATCACTCTGCTAAACAAATAATTCCTTCAACACCGTCAAACTAGTTACTAAGCCTGCATTACTATTAATCTTCTCATCGTTCCTATCACCCATCTCCTCCCACTTACGATTGTATGACTGTAACCTTGTTGCTGGTATCCTTAAGATTTATATTGACTGTTTCCCTATGACTATCATTAAGTGTTGTACCTTATGATTCTTGATGAATATATCTTTTCTTTCATGTATTCTGAGAGTGTATGCACCAAGACAAATTCCTTGTCTATTCTATTCTATTCTATTCTGTTCTGTTCTGTTCTGTTCTGTTCTGTTCTGTTCTGTTCCGTTCCGTTCCGTTCCGTTCCATTCCATTCCATTCCATTCCATTCCATTCCATTCCATTCCATTC
>WNWU01000002.1:45591802-45615411 GCA_012654045.1 Ptyas mucosa
ATATATATATATATATATATATATATATATATATATATATATATATAAAATTACCTTCATCTGAGGCATTGGGCAGCTGAAAAAGATTGAAAGCTGGTAGCTTCACCTTAATATACCTACTATACCTCATCATTCCTTAGAACAGTCATTAACATAGCAAACTTAGCAAGGAGAGGAGAGAAATATCATAGAGATAGTCATCACTTAAATGGTAATTGGATCAGAATTCCATCACTAAGCAATGCCATTGTAAAGTGTGATATCATGTGATTGCACCACTAAGCAACAGCTGTATTTCTGTCATTAAGACATTCTGCCATTCTGTCACATGGTTGCCATTGACTTTGTCAGAAGCTAGCAGTGAAGGTCACAAATGACAATCAGTGACTGTGGGATACTGCAACCATTTTAAGCGATAGGATGGGTCCTAAGCACCATTCAATTAGCACCATCAGTGGTGGAATTCAGTTTGTTTTACTACTGTTCTGTGGGTGTGGCTTGGTGGGCATGGCAGGGGAAGGATACCGCAAAATCTCCATTCCCACCCCACTTCTGGGGAAGGATACTGCAAAATCCCCATTCCCACCCCACTCCAGGGGAAGGATACTGCAAAATCTCCATTCCTACCCCACTCTGGAGCCAGCCAGAAGTGGTATTTGCCAGTTCTCTGAACTACTCAAAATTTCCGCTACAGATTCTCCAGAACCTGTCAGAACCTGCTGAATAGCATCCCTGAGCACAATGTTAAATTCTAATGGCCAATGAACAAGTGATAATTAAGAGATGACTACCTGTATGAAAATAAAAAGCAAACCATCAAGTGCTGATGGCAAAGTTTTAATAAGCTAGGAGAAAATTGTCTGAATTTTTGACTTCCAGTGTATACAAACCAGCGATTGTAGCCTTTCTTGTGATTCAGCAAATATCTCCCTATATTCATAGCTCCTCCAACTCCTGAAATAAAATCAGAAGACTGCACTATCTGCTGGGACACCGCTACTATTCGATGGAGCACCAGCAATCTGAAAGCAACAGATTCCTTCACACTTGAGTACTGCAGACAGTATTCCCCTGAAGGAGAAGGCCTCAGGTCAGTTTCTTGTGCTTTGAAGAATAAATAAAATGCAGTGGGGGCTAGAGAGCTTTTCCCAGGTTGTGCTTATGTCAAAGCAAGAGTGTTTTCTTTTCTGGATTTTCCTACAGAAAATAAGAAATCTATTTTTGCAGAGTTGTGGCCATTCTGCCAGGTGTTAATCTTAGGGTCTATACTCCGTAAATCACAAATACCTTTATTTTGTGCTAGCAATGAACAAAAATAGTTAGAAGCTAAGTCCTTTGCTCCTCCCCCTTATTTGGATCACATCCAAGCTATTTGGAGAAGAATGAAAAGGACAGGGGCCCAGTTTGATGGGATTAGGACTCCTTTGTTCTTTCCTCATGTATTTAAAAATATCAAGTCTTTCCTTTGCAAACCAAGATCCTTCAAAGCTTGGCAGCCTCCAATGGTATCTGACGACTGTCCTTCTGTTATATGAGATATAATGAGTTGATGCTTTTCCTAGCTCCTCAAATTACTTCATAGCTTTGCAAGTCCTTAGCTCTGTTTTAGTCACCCAGGAATTAATTTTCCATACCATTAATTAAATTATTAATTAATTAATTAAAATGACAAAATACAAATCTTCTTATGTTTCACTACCACCACCACTACTCATTCTGGAGGAAAAAAAAGATATTCAGGATGTTAATGACCACAAAGATAGATTATCACAATTTTTTTCTTAAACTCTACTTCAGAAATGTTAGATCAGGCGCAGGAAAGAAGACAAGACCAGCGGGGTCTGTTCAACAAGTTTTATTCAGCTCTTAACTAAGTCAGAACAGACGAACGGCTGTGCTGCCGGAGCCCTTTTTATAGCACTCCGGCAGACCAGCCGTCCAATGACAGCGGTTTAACTTTCCCGCCCGGAGGATTAACCAATCCCCGGCCGGATGTCCTTATAAGGACATAACACTCCTCCCCCCCTAGATAAAACATGGTTCAGCTCGTGTCAATCAACAAACGTAGTCACGCAGGTAGGCGGGACGTCTGGAAGCCCTGCTCGACCTGCGCAGTTCATTCTGTGCTCCGTCGTCCGTCTGGAAGGTGGCCGCTCCGGTGTCCTCCGACCCTCGCCCCTGGGATGCCTGCCGCTGGGTCGTTGAAGGTGCCGGTTCTGTCCGTGCGCCTCCGGCCTTGCTGCTGGGCTGCGAAGTGGTCGTTGCAGGTACCGGCTTCGGTGTGCCGCCTCCCGTCCCGCTGTTGGAATACATCTGCTGGTCCGGTTGGTCTCTTCCCTGGCCTGGGTGCCGATCATCGTAGGCCGGTAAGTCCCTTGGTTTATTTTTGTTGTTTGAAAATTGTCCGTTTCGTTGATTCTCGTGATGGTCGACCCTGTCTGGGTGGTGCAGGTCGACCTGGTCGGGTCGTTGTTGCTTGGGTCGGGGGTCAGCTGGACGGGAGATTTCCAACGGGCGTTTAAGTTCCTGTGTGCAGGGTTGTCGTAAGCCTCCCTCACAGGGTTGTTGTTGGCCCCCTCGGTTGGGCATGTCCCGGTCTACTGGCGTTCCCTGGAGTTCATCGCCGTCGGGGTGGCGTTGGGCTGCCTTGCCGGGGAGGCGTGAGTTACTGTTGCCGTGGAGTCCCCTGTCTACTCGGCACTTGCAGTACGGTAGCGGGTCTGCTGGCTGGCTGGTCATGTCGGGGTGGTACGGTCCTACCTCGACTGGGTGTTGCAGGGCTACCTCAAACGGGTGGTGTTGTCCTACCTCGTCGGGGTGGTTTCGTCCTGCCTTGTAGGGGTGTTGTTGTCCTACCTCGTCAGGGTGGTTTTCGCCATCCCCTTCCCACCGCTTCCGGAGTTGGTCGATGTGACGTCTACAGACCACTCCATCTTGCAGTTCAATAGTGTAGGACTTCGGGCCGGTTGCGCTCTCGATTCTCCCCTTCAGCCATTTCGGCAGGCCGTGGAAATTAAGCGCGAAAACCGGATCTCCTGCAGAGAAGGCTCGGAGGGGGCGGCTCGCGGTTGCGGTGACCTCGGAGTGGTACAGGGGGTGTAGTCGGTCCAGGGGTGACCTCAGCTTCCTGCCCATCAGCAATTCGGCTGGGCTCTTTCTTGTGGTGGCATGCGGCGTAATGTGCTGTATCAAGAGGAAGTTGTCGATCTTCTCTTGCCAATCGCCCGGTCCCATCCTGGCAAGGGCCTCTTTAGTGAACCTCACCATCCTCTCAGCTTGCCCGTTGCCAGCCGGTCTGTAGGGGGCAGAGAGGGCATGGCGAATGCCCAAACTGGCCAGGAACTCCTCCATGGGTTTCGAGGTCAGCTGCGGGCCGTTGTCGGAAACAAGGACGTCCGGCAGCCCGTGGGTAGCAAATAGGCGCCGGAGGGCTCTAATGGTGACTTCAGTAGTGATGGATGCCAGGGGAATGACCTCAAGCCATTTGGAAAATGCGTCCACCACTATCAGAAGGAACTTTCCTTGCATCGGGCCCGCGAAGTCTATGTGTATTCGCGCCCACGGGTTGCTCGGTGTTTCCCATTCCGCAATAGGCGCTTGCGGAGGGGCGGGGCGGACTTCTTGGCACGGATCACATCTGGAGACCCAGTCCTCAATGTCTTTGTCCAGTGATGGCCACCAGACGTAGCTCCGTGCCAGTCCCTTCATGCGTACGATGCCAGGGTGCCCCTTGTGCAAGGTTTTCAAAGTCTTTAGGCGCAAGGCCTGGGGAACCACGACCCTGTCACCCCACAGCAGGCAGCCCTTCATGGTTGACAGTTCCTGCTGCCTCTTTGCAAATGGCTTGAAGTCGTCGGTCAACGGTTCCGCAGGCCAGCCGCGCAGTACCCAAGACATTACTTGTTTCAAAGTCCGGTCTTTCTGGGTTAGCGCCGCGACGTCTGCGGATGTGACTGGGCAAGCCAGGTCGCCATCGATGTGATGCAGTCCCAGGGTGGGGGCAGGGTCCTCCACCAAGTCTTTTGACGGGCATCTGCTCAAGGCGTCAGCGTTGCCGATGTTACTGCCCGGCCTGTGGCAAAGTTCGTAAGAGTACCCCGCCAAAAAAATTGCCCAGCGTGTCATCCTGGGTGATGAGTAGTTGGGTGTGGGCTTGCTTCCAGACAGAAGGCCCAGCAGGGGCTTGTGGTCCGTGATGACCGTGAACCTTCGTCCGTATAAATATTCATGGAAACGCTTGACGCCAGCAACGATGGCCAGGGCCTCTTTGTCCAGCTGGCTGTAATTTCTTTCGGCGCTGGACAGCGTCTTCGAGAAATAGGCGATGGGTGCTTCCTTCCCGTCCGGGAATTGATGACTGAGGACTGCTCCGATGCCGTAGGGGGATGCGTCGCAAGTCAATAGCAGGGGGAGTGTCTCGTGGTATTGGATGAGGACACTCTCGGAAGAAAGCAGGTTCTTGACAGCTCTGAATGCTGCTTCCTCTTCCTTCCCCCACCTCCAGGAAACCGCCTTCCCCAGCAAGCGATGGAGCGGTTCAGCCACGGAGGCTTTCTGTTTCAGGAAAACACTGTAAAAATTCAGTAGTCCCAGAAACGCCTGAAGCTCCGTCTTGTTTTGGGGGGCTGGAGCTTCATGGATAGCCCTAACCTTAGATTTAGTGGGGTGAATGCCGTTCTTATCAATGAGATAACCCAGGAACTCGACTTCCTGGACCCCGATGATGCACTTGTCCCTCCTGACTCTCAAACCCTTCTCCTTGAATCGCTGTAAAACCATGCGCAGTCGCTCAAGCAGTTGGGTTTTGGAGTGGCCGGAGATCAAGACATCATCGAAGTAAGGGACCGCCCCTGGAATGCCTTGAAGAAGGCGTTCCATAAATGATTGAAAAATACCTGGGGCTGCGCTGACCCCAAATTGGAGGCGCGTGCATTTAAAGGCCCCTCTATGGGTGACAATGGTTTGTGCCTCTGCAGTTTTTTCATCCACTGGCAATTGCTGGTAAGCTTGGGCCAGGTCCAATTTCGCGAATATTGATCCGCTCCCAAGTGAATGCAGCAGATATGCGCTCTGCTGGAGGGCCTTATTTATCGAACACTTATAGTCGGCGCAGATGCGCACAGACCCATCATGCTTCATCGGGGTCACAATGGGGGTCTCCCATGTAGCATGATCGATCGGTTCCAGGACTCCTTGGGCGACAAGCTTATCTATCTGGGCGTCGACCTTGGGCCTCAAGGCGAACGGAACCCTGCGGGGCTTTAGCCTGATTGGGGTGACATTTTTGTCCAGATTGAAAGAAATAGGTTTCCCCACAAATCTCCCCAGCTTACCATCGAAGACTTCCTTGAACTCTTCGATGATGGCATCGAGTTCGTCCCTACGAATTTGGTGGATCCCGCTGATAGACAGCCCCAATGGCTCGAACCACTCCATCCCCAGCAGGCTCGGGCGGTTGCGCCCCACAACGGTGATGGGTAGGACGCCCTGGAAGTCGTGGTAGGTGACCCGGAGCGAAGTCCTCCCCAGGATCTCGACAGGGTTGCCGCCGAAATCGACAAGACGGGCCCGTAGGGGCTTGAGGTCTTTCTTTGAGATGCCCGGTTTCAGACGCTTTAACTGATGCCAGTCCATGATGGAGTAGTTCGACCCCGAATCAACCTCCATAGAACAGGGTGTTCCTTCCACGATTACGGTGGCATGGAACTTTGCGGCCGCATCGTCAATGGTGTGGATGCCGGAGGACAGCTGATCAGTTCTGGCTGCCGCGTAGCCGCCACCTCGTTGCTGAGACCTGGCAGAGGACCGTTTGGATGGTCTCTGGTTGTCTTGCCGTTTCTCGCCCCAGCCGGGGGGAAACGGGCCCGGGGTCGGTGCTTCGGCCCTGCAGGCTTCAGCGATGTGCCCCCGCTTATTGCAGCGTCGGCAGATAGCGTCTCTCCAACGGCACTTGGCCCTGGCATGGCTTCCTTTGCAGCTACCGCAGGGCTCGATCCGGGCGCCATCTTGGTTGCGCTCGCGACGGTTTTGGCGGGAAACCTTGTGGACGGCCATTTCGTCGTCGGAGCAGGAGCTGGCAGACGACTCCTCAGACGAGCTTTTGGGGTGGCGTTGCAATTTGTGCACCCCTTTAGCCCTACTCATGGCGGCAGCTGCCTTTTCTGAGATCTCGGCTGCGATTGCCTCCTCAACAACGTCTTTCAACGCGATTTTCTTTCGGCTGAGGAACTTACGTTGCAGTCCAATGTCCCTCATGCCGAAGACAATACGGTCTCTGATGGCGTTCTCAACGTTGTCAAACTCGCAATTTGACGCGAGTTGCCGCAGAGCTGCCACAAAGTCCTTGATGGGCTCCCCTTCCAACTGATTCCTTTGTTGAAAGGTGAATCTGTTGGCAATGGGAGTTCCAGTGGGAGCGTAGTGCTCCTTTAGCACGTCTTGCAAATCGGCCCAAGACATCTCCTCGATGTTCCTTGGGGACACGAGGTCGATGGCCATCTCCAGCACCTCGGAGCCGCAATGCGCCAGGAACAGGGCTCGTTTCCGTTCATCGGAGAGGTCTTGATAGTTGTTTCCCCACAGAAACTGGCGGAAACGAACCAGATAGGAGGTCCATTTCTCCACTCTGGGGTCGAATTTGGAGATCGGAGCCATCGCGGCTTGTGACGCCTCCATCTTCAGTGACTTCAGCTCAGTGAGGAATTCTCGATGAGCGACTTAGCTCCGCGTGGCGGTTCTTTTCAAGTCCTTCGTCGCCAGTGTTAGATCAGGCGCAGGAAAGAAGACAAGACCAGCGGGGTCTGTTCAACAAGTTTTATTCAGCTCTTAACTAAGTCAGAACAGACGAACGGCTGTGCTGCCGGAGCCCTTTTTATAGCACTCCGGCAGACCAGCCGTCCAATGACAGCGGTTTAACTTTCCCGCCCAGAGGATTAACCAATCCCCGGCCGGATGTCCTTATAAGGACATAACAAGAAAGATTCTGGCTGTGATTGGAGACATGTATGTAGAAAATAAGGAAGAAGCAAGGGATTATTTGTAGGTGCCAAAAAATCACAGAGTTATATTCTTTCTGTCTTTTTCCTTCTTCTGCTTGCTGCAGTCTTTCAAAAATTATTGTAGCCAATCACTTCATAAAAGCTCAAGGAAGCCTCCTGAAAAACTGCCAGAATTTGTCACGCTTTGATAGTACAATGGAGCTATTCTCTGCCAGCAGCACTGAAAGTGTGTAGCTCTATTTTATAGAATTTTCTACGCAGATAATCTGTAACACTTCAAATGTTTTTAAAGATTGATTTTCTCATTTCTCCTCCAGGATAGAAATATCAGGATTTAACCATTTGTGATAGTTTAAAATACATTAAATTCTTGCGATCAGAAGAACTAAGTGAACCATTTATTCTTTTTGCCAGAAGCAATTTCTTATGTTATATTATCTAATCTAGCCTTCCCCAGCTTGCTGTCTTTACAACGGGTTGGAAAATAGCTCACAGATTGGTCAGTCAATATAGTCAAGGAAAGTTGATTTGATCTCACAGTTATTATAAGGTTCTTAGCCTGTGATCCTGCAGATTTTGGAACACAATTCTCATCAATCCTGACCACTGACCAATCTGTACCCAATTTTGCCCTCCTTCCTACCAAAGTATAATGTCTACTGCAGAACGTAAGAGTTGATCTATTTATATTCAGAACCTGCCCTCTCTAGATTAGAATAAACAACTAGCAATTTATTACTTTCTCTACACTCCAGAATCTGCTGCCTAATACAGTGGCTTTATGCTATCTGCTGGACTGATCAACCCTGTTTTAAGAATGGAATTGGGTTGAAAACGTAATCTGCTCCCTGCTGCTTCTGGTTATATCAACCATTAAAAATTAAGTCCATCTCCTTGTGCATAATCTTAGATTAGATTACTTTCCTTGGCCAATAGAATCATATCATGCTGTATCTTGCCATTGGCTGTGGCTAGCAATCTGATTTTTGAGTCAAATTCAGTGCTGGATTTAATCATTTAAGCCCCACACAATTTCACACTAATTATCTGAAGATGAACTTCCTTTGCTGTCCTTCTCCTGTGCCCCAACAATAAGATACTGTTGGTTGCTGCAAAAAAATGGTCTTTTCATTTCCTATTGGAAGAAATATCCTTCTGGGTTCATTTCCAAGTGGGGAAGAAAGACACTGGAAACATGGAGACTGCTTGGAAATATTGTTTTTAATAGTGGACAGGACAACATGGTTTGAGGTCCTGGGGGAAAAAAGGCAGAGATGCTGAGAGTGCCTGAGTTTTATACCCACTCTGGACTTTTGAATTTGAGCTTGTATTCTGATTGGTTGTCAGACTCCCATGGGGCCATGCAGGGACAACTCTGTAGGCTGTCCTGAGTCCCAAGCTTGGTTGACTCTTGCTGGGTGATGATGTAATGAAAGGGCTTTGGGATTCCTATTATGGCTCTGCCTGAAGGAGGTAGATCTTTGTTATGTGGAATAGACTGGCCCAGGCCTTAATGGCCCATTGACAAAGGGGGTGGGTGGGTGGGCTTAGTTTCTGCCTCCCTTAAAGGGGAAATATTCTGCCCTTTTAATATTTCCCAAAATATCTCATTTTCCTAGGAGAGTGGTGGGTGCTAACTTCCCACACAGCAACAGAAGACCTTTTAATTCTCCTGATCATTTTAAATAAAGTCCCACTCTTCATATGTTTACATGCCTTCAAAGCATGCCTTTGAAAATAACCTTGACTTTTGTTTTATCTTCCACTCAGTGACCTGCCGTCTCTTTCCTCATGGGTGCTATATGTGTGCCAGGGACATCTTTGCCCCCTCCCCCATCCTATTTGCACCTTGGAATTTAAACGGAACACTTTTTTGATTCTTTACCTGCTAGATTCAGCAGGTACTATACATCAGGGGTCTCCAACCTTGGCAACTTTAAGACTTGTGGACTTCAACTCCCAGAATTCGTCAGCCAGCAAAGCTTTGCTGGCTGAGGAATTCTGGGAGTTGAAGTCCACAAGTCTTAAAGTTGCCAAGGTTGGAGACCCCTGCTATACATAAAGCTAGACTGGTGTCATGTTATCCAGGCTCCACCCAGGGGTGAAATTCAAAATTTTTCCCTACCGGTTCTGTGGGCGTGGCTTGGTGGGCATGGCAGGGGAAGGATATTGCAAAATCTCCATTCCCACCCCACTCTGGGGCCAGCCAGAGGTGGTATTTGCCGGTTCTCCAAACTACTCAAAATTTCCACTACTGGTTCTCTAGAACCTGTTAGAACCTGCTGGATTTCACCTCTGGCTCCACCTATTCCTGCTTCTGTGAAGGGCTGTATGTGTGTCATTTAGAACGATGTCAAACAAGCACCACCTCTTATGTGCTTCTGTGAAGAATGGGTGTGACGTTACTTAACCCCCACAGAGTGTGTACCTCAGTGAGTGTGCTCCTTCAAATCATTTTGATCCTTGAATCCATATTAGAATCCACATTAATAGTCTGTGAAGTGGTGTTTGCTATATTGAAATGTGCCGTTCTGTCATCCCTATGCGGGAGAGAGAGCTGCATGAAATTGCTTGCTTCCATTCACCGGAAGCCTAGGTTTGTTTTCTGTGCTGGCTCCATATGTTGGCACTTCCTCAGCGATCTGGAAGAGCAGATTTGTTGTGTGAAAATATTGTGGATGTGGAATGGTGTGTAGGAGGCTACTGATACCAAAGTGCCAAGCCCTGTGCAGTGTTACTGCTCTAATCTTAACTAAGGCTGTGGTTCAAGTGATTTCGCTCAGAAGAGAATTTAGAAATTGGACCCTTGATTTTTAAAAATATCTACCAATGAACTCTAAAAATTTCCTTTGCCTTTGACAAAAATCTAGGCAGAAGAGAATGCAGTTTTAACTCCTGGAAAGTACCAAGTTGGCAGAGAGTAATGTAAGGTTTGGACAGACTTCTATGAAGGTTTAGAGTAGAGGTCTTCAAACTTGGCAGCTTTAAGAAGTCCACAAGTCTTAAAGCTGCCAAATTTGAGGACCCCTGATTTAGAGTACTGAACAGATACAGCACCTCTACTGTGATAATTCTTCTTACCCAACATTATATTCTGTATCTTCTGTTCATTCACCTGGTAAATGATGCTGGTACAGCTCTTTCAATATAAAAAAGACTAAAATCTCACTAAATTCTTAACTCTCATCCCTAATTCAGAATATCAGACTTCCCAAGAGATGATGTTGCAAGATTTCAGCCATTTTTCTTAAAAGTTGAAGGTCTACAGATCCAGGGGTGTTGCAAATAGACGGATAGCTCCCCCAGGTGGTTATGTTCTCCTTCCTGAACATTCCTTCTATTCCATCAAGCCAAGTTTTTAAAAAATCACGTATTTACTTTACAGTATTGATTTTGTGAGAAGAGTGGTCAAGCCAATTATAAAGAGCTTTAGCTCAGATGAAATCCTAAAAAGAATCTGGGAGTCTTTGAAATTCACCCTGGCTAAAAATCATTCTTTTTGAAGTTCGTGTATAATTCAACATTTTTAAAAAAAATAGAGGGAGGAGATAATGAACAATTAGAGAAAATGTATTCTAGTTGCATAGTGACCAATCCTTCATAAGGCATATGGAAGTAAGGGAATTTTTGGACAATTTACAAACAATGTGTAGTGCTGGGGAAAAAAAGCTACGGAGGAAATAATAGATGAATCCCTCTGGATTTTTCAGTTTTTACTGCTTTTGGTGAAATCCTGCAAGAAAAAAACCTAGAGCTTTCAAAATGGGGGTCAGACAGTGGTTTTTAACATTGTTAAAGGAGTGAGAGTAGGATCACATTAGCCATGTTGTGAACTCTCATTTATTTCTCTCACTGCTGGTTCATCCAATAGGAGGCAACAATACAGACATTTATAAAATCTGTTAATCTAAAGTAAATGTCTATGCATGCTTTGGAAAACAATCCCTGCCGTGTTTTTTTTAAAATTATTAAGTTTGAGAACAAAAATAAAAAAGAGCAAGTATCAGTTTCAGGACTTGCCTGATATTATTAAAACATTGTTATAAACTGAAAAGTAGTACCTCCAACACAAGATGTAGTCTACCTGTTTTTTAAAAAAACCTAAAAATAGATTTCTTGTAAAATACATGTGGGGGGGAAAGGAATTGTTGTGGCCCGCCAGCAGCCTGCGCGGATTGTTACTGATCCTGAGGAGGAGGAGGCTGGTGTGGTGTCGCGTCAGCAGCCTGTGCAGCCGGCGCTTGAGTCGGACAGCGAGGAGGCTGAAGAGGATGTGGTGCCAGAGGCAGGGATTCAGCCAGGGCCTTCAGAACCTGGCAGGAGTGGCTACTCACTACCTCACTCACTACTTACGAGAGTAAGGCAATTGGCCACTCCCTTAGCCTATTTAAGTTTGCACACAGCTTGTAAAAAGCTGCAGGAAACAACATGTGTTCGTTCATTCATTCGCTGATCATTGAGTTTGGATTTTCTCTGCAAACTTTGCTTCTGTGCTATCTGCAAACTCTTGTAAGACTCTATTTTATCTGTGGAATTTCGGGCAGGTTGTTAAGAACGTTTTATTAACAGCTTGCATTTGCAAAAGACTGTGTTTTGAAGTAAACTGAGTTTTGTTCGGAGTTTGTATGTGCTGCGTTCTTTGGGATCCGTAGCTGGGGCAGAACAGGAATATGGACTAACTTGCATGAGAAGTTTCTTCTTTGTCTCTTCATTGATAAAAAACTATTGGTGAAGATCATATCCACAGCCCTATGCTACAAACCAATGAAGATTTTGTCACTCTAATGCCATAAAATAGTTTCTTTGACTACCCCATGCACACAATCAAGCTCTGATCTTGATAAATTCCATACACTTCAGATATAGCCTAGGACCGTGATGCCACAGGTGGCACATGGAGCCATGTCACTTGGCATGCCAGCTCAGCCTCTCTAGGAGTCTCTGGAGGCTGGGGACAACAAAAAATGTCACTTCCTGTCCAACCAGAAATTGGGAAATGGGCCGTTTTGGGCCTCCGAAGGGGTGGGGAAGGCTGTTTTTGCCCTCCCCAGATGCATAGAGAGGATCTGGAGCCAGATGAGAAAGAAAAACGGGCCTACCGGGCCATTGTGTGCCAGGAGCATGGGGCAGGGAGGGGGGATCATTCATGCATGCGCAGGGCGGGGCACATAGAATGATGGGTGTGGGCACGTGCACCCTCACAAACCTCCCCCGCCTCCCCTCCTGGCACACGATGGCAAAAAGTTAGCCATCACTGGCCTAGGAGAATGTACAAGAATATAAACTGTATGCAAGAATATACAATATACATATATACAGTATAGTAGTCGAGGTTATTTATATTCTATTAGTATCAGAATCCTGTGGCATGAAAAAGAAACATTAAATATTCTATTTTGAAGATTATGTAATCTAAAATGAGATTTGGAAACTATTTCTGTTGTAACTAATGAATTTCATGCTTGTACTGCTTTCTTATGATAACATGAGCTCCTTTATCTTATGTTGGTAAAAGTATAAGGCTAATTGCAATTGAGCTTTTGCTTTAAAGGTGTAGCCTTGGGATTTTGCCAAATCCCACTAATTCGTGCTACCGCTATCCAGCTGATCAGCATCATTAGCTGATTAGTGAGACACTAGTGAAATATTACAATAATGATCTTGCATGATAGTAAACACTTTCTGAAATTGCTTTGCATATTGCATTATGGAGCTCCACAAATTCCATCTAATATAAACTTCGTAGTCATTCCATATACAACTTCAATCTCAATTATTACAGAATCTCTTTATTTCAGAAATGATTGGGAAAATGCTGTGTGTGTGAGAGAGAGAGAGAGAGAGAGAGAGAGAGAGAGACAGACAGACAGACAGACAGACAGACAGACAGTCGGAGATGCTATGGAATGGTTTAATAATTGGAAATCATCTATTGGGAATCATTTGGAGGATAAGTATTTGGTCTCAATTTTGTTCTTCCTGTTTGCCATAATGAAAATACTCACCAATTCACTCCTCTCTAAGTTTTTGGCATGTTCAACCAATATTGTAATATTAACATTATACATTATACATATACAATATTGTAATATTAACATTATGAGCCACGGTAGCACAGTGGTTAGAATGCAATACTGCAGGCAACTTCTGCTGACTGCCGGCTGCCTGCAATTTGGCAGTTTGAATGTCACCAGGCTCAAGGTTGACTCAGTCTTCCATCCTTCCAAGGTGGGTAAAATGAGGACCCAGATTGTTGGGGGCAATATGCTGACTCTGTAAACCGCTTAGAGAGGGCTGTAAAAAGCACTGTGAAGCGGTATGTAAGTCTAAGTGCTATTGCTATACAAAAACACACTTCCATCTCCTTCCTTATCTTTTCCATAGGAAAAAGGATCCAGCTTCTGTCATTTGTTGTTCTTTTTTGAAGATTGGGTAGAATTTTGAAGGGGAGAAAAAATAAGACTTTTTAATATGTCAACCAGGGGTGAAATGCTCCTGGTTTGGACCAGATCAGGTGATCCGGTAGCATTTATGGCAGGTGGTTCGGAGAACCAGTAGTGATGGCGGCATGAGGCTCTGCCCACCCGCCTGGGAGTTGTTACTTCCTGCTTTTAAAAGGTTTAAAAAAAGGCTCTGACAATTGCGTGTCACAGCTATTCGCCTGAATAGGTTGTAAAAAAATGCTTTACAGAAGTAAAAAAAAAGTTGGCCATGTCCACCCAGTCACATTACCCCCCCCAAGCCACGCCTACAGAATCAGTAGTAACAAATTTTACATTTCATCACTGATGTCAACCATACATATTTCTGCTTTTTCAGATCTCTAGCTGGAATTCGACAGCCTGAAATAAAGGTTCACCTACAATCAAATGTAAACTATTTCTTCTATGTGAGAGCCGTTAATATCTTTGGAATAAGTGAACAAAGTGAAGCTGCTCTGATTTCAACAAAAGGTAGGTAAACTAAGGAAAACTTCACAACAAATAGAGAAAATGTACAAATATTAATAATATTTCTTGCATATAGCATATTTTTTTGGTTTCCAAAAAAAAGCTGTATATTCAGATGAAGGCCCAAGAGCCATATGATTGAAACATATTAAAGTATAGTTAAAGTGTAGTACAGGTATTTTTGGGAAGACATTTGATGGATTGATGAAGTCATTTGCTTAAAATCAGACCTGCTGAACTTTGGAATTATCATGCCAAAACTGTCTATTCTCCACCACCATCCTCGAGACGCAAACATGTAGAATTGGCTATGTCAGCCAGTATCTCACCAGAGCCTTGGAGGTTAGAATGGTTAGAATCAGTGGTGGATTGCTTCCGGTTCGGACCAGTTCGCAAGAACCGGTAGTAAAACCGGCAGGAGGCCCCATCTACAGCCCCGGACGTTGTCATCAGCAATCTGTGCATACCATTGCAAACCGGTAGTAAAGGTAAGTATAACCCACCCCTGGTTAGAATGCAGTATTGCAGGCTAACTCTGCCCACAATCAGGAGTTCGATGCTGAGCGGCTCAAAGTTGACTCAGCCTTCCATCCTTCCGAGGTCGGTAAAATGAGGACCCAGATTTTTGGTGGCAATGTGCTGACTCTGTAAACTGCTTAGAGAGGGCTGTAAAGCACTATAAAGCAGTATATAAGTCTAAATGCTGTCTTCCACTTGATGGAATATTTGATGCAAAGACTGATAGGAAGTTTGCATTTAGTAAAGATGTGTAGAAATACAAAGAAGTGATAAAAGGCTGCTCCATTTGTTACATTTGTTAGCAAATTGATAAAATGTATAAAAGTATACTATCCCCCCTATATTTAGAATACAAAAAAGAATTATGGCAAAAAAAATCTCTGGAGAACAATTGAAGGCTAGAGTATACAAGGTAGCCTTGGTTTTAATGTTTAACCTTGACTGTTTGGCTTAATTGTATTGTACACAATAGCTATATGAGCAGAAGGAAGTTTATGATGGGTCATTTCATTGTATTGGGAGCATAAATAGTATTTGAAGGTTGTGACTCTGCAAAAGATTGGATTAATTGCCTTCCTGGATGCTGTTATTCCGGACATTTATCAAAAGAAAATCAAACACATATTCTATATGAGTTGGTAGTGAATACTATATTGGTTGCTTTCCAGATACTTTGCTTCAGATGTAAATAGGTTAATGGTCACTGATTCAATTGGCTATGCTTTCAGAGATTGTAAGAATCTTTCATAGTGAAATGAGGGAAAAAAATTGATAGATATATTTCATCAGCTTTTACCTAACATTCCTAAATCAATCTTGGTTTTCTTTCCTTTGTTGCCCACAACTATGGGCCCATCTGGTTTTCCACTAATTATTTCTGTAGCAATAGGATTCCTTATACGCAAGCCATTTGTCTTTAAAAAATATCTTGTTTCTAGAGATAGGTGTACAAATTAAATCCTCATAAATTTCTGTGGCAGATGTTTTGTGAAATTCTCCAAAGAGGTATCTGAGTTAAAATGCAGCTCCTTCCTTAGTAGAAACTCCAGTTGTCAATCTTTCTCTGGACCAAAGTCAAGGTGTAATGAATAAGTGCATTTGAGGGGGAGTGACTATTTCTGATTTATATGAAAAAGCAAATCAATAATGAAGACGTTTGTGTTTTGAAAGGAAGCATATAAGAGGGAAAAGGTAAGGTCTCCTTTTAGCTGAACTGAACTCCTGGTAACTTCATGGACTTGGAGAAGGACCTTGTCATTATCCCTTCTTTGGGATGCTTTTTCAACTTCCCAGGCTTAATATTTACATTTTTTAAAACTGTACTTTGTGTACATTTACATGTAAAAAGCCTGATTGGGAAACTTATATACTGTAAAAATAATATTACATTGAGATGGCATTGTGCACATTTGCATTTTTAAAAAATCTGTGGAAAATTGTGCACATTAGCTCTGCAAATTAGGCTAAAATGCAAATGGAAAAGGATGCACTTGTGATTCTAATGAATCATTTTTTAGTTGCCTTTCTCGTGTAGGATAGGAAAATAGACCAAATTTATCATGATCCTTTTCCTTTGCTCTTTAGTGCTGAAGGGGTGAGCTCTGCCTTTGAGCATAATGTTCTAATGGTTTGGTGGTTAGTAGAATGAATCCAAGTTTCTA
This sequence comes from Ptyas mucosa, assembly GCA_012654045.1. Classification (NCBI taxonomy): domain Eukaryota; kingdom Metazoa; phylum Chordata; class Lepidosauria; order Squamata; family Colubridae; genus Ptyas; species Ptyas mucosa. The sequence goes on from WNWU01000002.1 coordinate 45,607,931, forward strand.
AATTCAGATCAAATCTTAGTCTGGGAAAATGTGATGTTTTTTACATTGACTTGAATAAAAAAAATCAGAAATAACCGTGGTGGTGCAGTGGTTAGAATGCAGTACTGCAGGCTACTTCTGCTGTCTGCCAGTTGCCTGCAGTTTGGCAGTTCAAATCTCACCAGGCTCAAGGTTGATTCAGCCTTCCATCCTTCCGAGGTCAGAAAAATGAGGACCCAGATTGTTGGGGGCAATATGCTGACTCTGTAAACTGCTTAGAGAGGGCTGTAAGTCTAAATGCTATTGCTATTGTGTATTAGAGTTGGCTTTAAAGACCCTTATTTCTCAATGCTTAGTTGAAAAAGAAATGGGGAGGCCCACCAATTTCTCACAATATTATTTCCATAATAGTGATTTCTATAGTTCTTAATAGTGATTTTACAATACAACATGAACAGCCATTTTCCTCATTCATGAAATGGTGTTTATTTTTTGCCTATGAATTACAATAGGAACAAGATTTCATATAATGAGAGAACTTGTTCACCCTGGACTGCAAGTATCACCCAATGGAACCATGATATCCCTTCCGGATGATGCTAATCCCCCTGGGTAAATTTTTATTCACTCCTGTTCTTTCTTTCTATTGGATAATATTTTCAACAGGATATGTGGATTAGAGACCATAAAAAAAAAAGAAAACATTTCTTTCATAGAAGGAAAATTCCTTTCTCTCTCCCTCCCTCCCTCCCCCTTCCTGCCTCCCCCTTTCCTTTCCTTTCCTTTCCTTTCCTTTCCTTTCCTTTCCTTTCCTCTTTTTTCTTTTTTCCACTTAGTTAAATAACAGCATATGATGTCATCTTTTAAAAGTTTTTGTTGGGTAGTTTTCTTTGCCAAATGGTTTGGATTTAAGGAATAGAAAACTATCTATTTGGATGCATGTAAATCCATCAAAATATCCAAATGATTTCTGGATATTTTTTCCCACTTTTGCTGCTTTGGTGTGTTACTCTGGGTCCCTCTCCAGCCAGTCTGCAGCACCAACTGGCCCTTGGAACTTCAATTTTACACAGGTTATTTTTGTCCTTTAAAGAGCAGGTTGCTTGTGGTCTTGATCAAGATCATGTTTATTACACACTGTAGAGCTCTGTAACCCTTTCTCCACATATCCCAACTAGTAAACAAGATAGAGGAAGAATGCAGGGCATGTCTTCTGGGATTCTTTCCAATTCTTTTACCAAGTGGAGGATGTTTCTATTTTGTCTGTGTGATGAAATAACATGTTGCATCTGCGTGTGCATTTTTTGCTGTTTCCCAATGACACATTCATGTACGTGTATGTCTCATTGGAAGCACTGGAGGACTACATATACCCTACTCAGGGCCATGTAATTAGGAGGGCTTTCATTCTAATAGATGTATTCTAAATTATTTTCCAATTGACTCTCCCAGAAAGATGAATTGGAAAAATCTGAAGGGGATTTTCAAACCCAACCTTCTTCTGCCAGGATCTCCCCACCACATCAAATGCAGTCCTATTCTGTTTGTTCTTGGAGAGTTGTCCTGTTGACAGAGTTCTGAGTGTCTTCTTATTTCTTTAATTCCCACTTTCCATTGGCTTGGGAAAAATAGCATGTTAGCAGGGGTGGTACTCGCTTACCTTCTCTACCAGTTCACAAATGTGAGCGCACATGCCACCTCCGCACATGAGCAGAGCCTTCCGTGCATGTGCAGAGCATCAAAACGGGACGTTTTCTCTCCAGTTTTGCTTTTGTTCCATTCTGTTTCCATAAAGGTGTCCTTCTGACAGACACCAGAGTACTTTTACATCATTTATTTCTTATCTTTCTATTGGTTCTGAAAGGGGAAAGGGGTTTTCTCTCACCCCAAACACTGGTAAACCAGAGATGGGTTTCAGCAGGTTCTGACCAGTTCTGGAGAACCGGTAGCGGAAATTTTGAGTAGTTTGGAGAACCGGTAAATACCACCTCTGACTGGCCCCACCCTCCCGAGTCCCAGCTGATCGGGAGGAAATAGGGATTTTGAAGTAACCTTCCCCTGGAGTGAGAAGGGAATGGAGATTTTACAGTATCCTTCCTCTGCCATGCCCACCAAGCCACACCCACAGAACCGGTAGTAAAATTTTTTGAAACCCACCACTGTGCTAAACCAGGTTATGGTGAAAAGCTAGGAGACTTGAGACTTCTTTAGTGTTTGAGTTGGCATGGTTGTTTTGGAATGCAAGGCCACTTTTCTTTGTCATCTCTTTGTGCAGAAGCCCACCAGTGTTGGGTGAGCTCTTGCCTGCCCAAGGATGGCATTACTGGGAAATCACCGTCAGTGACTGTGGAGCTTACAAGGTTGGGATCTGCTCTTCGACATTCCTAGAAAGTAGTGACCTAGGACAGAAAAGCAATTCTTGGTGCTTACATTGCTCCAGCAAAACAAGGTAATACGAAGAAGCTCTTCACTGAAACTTCTCGGAATGGAATGGAATAGTATAACAGAGTTGGAAGGGACCTTGGATGTTTTTCTTTGGTAGTGGGCACAGATGGTCTTTTGAAATTAATTCCCAAATTTGGAGCAGAAAGTTGGATTTTTCCAAATTTTCCCCAGTCAGATGCATCTGTGTCTGAGGGGGAGGGGGCATTTCAAATAAGTCAGGAAGGCAGAAACCACTGAGTGTAAAAATTGGGAAGGCTTCAGCGTTGCTGACACAGCTCTCATCTCCTCTGATGGACCTCCTAATCCAAATGAACGAGAGAGTGCTCCACAAAAACAAGGTAAGTTTCTTAAAAGAGAGAATTGATAGCAAAATAACAAGTTGGAAGTAATAGTCATAGAATATTAGCGCAAATGAGAATAAAAATAATCCCCGTCAGAAGCAGAGAAGATGACTTGTTTCAAAATTTCCAGGGCCGCCCTGGAAACAGCAAAGGACCAGCCCAGAGTGCCTCTGCCAGAAAAAGTGGAGCTCCATTTTTACTGGCAGAGGATTATAGGAGGCCATCACAGCCAAAAATGGAGTACACAGGGGCCACGTGCGGATCTCCCAAGCTCCGTTTTCACTGGCAGAGGGTTGCAGGAGGCCATCACAGCTGAAAACGGAACCTGAGAGCCCGTTTTTGCAGGCAGAGCGCTCAGGCCACCACAAGTGTCCCCAACATAAGTGATGTTGAGCTGGCCAGGCCCACCCCGGCCCTCCAAGGTCAAAAACAACCCTGACGCAGCCCTCAATGAAATCGAGTTTGACACCCCTGGTGTAATAGCTCTTATGGTCAGACAATAACTCCTTATTTTGAGTTTGTGTTTGAATAAATTTATATCCGCTTCCCTATGATAGCCTTTCAAGTATTGGAAGACTGCTATTATGCTTTGTTTTTGTCTTCTCTCCTTTAGGCTAAACACATTCAGTTCTTATAACCAAGTTTCATAGGATTTGACTACCATGTGCTTCTCCATCTTTGTTGTTTTTCTCTGCACTGTTTCCACTTCCTCAGCATCCTTTTTGTATTATGACTAAAACTGTCACGTCCCATAATCCTAACATTACCCCATTGTTGATATAATCCAAATTTCATCCATCGGTCGTTTCTACTAGATTATATTCTCTTTCCTGCATTTCTTGTTTTTGCCTGTTTCCATACTTCCGTTGGCAGTTTTTCATCAACATCCCCATGCTGTTTCATTTATAACTGAAATTGAATAATTTGTAAACAAATTTGAATGCAAGCTTCCATCTCTCTCTCTCTACGAGAACGGGATGAACAAAATTTCACCATAAGGTCCTCTTCCTGATTTTCTGGTTGTATAATTTTCATTAACTGAAATAGGAGCAGAGCTTTGAACCCTTGCAATTTGTTGTTGTAATGAATCCTCCAACCATGAGATCCATCTGTCTTATCCTGGGGCAATTTGCTGCATAGTTAATACATTGCTCCCACGGCTGCTTCGCTCGAGGTCATCCTGATGATATAGCTGGTATTGGGAGCGAAAGAGAGACCAGTTTCCTTGGACGGAATCCAGAACTTTGCAATGCTGGATGATCATTAGCTAGGAATAGTACTCTAGTGATATACTCTGTCTCGTTTTTCTGGCAGATAAGGTCACATTGTGGTGGTTTTCAGACTTCTCTTCTCCATATCTAATTAGTATTTTTAATTTAGCACTCATCATCCATTGAAAAGGGTGGTTAGTATCTGTAATACTGTATTTCAAAATGAGTGCTTAATGAAATGAAGTGCAGCATATATACTTCCTTAGTAATTATTTCAACAGCCCTGTAAAGGATGAGCATCTTAATTAATACTTATTTCTGTGTGGAAATGCATATGTAAAGTGAGATATATGGGGATGAGTAGGTCAGACCTACAGTATTCTCCCTCAGGCCCCATTGTTAGATTCCATATGGAAAAAATACTGGAATCTATATAGCCCATTTGTCATACTGTAGGTTAATTTAGGTTAACCAGTAGACCCCCCTCAATCTCTGCTTCCCACCTGTCCATCTTCTGTTGTCATATTGATGTATTCTCATTGTCTTGTTCATTGTTTTCTTGTTCTATTATTTTACTTCTGTTTCCATTTCTTCCTTTTTATTGTTGTAAGCCACATAAAGAAGCCCCATGGTGTGATGAGTGCCAAATAAATTAAACAAATAACATTGTTAAATAACATCGTTAAAGAAATAACATTTATTAACAAAATAAATAAATAAATCCCCCAAACTAGTTCTAACATTAAAATATGCCAATGGGTTTAGGGAGCAAAATGTTACAATAATCAGCAAATGTACCTTGCCTGTTTTCCTAAGCTTTGTGTTTCTGTGTGGAGGATAGAGTCCAGAGAAGACACAACTTCTTCTTATCTACCAATTGCTTTTGTACAGTCAGTTCTGTAGCTAGAAGGAAGAGAGGCAGTGGTGGGTTGCTACCAGTTTGCCCCGGATTGGGAGAACCAGTAGCAGCGGTGGTGGGTGGCTCTGCCACCCGCCTGAATGCTTCTGTGCAGAAGCTTCGCATGCACGAGCAAACTGGTAGCAAACTAAATTGAAACCCACTACTTAAGAGAGGTATATCATCTTGCTTATAGGCAATACATTATGTAGAGCTGCCCCTCTCTTGATCTGGTATCCTTTTAATTTGTTGAGTTGCAACTCTCCTAATTCCTAGTTAGTATAAAAATTCCCCACCTGAAACCTGCCTGAGAATGCAGGTAAATGCAGAGCAATGCATTTGGAAGGACATGATAAATGATATATAATATCCCAAAGAGTATATAACCATGATGGCGAACCTATGGCACGGATGCCATAGGTGGCACATGGAGCCATATTGCTGGGCACACGAGCTCAGCTTCGGCATGCATGCATGCACCGGACACCTAATTTTTGGGCCTTCTGGGCCCATTAGAAGTCAGAAAACACACTGTTTCTGGCCTCCGGAGGGCCTCTGAGGGAATGGGGAAGGCCGTTTTCACCCTCCCCAGGCTCCTAGAAAAGCCTGGGTAGAGCGAAAAACAGGCCTACCAGGCCCACCATGCCATCACGTGCCAAAAGTGGGGGGAGCATTGGGGGGGGGAGATGCATAGAATTATGGATGTGGGCACGCATGCGTGTGACCCCACTGTGCTCCCTCTGCTTTTGGCATGCGATGGCAAAAAGGTTAGCCATCACTGGTATATAATAACTGAGAAAATAGGTATTGCTTTTCTTACCCGAAATAAATCCAGAAATGATCCCATGTATATATTCTAATTAAATTATGTTCTCATTCAGGGTTTTTCTCATTGCAAAAGAGAAATGTTGGAATGCATTGTTAAGCGATGGGATTCCAGATCCTTATTCCTAGGATCTAAAAATAGAGTAACCTATTGAGATCTCTTTCTAAACAGGTGGTGGAGTTCTGCACAGTACTTTTCAGATCTCAGAAACTTTTTTTGTTGATCCAAGGAGTCGGTTACAAATTGGCCTTTGCAGTCAGGTTGGCATTAGATGAGATTTAGATAGTGTTGGACTAAACAAATTCTGTGATGGACCTTTGCCATAGATTTGTACTGATTTTATATATATATTTTTGCTCTTTGCAGTTCTGCATATAAAGTTCTGCACAATGGCGAGATGAGTGAAATTATTGTGACTGAACAGCCTTCCCGGATTGGCATCCTGCTAGACTACAACGCTGGAAGACTCCTATTTCTCAATGCAGAAAGAGGGCAGTTGCTGTCTGCTATCAAATACAAATTCACTAAAGCAGCTTATCCTGTTTTTGTACTGGAACAATCAGGGTTTCTCAACCTGCACACAGGCATGGAACTACCAGAATTTGTAAAGCAAAGCTGAACATTCTCTTCCGAATCACACACAAAAGAAAAGAAAAAAGAAAAAGAAGAATTTGGTAAAAAGACTTGAGATGGATTTTTGCCTTGATAGTCAATGGCCATGATTCAGAGAGACACTCGGAGTGTTTGGTGGCCTCTATAAGAAGGCTCTATAAGCCTTCTATTCAGAAATACTACACACAAAAACAAACAAACAGAAACCCAGAAACGGTGGGGAAGTTTCAAGAGCAGATCAAAGAAGCTCTCCTTAGGGGGAAAAAAAACCCTGAGAAGCTAACAGAGTACATGTAATCCACCCACAGGCCTGCAAGGTATTTGGATGGTGCCCAAATTCTTTCCTCCAGTTATTTCTATTCACTGGAATCATGTGCTCAATGCTTGCAGTGAAATCCTAAATAGAATCTCACCACTTAACTATTTTTCATGCACCGTGTTGCAGGTATCAAATTACTTTCTGGAGGAAAAATGTTTATGTTACTATATTAATATTCATGATATATTAAAATAATGGATTAAATATTAAATATTAATATTAATTAATGCCCAAAGATGTGATATGCTCATGCAACACCTATTGGCTGAAGGGTACTAGAAGCTTCTTTTTCATTAGTTCCTTGGTTTAAGGTCCAACACAACTGGCAAGACCAAGCAAGCAAGAACAGACAGATTTCAGGAAGGTATTTTTAATGCTAATCAGAAGTAAACATGGAATTTTGGAAATGCAAATAAGAATTTTCCACCTTCATTAACAGTGCATTAAAACCAGTCAAGCTTCTCTGAGAAATCTGAAATGCACCTTTTCATATTTCTCTCCACTTGCGCTTAGTGGATTTATGTGATTTTTATTTATTCAAGACATTTGTATAGCTGCCCATGAGTGGTGTGGTTGTCTAGAGGCAGAACTCTCACCTCACAATCAAGAGGCTCTAAGCTGGATCCTAGGTAACGGTAGATATTTCTCAGAGTGCAATGAGTAATTGTCTGCAAACTTTGTGTAGGTGTCAGGAAGGGCATCCAGCCAATAAACGCTCAAACTCCATTCAGTTGCCTCATCTCCATTCCAATGCAAGGAATTACAGGATTGTTAAAAGAAAATATATATATATATATATATATATATATATATATATATATATATATATATGCAAAAAATTAAAATCTCG
>WNWU01000002.1:45616491-45696646 GCA_012654045.1 Ptyas mucosa
CAAACACCCGCGAAAACCTCAGAAAACATATATATATATATATATATATATATATATATATATATATATATATATATATCTGCCCATTTTTCAACTTTGGCAGCTGCCAATCAAAAATTAGTTATCAACTCATCCATCTTCTCTTCATTGTTTATATCATGGATAGACCATCATGGAGAAAATCTATGGTTGCTAAGAGTCAACAATGAATTGATTATACATCATCATCATCATCATTATCATCATCTCCAACTTCATCTTCATCTCCATCTCATCCATTCCTTCCTCAGCTTCCCTACAGCCTCTCACCCTTGAAAATGAATAGCACACTTAACAAGTACCCAAGTGCAGCAGGGGTGAAATCTACTTACCTTCCTTACCGGTTCAGAAGCGCATGTGCTGCGTCACATGCGCGCACAGAACTTCTGTGCATGCGCAAAACCTGCACATGCGCAGAAGGTAAAAAAACATTACAGGAAGTAATTACACCCGAGTGGCGATCGCTACCGGATTGCCGAACCACGGGGAAAAAAATTGCTACCGGATTGGGCAATCCGGTCCGATCTGGGAGCATTTCACCCCTGAAGTGCAGGGTTGGCTCTGCTTTGGAGCAGAGTGAAGCAATTGAAGGGTAGGCGGCAGCAGTGACAACAGTCAACCACTCCTTCCAAGCATCCTTTTCTCTGAGAAAGTACAGTTGTATGTGCCATGCAGCCTATTCTGGGCCTTCTAAACTGCTTTCCAGGCATGTTTACTTGAGTTTGGCAGCTAATCTATTATACATCTGTGCTTTTTACAACATTCTTAACATATATAATTAACAAAACAACCTTTAAAGTAAAAAACAACAACAACTTAGAAACCAAAAGAAAAGGGAAAAAAAACCCCTTCCAACTCTATATTTCTGCTTTTTAAAATTTTTTGTAGCAAGTAAGGCTAAATTTAAATGCTTTGGGGAGAAGTCAGATGTTTCCTAGGTACAGCATAGCTTATCCTCTTTAATCCTTGAAGCCTGAGCTGGAAAAAAATAATGACTGTCTATCAAAGATAAACACTAATTTCCACTGTCAAATAAGAGCAGAACCAGAATTCCACTCCTTTAAATGGTACTGATATCCAAATCATGTGTACTGGTTTTTGTCCCAGGGAAGAAGAAAAAAAAGAGGTTGGCTCAATGCCAGCTTCACACCCTGGGGTATGAATGATGTTCTTGCAAATGTAGAGACCAGAACTTTTCATTTTCTTTACAGCAACCCTTCCTTGACTCCTGCAATTCTTGACAGGCCCCTGCAGCTGCTATTTAAAACGGAAACAAAAATGGGCACATTAAATATACTCATGCTTTTTATATAACACCATTTGGCCCTGCTCAGAGCTTTGGGATTTGGAGCAGAAGATTTTGAAACTTTAAATCCTAAATGGGTCCCTAACTCTCTCTCACACACACATACACACCACAACACACACACACACACACACACACACACACACACACACACACACACATCAACCATTGACTAAGGCTTTTCAGTGCTGCTAAAGAGCTGTCTTCTGTTTCTATGTTCCAAATTTGCAATTTCAAAAAGCTGCCAAAACAACAGGAGATAGGATGGTGGTGAGCTTAAAAAAACACAGGCAGGCTTTCAAGTGGACCCCCATGGCCATCTTGAATTTTTGAAATATACCACGGGGCCACCCCTCTTCAAATATTTTTTATTTTTCTTCCCCATCTATCCTTTGCAAAATGTTCAGGAGTCAAATAAGACAAATGCAGACAAATGTGGCTTCTAGAAAACTGTTTGCAATTAATTGGGGAAATCCTACAAAGCAGGGCTGCATTTCTTTAATGAAGTGTATCGATTTTATGTTAAATAGGCTGCGAAAATCTTTGTCAGTTTAAAAGTAAGCCTATCCCTCAGCAACTAAGCTAAGAATTTATTGCAATTTTTTTTAAAAAGAAAAGAAGGAGGGGGGGAAGCAGAATAATGTGATTCAGCTGTTATATAAACTTCAAAGTCTCCTGCCAGCAGTGCCAGTATGATGTCCAATAATACCAATGTTTCTCCAGATACTTCCTTTGCAGTTGTCATTTAGCTACCACAACTGGGTCCAGCAACTCGCTCATTAAGTGAAGTCACTAAAAAAAAAAAATACCCCACAACTGTGGTTATGATCTTACTTCGGCTTTCCTTTGCTTTACAGACCTGTGAAAGTTGTGAATGTGACGTCATAAAATGGCGGAATGTGGGTCATAAAAATTGCACTTTCATCACTGTTGTAACTGTGAATTCTCATTAAACAAGGACTGCCTGTAATGTAGGAAGCAAAGAACAAGCTTCAGGTATCACGTTATATACATCAGTGTCTCTCAAACTTTCTGCAGTTGTGTGCCCCAGCCAATTTGGTGGAGTGGCTTAAGGCACCAAGCTAGAAACTAGGAGATGGTGAGTTCTAGTCCTATCTTAGACACAAAGCCAGCTGGGCGATCTTGGATCAGTTGCTATCTCTCAGCTTGAAGAAGGTGGCCATGGCAAACCCTTTCTGAAAATCTTGCCACAAAAACTGCAAGGACTAGTCCCGGTATTGCCTGGAGTCAACACTGATTTGAAGAGACAAACACCCAGACACAAAGTTCAGAAATCCTGATCAAACTCCCTACAATTTCATTTTTAAAACCCTGGAAGTTTGTTTTTCAGCAAATCACACATGCTTTCCTATCCCCTCCCTTTTTAAAGTCCTCTTTGAAATTAAACTTTCAACCCCTTTGCTCCAACATTAAATATTTATTTACCACTTAAATTGTTTTATATAATCTATACCATGTAGTAACAATAACTCTTAGCACAAACTTATTGGTCAAAGAAGCTGGAGAGGTGGGAACAAAAGGTTCTCAGGCTTGACAGAACCGCAATCTTAAGACTGAGCAGATGTTTTGCAAACTTAAGGCTGAGAAGAGAGTAATAATATCTATTACCTTGAAAATCCCAACCCTATAATTTAAATCCAGACTTGGGGGGGGGGAGAGAGAGGGAGAGAGAGAGAGAGAGAGAAAGAGAGATGATAGAGATCTTCTATGCCACAGGGCTTCTACTTTGTCTGCAATAAAACAACATTTAGCTAGATTGTGTTTATATATTTCAGCTGTAAGCATACTTCTGGATATGAGATTAAGTATTTGAAGACAATAGATATAATGGCATGATATCTGATTGCAAGATCTGCCTTTTTCTACCTAAAATTCAAAGTTAAGCAATAGCTACAGCTTCTCTTGCCAACTTGCTAATATTCAGGTCACCAGTGCCTTACTCAAACATCAAAAGTAAGTTGCAATCCATGATAATCAGCTAATTTGACAAGTGGGGCAGAATCAACCACATGTGTGGCATCCATACTAATCTCAGCCGAAGATCTGGCAGCCACTGCTTGAACACTTGTAGCAAGTACAGTCCTCCAAGGACATGCCAAAAACAATGAGAATCCAGCAAAGTCATTACCTTCCTCAAGCAATATTAATCATACAGATGCCTCAGATGTAAATGTTTTCTTATAAACTGAATTTGAATAGGATTTATAAATGTCCTAACAAGTAAGAGAGGTGTAAAATGGGCAACCCACCTTTTGAAGCAGAATAGTTTTCAGACAATTTTCTGAAAATCCTGGGGTCTATCCTCCAACAATCCAGTTAGAACAAAAGATCACCAACCCCAAAATTCCATTCCAGTTTAGCTTAGTTTAGTTTATTTATATTTATATGCCGCCCTTCTCCCGAAGGACTCGGGGCAGCTCAGAAAGATAAAACAATAAAACAGTAAAATTATGATTAAAATACTCAAGTAAAAACCCCAAAGTTAAAGTTAAAAACTCCCATCAGATCAGCAAATTTGTTGGAAAAGCCAGATCCTCAGGTCTCCGCAGAAAGAGCTGAGGTCGGGAGCCATCCAGAGCCCAGTGGGTAAACCATTCCAGAGGGTCGGTGCGCCCACAGAGAATGCCCTCATCCTGGGCGCCATCAGCTGACATTGTCTGGCTGATAGCACCCAGAGGAGGGCAGTCCTATGTGAGCGCACTGGGTAGTTGGAGGCAGGCAGAAGGTGATCCTGCAAGTACCCCAGGCCCATGCCATGAAGGGCTTTATAGGTAAGTACCAGCACCTTGAAGTGGATCCGAAGGACCACCGGTAACCAGTGCAGCTCGTCAGGAGAGGTGTAACACTGGAGTAACGGGAAGCCCCCATAACAACCCGTGCAGCCGCATTCTGGATCAGTTGGAGCCTCCGGGTGCACCACAAGGGCAGCCCCATGTAGAAGGCATTGCAGTAATCCAAATGAGAGATGACGAGAGCATGGGTGACTGTACGGAGGGCATCCCTGTCTAGGAAAGGGTGCAACTGGCGCACCAGGCGAACCTGTGCAAAAGCCCCCCTTGTCACGGCTGTCAGATGGTCTACCAAGGACAGCCATGAATCCAGGAGGACGCCTAGATTGCGAGCCTTTTCAGGGGACAAGTGGGAAGAGAAGATGCCATTATTTTTGTTGTAGTCCCGCTCCTACACTTCAGCCCACACATCTGAGACTTCAACTTCATAGATAGCAGAGTGGAATATGTAAGCGTCTTGTTAATACTTCTTCTGAAACCTCAACTAAGCATTGTGCTTGTGGGGAAGGGGACCTTTTGCAATCAGATGCCTATTGGGAAGTGGGTCAGTTTCACCCTCCAAGAGCCAGAGTCTTCGACATCCAGATATTAAATAAAATACAGCCAAGTGAAGCTTGGCATCATAATTTATGTCTGTTCTGTGCAAATCCAGATTAGGTTGGAAATGCAACAGTGGCCCTTATTAGACTCTGGTACAGAACATATTCATTGAAGCTACTCTTACAAGGAAGAGATACCTGGGTGATGCTGATAAAAAATGGTTGCAAGAGGAAAGAGAAAACATAGAGGAAGATAGCATTAGAGCTGAAGCTGACAAGGTGAAAACTAGCAGTTTGCAGCCTAAATAATTACTATGTAAAGTTCTGCAGGTATTTTCCTATTCTCAAGGGCAGTAAGAAAATTATCATATTTCCATTGACTTGAAAAGACAGGAGGAAAAAAAATCTAGAATTAAACCTTGAAGGAGACTTACATACAGGGCTTGAATTCTTTGTTCCACCATTCCTCCCTCCCTCCCTCCCTATCCCTCCCTCCCTCCCTCCCTCTCTCCCACCCCTCCCTCCCTCTCCCTCTCCCCCCTCCCTCTCTCATCTACAATAAAGCAGTTTTTATAGCCTGTGAATTTTTGTCTATTAGCAACTGTTGTGAATTCTGGCATACAGGGTTGAGTGTTTGGAGACTCAGATTTATTGCTTTGCTTTACACAAGTCTGAGAAGATAAAGTTCTACTTCATGCAGTTCATGCAGTCATAATCAATAAATAACCACAGGTTGTTACTTTGCATACTTCAATGGTCCAGTTTTGTAAACCTGTAATAAGCCCTGGCTTTAATTTGCCCGCTAATGGGCAATGAGGATGGGGAGGCAAGAGTCAGAAGCCAACAAGGTGTCACCTGGCCTATTGATTGGTGTTGAATGCATGGTGGCATTTTGGTTTAAGGGGAAAAAAAGGAAGGATGGTTGTGTGAATGATTGTCCCTGCCTATAAAAACAGACAAAGAAAAGAATATTGCACACAACAGAAATAGATGGATCAAAGTTAAAAACATGTGCTGCAATGTAATGGTTGAGGTGACAGACTGGGATCAGGGATATCCATGTTCACATCCCTACCAGAGATGGAGGTAACCAGGTGACCTTGGACTACTTAATAGCATATCTATGAAAGAGTAGATCATAGGAATAAAATTAGAAAAGATCCTCATATACATCACCTTGAGTTCCAAAAAAGAAAGTACGATAAGATAAGGTAGCATTAATTGCAGTTCATGTTGTCTTTATTATACTAAAGATTTCCTGCCACCATACAAAGCTACTTTCTATTCAACAACATGCTTATCTTGATCACAAGGAAGCACATTAATCTACTCAGACAGGATACACTCAGACATATAAAATCTTATAGAAGAGAATATATGTAGCTCCGAGTTGAACTGTGGGGTGCTTGGTGCTCTCTGAGCTTGGTTGTTTGCAGCATACCATCTCCAGCACTGAAAATGTTAGCTAGTTGGATAACAAAAGGTCTGTATGCAAACAAGGACTCCACAAAGTCATTTTCTTCATCACCAAGGACTCCGGGTACTGACAAAGTTCAGCACCAAGGACCCTGCAAAGAAAATTTTGCCTAAGAGCACGATGACAATCCATCAATTTCTTAGCTTTAGGGCTAGTAATTTGAGTGTTCCTTAAGAAAAAACAAAAAGAAAGCAGATTACAAAGTAGTGACGAACCATCTAGCATCTGCTAGATTTCTGGTTCTTCTTACTGCTTTTAAACAAAAATGCATGCCAAGAATCAATTTAACACATTATTAAGCTCTGTCCTCATACACAGAATAGGCTGATGCAGCATCTCTTTGGTCACACAATTGGTGGAAGCAACATTTTTAATAGTAAAGAATAAAATGTGTAAATCCCAGCCAGCCAATCAGGCTTTTATCGATTTTGTTAAAGTATTAGCCCCATCTGCTGACAATTAATGAAACAACCATGCAATAAACTGGTAATTATTTAGAAACCGGTAGAAAGCTAGTAACCAGGATTGAAAATAAACACTCACTTCACACAGCTAACCTTGGCATTTTTAATTTAAAAAAAAAAAGACAGCCAAATAGGCAATCAACAATTCTGTAGCTTTAAATAAAAGATCCTGCATCCTGTTAATATGAAAACAGACATTTTATCTTTTTGGATTCAAAATTAGCTGAAAATGACAGTGTGCTGAGTAAAAGGAGTAAAAAGGAGATAAATTTCACAGTGAATTTATCAGGAAACCCATGCTAGTCTATGGTAGCCAAAAATCACAAGGAGTCTGGTAACACCTTTTCAGACATAATTTTTTTATTAAGGCATATGCTATATCAGATGCATGTAGTGCAGGGGTGGGTTCTAATTTTTTTTACTACAGATTCTGTGGGCGTGGCTTATTTTGTGGGCATGGTTTGATGGTCATGTGACAATTCTTTAGGATTTAGCAGAGGTACTGGTCTACCAGGTTTTTAACTGCTTGCAGAGCTGTTCTGCAATGTCTACCCATTTGTTCTTGGAGCGTTCCAGTCTACACCTTTGTTTTTGGAGGCGCCGGTCTACTCATTTGTTTTTCGAGCACACGGGTCTACCACCACACTGCCTTTTAACACTGATCAGCTGTAGGGCGGCCGTTTGAAGCCCCACAGTTTTTTTCCTTCCAGCCGATCAGCTGGGACTCGGGAGGCAGTGAAAAATTGGGGACGGGGCCAAATAAAAGGTAAGAATAACACGGATATGTGTGGGAGGGCTCAGCTCCCGTACAAAGAGAACCGGTTCGGTGACATCATATTGTCACCGCTACCGGCTCAGCCGAACCGGGCCAAACCGGGAGGAACCCACCACTGATGTAGTGGCTAAACTGATCTAGGATTTAAACTATAATGGAGAAGAGAGGGGAAAGGGAGGTTGGTTAAGCAAGAGCAGGTTGGATGAGACAATCGTAAATACCTTATCAATTAATAGTTGGAGCACATTAAAAACCCATTGTGTTTGTTGGAATTATTTCATGCAAGTGGCTTCAGCAATCTCTTGCTCACTTGTGTTATTAAAGTTTGTTTTTCTAAAATAGTTAATGAGATCTGTGGTGGAGTCTCTTGGGAAACTTAAATGCTTTGATATTACTCTGTCCTTGTTTTGAGTCCTGATGTTATGCTCGGATCCATTAATTCCTTTGTGCAGAGGTTGGTCTGTTTGTCCCACATATTGCTCTAGTTCAGGAAAACTTATGCTTTTAGTAAAAAATTGCTAATCTGAAAAGTGTTAGAGGGAAGACAGTGATATACATGAGTAAGATGATAATGAATAAAAATATTTCATTAACAGCAAAGATCCAAACAGTTACAGGATTGGGCTGACTGTGCGATCAACCACAGTAATATTTATTATACTTGTATGTTGCCTGACAATCAGTGATCCTGGGTGGCTCATAACAATCAAAAGTGTTACAATAAAATCAATAAAGCATAACAATTAAATATAAAGACATGCTCTGGATCAGTGGTCATCAACTGGTGGTCCGTGGTGCACTGGTGGTCCGCGAGAAAATTTTGGCAGTCCACAGAAAAATTATTTGCATTTTTTTATATTGCACTAAATCAGGGGTCCTCAAACTATGGCCCCTGGGCCGGATACATGTAATGAACAAACTGTTGCTGCAGAGAGTCTCCCCCTTTGGGGTCTTTTTCTGCAGGTCAGAGGGGGCAGAAATTCCAACTTGGGGTCTGCTTCAGCCTCCTGGTGCGGGGCTTTGGGCAAAGGCTGGAGGGAAGTGTCGCTGGTAGCAAGGAGCCGGAGGGACTGCATCATGGACTAGAACTGGCTGACCATCTCAGCCCGCTGAACCTCCAGGCGCCAGTACCTGGCCTTGCACTCCTGCAGGTCTTGCCTCTGCTTGGAAAGCCCATGTTCGTAGTCCTGAATGAGGTGTTTCTGCTGAGCCTCTTTCTCGGTTAGATCCAATTTGAACTGAGCTGTTTTGTCAACTCTTTCTCATGGTGGCTGCTTAGCTCCAACAACTGCTTCCTGTTGGGACCCTAAGGAGCCTGGGTGGGGAGGCGAGGAGTGGCTGGCAGGAGAGGGGTGAGTAGAGGCCAGAGGTGGGTTTCAATTTTTTTTACTATCGGTTCTGTGGGTGTGGCTCGGTGGGTGTGGCATGGCTTGGTGGGCGTGGCTTGGTGGGCATGGCAGGGGAAGGATACTGTAAAATCTCCATTCCCTCCCCAATCCAGGGGAAGGTTACTGCAAAATCCCCATTTCCTCCTGATCAGCTGGGACTTGGGAGGCAGAGAATAGATGGGGGTGGGGCCAGTCAGAAGTTTTACTACCGGTTCTCCAAACTACTCAAAATTTCCGCTACCGGTTCTCCAGAACTGGTCAGAACCTGCTGAAACCCACCTCTAGTAGAGGCCAGCAAGGTGCCCCTCAATGTGAGTGACCACCCAGTCACATGACCACCTAGTCATGCCCACCCAGCCGGTTATTAGGCAGATCATATTAGTGGTCTGTGGGATTTAAAATTATGAATTTAGTGGTCCTTGAGGTTCGAAAGGTTGGGGACCTCTGCTCTGGATGACTCTGGGAATATAAAATGAATAGGTTATGCCATTTGTACTAGGAGATATCTTGGATGGATGGATGGATGGATGGATGGATGGAACTCGTCTGCCTGTACTTTCTCTCTTTGACCAGTGCTGAAAGTATTATTGTATGTAAATAAATCTAACCTTGACATTCATTGATTTATTATACCATAATGCAAATATCAGTGAATGTTTAACATCTAATATGTCATAAATCGTTTGAGAAGAATAAAAGGGTCACACCTTGGTATAAGATCTCTTCAACAACATACTACTATAAACCTTCTCCAAGTTGTTGCCATTCAGATACATTAAAATTACAGAATATAAAACCCGGCACTTCTGGACAGTACTAGATTCAGAAGCTTCCACTACAAAACTTATAACAGCGTATTCAGAATTGCTGTATCAAGGAAGATAAGATTCTATATTGCCTTATTATAACAGTCTTCTATTTTTTTTTTTTTTTGCCTGCACCACCATTTCAAAAGAAGAGCTTTCATTGTTCAGCTCTGCTTTACGAAATCAACTTTAGTAGAGCACCAGTCAGGTGGTTACTTTAATTAGTTCCACCCCCAAAGCAGTCACTTTGTGGTCTATTTAGATTGGGACATTAGTAACAGAACTAAAGTGTCTTATGACTCACACTGAAGGTCCTACTCATCTCCATACAGTCTCAAGCATCCAAATCTGTGGATTACAGCAAGTATCTAGTGTGCATCCACATTCTTCACTTCAGGGGAAAAACAGGGATTGTCTTATGGTATTTCTCAGATAGTTGATCTCCTCAATTTCAAACATATATGAATTCTCCTGCTTATAAACACCATTCTCAATCCATGGTGAGCAAAGAAATATCCAGTTGAATAATAGCAAAAATTGTGCTGCAATATTTTGGCTAAACCAAGTAAGGAATTGTGCAGGTCTCTTGCTTGCATAGTTACTTAGCAACCATAAGCAAGTTCCGGAAACATGAAAAAAACACCTTCATTTTCCATTGTTTTCCATCATCTCCCCCCCCCCCCAAAGTATTTAATACTGTTAATTCTAATAGCAAACCAGGTATGGAGGAGGTGGGTCTGCAAAAAAAATCTAATACCAAAATGTGTGTTTTTGATCTGAATACTTCTAATTTTGTGATGAAAAGAAAAGGTATTGACTCGGAATAGAGCTTCTGCAGACCCTATAATAATAACTTTATTGTCATTGTACGTGTATACACAGGATACCCATACAACGAAATTCACTTAACGCCCAAAGACCAGGTCCAACACACATAACAATCCCCCAACACACTCCCCCCACCACAATTCCCCACATGGCCATTATGGCTCTATGAAGACTATAATAAAGACTGTAATAACTGTTAAATACCGTCTCTATCTACATTGGTTATCTAGGATCCTGTGAGATTTGATACGGCCAATCAGAAGCAGCCCAGCAATTCCAGAAATAGAGGACAAATCTGCATGCTTGAAGGACAGAGGTATGTCCACAAAAATTCTAATTTCAGCTTGGCAATGTCTCAGTAATCATATCTTCATAGAATAGCCTTTCTCTCATCCATAACCCTGGAATTTTCTGATCTGATCAGGACCGAAAATGGTGTTTTCCATCTTCGGCCAATACAAACCTTGCTATATATTCAAAGTGTGGTTCTCCAGCGGTTACCAAAGTGACCGTGGAGAAGGGACCGGAATTTGCGCAGTTCCTATTGAATGCTTTCAGCAGGTTGTAAAACTTCAAGTAACCTGCTTTTCAGATAGAGCCTTTTTTCTGTGCAGGTTGACAGATGTAGGGGGAAATGCCCCATTTGTCAAACAAGTCATTCACAATGTAATTTTACTTCACAACAATTCATGTTGTGCTATGTAAGTTGTTGGCAGCAAAAGTACATGACTGAGCAGTCTGCCTGTCAGCCCTCCGGTGCCTGAGGTATGGGCATAAGGTGGCTTGGATGATATAGGTCAGTGGTGAAATTCATTTTTTTTACTACCGGTTCTGTGGGCGTGGCTTGGTGGGTGTGGTATGGCTTGGTGGGAGTGGCTTGGTAGGCATGGTAGGAGAAGGATACTGCAAAACCTCCATTCCCATCCCATTCCAGG
The DNA here is from genome assembly GCA_012654045.1 of Ptyas mucosa. Taxonomy (NCBI): domain Eukaryota; kingdom Metazoa; phylum Chordata; class Lepidosauria; order Squamata; family Colubridae; genus Ptyas; species Ptyas mucosa. The sequence continues at coordinate 45,627,859 of WNWU01000002.1, forward strand.
GGAAGGATACTGCAAAATCTCCATTCCCACCCCACTCTGGGGCCAGCCAGAGGTGGTATTTGCTGGTTCTCCGAACTACTCAAAATTTCCACTACCGGTTCTCCAAACTACTCAAAATTTCCACTACCGGTTCTCCAGAACCTGTCAGAACCTACTGGATTTCACCCCTGATACAGGTGATCCATAAGATGGGAACCCCAGAGGTGTAGGATGATGGAGACTGCAGTTGTTTCAAGGGAGTTCCTGCTAAAGCAGGAGAAGGAGGAGCAGGAGTCCTCACCCACTCCATAGATCATCTTCTGACAGATGGCCAAACTTACCACTCTGCTTTCTGTCAACATCTGCTTCCTTTCCTACACCACTTTAGAAACGTCAACTGGTGATGGCTTTTCCCACTGGCATGAATGAATCACTGAATCGAACAGTGTACTGTTAGCCCAACATCCTTCACCAGTCTTGTTAATGAGGCAGAATGGAGATCTGATATGTGGATTGAGAAAATGTACAGCAACATACTTTATATCTCACCTATGTGGATGTATACAAACCCCCAGATTTCTTACTAGATTGTTTCTATGTATTCTAGAGTCTGTAAATCCCATTGTTCATGCTTACATTCCTGGTAGTCATAGTTTAGCTATGTTTAGCTATTATAGTTATAGTTTATAATTATAGTTTAGCACATACCTAATGTGCCTCAAGTTGTCTCCTTCTGTTATTTAGCAAGATATTGCTAATCTTAGGCTAATTTATGAGGAGACACTTTCCTTGCCTTGTTATGACATGATTATCTTGTTTTGGTGCATATAAAGGTATCTGCAAGGGTAAAGCACTTTTACCAAGCCCAGGTCATCTGGAGCTCTGAATGCATGGAGAATTTGATTCAGTGAATGCTATAAAATTTATTTTTATGTGTTTGTTATTTCCCTGAAGGCAGTGGAATGTTCATGTGTATGGCTGCTAGGAGGTGAGGTGCCGTCAGAGACAGGACTAGTGAATGGCATCTCTAGCCCTTGGGGAGACTTTCCCCTAGACACAGATAATCATTTCTGAGGAAGACTTGAGCTGCCGAGACAAACAGGCTCTAGAATTGATTATCTGTGGTACCAATATTGTTATTATATTACAATTTGTCAAAGAATTGAAGGAGCACTTTATCGTTTCTGTTGAAAATCTCCGACATTAAAACATCCAATATTCTAAATTGAAGCGACGCAACATTATTCGTTTTATTCTGGAATTCTGTTATTCTTAGTACCAATTCAACTATAGTATTGGGGAAATGTTTCCTTGGAATGTGCAACTGTTTCAGGAGGGACTTTCCCTAGTTTCTTGGGCTGTAAAGGCGACAGGGGAGAAATATACTTTCAGACTTCTGATAGGTTTAATTCTGTTAATGTAACCTTACAATAAAATAGAATTAGTTCATCTGGGCATGCTTCCAATCTGGGCAAGACAGGCAAGATCAAGGATCCCTTGTGAGATGTTTGCTATGCTCACAATCTTTTTGTGGGCTAAGCTGCCTCTTAATTTGCCCCTAATCCTAAACTGCCTATTTGTTTGGCTGTGGCTCTTCCTGTATCTCCCAGGGTCATTCTCACATGCCATTGTATCACCAGATTTCTAAACCCTTCCTTCCTTCCACATTACCAAGCATCTTGGAATTAATTCCACCCTGTATCTTCATTAATTCTAATACTTGTTTGTGATACTCTAAGACAGGAGTCCTCAAACTTTTTAAACAGGGGGCCAATTCACAGTCCCTCAGACTGTTGGGGGGGGGGGGGTATTAGACCCAACATTTCCAGGAAAACCTGGAAACTTTCAGATTCGGGTTTTCCCAGATGTGCCAATATGACATCTCTAATAAAATGGAACTTTGAGGGAACTCAAGCCTTGGAGTTTTCTTTCATTGGGGGTGGTACTTGGAACCCTGACAGCAGGGGTGCCTGCACAGGATTACAGTTACATAATGCATTTCTATGCTTATTTATACTGAATTCCACAAAATTCAAGGGACCAGTTACTTTTTTTTAGTTCCTGTGACTAAGTTACGTAATTGGCAATAACTGACCTTGGCTGATTTTTAAAAAACACGGTAAGATATGGTTATACTTAAATGAAAGGCCACCAGGGATTTGGTCTTGATTAGTAAGTAAAAAAGAAATTGAAAAACTTCTTGAGAAAAAGTAACAGCTATCCTTTTCCATATTATTGTGAAGGAAACTATCAGGACATCCATGAATGTGATCAGAAGTCAAGCTGGAAAGAAATTTTATTTTCGAATCTATGGAAGAAACATCAGAGAAACTGGGTATATGCCAGGGGTGAAATCTATTTACCTTCCTTACCAGTTTGGAAGTGCATGAGCCGCACACATGTGCTCACTTTGCTTGCGCACATCACATGCGCGCGTGGACCCTCTGCGCATGTGCAAAACCTTCTGTGCATGCGCAAAACCTTCTGCGCATGCAGAGAGGGTAAAAAACATATTACTTCCTGGGTTAAAACCAGGAAGTAATGATCACCGGGTGGGTGGGTGGAGCCTCACGCTGCCATCGCTACCGGTTCTCCGAACCACCCATCACGATCGCTACTGGATCGGCCGAACCGGTCTGAACCGGGAGCATTTCACCCCTGGTATATGCCCAGTACAGGGAAAAGAAGCTGAATTATTATTCTCACATAAGTATGTGGCACTGATTCACTCATAATCTCGTCCCACACATCTCTATCTGAGTCAACCTCTAAAGACCAAAGGGAAGCATCTTCGTAAAGACAGAAGAGGATTTGAAGAGGATAATGATTCTGCAACTACTGTTCCAGCCCAGTGATTCAGGAAAAATGATGCTCATGGTAAGGATATAAAAATAGACACAACTGAAGCCTAAACCTCTTTGAATGAATAGAAGAAATCTGGTATTAAAACATAAAGGAAAATATTTATCACTGCAGTGGAAAGCTCAACAATCTTAAATATCATTTGGGTTCTTCAAATAAAAATGCCAAGAGTGCACGAAAGAACTAGGAGAGGAAGTAAAGGGTTCCTTCACAAGGATGAGTCTTTCCCTCAGTTAAGGAAAGTCAAAGAACAGACGGGCCTATTTTTCCATCTTGGCGGAGAGAAGTTTGAACCATGAAAATCTTGTTTTTTAAGATACGTACTAAGAAAGCAAAATATTAGTCTATCATCAGGTAATATATATTGATTGTCATTGGTGATATTTACGAAGCTAATCAAAACTATGAATGCTATTTAAGAGTCAAAACTATTACCAATTTACAATGTTACTGAACCTGGATCAAAATGCACAGGCTTTAGTTCTATGACAATAACATTTGCTTCTCTTTATCAAGTTGATATAGTATATCACATAAATATAAGAAATCATAATTTAATAGGAAATGTATAAAATGTACCTTGTTTTCCCCAAAATAAGACATTCCCTGATAATAAGCCCAATTGGGCTTTTGAGCACATGGCAATAAGGTCAAGTGCTTATTTCAGGGTTCAAAAAAATATAACACAGGGTCTTATTTTCAGGGAAACACGGTAATGTATTAAGGCAACATCATTCTTCTTAGTGGTATCTACTGCTTTTGTGAATTTTGATTAGATCTGTATTCTTCCATGGTCAGGTGGGGGTGCTAGAGACAAAGGTTTAATTGGCCGTTTTAATTGGGAAGAACTGCAGGTGTATTAACTTAGGTTCTTTCAGACTTCAAAATGGAATACAAAAAGGCTTACTGTCTGTCATTCCATGAAATTGCTTATGTGCCAATCTCTATTTATTATCATGTTCTGCATCGTATTTGATTATTGGTTTGATTCAAGTTGTAGATCTGACCCACTGTATTCTTAAAACATATGTTTGGTTCAACTGTCATATCATGCAGACCTCAATACATTACAGAAAATAATTGGATTAAAAAGGTGGTGAGTATTCTTCCTTCATGGAAGCGAGGCTAGTAACGTTTAGTTGCAGGCAGGAAAAACAAGGTTGCTATCTTAGGTCAGAATCCTAAATGCATACACTTAAGAGTAAACCTTTCCCAAGTAACTTAGTTGAAGAATGACTAATAATTTATAGTTCTCAGTTAACCCGCTGAGAATGTTGTGAAAAATAACTCCCATTTTTGAGATGTCTGCCCCATATGCTATTTTCTTCTGCTTTTCTTCTAAATTATCTATTGCATCCTGCGTGTGCCAATATATGAATATATCTCCTAACTGGTAGACTGTAAATAATGTTGGTTTAGTAGGGTCTGCATTAGTTATCCAGGTTCTCATAGAAGAGAATGAGTGTGCTTGGGGATTTTGATTGCATTTGTAGCATACAAGCAAAAAGGTACTAAAACTAGCTAATATTGACTTTACAATAATTGGGTAATCCTGCATGCAAGGTGGTATAATTAAAGCTAATAGCCTAGCATAATCTTTCTTACTAAAGATATTGTTAAGAAACATTTTGTGAAAGTCTTAGCTAACAACAACCATGATTGCTTGTGGAGATCCATTTCTTTAGGTCCAATTGGTGACAATCATAGCATATGGAGAATTGTAATTTGGAATGCAAGAAGAATAAAGAGCATGAATTAGTAATGGAAATTAAAGTCAGTAAAGCAGTATCTACGGAATTAAAAGGAAGCAGAGGGATAAATAAAAATAAAAGTGATCTGATTTTTTTGGAGAGGAATGGGAAGTGAAAGTATAGGTTTAATCGTGAATGAAAAAGCTAAAATATATGTTAGAATGGATTTGTATTATCAAGATTGTTGTGAGTGAACATGAAAAAGGAACCCAGAGGCTGGTGACAACTGCATTTTATGCTCCAGTGAATGCTGATAATGGAAGAATCAGAGACGACTTTTGGGAAAAATTGTGCAACATTCTGAATGAATGTGAGCCAGCAGTAAAATTCTTCTAGTAGGTGACATGAATGGATAGAGGAGAATGAGATGAGAGAATACAGAAAAAGTAATTGAGCCATCTAGAGACATACGAATAAATGAATGGCTGATGAGTTCCTGTTTAGAAAAAGATGTGTTTATTCAAAAAACAGGGTTTCGGAGTAAATTTATTCATATATACAGACAACAAAGAATTAGGTTTATATAAATGTAGAAGCATGATTGATTTGATTACTTTTGATGAAAGATTAAAAGGATTATGAAGGATGTAGGGAAAATGAGAGGTTCTGAACATAGGTGCATCTTAGAGAAAATGGACATGGAAAAAAGGAAAGAATTAAGGAAGCAAAAATTAAAATAGAACAACTGCAGAAAAAAAATACCTATGGAAAAAAATGGAATATGGTTCTAAGGAAACAGGACATGGAAACTGCTTAGAGTGACAGTAATATTGTTTATTTGTTTATTCAATAAAATGTCATTTTATTCACTCCATTCACTCACATTGACTCTGGGCAGTTTACAGAATAAACTCCTAAATAACAAACCCAATAACCCCCACCCCTCTAGCGATAACAATCAAACAAACACTTGATGGGGTCCGTATCTCTGTGAGATCCCGAGGCCTTCTGGCAAAATCTTATCTTCAGGATCTTTCAGAAGAATATCAAGGTGGTGCCCAGTCTTATCTCTTATTATGTAAGACAGGAGTGTCAAACTCAATTTCATTTAGGGCCACATCAGGGTTGTGTTTGTCCTTGGTAGGCTGAGTGGGCATGGATAGGATGGGTGTGGCCAGCTCGACGTCCTGCAGCCCTCTGCTAGCGAAAACAAAGCCCAGGAGGGCAACATGCCTCCCTCCTGAGCTCCATTTTCACTGGCAGAGGCACCGCGGGCCGGTCCTTTGCTCTTTCCTGGGCAGCCCCGCAGGCCAGATCTAAGCACCCCACAGGCCGAATCCAGCCCACCGGCCTTGAGTTTGACACCCCTGATCTAAGAGATGATATTCCACCAGGAGAGAGCCACCATGGAGAAGGCCTTTCTTCTTGGTCCCACTAGATAGAGGTCTTTAAGAGAAGGAACCCATAATATACTCTGCCTCCCCATTCTAGTAGATTGCCATAGAAGTTACATGGCATTACTTTAGCAAGAATATAATAAAGAACACTTAGTGGATTGAGGAAATGAAAGAGGCTGTAGTAGAAAAATGCATTTAAGAGAACAATTGTTGCAGCATGTAAGGATAATACAAATGTTAAAGTAGTGAAAGAGAGTAAGGAACAATTTAAGATGAAAAGAGAAAAAGAAAATGCGTTTATTTTGAAGAAGTAAAAACTATTTGAAAATGGATAGAAATCAGCTAAACAAAAGAGCCCAGGCGAGTCAATGAAATTAAACATAAAAGTGATGAAATGCATGACTTCACTTTTATTTTTGACAATATATAAAAATCATGTAACGAAATCATGAAATAATGAAATGAAATGCTACAAGAAATATTTTACATATTTGAATGGGGATAATAGTGATGTATCAAAGAATAGAATAGAAATACCTGCCATAAATGTTCACATTGCAAAAACAATAATAAAGATACTCATAAATGTGTTGATATCTTTGATAAATAGGAAGGCTGCGTGTGTTGATAATGCAACTTGGATAATACCAATGTGGTTTGTTCATGGAGTGGCTGAACAGCTTTTTAAATGCAGGTGTGAAAGCTGCAGCTGTACATGACAACAGGAAGTAGGTTGTTATCATTTTCCTTTATAACTGGAAAGATAGCAGCAGCAAAAACTAGGGCAGTTAAATGTGCCTGGGATGTTGTTTGTCAAAATTCAGATGGAAAGCATGGATGTATACTTGTTAGGCTCTGAGGGGTGCAGGAACCATATGCAACTAAGTTTTAAGTGTTTTCATATAGGTGAACATTCAAAATAATAAAAATTGCCTCTGGGAAACTTGGAAGGTGGGATGTACCACTCTCTCTTTCTTTCACACCCAAACACCCACACACGTGTGGCAACACGTGAAAGAAAAGATTCAGGAGTTGACAATGAGCACATTGGGGAATTTTAACAAATTATTCAGAAATGTATGAATGTGGAAAAAAAGTATTTTGTATGTTTGCTGATTTGGAAAAAACAGGATAAAATTAATTATGACAGATGCTGAGTAATTTGGAGTTGAAGGTTAGATATTGTAGGTGAGAAAAGCAATGTATGAAGAAATATAGCATGTGTGGATAGTAAATTGGTTAAGAGTTGAACAGAACATAATATACACAAATGGTGCTAGAGGTATGTTGATTGGGAATGTGAAGGGATGCATGATTTTGTATGTTGGTGGTATTGGGTTTATTGACCAGGCCACATTATTTGCAGAGAATGTTGAAGAGATTACATACTGCAATGAGGCATTTCAACAACAACAAAATCTATCAATGTAGCTGTGTTTGCCAGAGAAAATAAATTGCAAGTTATATATAAGAAGTGAAAAATCAGGAGCAGGTGGAAGAATATGTTTCCATTGGTATTACACTAACTAAACATTGGGAAATGGGTAGAGAAAATTGAAGATGTACAATTGCTGTAGAAATATAGTGGATATATCTGATCTGCTGCAAAAAAATGAATGTTAAAAGAAAATGGCTGCATAAAAAGCTTAATTGTGTCCCTATATTATATAGAAGTGAGATTTGGATATACCAGGAAAACCAAATTAAATGGTGCCTGGGCTACTTAAGAGGTGCATATGTTAAAATAAAGGGTAAAACAAAAGTGAATGGATACTGAATGATTGTGGCTACAGAACTACTTGGAGATTTGCTTGTATCAATCAGTGGGAATTGAATTGCATAACCAATATATGAATATAAGAGAGAGTTCATGACATTTTCAAAAAGAGAGGAAAGATTAAACAAAAGGCATTGAGGAAAACAGTGTATGGATACTGTGGAATTAAGAATGGCTTTGGAAGTTGCTTTTGTCAGAATGATCTGTTGGTCAGATAAGACTAGCTCTTTCAGAGATCCAATCTTGTTCAGAGCCAGGGTTGTGCTATTTCAAATACAGAAGCTTCTAGACCAGGGCTGTCAAACTCCCAGCCCATGGGCCGGATGCATCACGCGCTGGCTACGCCCCTGCCCGGTTTAGCAAAGGGAGGAAAAGTCCCTGATACATCATGTGACGCCGCCCTGATAACATGAGTTTGACACCCCTGTTCTAGACAAAGAGCAACTCACTTGTTAGAATTAAATTTCAACTTGTTTCATCCTGTCTAGTCCCTCATTGCCAATATAGATGATGTTGGGTAAGAAATTCTAATGGATCTTCTGTCTATGGAGATTCTCAGTCATCCCAAAGTTATCCCAAAGTTATAGACGTTTTGCTTCTCATCCAAGAAGCTTCTTCAGCTCTGAGCTTCTTGGATGAGAAGCGAAAATCTTCAAAGAAAAAATAGAAAATCCCCTCGCCTCTTGAAAAAGCACCTTTGAGATGATGGATCTCCTGTTTGTCTCAGTGAAAAACAATACTTAACATGTTAATTCCTCAGTTGAATAATTCCAATAGCTACCTTTGTCTTGCCTGTCTGTCACTGTTGAGTCTCTGTTCAACATGGCTCTATATCTGATACAACTTCATCTGTTATGTATGTTTTCCATCTTCTGCAAAATAGCCTTGGGGAATGGGACAAAAGTGAAAGTGGGTATGGGTAAGGAAGGAAAGTTAAAACCTTCTCCTCATCATAGCCAGTTTCAGGGGATTGCAGCATGGGCCCCAGAGAAATGTGGAACCTTATGAGTAGAGTGGTAGTAGTAAAACAGGCTGCAGGAAAGGAATGATATGGAAGAGGCTATCGTGGTTATCTCCATTATCCCACTCCTGAGAAAGCGCTTTCAACTACTTTGAGCTGTTAGGATTTTCAGGTCAGCAACTGTGGCCTCCCTCTCCATTTGCTAATGTGTTGACCAACAGGTCATTTTTTTGGCTAGGATTTTACTGTATTGCATTTTTTTAATCCAATATTTTCTTTCTAAATACATCTTTATCTTTTAATTCAGAATTCCTATGAGCATTCCTCATTTTGCAATGTTACTCTAGGCCTGTGATAGCGAACCTATGGCACGCATGCCAGAGGTGGTACACAGAGCCCTCTCTCTGGGCATGCGTGTCATCACCAGCTGCTCTTCTGGTTTCTGGCATGCGCATGTGCACCGGCCAGCTGGTCTTCAGGTTTCCAGCGCTCCGGCACACACAAAGACCAGGTAGCCAGCACATGTATGCTGGCCAGCTGGTCTTTGGGTTTCTGGCATTCCGGTGCATGCATGCACACACACAATCTGGTTTGGCCACTTGGTGCCGAAAAGGTTCACCATCACTGCTCTAGGCCATGTGTAGGGGTGGATTCCAAATTGGTGTGGGTCATCATAAATGAGTCCTGACTTTCACAGATACAGTCTGGATGAAACCTGTTTATGGCAATATCATATCGTTTGCTCTTTAGCCTATGCCAACAATAAAAACAATTCAAGCAGCTTTCTCAGGTTGCTGGCTTCCAGATGTATTGTTTTCAATTCCCAAGATTCCTAGCAATATTAGCCAAAGGAAATGAAGCCAACATGTTTAACTGGGTATTATGGAATTCAGATTCAAGTGTCTCAAAAGTGCAAGGATGGGTATACCTTATAAATGATCTTTAAGAAGCACCTTATGAAGAGTTGTCATTTTTACAGATGTCATAAGGATATTGACAGACAAGTGAAAGTTTTTAAGTTGCCCATGTGTCTACAGAGTCAACAGAGATATTGTTCTGCATTTCATACATTCTTAAAATCAGTCTGGAAATAAGGATAGGCACAAATCTAAGTACTTGCTCAAAAGGAACATGCTGTAATTCTCTCTTGTTTTCAAATCTGTTTTTCTCATTTGTAATAGACGAACCAGGGGCAGAGAAAAGGAATTTTATTATATGCCTTCCTCCAATTTCATCATGGCATAATGACAGAAATAAAATGTGTCCTGAAGAAACCTGAGGGCCATGCTGTGCCAATTAGAATTTGAGATATGTTCCCTCGGGTTAGTATGTCATCCACCTCATTGCATCTTTGAAGGCTGTTTCTGAGGAAACTTAACTAAGTCACAGATGTAACCCATAAAAGCTTGTTCAATATGCTTGTTGGTTCTTAAGATACTAGAGCAGAGGTCTTCAAACTTGGCAGCTTTAAGACTTGTGGACTTCAGCTCCCAGAATTCTCCAGCCAGCATAGCATAGCTGGCTGAAGAATTCTGGGAGTTGAAGTCCACAAGTCTTAAAGCTGCCAAGTTTGAAGATCTCTGTACTAGAGAATTCTTGGCTGTTAAAGATAGTTATGCTTCTCATTACTCATTGACAATCCTACTCTTTCCATTCATTGTTTCCCCCACTCCCTCTCTTGCTGTCCCTGCAACAGTTCTGGGTGAATTTGTGTCTTGGTGTATGTGCGTCAGAGGTGGGTTTCTGCAGATTCTGACCAGTTCTGGAGAACCGGTAGTGGAAATTTTGAGTAGTTCGGAGAACCGGTAGTAAAAATTCTGACTGGCCCCACCCCCATCTATTCTCTGTCTCCCAAGTTCCAGCTGATTGGGAGGAAATGGGGATTTTGCAGTATCCTTCCACTGGATTGGGGAGGGAATGGAGATTTTATAATATCCTTCCCCTGGATTGGAATGGAGTGAGAATAGAGATTTTACAGTATCCTTCCCTGCCACACCCACCAAGCCATGCCCACCAAGCCATGCTATGCCCACCAAGCCACACCCACAGAACCGGTAGTAAAAAATTTTGAAACCCACCACTGATGTGCGTAATGAATGTGTGTATAATATCTGAAGCTGAAGAAATGAAATTTAAATCAGTTGACCTTATAGATTAAAAATAATTTAGCCTTTTAAGAAAAAACAATGGGAATATTGCAGCCTAGCACTGCAATACTCATAGAAATTAATGCTATTTGAAGAGCAATTTCAGAGTTGCCCTACAAAAAATTGGCTAACCTAACTGTATCTACACTGCAAGAATCCTCCCAAATAAATCAATTTAGCATTCTAAAACTTCAAAGATAATAATATATTAAAGACAATTTATTATCACATATATTTTAAGGACTATAGTCTATTTAATTAAATGCTACTTCAACATCAGTTTATTGTGGCAGAGAAGTGCAAGAAGGGTATCTATGAGGGATCCACAAACACTTATAAATCTATAAGCAAAAGCAAAATAATATCCAATTGCTTGTTTTAAATAATTTATTTTTCTAGATTTCTGTGTTACTTGATTGGATTACCATGATTTTAAGAGAAATCTAAAGCATCTATTCTGCTTTAAAGATAATATAGATAAGTTACATTATAAAAATATGCATGCTTATAAGAATTTTTTTCATTCTACATAATGAACTGATTTATAATAGGAAGATGGAAAAAGAAAGCATCTTACATTTGACTTTTGATTTTGATTTTGCTTTAAGCAAAAACACTTTGTTATTGTGTTATTATGTCATTTCCATGTATTAATTAGCAAATCCAAAGTGTGATATTGTAGATTGGAGTGTGTTTGTCTCCTTTTACTATCACAAAATTTTATTTATTTATTTACCAAACAATAGATGTTATTTAGGATTAAATAACTGCTTTAACTTCTTTTGTTTTTTTACAATTTTATTAGCAAACCTCCTTGACTACTGTCCGCTCAGTTTGCGGGAGACAAATGAATTTTGTCTAGCAATTGGGCTAAGTAGCAAGAAAGGATGATAGATTTTTTTTCTTTGCCTGACTCTGACTCTCAAGTGCCCTTTTGGAAAAGCAGTTTGCAGAGAAAGAATTATTGATATTATACATGACTGTGTAGCTCAATATATTGTTTATCTAATTCAATGTTAACCAGATCCAATTGTTTTGAACTAATTGGAATATTGCTGAGAACTTGGCAAGGTCTCTCTGTCTCTCTGACAAAATGGTTCCTATGGCAAGATGAGCCATCCATTTGACAGAAAGCAAACTGAGACGTTGTTCTCTGTCCGTCCGTCCCCTCCTTTGGGATGTTCTCTTCAAAGTTTACCTTTACCTACTGCCAAAGGTTTGGACTTCCATCTTTATTTTGCAAGAATGCATAGTGCCTCAAAAAGCTTTCTTGGAAATGCTGTTAGAGATTGCCACTCCTTTGCAGCATGCCTATTTCTAATCTCTGCCGTTAGAATATCGCTGTAGTGATATTCTATTGCTGTAGTGTAGGATGATTAGAACAGCATAAAATTTAAATGATGCCATTGATTCAACTTAAAATGTACTTTATTTTTTAAAAATATGACATTGGAACAACAATGGGTTTCTTAAAATGAGACGTAGACTTCTCATTAAAGCAGATAAATACCGCATAGAAATGCCCTCTTACATAACATTAGGAAAAAAGATCTATTTTATATACTATTCCTTCCTTCTTTTCTCTTCACTGTTTTTCACATTTAAATGCCAACCACAATTTGTACTTTACAGACAGCTGCTCATGATCAGAAGACTCTATATCAGTTAATCCGGCTCACAGCTGGACCCATACTTACCAAAACACGCTTCCCTCCCCCCCACTAGCTACTGCTCTGCTGAATACTCAAGGAATCTTAGCAAAAAATAGCAATCCGCTTGTTAAATTACTTGGCCTGAGGAGGAGGAGGAGGAATGCTGTGGTATTCATATGAGTTAGTGGATCAGCTAATGGATATTTAACTGCAACCAGGGAATGTAGCTCCAGAAAAACACACATTAAAAGCTAAATATTATATGCATGAACGTGGCACTCTTAAGCAAGTACTGTGGAGTCCAGCAGTCCCATTAAAGCCCTCTTGAAGATCTTTTGCAATTGTTGTAGTGGGTGCCACTGCAACTCACTATTATTGTGCACAGAATTATAATGCAGAGAGTTAAAGCATAGTTCTACTTAATTGATCTTAATCCTCTACCTGGGCCAGGTTGATCAATTCTGCATTTCAGGGTCATTAGCACAGAGACAACACACAAGAATAGTACATTTTTCTCACGGCTGTGATTTTTTACAATTTGACATATGGCTGTAAAAAGTATCAGAATGAAGAAAAATGATGACTTTGAATTGTGTTGCTAAAGAAAATGGTTAAGAATACACTGGATTTGCAAGAATTATTCTTCATTTGGCAATAAAATGCTAACTGAGAACCCTAATAAAGAAACTAAAACTGTTATTTTGGAGACATAATGTGAAAGCAAGAGTTACTGGAGATGACCGCTGATGCTTGGAAAAATGAAAAGTCAATTGAAAATGAAACTGAACAGAGAAAAACAGCTACAGTAAATATCATTGATGGTATCAGTGTAAACTCACAAAGAACTTCAAGTCATACTGACAGTACTGGCAAAATGATGTCTATCAGGTCTCAAAGAATCAAAAGAAACTGTAGACTTATTTGGAAAAAAAATTGAATAACATTGAGCAAGTCGAGCACAGAACCAACACCAACATCAGTTTTGCTAAAGAGATTAGCTGTGTTTCCTGTTGAAATTTGCAACCAATAGAGACTTCCCAAAGAATACAGAGGACCAGAGCTTTGATTACATACCCACAGCCTCCAAAGTTTCTTCTATTGTTGTTCATGGTAGCATTTCTGGGAATTGCCCAGGTGCTGCTTATTGTAAATCTTCTATAGCTAGTTTACTGACAACAAACTTTTCTCTTAGAGGTCTCAGTTGTTTTGTTATAGCAGATCAGAGCTTTCCTGTCAGTGTTTTGCATCTTTTCAGCTGACCCTGTTTTTCCATCATTCTTTTCTTTCCAATTTTATGGCTTTTGATTTGGCTTTTATGGCATTTTAGTTTTTTTTCTTTCATTCTCCCTTCGCTGCATTTAAGTTGTCCAAGAAATAATTAATATCCTTGATCAATAGAATATATATGTTATGATGACAATGATCAGTTATTATCTGTTATTATTATGTACTAAATAGCTACATATTTATTTATTTTATTTTATTTATTAAACTTCTATACTGCCCTTCTCCCAGAGGACTCAGGGTGATGTACAGCCATATTAAAACACACATAAACTCAAAAAATTTAAAAACAATTTAAAATGAATATATAAAATTTGGCCCACAAGATTAAAAACTAACGAACGCCCAATTTAAAATTCATATACTAAGCCAGCCCAGCCTGTTGGAACAAAAGAGTCTTCAGGGCACGGCGGAAGGTACGCAGGTCAGGGATCATACGAACCTCTAGGGGCAGTTCATTCCAGAGGGCAGGTGCCTCCACAGAGAAGGCTCTCCCCCTGGGTGTCGCCAGTCGACATTGTTTGGCTGACGGCACCCTGAGGAGTCCCTCTCTGTGGGACCGTATTGGCCAGTGGGAGGCTATCAGTGGCAGAAGGCGATCTCATACATACCCAGGTCCTAAGCCATGGAGCGCTTTAAAGGGGGTAACCAGCACCTTGAATCGCACCCGGAACACCACCGGGAGCCAGTGCAGCTCATGAAGGAGGGGTGTTACATGGGTGCGCCTCAAGTTCTGTTAAGTTGCTTCATCATAATGATAGTAGTGGTGGCTGCTCCTCGGAGAGATGAGCAAAGAATGCTGGGAGTGTACACCAAGAGTAAATACTTCTAGCAGAGCCAGCCAAGATGTGAAGGTCATTCCAGCTGCCTAGCTAAAGCAAGCATGCACTTACTTCGGGCAGCAGCAATATAGGAAAATGCTGAAAACAATGATAATTTTATTTACCAGGGCAAAGGCATTTCGTTCTGAGCACGAAAAGGCTCAAACTACAAACTACTCCATGGTGGCGCAATGGTTAGGATGCAGTATTGCAGGCTAATTCTGCCGACTGCCAGGAGTTCGATTCTGACTGGCTCAAGGTTGACTCAGCCGTCCATCCTTCTGAGGTCAATAAAATGAGGACCCAGATTATTGGATGCAATATGCTGGCTCTGTAGAAAAGACTGTAAAACACTATAAAGTGATTTATAAGTATTATTGCTATAGCTACACCTATATTTTACCAAGAAAACCACATGTATATATACAAAATAAAGCTACTGATAATTGAAGTGTGGATTTCTGCATCTTAGAATCAACTGTCAAAGCAAAGGAACTAGCAGTCAAGAAATATGCCACAAAGCGGCACTTGGTAGGGTAGTAATGAAAGCTTTGGAAAAGATGTAAGACATGATATGTCTATACTTACAAAGATCAGTATTGTGCATATTTTAATTGATTTTCCTGCACAATAAAGAATAAAATTAGACTAAATAATACCTGTGATTCCTTCCAACTCCACAGGTCTATAAATCTGTGAATTTGCTACTACCGGTATCAGAATGGTATATAATAGAAAACTACATTCAATCTAAAAGCTCCAGTATGAAACATCCATATCCATGCTTCAGTTCAGTTAATTCTTCTAGTAAAGCGTTGAGTGCCTTTACAGGTAAACTGGCAAAAATCTAGTTGCACAATTATTATACTATGCATGTGTGATACACAAATACTTATACATAGACAACAACAACACCTGACTCTATATTCAACTCACAAACTCCTTTTTGGGAATCATCTGATCTGGTGACCTCATAACTTAAACATCCAACATTTGGATTTCTCTGCTTTTTTTCCTATCCCATTTCTTGTTAGCGTTTTACCAGATGACGTGTTTTTTAAGAACTCATAATCTCATACATCCTTTTATGTTCCTTCTACTGGTTCCAATGAAACAGTTATGCATTATTATTGCAGTTATTTATAGTTATGCAGTTATTTTTTATTTCATGGATCAATATACTTTCTAACTGCTTGCACTTATCTGTCTGTCTAATCATTTTTAAGTCTAGAAATCTAGGAGGAGCTAGCCTTACTGACATAAATGTTCCTGTTTTTAATGAATCGATTCTTGGAAACTGGGAAAACACATGTATCACTACCATGTTTTCTTCTTAGCCTATATCTTACTTTATCAAAATGTTGGCCATAAACTCATACATACTAAATCAGAGGTTTTAGAAGTCAGAGTAGCTGAAAACAACATGCTCTGGCTTAATTTATGCATATATATGTATCTACAATTATCTGGTTACGATAGACTAACAATCCTTGTGAAACTGGCTATTTTATAGTATACTCCCAATTTTAAGCAACATTAAAGCTTCCTATCCAAAAACTAACCCAAAGTGCAGCTACTTTTACTTCTTGACAGGACATTAAGGCAAATGGAGTGCGTGTATGTGAGTGTTTGTGTTGGGTATAAATATGAAAAGAAAACATGGAAAAATGACATATTTTTATTTTGTGGCAGTTATCTAAAAGTTATTTTGTAAAATGAGTGGCCTTTATAGCTGGCAGGGACTTAACTTATACTGCTCTAGATTGTCAGCTCCAGCGTGCTGTTGGCATGGAGCTGCCATTCTTGGGGGGGAGGAACGCACAAACCTCATTTCAGCCCAGCATCTGCTTCATCAAGCCTCCCAGGAACTGATAGGATTGTTGGGAGGGAATAGCTGGGGGATGACATCATCATGGCCAGCCAGAAATAACAAGTGGATTAACTATTTAGATCCTGGTTGTAAATACTCAAGAATTAAACATAAGCCAACTTCCGGGTCACATGGGAGAGAGCAGCGTGCGTGATTGGGTGGGTGGTGATAACTAATGAATAAATGGTGGTTGGAAGCACAGGGCCCTAACAAGATTTTCATCTGCGATTGTCAGTGAGTGCCAAGAAGTGATTAAACTAAGGTAGTAGCCATCCAGGTTTGTCTCCTTTTATTTCCTTCTGTTTGGAACCTGACATAGATATAACTAGAGGTGGAACAGTTACTTTCATGGTGTGGAGACAATAACTTGGTCCTTAACACAAATGAGACCAAGGAGCTTATAGTGGACTATAGAAGGAATAGATCAGACATCCAGCCCTTGCTTATCAATGGAGATCGAGTGGAGCAAGTGGACAGTTTTAAGCTTCTGGGTGTTACCATAAAAGAAGACCTGACCTGGGCCACTCACATTGCAGCACTGGTTAAAAGGGCCCAGCAGAGATTATACTACCTGAGACTTCTCAGGAAACAACAACTGAATGAAAATCTGCTGGTGGCCTTCTACCGCTGCACCATAGAGAGTATTTTAACTGACTACATCTGTGTATGGTTTGCAAATTGCACAGTGGCAGATAGGACAGCACTCCAGAGGGCCAACGTCATTACCCAGAGGATCATTGGTTGCCTTCTCCCCTCTTTGGAAGAGCTTTATAGCTCCCGCTGCCTTCAGAAAGTTCAAAACATTCTTAAAGATCCATCTCATCCTGGGCACCCTTTTTTGGAACTATTACCATCTGGCAGATGGTACAGGATAATAAAAACAAGGACAAATAGGCTGAAAAACAGCTTCTATCCCAGGGCAATAACCATACGGAATTCTACGGTATAGTGCAATATTGGGTTTTCAATTTCAATTATATAGAATGTAAAGGATATATGTTGTGTTTTTATTTTTATAGTTATAATGTACACTAAAGACAGCATTTAATTTTGTTGTACCATGTGCAATGACAATAAAGTAAAGTAAAGTAAACTAAACTACAATTTTTTGAAATCATATATCTCATATAAATTGTCCAGTGCTTCATGAAATCCAGTGGTCAAAATGGAATGGGATGCTACTCCCAAAAGATCAGCAACCTGCAAGCTGGTACCTTTAAGATGTATTGGACTCCTAACTGTCATCCTTACCAGTTACTATGGTTCTTATTACAATTAGATAATGGGGATTGTCATCCAAATCATCTGGAATGATCCAGATGGATGGGAGCTACCAAGGCTTGCTAAATCATCTCCTCTTTACTCCCATGTCCGACACTCCACTTCTGCCAAAAGCCATCCTATTCCATGTGCTGAATTGTACTAATTATGTACAGAATTCCTGGGATTTCCAGCAAGCTATTTCACACTCTTTTCCATGAGGCAGTTAATTTCTGTATCACAAAATACATACGTTATTGAGTCTGGACAAGACATCATTATGTTGGTAATTTCTTTTCTTGCAATTGTCAGGGCTGCATCTGCTGAGGAGGCAGTGGTCTAACTTCTATGCCTTTTTCTGCTATACTAATGGAAGTGCAAACTGGGCTGTCCTGCCTTTAAAAAAAGGAAGAGAAAATGAAGGTTATGTCTTTTCCACATGATCACTGGCATCATCCCACAAGCAGCATTTTTCCATCTCTGCAGTGCTTCACAATTTAATCAATGAAAATACCTACTCCTTTGTCTTCCCTCACTGCATTTTTGTGGTGAGGAAAAACATTGTGTGGGGGCATGGCAAAGTCAAAGTGGTGAAAAAACAATGAAAGAATGTTGGCATGGCAATTTCAATACAGGAAACAGCCATTCAGGAACCAGAAAGTGGACAAGACAGGAGTTCTTGCCAATTGAAAAACATCTGCCTGTACTTTCAGAGGAAATGCAGCACATTTATCTTTGTTGTGTTTTCTCTGGAGCAGCAACTGAATTAATTCACTTAACAATATGTGAAGACCACAAAGAGAACAGTTATATGGTATTTTTTGAACAAACCTAAGGAACATATTTTTGAGGATCATAAGGCAGATATCTACATATAGCCACTGTTGCAGATGTTTCTCTTCTAATGTAAGGACTGCAACAGCTACTATGTAGGACAAACAAGCAGAAGACTAGCAGAGTGCATCCATGAAGACCAACTAACAGTCAAAAGACATGATAAAAACGTAATTGCACAACACATGGATAGATGTAACCATAGTTTTAACTGGGAAACTGATCATCCTAGATAAAGTCAAATCCAAAAAACAATAGATACCCAGAATTCCTTTGACAAATTGGCCATCAATAGACAAGTAGACATAGACAGCATCTACATACCATCCAAAAGAGACACCAATGACTAAAATAAAAAAGAATAAAAAGCCAAAACAACTAGATGAACAGAGATTAACATCAAGATTAACAGCAGATCAACAATCAAGAAGTAAACAATATCCCAATCAAGGAACCACTAAACAAGCTAACAGTAAAGAGGCTAATCAAAGAACCACCAAGATCATCCCTAACAACACTGACATAGCAAGACATTAAAATATAAAATCAGAGCAAACCCCACTCCTGACAGCACTGATGATATTATGGCATTTGGGTAATGAAATGTCTGCAAGAAAATAACCAAGCTCAGAGAGCACCAAGGAACCTTTGTTTCTGTTCTGTTCTGTTCTGTTCTAATTATTTATTACTGTCTGTATCTAGAGTTGCTTTAACACTGAGACAAATAACATGCAGATTCAATAAATAAATGGTAATTTCAAACATATAGACCTTACAATGTGAAAAAGCTTTCCATAGGTTCTTTACTATATTGAGGTGTTGATAGTTTATCTGTATCTCCATTGTTTTTCTTCTGCGACCCAATCCTCCAAATATAGTTGCCAAAATTTGGTAAATTCATTTTGTGTGTTTTTGAGGTAAGAAACAAAAAAACATAATAGAAAGGACAAAAGGTCTAGATATACCTATTCTAAACCCCAAGAGATGTTCTGTACTGTATTTTTAAAGCAAATAATCACCACAAATATCCCCACTCAGGAAAAAAAGGAATCTAATCTCTGCTTCATGTGTGATATGACACATACACTTTGATCCCTGCCTCACCCATTAAGCTGTTGCTATTCCAGAAAGAGCTGACGACTCATAGCTCCAAAGTAGTGTAGTGTATCCTTGCTGTAAGGAACAAGGGATAAAGTGTATTTCTTCCCATATAATTATTATTCCCTACTTCACTTCTGCATTCACTTGGAAATTTATATTAAAGTATCCATCAGCACAGTCACATCCAAATTACTTGTTAAGGAACTTGTCTGATTTTTTTTTAAAAAGTTATGATTTCTTGATTTGAAAAAACTGTAGAGAAACTTGCTTCCTGGAGCAAGAACAGTATTCAACTTCATCAATTATGGAAAATAAAATACTTGTAAGCATATTTGCATAAATATTTAACAGGCACTCAAGTCCTTGCTGTCTTCATAACATGGCAACCTATCTCTTTGCTCCTCTAAATAAGTTGCTCTGGAATTGTCTCTAGAAGCAAGACTTATTCCTTTCCTTCTGCACTATAGTCCGGGCATAGCTTTCTTCCTTGAAATTATTCTATGGCCCAAAGATATCATTTCGGATTCTACACAACAGACCTGATCATTTCTGGTCTTTATTTATTGAATATCATACAATATTGTTTAATTATTTTGCACCTCCCAGAACAAAAGAAGAGCAAGAGCCAGCAAATAAGAACTGATCAAAATTTCAGTATCCAAAAGCTGCTTTATGCAATAATTTGATATTAGTCATTCTGGGAACTAATGCTGAAAAGTTGGCTTGTCATGTCACCCATTCTCTAAGCTCAGCATACACGTGTTGTGTAACAAGAGGCCCAAATAGTGTTTTCAGTACTGTATGTACAGTATCATCTGACTAACTAATGTTTCCTGCCATCCATCTATGTTTCCACTTGAATGAAGCCAGGACATAAATACTTTATTTTCTCCAGCTGTTGTAGGACAAGAGAACTTGGTCTGGAAAAATGGAAGAGGAATAGCATAACATTAATAGGTATGTAACCATAGCAATACAAAACATGCCTGGCATCAAAAATATGATTTACAGGAAAACTGTAAATTAGATTCTGATAACCATTTGTGTTGCTTTTTACAAATAGTATCATTTAGAATAATAATAAAAAGCTCTGATTTCTAGAGTTTGCCAAAGGGCATGACAATATATTTTTTTAACATGGAAATTCAATTTGGTACGAAAATAGCAAACATTGCCCTAAAAACCCCTTTTTTGTATGCCTCAGGGATTTTTTTTCCTCAAGAGAGCAGTTTTTCCTGTGGCAAGAGAGCAGTTGTAAAAACTGCAATTTATTTTCACAAATGTTCAGCATTTAAACCCAAAACCTGACCATAAAACTGATTGTAACTTCTGTTAGGATGGAATTCTAACTCTATAAGAATTAAGTACCGCCAAAATGCATGGAATTTATTTTTAAGCAGATGTACAGGCTTATCCTGTTAATGATATCATTAATCTTTGACTTTCCCAAAACTGCTTTTTAGACTCATCACTCAGAAGCAAATAAGATATGGAAGAATTATAATACAAAGTAAAAATTGCTTACAGAGCCATACTGAATGTTGGGGTTATCAGCCATGATTTTACAATCTGATTCCAAAATACATCCTATAGAATTATCTCTAAGAATGAGAAAGAGATAAAAGGCAAGCTACAGTAAATACATTGGTTCACATATCCTATTAAATTATAGTTGGTGTAATCATGATTTTAGAAACCACAATTAGTTGAGTTCATACAACATGCTTTTGCCATATAAACTACAATAGCTAGGTTCATATATCATCTAAGCTATGTTGTTTGAGCTTGATTGAGTGTACTATCTGAACAATTCTATTTAAAAGACCAGAGAGAAAGCTCGATAAACTACGTTGTCAAAATGTAGTTATAGTTAGTCATCAACACCACCACCACTACCATCATACTGCTAGATCATATTAATCTCTGAAGAAAATGTACCAGTTTATTTGATTCCATGGCTTGCTTTATTATGACAATAGAGTAACAACAAAAAAGTTATAATACAAAACATCCAACATAAAAAAATTCATGGCAGAAATAAAAAATAAGTGAACTTTTCTCAGATCCAACTTCAAAAATGAATTGCTACAGCACGTTTGGCTACTTTTCTAGAAATTTAGAATATTGGTAATTTAATAAAAAATGCAGACCGGCCTGTTGAGATCAACTAGTAGCATTCACTTGCTCTTTTTTTTTCCTAGATGAAGAGTTCCCACAGCCTTGAAGGTGGCCTCTATTTTGTAAACCTGAACCTGTGTGAATATAGCAGGGGTGCATAACCTGAGACCCCAGGGCCACATGCAAGACCTCAGCGACCTCCAAATGTTATATAAAGAAAACATTATTAAATTCTTTCTGATGAGCAATCATAGGAAATCTATTATTTTTAGCAGAAGCAGCAAAATCAAATTTAGTAGAGTGACAGGCATGTCAAAGGGCTTAAAGTCAGAAACTGTACATTTCTATCTAGGTGGATTTTGAATCTTTTCATAGTCAACCCGATTACTTTTGTCAAGTTGTATTATGAACACTTGGGGCGGGGGCGGGGAAGAAGCCCTACCTTGTTTGAAAACCCTTGTCAAGAAAAAAAGTTAACACTTCCTTTCACATGTATTTTTTGCATAGGCAACTGCAGATTCAGACAACAAATGAAAACACCTGTTCTTCTGTAGAACATGAAATTTTAATTTTATTGTTAGACATTCCAAAATATTGTTATAAATACAAGATACATGAAGAGATTGCTACATTCTTTATTTTACATAGTAATATTCTTTAAGTACATTTATATACAACATTTACAAACTTATTCAGACAACTATGTCTCTACATTCACAGAATACTCTTAAGTAGTTTAGAGAAAAGTTTATTTGTTTGATTTGGCAAAATAAAGTCAAACAAAAAGAAAGCTGTTTGTTTACATATGAAAAATGTAGAATTAAGATACCCACAAAAACATCAATTGATTAAAGATGCCATTTTGATTAAGTCCTTTGCTAAAAAAAATATTGATTTAATTCAGAATTAAATTTTGAGTCAATGAAAGCCCTTGCCTAAATCACATTCCAAATTTATGCAACCTTCCATATTTTATTTCATCAGTGTTTTACAGATTTCCACGGTAGTGTACCCTGTTATTTGTGGCACTAGCTAGGTTACAAACAGAAGCCCAGGGAGCTACTTCAAGCAGGTACAAAAAGGTTCATAGTATTCTCTCTGTAAAATGTGCCTTCAAAACTCCACACTATTCAAATATCTCAAGTCTTAAATATTTCAATATCCTCTTTCTTCTTATACAACATACTTTATTCCTTCCTTTTTCAAGCCAATCCCTAACCATCTGACTTTTAAACAACCCACCCTTCCTATTAGCAACTGTCCAGTTTTGATTTGGACTATTAGTGTTGTATATTGTGGCAAAATTACTGCTAAGCTGAAATGTTTCTCAGCACCATTATGTACAGATGTTTCAAAATGAGCTCGACTTAGAGACTTTCAGGAAATGCCAATCTCTATTCCTATAATGAATACCAATGCGCTGCTATGGCATTATATTGCTCTCTGCTGCTGTTTTTATTATATTGTCATGTGTGCTTTAGACCTTTAAATCCTATACAATAAATAAATAGACTGTAGCAAGAAAGTGGCAAGGACAGAGCTCTATGTACAGCAGTTCTGAGTGGAGTATTACCTACCATTCTTGGTTCAAGTACTTGGGGAAGCCCATGCTCATCAGGAACTCTGTCTGCAAAGATCAACATACTGTACATGCTCAGTATCCTGTCAATTCATTAACTAAAACATTCTACCCCAGAGAAAAGGCTAGGTCATTCAGGTTGGTGTTGATGTATTGCATTAAGGCAAAAATCAATTGCATCTCTAGCACAAAACAGGTTAAATAGAAGTAATGCCAATTGCTATGGTTGAAATCAGAAATGGAGTTTGAAGGACATTGTCCCTATTCCAGAGAAGTTGAAATTGCTGGAGAAACATGAAAAAAGGTGTCAATGAGTAAGAGAGAACAAAGTAAGAAAAAAAGGACTCAGTAAAAATGGCTACAATTTGTATGCAATATGCTTTCAGGCAGTTAATCAGGCTTATCCAGGCCTGCTCTTTGTAAAACTAGATTTGAATAAACATTTAAATATGAAACAAGATGCCAATGGCAGTAAGACTAGTTTTTTTAAAAAATCTATATTCTTTTAAAAATAGCATACATTGCATATATTCACCATTGTTTGCACAAAGTGTTCCGAAATGGCAAATACCATTCACTATTCACTGTTCTGTGTTAACAGGCTGATACTTTAATTTCAGTATTTGAGCTATTGTAGAAAACTACAAAAATGCTAAAAGTGGGGATCAAGTACCTATTCTGATATACAACAAGTTGAGGTTCAACATGATTGTAGTCAAAACTGAAAACTTAACCTAGTGAATTCCAAAAAAGTGAAATCCTAGCTTTTGGTCAAAAGACATATTGACCTAAAAAGGCAAGCATTATGCAGCATTAAAGGTGACATTAAACAGCATATTTTACAATTACCTAGTGATTTTTCCTATGTTAACTTAGACGTAGTATTTTTAACATGACCATAGAATAAATCGGTTAAATGAATGGACCTGCACCCATGTCAAGTTATCCTTTGCCATAGATTCATAAAGACATAGATTTAGTGCAAATATTGATCACAGATGAACAGTTTCTCAGAACACATGTATAAATATGAAATTAAAAAAACTATAAGGGCGACAATCGATTCAGTGAATTATTTCCTTCCTCGGCTGTAGAAAGTTTGACAGTTGTCAGCTTACGAGGAGGATGCTGAGGGCTCTTGCGAAGATTATCATCCATCTGCAGAAGCAAGATAAAGGCCAGTTTAGATATTTGAATAAAATTACTCTTAACATTGTTTACATTGTAACATCCAATCATTTATTTTATAACTTAATTATATACACAATAGTGCAATTTTCTTGAGTTCAAAAACAACATTAACTAATGAATTCAATGAATTATCTTATTAATGCCATGCATGATTTTTTTTATACTTCAACCGCTTAACTCTGACTAGTAAGTATATTATTTCTTGTTTATCCATTAAAAGAAATGGAGATGTGGTCCTTTAAAGATTATCTATGTATGAGATACACTTTAAAGTATTTCCTATCCAATTCTCTGTATTCATCCCTCTTTTTCACCATGTTCTGATTTTGTGGTCCTGATTCATTCAGCTGACCTGACTAAACATTGTTGTATGCTTTATTTTATGTCATCACACGAATGACAACATGCTTTCCAATTTATCTGCACTAATTTCTTTTCCCTTCTCCCAGGGAGTTAAGTGTAAAACCATGCAGCTTCCCATCAGATAAGGAAGCAGTTTAGAAGTAAGTGGAAAAATGAGAGATAATATTCTTCACCATTCAGAGTTAATACTACTATTTACTTAAGATCAAACAACGGAGAGCAAAAAGTACTACTAATAAAGTTAAAATATCTGCCAATGACAAAACAGGAAATGAGCTTGTTAAATATTTATTTAACAAGAAAATTAGAGTCAGACCACAATTTTGAGCACTGCCCAATCGTTTAAGAAGTTTGTTCCCTCCACTGATTCTGACAAACGGCGGAATATCTACTGTTATATAAAGCACACAGTTCTGGCTTCTGCCGAACAGGAAGCTACAAATCTTCTGTCTAAACTTATATTTAAAAAGAATTTGTATCTGCAAAGAGAAACAAATATTGAAAAGTTGATTGCTCTATCTTAGTTGCCAACTTCCTCCTGCCCAGCTTTGCTGGCTGGGGAATTCTGGGAGTTGAAGTCCACCAGGCTTAAGGTTGCCAAGGTTGGAGACCCTTGCTATAGATGATTAACAGGTGAAGGGGTACTGACATCAAATGGCTAGATAATTTATAATTTATCTTAATTTACCAAATTAATAGTACTTTTTGCTCTCTGTTGCTCTTTTTGATTATCTATCTCAATTTGTTCTATCAGTAATAAAAGACCCTATAGAGAAAATACATCACTTGATTGGAATAAATAACCAAAATGAAACCAAGACTGAGCAAGCATCTCTAGTATCTCCCTCTATTAACACTTTAATTTATATTACGATCTGACAACTTGTTAGGAAATAACTGCTTCTAATAATTTTGACTGATAGTTTATTGTATTTATGGAACCACTCTTTTATCTCATGGAATATTAATGAGTGATTTACTTATCATTCCTTTATTATTTATTTAAATAGTTGAGAACACATAGTTAGCTGTTACGTTTGAATTATACTTTTCTATTGAATCCCAGGGGAAGTTTAGGGCTGTTAATTTCAAGCCAGATGTTATTAAGACACCATTTCGTGCTCACAATGCTGCTGAAGCTTAAACACTTCATCAAATACTAATTAATTTATATATGCATTCAGGGGTCAAACATTTGTGGAGATATATTGCTAATTTCCTTGCATTAAATTATATAGAATTATACGGGATGATCTAAATGCCCAAAAGGAAACTTAACCCTGATCACTGTGTTAATTTTTCTTATGCACCTAGAACACTGCGTTGAGTTCTTTCCATGGACTGCATTTTCTCCTTGATCTTTTCTTTATTGGTACTGCATTTTAGAAAGGGCATTGATAAATCTGACGATGTACAGAGTAATGCAACTAATATGATAAGGGACCTGGAAGGAAAAATGTAGGAGGAATAATTATAAGATTTCTGTATGTTTTGCCTGAGAAAACTGTAGGGAAATGTGATAATTATCTTTAGGTATCTGAAAGGCTCTCATGTAGAAAATGGGGGGAAATGTTCAGTTGTTTAGAAAACAAGGCAAAAAATAACATTTAAATTATAAGAAAGTAGATTTCAGGTGGACACCATCATGGTGAAAAGAAAAGCATCTTAGTTTAATTGACTGAGGCTTATCCATCTAATCTGTGCTTCTAGTTAAGAGACAGCTAAAGCTGAAATTTGTCAGTCACATGACAGGCAGATGGATGCAATAATCAGCTTTCAGCTGAGGGTTTCATTTTATATCTACAAACTATTTATTCAACCTTGTTTGCTTAGCACTCTCTAGAGCAGGGGCCAGATGTGTCACAAGCTGGCCACGCCCATGCCCACACCCAGTTTAGCGAAGGAGAAAAAAGTCCTGATATATCATGTGATGTGGCCGTGAGTTTGATGGCCTGCTCTAGAGTCTTATCTTTGGCTCATTTCAACAATTTACCCCAGGAGTACTAGATGGGAAGTAGGATCCGTACATCGAAAGATGCTGTCCTTATGGTTGGAATGAACTTGAAACCCTACTATTACTGTAATAATGTTATATTTTGATCACACATTTTTAATTATGCATGTATAAGTAATCCTCATGTTACTTACTACCAGTTGTTCAATTTATGATGGCAGTGAATGAGGACTTACAATGGGTACTTGGAAGTCTGGCCATCACAGCATCCTCACAGGCATGTGATCAAGATTTCCAACGTTCCATGCCAGCTTCCCTCAAGCAAAGTCAATGGGGAAGCCAATAGGAAGTCAGAAGTATCTTGCTTAATGGTCCTTGTGGTACTTGTTTAACAGCAGCAATCTGGACCATCAGAACTGCTGTCGCTAAGCAATGTGATCACATGATGCCACACTTCACAACTGTATTAGCAATAACAATTCCAGTACCAATTGAAATCATAAACTGAGGGCCAGCTATATAACTGAAGGCAGCAAACACACCTAATAATCTTGCCTCCTATTTTCTATACAACAACATCTCTATGACCTGGGTTGGGCTGAGAGAAAGTGACTCTTATTTGGTGTACAACAATATCTCTTATGACCTGGGCTGATCTGAGAGAAAGTGACTGACTCAAAGTTACTCAGATGGCTTTTATCCTAAAGTGAGTGCTAGAACTCTTAGTCTCCTAGTTTCCAGCTCAGCACCTTAATTAATGTATCAAATTGGCTCTCTATTGGGTATTTTTTCACTACACTCTATTAAATTATGTGCAGACATATCTTGACCATGCCTTAACAAAACTGCAATCTTTATAAGGGAGAGGTAATAATTTTCTATCAGCAGATTGGAACCATACCATCGCCAATATGGTGGCTAAGTTACTATTTTTAATTATTTCCATAAGAAGTCGTATAAACTTGGAGTGATGACATTATGAAGTATTTATATTATTTATTAAATTTATATACTGCCCATCTTACTATCAAGTGACTTGGCAATAATTATTGCATTTCTCTTGTATGTTTTATATTGTTTTATAATAATTTATTCAATTTCTTCCTTCACTGATTTTAAGTCTTAATTTTATAAGTTTTATATGACAGTAATATTGACTTGGCTATATCTGTCATTGCTTCTGAAAGCTTTTTTTAACCTTGTTGGTCAGTAACTTCAGTTGAAAAAACTGTCTTCTCTAGAATGAAGGTATTATTGCAGCTTGGTCTTGGTAGACCTCAAGCAATCTGCCATAGCTCCAGAGCCCGGGAAGCCTATGTTTAGTCACTATGTCATAAGCATGACAGTTAAGTCTTGTTGATTCATGGCTTGATTAGCTGTCACTCTCCATCTTTGATATGAAAAAAAATCATTAAGCAGCTCACAGGGGACAAAGCTTGTATATTAGCACCATAACTATTAGTTTTTCATATTAATACATTAATTATGCCTGAAAAGACATAGACCTTGATGCCCTTAAATTATCTTGGATATTTTTATTCTGAGCCAATCAGAGTTGCTAGATAATGACTAAATATAATAAATGTGTATAAATTCATAAAAGCTACATTTAAAATGATATTGTTGAGGAGGGTTAAAGACAGTTTGTGCATCCAAATTTAATTACTGATTAAAATTTGTCCTAGTTGAGCTAGTTCTTTTAGTATTTACTGTTAATTTTTAGTTGAGTTGGATGATGGTCTATTTAGGAAATCTGTTTTCATGCTTTTTGCCAGAATTCCTACTATCTATTGTTTATGAAAGGGCTAATGGATCCTTTGTAGAACATCAAAATAATTTAAACACACCCAAAGATTTCAAATGTTGGAGAATCACAGCCTTTTATAATTTTACTACTCCCAAATACTGAAAAGCATTTTCTAGGGTATGTTCTAATGCCTGGCCACCTGCTTTGTTAGATTTAATAATATTCCTTTTGATCAAATTTGTCCTTCTGACTCTGGAATTGCTTAAATTATTGCTTACATTTTCCATATTGCATTTGTATATAGAAATATGCATAAGGCCTATTTGATAGCTTCCTTAATTCTCAGATGACTTTTTTCTTTCCTTTATCAAATAAGCATTAGTTATTGTTAGGTATAGATTCTAAGTGCTAATTAAATAAAACCCACCGAAATATTATAATGAATCTTCCTGCTCCTTTAAGTAGCTTATATAGCTTATATATTAAAGAATTTTATGGTGGTATTATGTGAATTGTCCATACTGTACCCAAGTGATATATTTACTTACTAAATATACTTAAGTACTGCCTACTCCCTCTTTTTTTAATCAAGTGCAAATGCTCGAATTTTTAAACATACATAATCTACCAATAAAGGAGAATATTTGTACATAATCTAATACTGAATATTATCAGTTATTTCAAAACCTAAATTATTGATACACAATAATTTAGGATTGTTATCCAATGGCAGTTTCATATATTTGTGCAAAAGAGCTGCCTCAGTAAGGCAGAGAAATGGGCTAAAGCTAAAGAATGAGACACTGTTAAAAGAAAAAGCAACATAAAGATGTTAAATGCAGAACCATTCTTCTCTTTTTTCCCCCTCCCACAGCCTATCGTCTCATATGGTTTTCTGCAGTGAAGGTCACTACAGGCATCAGAGACTGAATAACATAAAAGCAGCTGAAACCAACTGCAGTAGGAAGCATCCCAAAATTTGGGATGGATTCTGCTCTCCTTGGGCGCTCTTTTCTACTGGCTGTCATTCTCTTTCTAGCTGATTAAAGCCAAAAGTACTATCTGCCCCCTATCTATCAGTTAGAAAATCAGAATGAACAAGAACCTTTTCAATCAAATTAGATTCCTTGTTCACAAGCTGTGTCAGTTTCTGGAGATTCGCATCAACTGTATCTTGTCCCTCCGGAGAGGTCCCTAAATAAGCAAGACACACAGAAGATAAAATTAGAAGCAACCAAGAATCTCTACAAACATTTCAAGAATTTTCAGAGAGAAAGCATCATATAATATATGCTAATAGAGTCCTAAACCTTTACCATTTTTAAAGCCCTTACAAATTTATAAGGCAGATTTCAAGGTTTCTTGAAATAATTCTCTGGTGGAGAATTTATTTCTAGCATAGATAGTGCAAACAAGCATCTGTAGATTTCAAGATGTATATGTGTAGGGACAAATGAACATTTACCTGAGAAGTTTCGTCTAAAATAGCAACTCAGAATATCATCACAGAAGTGGCATAAGTTAGGAAGCTGCTTCAGATGCTCTTGTAACTGGACTTTAAGGAATGGTGCTTTATAAAGAGGTGCAAGAAAACCAAACACGAAGGCATCAAGAGTTGTAGGTCTAGATATAATAAATACATTACATTATTATCTCAAATCCCTTTAAAAACTTTCAGAAATATGTAAGTAAAATGTTACGTTTGAACATTTTGAATTCATAAAAATGTAACATGCTTAACTATAGAAATAGTCAAGAAATTATGTCATTATTTCATGGTAGTTTAATAATCTAATAAGATTGCATTTTGTGAAAATGACTAACTTGTTTTCATTATTATTTATTTAGTATATGGCATCCACAGAGGTCATGCAATCACTGATATATAACACTAATAAACCACATACATACAAATACAAATGTAAGTTTGAATAAAGCATCAGCAAATACATGTATGTGAAGTGTGTGGACAATATGTAGATGAACTAAAATATTGAATTAGGGTAAAAACATGATAAAATCACATAGAATTGCAATAGGATAGATGCTATAGTTCAATATCTAAGGAAGTAACTCATCTAACTGCTTCTACTGTTGCTGCGATGAGATCATCCCAGGTGCCTTTAAACTTCCTGAAAAGACTTCCTCGGACTATATGTATCATCGTTTGTTCCAATGGACCACAGACACATTGCAGGCTTTCGGTCATTCCCCGCTTAAAGAGCTTTGCCTTACTTCTGACATGGCCTGTCCTGATTCTATTCAGATGCTCCATATTTTTGGGGGCAGCTGCATTCCTGGAAGTGGCTCCATATGATCTGTTTGGTTATAGTTATTAAGGGTCATCCATTTTGATTGCCATTCTTCATCTAGATTGTAAGACTGCGGTATGTTATTCCAAATTGGTTTCCTAGACTTAAACCTGGTGCAAGATAGAGAATCTAATATTTTATGTTTTGGTAGAGCTCTAGGAGTCCATGGATTGTTTACCTTATTCCACTTTCCAACTGTCTGTTGTTGTCACCTGACATAAGGGGGAGGCAATGTTAGAAAGAACATGGAGCCAGGACACTTTGAGGGTTCCGAATGTTATTCTTATTGTATCATTAAGATAAACTTCAATCTTGTTGGTATGACAACTTCTTTCCCATACAGGTGTACAGTATTCAGTGACAGAGTAAATTAATGATTGTACCATTGTATGCAGTGTTTATGCTTGTGCTCCCCATCCTGCAAGTTTCCTAATCAAGTTGTTTCTTGTTTTCTATTTTTTCCAGTTACTTCAATATGTTTTCTAAATATGAAGGATCAGTCAAGAGTTGTCTTCATCAAATGGGCTTAAACCAATTAATTATAACATTCAACTAAGCAATTGCAATTAGCTGCAGGCTGTACATGTAAAGCAGCAGTTTTTCTGAAGTGTAAAGACTATTATTAGTAATGTCAGCTGTCAATGCCAGAAGATGGTCCTCATACAAAGGAATTGATAAATGAATAGCTTTAAGCCAGATGTTAATGTTTGGAATATAATCTACATTTCATCAGCAGACATCAAATTAAGTCTAACCCTTATATAAACAGATGAAAGTGGCTTCAGGATAAATCTTTTATCATGTGGCCCCAGAAAATCTAGATTGGAATTTAGACAAGGTACATAAATCTCTTCCATGGCCATATTATTGATTCAGATATATGAATGTGTTTTTTCTCCACATGAATGTAATTATGAAAAAGATGGTTTTCCATCATTAAAGGAAAACAGCATCCTGAATGTTATACAAAAATCAACATTGCTTCAGCATGCAATGCACTGAAAATGGAAACACACAGAAGGTGAGGCCCTTTTGCAGAGCAGGAGCTGAGAGCTATACCATTGAAAATAACTGGGCATCATTGTCTTAGTTTTAGCAATTTAAAGCTTTCATCAAAAGCACCATAAAATAGTGCCGTAGCAGGAAAGTTGCATTATTATGCAGATAAATAACTTCTGATATTTACAATTTAATTTTTTTTAAAAAAAATTCACAAACTGGGGAGAGTTCTAGAAATTTAATTTAGTTTTAAATTGGTAATCAATGAGGAAATTGCCTGCTTGAAAGAGGGAATAAATAGCCACATTATCCGTAAGTAACCTATTGATGATCAAAGGACATGCAGTAAACATGGTGTGTAGTAACTATGTATATGGCTCTTGGTGATTAACTTGGCTTTTTAAAATAATTGTTAAGCCTGTTTTAAAATGTATGTTGTAACTTTCTTGCTTTTTTGACTCAAAATTGTGGAAAATTATGCCACTGATATTCAATGTACAAGTATGTCATTTTATAAAGAATCTGAAGGAAACTGTTCTTGAATTTTTTTAAAAATTCTTTTTAATTAATCATTTAGTTTATGGTGATCAGTAGTTGAACAAGTGTTGATAGTAAAAGCTGGCAAGTCAAACAACATACTTTTAAATACAAAATGTAGTAGCATTAAAATGCCTTGCAAACACCATAAACATTCTATACTCACTTATTTCCGAAGAAAAATGGAGATGAGCCTAGTCTATTTGACAGAAGATTAAGACACTCTTTTGCATCTCTGTAGATCTAAAATGGAGAAAAGTTCATCTGCACAACGTTTCCAGTACTTATTTCAAATCAATGCAGAGTCTTCATAATAGATAGTAAAGTATTAACTTTTACATTATCTATCCTATATCACAATGTTAAAAAATGTGCCATTACAGACATAGCCACTTACAGCCAAACACAATGTTGCTAAAATGACATGCACATGATGATGTCATCAAGCAAATGCTATTAGCACACTCTTGTGCAGGGGTGTTAAACTGGTGGCCCATGGACCGGATGTGTCCCGTGCAGGCCACGTCCACCCCAGTTCTGTGAATGGAAAAAAACGTCACAAAACGTCACGTCACGTCACGTGGTGAGTTTGACAGCCGTGCTCGTGTCTTAATGTTTAACAAAACTGTATAAGTTGCATTATTTGCATAACACCATCTCTTATATGCTGTCATTTGCTCCCTCATGCAACAGTTACAGAATATCTTTATTAATCTTAAAACAGTTCTGAGAACTTGACTCTTGTTTGTGGAAACATACAAAATATCACAGCTCTACTTACTCCATTATATATTATCCTATTTTCTATGTTTTTACAGGATTTTACTGGAGCCCTGGCAGCACAGTGATTAGAATGCAGTATTGCAGGCAAACTCTGCCCACACCTTAGAGTTCAATCCTGATGGGGCTCAAGGTTGACTCAGCCTTCCATCCTTCCGAGGTCGGTAAAATGAGGAACCAGATTGTTGGGGACAATATGCTGACATTGTAAACTGCCCAGAGAGTGCTGTAAAGCACTATGGGGTGGCATACAAATGAAAGTGCAATTGCTATTTTTCTCTGTGGCTGATTCATTTTATTATCATATTATTCCTACAGAGTAGGGAACCTATATTTTGAGACAATAAATATACTACAAACTGGAGTGAATGTGATACCCCAGTCTTATCATAATTAACAAAATTAAGAATCCTTCCAAAACTAATGAAAAAAGTTAGCTCCATGTTGCATTTTTGTTCCACCTACAATGTTCCTTGAGCTCCCCAAAAATCTTGTGCTACCCTCAGGCACCAAAAAGTTGCTCATCCTTGATAACCTAATTTATCTACCATAATTTTCAAGGAAGCTACCCCTGAATTTTGTAATGCTTCAGTTAATACAAATTGCAGCAAAATGCATATCTTGAATGTATTTTTCCATTCAAACAAGTTATCAAATGTATTAACAGATTTCAAAGCAGTGATGCTAAAATTAGAGTGTCATTTTATAAATGTGCCTTAAGGAAGTTTCTGGGGAGAAATTGTCCATACTGCCTCTTAAACTTTCCATCCACACAAAAAATTAAAAAATCCAAGATGTTGCTTTAGGACCCACAGATGTACTGGGGTTTGAGTATAACTCATGGGCTGTCCATCTCTACTATTAGCAGTGTATATTATATGTACTATTGCAAACTATAATAGCAACATTATTGCTTTGTTTATCATGTTGATGGGCTATAGGAGTATAGAATAGAAAAACAAAACCCCAAAGAAAACTAAATTCAGGCCATCTCTTTTCTAAAAGGACACTCTAATTCATATTAGGTTCCAATACATGGAACGTATCAGAGAAAATATTGCTCATAGGTTTCAAAAAAAGCAGTAGGAATTTTAGTAACACAGATAAAACCAGTCTGTGGAGTGCTTTTACAACGGTGGATACTTTTTGAGCACTACTTTTGTGGTGAGAATTCTCTCATACTGATTGCAAAGGTTGCAAAGAAAGTTATGTAAAAGCTCTGGAAAATGTTTCTGTATGGTAAACAATTGTTTTCACTTATTGTTTTAATTTCTGTTTTGAAAAAAAGCCTGAGCAGGGTTTTAGATTTAATTCCAAAATAATGCTTTGGAATATACAAAGGTATAAACAAAGTACTTGTCTGGAATGCCTTCAAAATTACATTTTTTCTTAGTTTTTATAGCATCATATTAGATCAATCTTTTTTTAATGTTAGTAATAAAGTGCGGGGAGGAGGGATTTGGTTTAGAAAACAAATGGATCTTTCTATAATGCTCTGGAAAAAATGAAGGTGTTCTCCCACAAAATTAGGGTCCTTCTCAAAAGAATATATTATCTGTAAACACAAGAAAAGATTGTATATTCTGCCTTGATAGAATGGTAAATATTCTGTAAATAATATCAAACAAAACAAGACACCACTACATTCTGAAGATTAAACATCTACTATCTTATGAAGTAGAATAGTAAACAATACTCATTGCAGTGATAGTACATCTGCATCAATTTTAATTGACTAAGAAGTTTACCTGAACTTCTATTTCAGTGATGCTATAGAGCGGAGGCCCTCCCTTTGTCAGCAAGATCCTATTAAGAGCATCCTTGGACATCTTTCTAGGTAGGTACCAACTCAATGGAAATGGAATCCTTGAAGCAAACCATGGTTTTGTCACATTATAGTAATTATCAGCTTCAATCCAAAAAGTATACAGCTGTACCATGAAGATAAAGAATGTTAATATTCAGGAACGAAGACACATTCTATAAAGACTACAATATCCTTTTAATTCCTAAAAACTAAATGCATATATATATATATATATATTTTACTGAAGCTTTTATCTCTAAATTTGAAATCTAAGAGTTTATACATATACATAGCCCAGATTTGTGACTAGGGAAATTCAGCACATTTATTATAATGAAATGACTAGCAATAACACTTTTCTTCCTCTAAGGCATATTCTTCCTGAAATATAATTTGTGTAAATAAGCAATAAAAGTAATTAATTTGAAAAATATACATGGTAACAATAGTTGAGCACATATCACACCAATATATGACTTGTTTTGATCAGTTGCTCAACAAGCCACAGAAATTTGGTTCAAACACAGCAAGCCATAATGCCAGGGCTCATAAATCTTGCTAACTAAAATCAAAATAAGTAACATTATGGTTTAGCATGATGTGTGAATATAACTTTGAAATTTCAAACAATCTCATAATTAGCTTAATGATTGTGATATCACAGGCCTCATTTTTACAAACTGTAGGCAGAAACCTACATAATAAAAATGTCAAGAACATTTGTAGGTTTTTTTGCTTGTGCCAATTTGCAATATAAATATAATATAAAATCCATTTATTTTGAAAACTAATAATAAACTATTGCATATTACTGTTTCTTAATTCATTCACTTTTCTGCATTTGCAATTCTATGTTTTGTATGACCCACCTACAGAAAACATAAATATTTTAATAAAATAAATCAAAGAACCCTTTTCACCTTCTAGTTTTCCTTTTGAAATATTTTAATAAAATCTCCATTTGCAATGTGAAATAACACAGTCCAGACTTAGGCTGAACTATTGTTTTTAAGAAATAGGCCATACAAGTATAACTTACAAAGCTGATTAAGCTTCCTGTTTAGTTGACTAAATTAATCTCATTTTCAATTATAACTTTAAATGCTGATTTTAAACAGACACTTCCTTAAGTGTTTCATAGCTAATTCATACAAACACCAATCCCAAATTAAGTTCCATTAATTTCAGTGATAGAAATATGAGAAGATTATTAAATTATACAATCAAATTCGATTTAAAACTAACAGAACATGAAAGCAAAATCTGTTGCTTGTGATTGGAGACTGGATTGCCAAAGTTGGAAATATTAAGGAAAATGTTACACTGCATGGTTCAGGGTGGATTTAATTTAAATCAAGTCGATTTAAATCATGATTTAAATCACTAGTAAAAAGGTTTGATTTAAATCATAATTTTTAAAGAGCAACTGTCATCTCTGTCCTGCAGCGGCTCCTCCTCTGACCCGCTGTTGACTCACCGACAGTCCCAATATTGCAGAATATACAGTCTCATGCTACATAACTAAGCTCTATTTCATGCTGTATAAACTAAATTATTAATGTATCTTAAATAGAAAACTATCTTTAGATAGATTTTTACTCCAAAAGAATTTTATTAAAATAAATTTGATAAAAATAAAAAAAAATCTGATTTAAATAAAAAAAATCTGATTTAAATTTTTTTTAAAAAATCATCGATTTTTATCCACCCTGGCATGGTTTAAGAATCGAAAATGAAGGAGGACATCAACATATCAATTTCTGCCAATCTATTATTTCTTTATAGCTAACACTATCTTCAAACAACAAAAATGATACCTGTATCCATGGAAGCACCACATGGAGTCAGAAATCAAATTGATTACAATTACTAAAATAGGTTAGAAGAGTTCGCTTATGATATTAAACAGAAACCCAGGTGCTGACTGTGTAAGAAATTAGAAACTACAATGCGCAGGTTCTAAGTTGGGCTAAAGAAGAACAAGAAAAACAGTCAGTTTCCACAATATGAACATATATCTACCATTTTCAGAGAACATCAGGAATCACTTTGAAGTTCTGAGGTCATTGACACAGAACCAGAGGAACTGGCTAAGGAGGAAAGTGAAAAGAGACTGCCAAAGATGAAGAAACAGAAGAACACAAACTGGATGTCAGGAAAACACCCCATCAAAATTGCCGAAAGAGAAGAGAAGCCAAAGCCAAGAAAGGTAAAAACCTCAGGAAGAAACTTAAGAGCTTCAGAGAGCATTTAGAAGACACATGAAGCACTATTACAACATCTGTAAAGACACAGAAGATAGAAGCAGACATTTAAAAAGGATAATCTTGTGAAAAAATCTCTGAAGAAAGTTTCAATCTCAAATTGGTATGCTAAAGGATGCCAATGGACAGATAGTAACTGATTTGCAGGAGATCAAAGGAGCACACTGAAATATTACAAAGTAGAAATGTCAACATCCAAGATACCTTAAAACATATTCACTATTTACACAAATCTTAGTATTAGAAGATGAAATTATAGTAGATCAGCACCCTGGTCGTTATCAAGTCAGAAGGCTATAGGAACTGATGGAATATCCACAGAAATATGGCCAACAATAAAAGAAGAATTATTAAAAGTTCTAACCAAGCTATGCCAGCAAATCTGGAAAATGACACAGTGGCGAATAGATTTGAAGAAGTCAATCTACATTCCAATACCAAAAATAAGAAACTTAACAATGCACACTCACCTATCATACAATATCCTTAATTTCACATCCTAGCAAAATAGTACTTCAGATCACTGAACACAGATTACAGCCGAAATAGAAAAACAAACACCAGATGTTCAAGCTGGCTTTAGAAAAAGCCAAGGAACATGAGACATTTTGCTGATGCATGCTGGATAATTGAGAAAGCCACAGAATACCAAAAAGTTATTATGTGATCCATTGATTATAGAAAGGCCTTTGATTTTGTTAATCATGTCAACCTA
Organism: Ptyas mucosa; assembly: GCA_012654045.1. NCBI lineage: Eukaryota > Metazoa > Chordata > Lepidosauria > Squamata > Colubridae > Ptyas > Ptyas mucosa. The sequence goes on from WNWU01000002.1 coordinate 45,665,861, forward strand.
TGGAATGTGCTTAGAAAAATGCGCATTCCAGAATATCTCATTGTCCTAATGTAAAACCTATATACAGGGTCAAGAAGTCACAGTATGGACAGAACACGGCAAAACAGATTGGCTCCAGATTGGCAAAGAAGTGAAACAAGGATATATCCTTTCATTTATTTGCTGGATATATATTAAGGGAAGCTGAGTTGAAAGAGACTAGTGTGATTTTAAAACTGAAGAAAGAAACATCAATAACCTGCATTATAATTATTATTCTTGACAGCTGAAAATGAAAAGAATCTGCAAACCCTAATAATAAAAGTCAAAGAGTATAGTGAAAATTAAAATTAAATAAAAAGAAAACCAAATTAATAACATCAGGTATAAAAACAAGGCTTAGAATTGACAATGAAGATATTGAAGTGATAGCTTCTGCTTTTTAGGATCAACCATCTAGTAAAAGAACAAATAGTCAAGAAATACGTTACAGATTAGTATTTGGTAGAACGGCTAAGAAAGCCTTTGAAAAGATGCCATGATGTGTTTATACTACAAAAATTGAAATAATGCTAGCAGTAGTATTCCCTATGCCACTTCATGGAAGCAAAAGGTGACCTTTGAAGAAGCAGGATAGGAACAGTACTGTTATTGACAATTTTGAACTCTGACATTGGAGAAGCATCCTGAGAATACCATGCACTGCCAAGAAAACAAACAAACAGATCACTGAATAGATCAACCCAGAGTTCTCTCTCAAGACATAAATGACCAGGCTCAAATTATGCTATCTTAAACACATGATATGAAATCCTAATTCTGGCGAAGGAGCTAATGCTGAGCAAAATGGAGGAAAGAAAAGAAAGGGATGATTACCTGTAAGACTAATGCATCACTAGAAGACTTGAATGACCAGTTTAGCGTCAGATTGTCATAGAGAAAATCTATCTATGTAGTTGCTAAGAGTTAACTCTAACTTGATGGCACATAATTTCAATGACAAAATATTAACTTTGGCACATGTAATAGCTCTCTATGCCTATTTTTAAAAGTATCCTCAAGTGATCCTTATCTTAGTGCAAACTTACATAAACATGGAATTTACTGACCATTGCCTAACATTATCCTGGCTTTTCTAAATCACTAATGAATTCTAGTGATTTCTAGTATTGCTTATGTATCTGCAGTGCATGTTCGATAAAAGACTGGCTAAGTACTACTGCTTTGCTGCCATCATTTTTCAACATGTTACAAAGTCAGGAGAAACATCTGCCAATCACGTTCCTGCAGCAGAAATGGAAAGAGAGCAACACTGGGCTCTGTTGGATGGCTTTAGGCCAGTTTGTGTGCTGTTGTTTCAACAAACCTTTCTGGCATAAGACATTTGTAAAGTGTCAACTCATTCCCATGCTGTTTTCCCTGAGAACAATTCCTGGTCTTTCATTTCACTGTCATGTTACTATAGCCTTGAGGATACCAGGAGGAACAGTAGAAAAAGTATTCACAAAAATATGAACTAAATGTTTTAGTGCCATAATGCAAATCCATCCAACTTCTGACACATCTGCAGGTTCCTTGCGTAGCACCAGGTGTCCATCCAATGAAAACACAAAGCTATCTTTAGGCTGAGTTTGCCCATAAGCACCCATACTGATAAGTATATTTACATCAATATAAAAGTGAGGAATTGATTAAAATAATTCTCTCAAGCTCAGCAGGAAATGAATAGCAGAATGGTGACAGAAGAGGCTTATTGGGAACCAACAGGGAGAGACGTGGAACTTCCAATCAGCCCACTGCTAATCACCTGACTTCATCTCCAATATAAAGGATAGTGAAACATAACAACCTTGCTAAGTCACAATCAGTGGAAAAACATTATTTTAACATTGATACAGCTGTGTACAATTTAAGTCTGTCAGTCACACTTGTGGACCAGGGAGAAAATGAAGGCCATAATTTGAGGATGGAGAGGAAATAACTGTGCTATGGTTAAATGCAAGTTGAGAGACTAGTTGGCTCTTACCATAGCAGGATGTAGTTTTTCTTCAAGCAGTGCAATATATGCCAGTGTGTCAGCTCCATCCTTTGAAGACAATTCATAATCAGCATTATATTTCTGCCAAAAAAAGGCAGCAGAGAGTTATATGAAAGTTTCTAAAAAGAAACTAGATGTAATAACTGAAGTTACACATTTTATATTTCACTAAACACATGGTATAATTAAAAAAAATAACATTTCTTTCTTTTTCTACGTACTTGAAATGCCTGTTTGAAATGTTCTGAACATGGAAAATTGTGTTTTCAGTTTTTGTTTTGAAACTGCAACCAATGGAGCTTTTTGAGTGTTCCTGATGTCTACAAATGGTTTGTGTTTATTTTAAAAAAATATTTAAGCTATAAAGATCTAAAGAATGCATTGGCCAATAAAAGGTTTCATCTCTATTGACACTGGATAGAGCTAAATGAGGTGAGATATGATGGAATGTAATCTGGGAGGGAGGGAGTATATTCCAGAGAAGAGACAACTGAGTTCAGATAATTTGTGTGAGAGAAAAGGAAAATAAAAACGGCCCCTCCCTAATAATTCCCTTCCTTCAGTTTGGCAAGATTTTGTCTATAGGTGTGGAACAATACAGAAATCTGCTTGGAAGAATTACTCTGTATTTTTCTTAGTGTCGGGAGCCTGACATGGGGTGAGGGAGAATCAGTTAAACATGAACTGCTCTCTGCTGATAAATGTTGTGTTGTGTTTGGGTTGGGTTTTTGTTTTTCTTTCAGGAAGTTAAACTGCATGGGTTGCAACATAATGCTATTATTGTTCCTATGGAATCTTTATGTGTTTTATCTTTCAGGCAGGTTACAAAATACCAAGGTGTATACTGTGCGTATACATCCTAAATTATGTTGCTATGCTGCTCTCCTTTCAGAGTATTAAATGCATGAAACAATGTTACATTGTCTGTTTGTTGAATTTTAAAGGCAGGTTGTTAAATCCAAACAACTAACAGAATTATCTACTGAATTATCTATTCAGTCCTTCCTACTTCTTAAAACATCAGAATGTCTCATTATGGATACATTTGTCATCAATAATCAATTCAGTTCTCTCTGATGGTGGGCTCCATATTATTGAAATGAATCCAATAAATTACTGGAGCTGAAACAAGCTTGCTTTGAACTAAAGTTAAGGAAGCAGGTTAAATTATATTTTGTCAACTGTTTTACATATAGTCCTCAACTTACAATAGGTCATTTAACAACTATTCAAAATTACAATAGCCTTGGAAAATATGCTTTATGGTCTGTGAGCACTTTTGGCCATCACAAATGCCATGGTGCCTCACAAAAAAGTATGTATAAATGTTGCTTACATTGATTCAATGGGAACCTTTGAAATATATATTTTATAAAGTTATGCTCTTAGCATAGTATATAGCCGTGATGGTGAACCTATGGCACGGGTGCCACAGGTGGCACGTGGAGCCATATCAGTGGGCATGCGAGCTCAGCTCTGGCATGCATGTGTGCGCCAGTCAGCTGATTTTCGGGCCTTCTGGGTCCACCAGAAGTCAGGAAACACACTGTTTCCGGCCTCCGGAGGGCTTCTGGGGGGGAGGCCATTTTTGCCCTCCCCAGGCTCCTAGAAAGGCTCTGGAGCCCAGGGAGAGCAAAAAACCCGGTAGGCCCGTTCACGTGCCAAAAGCAGGGGGAGCATGGGGGGAGGGCACATAGAATTATGGATGTGGGCACGCGTGCGTGTGACCCCACCACGCTCCCCCCGCTTTTGGCATGCAATGGCAAAAAGGTTAGCCATCACTGCTATATAGTATATACTATAGTATATATCAGGATGAATTATTATTTGCATTAGTCTATAACAACAAAGGAAGAAAGCAGCTAATGTTTAGTTTCTATTCTATGATAAACATTCAAAACAATTCAAATTGCACTCTATCAGAATATTCTGAAGAAATTATGGATTTAGGAGACACAATTCGGTTCTACAGTAAATATGCATACCAATATCCAGTTTCAGAGTGGCTCTTTAGAACAAAATATAATTCCCTCTGCTGACCAGATGCTATAGTAGAAATCAATCTGCAGCCATTCTTAACTGCTTCACCATTCATGAATTTTACTTTAAGCAGAAGCCTGTGATTTGAACTGAGATTTCAGTTCTTTTGTAAGCAGTTTCTGTTAGCAGAAGAGTTAAACAAAAAAGGAGGAGGAATTCTATGTGCCAATAAAACATGGTTTTTATTTGCCCTGATGCGTTTCAGGAAATGTGTTCTTTTTCAAAGACACTTCTAGAATATCCATGAACTGACTCTGACAATTTGTTCATGTACATTCCAGGAAGGAGTGCCCTTGAAAAAGAACACATTTTCTGAAACATCTCGAGCCAAGTTTTTAAAAAGCCCTTTTTTTTACTAGCACCTGGGATTCCTCCCACTCACAGTTATTTACTTTACTACCCGCCTTCTCTTTTAACATTTTGGAATTCTACAATGTCTGATATAACAGTAACCAGGAAAGAAGGAAGGCATAGCTCAGTATTACACACTACCTTTACATGCTGAAGGTCTCATGTACCTTCAGGACTATTAGAAAAACTTCTGCCTGAAAAATCTACCAGTTAGTGTCAATAATACCCGCATAAATATGATTCAGTGATAAGCAGTGTTCTAGGTTTCTAATTTCTGCTTGACTCCTTTAGAAACAGATCATCTAGTCTGAGTCTAGAAGAGAAGACTACAGTTTTAGACTTTAAACAGTTTTCAACTTTTCTTTCCACATGGATCATTTTAGATTGTTAGGCAAACTAAATGTTTCTGTTACATTTTATTATATCATGGAGCTTTAAAGTGATCAGAAGAGATGAAATTGATTTAGAGCAGGGGTGTCAAATTTAAGGTCTGGGGACCGGATCTGGCCCGTGGGACTGCCTTGGAAACAGTGAACGATCGGCCTGCGGTGCCTCTGCCAGTGAAAATGGAGCTCGGGAGTGCTGCCCTCCCGAGCTCTGTTTTCACTGGTAGAGGGTTGCAGGAGGCCACTGCACTCAAAAATAGAGCTCGGGAACCCATTTTCGCTGGCAGAGCACTCGGGGCACCACAGGAGCTCCCAACACAAGTGATGTCAAGCTGGGCATTCCCACCCTAGCCACGCCCACCCCGGCTCCCTGAGGTCAAACACAACCCTGATGTGGCCCTCAAATGAAAGAGTTTGACACTCCTGATTTAGAGCATGTATGGGCATGCAAATCATGCATATCAATATTTATTAAATCAAACATATTTTAAGGCATCATTTATTTATTCAGTAAAATTACTACATAAATACATATCTCATGAAGTAACTCTGATTAGCATACAACCATTAAAATAAAACAATAAATATATAAAAAGAATTATTTAAAAAGTAATTATTAAAAATTCAACTATATAGTACAGGAAACAGAAGATTAAACACTACAGCCTTCTTAAAGATTCCCCGAGACCCTACCAGGCATGATAACAAAGCCAGTCTTGAGGGATCTCTGGAACATCAAAAAGGGATGGAACTAACCTAGGGGTCTGAGTGGCGCAGTAGACTAAGGCACAGATTAACATTCAGCTGCCTGCAATTACTGCAAGTTCTAATCTCACCAGGCTCAAGGTTGACTCAGCCTTCCATCCTTTCTAAGGTAGGTAAAATGAGGACCCAGATTGTGGGGGCAATAAGCTGACTTTGTATAAAATATAGAAAAGTATGAAGGCTATTGCTTAACGCATTGTAAGCTGCCCTGAGAAGGGCGGCATATAAATCAAATTTAAAAAAAACAAAACAAAAACCTAATCTGGGTGGGGGGAGAATGTTCCAGGCGAGCACTACAGCAGAGAAAGCCCACCTCCTGGGACTGAAGAACTAAAGCATATCCTAATGGGATGGGCAGATGTAATTGGGGAGAGGCGATCTTTAGATAACCTAGTCTCGTGCCATGAAAGCTTTGAAAGGTTAAAACCAATACCTTGAATTGGATCCAGAAGCAAACCAATGCAGCTCCTGGAGCAGATAACTCTCCATGCCGCTGCAATGCATTCTGCACTATCTGAAGCTTCTGAATACTCTTCAAGAGCAGCCCCATTACAGAAATCCAATCTGGAGATGATTCAGACAAAGCCTCCCGATCCAAGAACAGGTGCAGCTGGTGTACAACATGCAGCTGTATAAAGGCCCTCCTAGCCACAACTGCCACTTGCTACTTGAGCAAGAGTTATGCATCCAGGGGGCCTCCAAATTACACAATGGGTCTATATGGGGAAGTGTGACCCCATCCAGTACCAAAGATGGCAGAGTCCTAGAACTGGTAAATCCCCATTTTAGCCATTCAGTTTTTTTTGGGTTCGGCAGACCCTCACATTCTAGAACCTCACAGTCTCTAGGCACTTGGATAAGAGGTTTATAGAGTCACTTAATTTGTCAGAGACAGATATATATGATTGGGTATATCAGTATACCAATGATACCTCATATCAGGGCAAGGAATACACTTTCTCATACAGCTTCATGTAGATGTTGAATAGGAGAGAAGAAAACACCAAACTCTGCAGCACCCCACATGGAGAAGGCTGAGGGCAGGATCTCTCCTCCCAAATCAATACCAACTGGCATTGTCTCTGGAGGAAGTAGGCAAACCAGCTCAACACTTCATAGCCCACTCCAAATCCTCTAAGCCAATATAGAAGGGTACCATGGCCAATGGTGCTGAAGGCTGCAGGGGGCTCAAGTAGAACAAGAATAGATGTACAACCCCATCCCTCCCTCATCAGAGATCATAGCAGTGGTGAAATCTGAACCGGTTTACTACCGGTTCTCTGGCTGCACATGTGCACTATGCACCAAATGCGAGGTGCGCACGTGCAGTGCACACCAAAAGGAGGCATGCGGTAAGTAGAACAGCATTGTTTTTAAAAGTAAAAAAAAGCTTCTGACAATCGTGCGGCCCAGCTGTGATCATCAGAGGCTTTTTTTTTAACCTTTTAAAAGCATTTTTTAAACAACCTCTTCGACCGAAGAGGTTGTAGAAAAAATGCTTTTAAAAGTAAAAAAAGCCTCAGATAATCGCGCGACTTAGCTGGGCATGGCGGCGGGGGGGGGGGGGTAGAGATTTTTGCTACCGGTTCTCCAAACCGCCTGCCACCATCACTACCGGATCAGGCGATCCGGTCTGAACTGGGAGCATTTCACCCCTGGATCATAGAAAAGCATGATCAATGCCATTTCTGTCCCATATCCAGGCCTGAATGGTGCCTGAAAGTGAACCACACAATCTATTTCTGTTATGCAACTACCTTCTCAATCACCTTCTGCAAAAAAGCTAAGTTAGATACTGGATGAAAATTGTCCAGTATGGTGGGATCCAGCAATGGTTTCTTAAGAAGGGAGTGAACCAGGGCCCCCTTAAGAGGTAAAGGAACAACCCCCTCACTCAATGGAAAATTAAGATTACTTTTTTAATTTAAGCAGGTAGCAATACAAAGAACAATTCTACTGCAATCCTATATCCTACAATCACAAAAGCAAAAGGATTTGTACTATGGATGTGCCATATCAGTGTTGGCGAACCTTTTCGGCACTAAGCGCTGAAACGGGAGTGCGGGCACACGTGGGAGCACCGGAAATTGGAAGTGCAGTTCCCCGGCACTTGGTCTTCCAGTTTCTGGGCCGCATGTGTGCATGAAGACCAGCTGGCCGGTGCGCATGTGCGCGCCGGAACCCGTAAGAGTAATGGGCAACAGCTGGCATGCCCAGACATATGGCTCTGCGTGCCACTTCTGGCATGCGTGTCATAAGTTCACCATCATGGTGCCATATCTTCAGTTTCAAAAATTCCACTTGTCTATTATACCACTAATAGAGCTATGATTTGTAGTAATCTAAACCTGATACAACTATGTCAGAGAAAGTACAAATAGTTTACTGCTGATACTGTCCATTTAGTATAGAAAATTACATTAACTGGTACCAGTTCTTCCAGTATTCCTGTGGCAAAACTATATACAGTACTAACAAATATAAAACAACTCTAGGGTATATCATCCTTAATCTTTAAACATACTGAAATAGGTAATAGTAATTATAAAACCTACCTGTTTTCTTAAAAAGTTTAATATTTTTGCTGGCTGAGAAATAACAATATCATCTGATATTAATAATGGTATACTACCTAAAAAAGATTAAATCAGATAAGATCATATAAACAGAAGAACTGCATTGATAACTCAACAGACTAAAGTTTGATTATATCAGATAATAACTAGTTCAGTCATGCCTTTGTAATAATGCTTACACGTTGTAGTCGTGATACTATATCAGCATACCAGATGGGTTTTGATTCTGTTACTAGATAAGAGATTATAGCTCTAAATGTTGACAATCTATTATCCTACCTAATTCCTCTTATATGATTCACACCTAGCTTGCATTGTGCAATTATGTTTTAAACCATGGGTCCCCAACCCCCAGGTCACAGACCTGTACCAGTCCGTGGTCTGTTAGGAACTGGGCTGTGCAAACAGCAGGCAAGCAAGTGAAACTCCATCTGTGCATGCACGGGATCTAGGTTGCACGCAAAACCACTCCTCCCTCCGGTCTTTGGAAGACAATATTTCTTCCAAAGCCAGTCCCTTGTGCCAGAAAGATTGGGGACCACTGTTTTAAATAACAGAACTGCATCAAAACAATTTATGCAATATTTTGCTGCACTTGCCTTGCAACATAGTGTAGATATAAAACAAACTTTATTTTGATTCTATCCACTGTTTGCTTTGTATTTCAAGACTGGACTATAAGCCAAGTCAAACCAATTTCTTATTTAAACAGTTCTAAATATATATACAATCAGGGTGAGAAATTGGGATAGTTGTGGAGGGCTGGTGCCAGTGTCCCACATGCCCACCTATCCCTTGTTGCCTCCCACTCCCACCACCATGGGTCAGACAGGGGCAGTCAAGGGCCAGATGTGGTGCATAGGCCATATAATGCCCAGGTCTGACTTTAAATGTACCATAAAACTTTTAAAATATTAAAGTAATACCTCTTGGTACGTTCCATGCATTATCTATTACACTGATTTTCAATGGTGCACCTGAAAACCTGGCATAAGTCTGTAATAAAAGTTTTAAAAAAACACAATTCAATAATGTACCATACAGAAATTTTTAAAAAGAGAAAATGACTACTCGTAAAAACAGCATCTACTTATTTCCTTTAATGTTCATGCTTGTGTTATGCTCTTGCCATAGTAAGCATCAAAGCTATAATAATCAATAGGAAATTATCCATTAATTCTATGAATTTCAGTGGAATATTAATTGGCCACTAGAAGAGAGCTAGATTTAAAGAGCTGGGGTTTTTTTAAACCAATATTTAGCAAAGCAAAATAATTGAATCCAGTTTAGTCTAGTTAAGATGCTGGCCAATAAACCAGGAGACTACCTTAGGCATGAAAGCCAGCTAGATGACAGGTCTAGTCACTCATTCTTTGTTGGCCAACTCACCTCACAGGGTTGATGTTGTGGGGAAAATAGGAGGAGAAAGGAGTATTAGATATGTTCACTGCCTAGAGTTATTAATAAAAATAATGGCAGAATGGCTCGCTGGCTGAAGAAACAAACAAACAAACAAATTTTAAAATCTCACTTCCTGAGATTATAAATACATGTATTTGGAAATGGAAAATATCCATTTTTAATTTTCCCACATATGAATCTAGTTTATCTTAAGACAAACAATATAGGAATTACAAATGCTAACACATATTTTAAGTCATTATTAGCCTTAGAATCAGTCCGGAAAGAACACCAGGTTTCCGAATGAAACACAACTTTCCTCAATCCAATGCCCTTGAATTTACTACTTTTTCAAATCTTATCAATCTCATTCAGAATGCTCACAGTTTTACAGCATCCTAAGAGTTGTAATACAAGTATTTGAAGGGCACAAGTTTGGGAAAAGCAGTTTTACTCAATAACATTAATTCCTGTGGAGCTTCTGTGATGTGACCAGAGACATATTTGGGGGGCTGCCACAGAGAAGATGGAGTTATCCTATTTTTCAAAGCATCAGAAGGCAAGACAAGAAGTAATGTATGGAAACTAATCAAGGAGAGAGCCTACCTAGAACTAAGGAGAAAATTCTGACATTAACCAGTGGAACAGCTTGCCTTCAAAAGTTGTAAGTGCTTCATCACAGGTAACTTTTAAGAAGAGACTGGACAACCATTTGTCTGAAATAGTATGGGGTCTCCTGTTTGAACAGGGAGTTGGATTAGAAGACCTCCAAGGTCCCTTCAACTCTGTTATTCTGTTATATTGTTGGGGGCAATATGCTGACTCTGTAAATCACTTAGAGAGGGCTGTAAAGCACTATAAAGCGGTATGTAAGTCTAAGTGCTATTGCTAGATCATATTTTCAGAGACCAGACAGTCATCTTTTTCAGTTTAGCATCATATATGTTTGCTCAGAAGTCAGACCAATCATTAATTTTATTTTTATAATATATATGTACACCCAGTGTACTTCAGATACATCTGCCAAAGACTGGATTTATTGTGGAATGAGCCTCAAATAATTAGCATCTAAAGAAAAAACCATGCGGATTCCCTGAAGAAAAACAATGCAAATTCCATGACAGCATATAAAAAAGGAAACAATTAAAATATTGTAGTTCAGACATAAGGTCAGAGGAAGTTTGCCTTCTGAAAGATGGAAAGCATCGATCTAATAACTCAGCAAATATATCCTGCAGGTATCAGATTATACCAGTTTTTCAACTCCATGCTTTTCAAATGTGTTGAATTGGGAGCATCCCTCATCATAGTCAAGCATGGTGGTTGGATTAAATTAAGACCGGTATTAAAGGCAATTCCTAATTACTTTATCTGGGAGATACTGCCCGTCCCTGCGATGCACCAAGCTATAGACCCCGAAAGCTAACGCCGCAATACTTAATCCATTTTATTTCCATCTAGAACTGATGCCCCATTTATGCAGACTCGTTTCAACTTTCTGGGGAAGGCAGCCCAGCAACGGCCATAAAAACGCGGACGTTCCGTTTCCCCAGTTCTACTCCAGGGACGCGACCGGGCCCGCCGGGCCGGTTCTTCCAGCGTCCAGAACCGGATAACCCTCCCGTTTTTGTAGGACGTCGCCTTCTATAATCTATAGCAGCAGTTTTCGTTTTTCCTCCCCACAAGAGGCTTTCGCTCGCGTGACCTGGCAAGTCCCCCCGTTACCATGACAACAAGGCACTCGGCGTGCACAGAGGGCAACCCCCAGTCGCCGCCCCAGCAACTCAGCTCCATTGAAGACGCCATGTTGACACCGTTCACCTTTGGCCTCGCAAAGCCCCGCCCCTTGCCGTAGGCTGGGCGCTGAGGCTGCCGCTTGCGCGTATGACCGTTGGTCTCGGGGACGAATGAAGCGCGTGCCCGAGTCAACAGCTCGCTTGCTCGCGGGGGGTGGAGTGGGGAACGGACCTCCCAATCGGGCGTTCTAAACAGGCAGGCGCCTTCCCCAACCTGGTGCTCCACATTAAGTTCTGGGGTGCAAAATATGGGCGATCTCAAAGAGGAGCAGTGAGGTCGTGTTTTGAATCTTTTTGCTGCCGTATCACCTGATTTCTTGGCTCTCCAAAATCAAGACACCGCAGAAATACGCTGGGGCCTTTTCACTTTCTCTTCTTTCCCCAGCCAACATTTCTTTTTGTGGGGCATGATGGGGTGTTCAAGTTCAACGTACGTGAAAAGTAGTTGGTGGGGAAAGCTGCACTTGGCAGTTTTCTAGGTCCAAGAGCGAACTATTGGCGCCGTGAAGAGATTGCTATGCAAAAGACTTTCACTTGCCTTTCAAGAGCTTCATTTTCAACAAATTCATATTTTACGGGCAAAACAATGTTAGTGAAATAGGGCTCACCCTTGTAGCATGCATAGATTGGCAAGGTACTTCCAGCTAAGGCCATCTCGGTTATGTGTAAACACTCCCAGCTTCAATTGTCTGCACTTAAGGAAGCTTTCTTGATACGGTTCAACAACGCTCAGCAAAATACTTAAGGTTTTCTAAAACAACAACATTGAATTAACTTATTCACTGACCACTTACAGCTTCCTCACAAGAAATGGCACTCAAATCAGATATTTCTTAATACTCTAAAAAATGCTGACCTTACAACATAGGTCACTGAAGCAGAATCTTATGGTTTTATTGCAAGTGTCATTATTTGGCTTTAAAGAATGTGATTGTTATTAATTTATGCTCCCCAAGAAGGCTAAGACAACAAATGAGTGATATTAACTTTATTTTCTCCTGGCATTAAAGTATCACTTCCTCTTTCAGTTTTATCCTCACACTAGCTGTACCCGACCACTCGTTGCTGTGGCCCAGTCTTGTGGTTATACAATGTTTTTTGACCGAGTGCCAATAATTTCCCTCTGTAGCTCAGGTCACGCCTACTTTGCTTCCGTCCCAGTTTGCTGTGGGTGTAAGAGCTGGTTTCCCGGCTTGCTGGTATAACCGCCTTCACCTTCACAGCTCTCCGCACCACAAGCGGCATCGGGGTCCCTGCCAAAGGTACGGCATACTCCGTTAGTCGGGAGGAAGCTTTGCGGTGGTTGACATTTGCCGCCATTTTGCTTGTGGGTTTGGCAGCGGCGGCGCTGAGTGGAAAAGACCCAGCTCGCGCCTGCCATTGTGGTGCTGCGACGTTAAAGTCCAAAAAGATAGTATAGCATGTGTTGCTTTTACATCCAACAGATGGCGCTGTTTTTCAAAAAAGCATGTTTTTATCTGTCACAGGTGTGACATCTATATAATATAGGTATATAAAAACACGCGCGTATTCGAATGCAATGTTGTGTCAAAATTTCAAAGCAATCGATAAAGAACTTTCAGAGATTTACGATTTTGAACAAACGAACATTTACATTTTTATTTATATAGATAGATTAAATGTATAGACAGCTTTAAGATGGATGGACTTCCATAATTCCCCAGCCAACCTTGAGAAATACTGGATTAGACTGCGAGATAATGGTTGGTCAACTGAGGTTCCTTGTCTGAGGATGATTAGACCCTGGCTCTTCCCAAAGTCGTCCTTCCGTCATCGGACGTTGGCAATCATATTTTTATCAACAGCCGCTCAAAAAAGTGCTGCTGAATTTTGTCCAAACCAGTCCCTTAGATTTTGAAGCCATGATGTTCAGAAGCCTGGACCTTGTTTGCCTTCAATCTTTTCCTGGAGGATTAAGTGAAGTATGCCCTATTTTTCTGGATGTTGCATCACATGTTCCCAGGAGGCTTATCCCAATGTCAATGCAATGCTTAAGCATAAGTCTTCATCTTACTCTTACTCTCTCCCAATTTTATCTGGAATTCTTTACATAGAATGATCATCTTTACATAGAATGATCAGCTTATGGCTTTGTGACTGAAGGAAAATGAACTTGGATTTTCAAAATTTGCTGATCATATCTCAACCTTTAAGCCAACCTTGTTTTAAATGTTCAGTGTTAAACATAGGGTGTTGACAAAAACACAATTTATTTCATGTATTATAAACTATAATATCCTGGATTGTACAACTAAGCCAAAAGCACATTAGGGTGGGGATGATGTATGCACCCCAAATTTTAGAACACCATTCCACAAGTTCAGCACTAAATTAACATGTAAAGTTTTCAAGACCTATTGTTTTAAAAAAGCAGTCCTTCAGAGAAATTATTCTGCAACTTTAAAAGAAGATCTTGGGGAAAATATTTGGTATACTTGGGGATAGAAGAAAAACTATTCTAAGCCACACATGCAGTATTCTTTGCAAATTGTCCTATTGAGTCAATATTACTGTTAATAGTTTTATGGAAAGTTTATGGTCTTTGCAGAATGACTTAAAATATTTTGTGGTTTCAATAAACCCTCTGTTACTAAAGCTATTTTTTAGTTTATACTTTCTCCACCATGGATACAGAAATTCACAACCTTAATAGTGAAGCAAATAAAGAATACAGACAATCATTTGGTTGTTTTCCACATTTCTGGTGAGTTAAATGTGTTTAAAAATTACAAGTTAACGTTTGAATTTATTTTGTAGACCATTTTTCAGGGTGCATCTGACAAACGTCTAGTGAAGCATTCACACAGTGACCATTCTTTCAAGTAAACATATGAATTATACAAAGATGTAATTAAGGCAACAAAATACTTTTGGGAAGATTGTTGTACAGCAAAATGTCCCTCTGATAGCCCAGCCTTATACTATTGCCACAAAGTAGGGCACCTAAGACACTGATTTTGTGAATCTTGACTTTATTCCTAATGTCACCTTTCTATATAATTCTTTTTGACTTATCTTCTTTTAGAGGGTAAACCTAAGCTCCTCTATTTAGGAACACATCTGTTAAATTCAGATGGATATGTGTTAGCTTGCTCTTTTATTTATATGTTTATTATTTTTATGCCTGCATAAGATTCTGCTTTCATTTGCTTTACCCTTTGTTCTCCCATCTATTCTTCTTTTTGCCAGACATCCATTAATAATGTCATCACTAGTGCCCAAGAAGCTATCAATCTCTATTTTTTCTTTTCAAAAGTCTTTTTAAAAATGTTTTACTTTAACAACAAGTTTGATATAAGAATTGATCACTTCATTAGATGTGTAACTTGACTTTCCTCCAGGAAGTCAAGGCCCTACATACAGTGCTCTTTACTCACCACAACGAGTCAATGGAGCTGACAAACAGCATTTGGTTTAAAGTCATCCAATGAGCTTCCATGTTTGAGGATGAACTTAAATCTGGGTTCTTCTTGATCCTACCACATTAACCAGGTTGCAGATACAGTAGATAAACAGACTGACAGAGATATAGAGATATTTAGATATCTATATCTCCTTCTGTCCATCCATCCATCCATTTTATCTCAACACCAAAGGCTTCACAATTCAGCCCTGAACTATGTATATACACATTAGTATTACTAGAAGAAATAGAGAGTGAGATAAGCTATAGATCTGGCACTCCAAATAGGGGTGACATAGCAATCTCAATTTCTGTCACTGTTGGTCTAGGTTGCTGGGATTACTGGAAGTTTACTTGAGCTTCATCTGGAGATTGCAAACTCCTCACGTTTGCTAGAGCTCAAGAGTGAGAAATGTTTTATTACCAGAGGCTACATTTAAGATTTTTCTGAGGAGTAAGAAATGTAAGAGTGGGCAGATGATAAATAAATAAGTAGGTATGCAAATGGATTTTCCATCTTTGGAGAAGGTTTATTTAATTTAGTATTAAATTAACTTGTACAAGGATTTTCAGGTTACCATAATGATAACTCTATAACTATAATGGCATAGGAACTCAATTAGTTCTGTATTTTTTGGTGTAACTCCTAGATTTTAGGTTACTAATTGGCTAAACAGTTGTGATATCATTTAAAAACAAAAGCCAAAACAATAATAGTATTTTTCAGAATCAACAATTTGGAGCTTATTCATGTAACAATTGAGCACTTAGTAGTTAGAGAAAAATAGTAGAGTTTATGTATGTTGGCTCCCAGACCATATATTGTGGCATACCTTGGCACATACTGAATAACGTATAAGCAAATTTTAACTTGTAATGCAGAAATTGAATCCTGAAGATGGTGGAGGTATACAATTAGCTGACTTATAAACTTTTCCCCACATTTCTCACCTATCCAGGCAGGATCTGAAAAGATGCTGGCACTTGTAATAGTTAATTCCACACTAACTAAACCAGAGTTAGGCAAAAAAAATCCCAACCGCTATTAAATCTCATAGTTCCTTAATAATCTGTTTGACGCTGCAGGTTGGGTCAGCCTACAGCAAGAAGTGAATAGAGGCAAAGCCCAAAGTACCGCATTTTACTTCGGATACTCATCTTTTTGCTCTTTCTGACATCCTGTTCCCTCCTCCAGTAAAGAGCAAGTAGCTCTTACCAGAAGTCTAAACTTGGCAGATAGGAGGGAGGGTGGGTGGGATTGAAATTAGGCCAAGGACTGCATGAAATTAACTGGAGAGCCCTAAATTGCCCACACCTGCCCTGGGCTGAAGCAATAGTTTGATTCAGCAGGAAGCATTTTCACATGCCATGACTTCAACAATACTCCATAAGCATGAAGTCACAATGATCTGTATCTTCTTACATTCATACAGATTAAATTAACCTCCTCAGGATATTATCCAGAATAAGCAATTTGAGAATAACATGCCTACTTTTCTCAGAACCATTTTAAAGAAAAGATAAAGATTCTTTTGTTCTATTCTAGGAATAGGATTTAGAACTTGTCTTAAACTATTACTCATTTCTCAGAGCACTGACATTTTCTTAAATAAAACCAGCACAACCAGATCAATTTTCTGTGTGCCTAAAATGCACATAGAAATTTGTGATTATATAAACAGAAGGGAAAGAAACATTGTAAAAGTTGAGTTGAAACTCATACTTTAGCTCACATGTAGAAGCTAAAGATTTAAAATACAATAAACGTTTTCTTGTCCCAAGTATCTAGTTAATGCTATTTGTCTAGTGCAGAATTTTAAATGTTTCCAGGCTGTGGAACCTATTACTTAAAAAAAAATAAATCTTTGACTCTTAGTCAAGAGGTAAAGCTCTAGTTCAGTGATTCTCACTCTTAGCAACTTTAAGATGGGTGAACTTCAGTTCCCAGAATTTTCCAGCCAGCATCTAGTTAGTGATAGAAAACTAACTGCCTGAGTGATACATTTGGGTAGGGAGTTTTTTTGTCCTTAATCCCTTGAGGAATCTCCATCAAGTTCTGAGGAGTTGAAAACTCTGGTCTAATGTATAGCCATGAAATCTCTGAGAACCAACTTATTCCCCTTTTAACCTTAAATACAATTTGAAATCTTATATATAAAACCTACCCCTGCTACTGATTATCAATACAGTATATTTTAACATGAATCAGTATCAGTTCAATGCCAACAATCCCTTTATATGGAACAAAGCAATAATGAGGATTTAAGAATAGCAAAAACCTCTCGGAGATGGGTGGTTAAATATGAAATATAAGATAAATAGTCCTTGACTTCTGACCATAATCAAGCCCAAAATTTCTGTTGCTAAGTGAGACAGTTGTTAGGTGGGTTTTGCCTCATTTTACAACCTCTGTTGCCACAGTAGTTAAGTGAATCACTGCAGTTGTTAAGTCAATAACATGGTTGTTAAGTGAATATGACTTTCCCATTGACTTTGCATGTCAGAAGGTTGCAAAAGGGGATCACATGACCATGGGACATTGCAACCATCATAAATATGAACCAATTGCCAAGCATCTGAATTTTGATCACATGACCATGGGGATGCTGCAACAGTCATTAGTCTGAAAAAAGGTCATAAGTCATTTTAGTGCCGTTGTAACTTTGAACAGTCACTAAATGAACTAAATGAATAAGTCAAGGACTACCTATACCTGAAATCAACTGCAACCAAGGTATTCGTGGAATATTCATTGAGGTAATGTAATGTGTACAAATGTGCATGAATTTAAATATGTTCCTCATGTTAATAAGGTATTAGCAATCTGTCTTCAGTTTTGGCAGTTTCATAAATTAACAGATTAAAGTGTCAAGAATTTAGCTTTATTAAATAAAATAGTAGACATTAGATTTGTACACACTTCTAAAACCAGATGAAATAAGTTCTTTAGACTTCACATAAGCACAGCATCTATGCCATAAATTAAAGTAGCCCAATGTTTACATATTTCTCTTCTTTAAGAACTCACTCACTATAGTCCATGTGATTCATAAAGTAGGGGCACTGGGTTGTTTTTTTCAGGGTCAAGCAAAACCCTGAAAAATGGTCAAGATAGCTAAATGAATTGGAAATAATGCTATGCTTGTAGTTCTCCAAGATCTAAAACACTTTTTTCAAATCGTGCAACAGATAACCCTATTAGTAAAAGGAATAGCTAAGTTATTAAAAATAATATCTAATGCAAATTTATACAAATGTGGAATTTCATATTTCAAGGTGTTAAAACAAGCTCTTTATAACTCATCTATGAATTGAGACATTTGTTTGTTTCCTTCCCACCATAATTATATGGCAGCATAAATAAATAAACATTTATAAATAGATTTAAAATACTAATAACCAAGCCTGTACAATGTTACATTCTGAATTCCTTTTAAGCTACGGTTACTGTCTTCTTTTCCTTAAATCTCAGGGTACCCTGGATTTTCTGGTGGTCTCCTATCCAAATCCTAAATTGGCTTATTTTAGTGGATTTGAGATCAGCCAAAGGGGCAAAGAAAACTTCCAGAAACTCTCAAAAAACCAAAACACTGTGCTGGGAGATTTAGAATGATAGCTGGGAGAAAAATACAGGAAAAAATGGGTGATGAGAATAGAATTATATTCCTGTTAGAAAATGATTGGCTGGAATTCTGAACAGGCAAAAACTGGATAGCCTATAGCCGTGAAACTATGGCACGTGTGCCCGAAGTGGCATGCGGAGCCATGTCACCTGGCATGCGCGGCATCACCAGTTCTTCTTCCGGGTTTCTGGCTGCATGCGCACCTGACGATCAGCTCGCCTTTGTGCGTGCGGTAGTGCTGGAAACTGGAAGAGCTGATTTTCCTGGGTGAACATGTGCGCCAGCCAACTGATCAGCGCACGAGCATCCACGGCAGTAACCAGAAGACTTGCTAGCCAGCGTGCATGAGCACTTCAGAAACCAGAAGTGCCTTATCTGGTGCGTGCATGGGCAGTTGGGCAGTTCCTCTTCCTGGTCATGACCCTGGGCAGTTCCTCTTCCTGGTCATGACCCTGACGAGTGCGAAGCGCATGTGCGCGCGAAGTGCTCCCTTTTCAGCACTTGTTGCCCCGTGTGTGTGCATTCCCTTTTTGGCACTTTGTGCCAAAAAGGTTCGCTATTACTGACCTATTTTCTAGCAGGTAGCACTTCCTTACCTATACATCAACTCAATTAGAAACCTTTCCTAAAACATAGATACTGTTGCTCTGATAATGTGGTTAATAATCCCACTAAATGAGGAAATAGATTCTTAGAACTATGGGCCACACATATTTAACTAATTTTGAATTTCAAAAAGTTCTTACAAAGCCATAACTGTTGGATAACTTTTGAAACCTGCTGCTTATCATATGGCATCCTGCTCTCAGTTTTACTATGAAACATTAAAAAGGAAATGATTCCTGAACAAAAATTAAGCCTGTTAGCATTTTATGAAAACTACATAGATGCTTTCTAAGAGTGCTGGATGTTTATGTCGTGACAAAAGACAGTGATGGATTTCTAATTGCATTTTCATAGAAAAATAGTAGACCTGACCTCAACACACACAGACACATCACTCAGAGGTGCAGAGCTGATTATTTAATCATAAAGCTCACACATAAACATACAAAATAAATTATAAGAATTAAAAACTAATAAACCTAATGCTAAATCCTCTGCATATTTAACCCTAATCCTGGGACTTACTCCAAAATATGTGCAATCCTATGTTTGCATAGGATTGCACCATAAAGAATTAAAGTTCCATTTCACAGTCAAATCGGATTGTTCAAAATCTGCACTGAACATCCTCATAAATTACAAATTATATAAAAAAACCATGGCACTGCTTCTTGTGTACTCTGTTGTTTATGAAATCTATCCATGCATCCTGTTCCCATCTTCCAGATGCACATGCCTTCCAGAAATGGGAATCAAAGCCCATCGCATGTGGAGAACGCCAAGTTGGGACAACAGCCCATTGTTCTTCATGTTTTAAACCGGCAACAATATCAAGGTAAAGTTATCATCACTGCTCTGGGCAGCTTTGTAATACTCTATACCAGGGGTGAAATCCAGCAAGTGTTGACAGGTTCTGGAGAACCAGTAGCAGAAATTTTGAGTAGTTCGGAGAACTGGCAAATGCCACCTCTGGCTGGCTCCAGAGTGGGGTGGGAATGGAGATTTTGCAGTATCCTTCCCCTGCCACGCCCACCAAGCCATGCCCACAGAATCGATAGTAAAAAAAAAATGGATTTCACCAGTGCTCTATACACATGCTAAAATTAGGGGCAGTTTTTATCCCGCATTTGACTCGTACATATTGATGATCCGGAGGTTTGAGTTTCCAGATCCCGCCTGGAGATTCCTCCAGTAGTAATTGGCGGCGGAAGCGCACGATTTGGTCACTGGAGCCCAGTCTCGGTCCCTTTCGATCGCCCCTTTTCCTAAATCGATTCTCCAGCTCTTGCTGGAGTGAGGGAGGGGGCGGGGGGCAGGGGAGGGAGGGGCCTGGCATCAGGTAGCTTCCCCTTTTCTTAAGGGGGACCCGGCCGCTTCGCCTCCCCATTCCGCGCACGTGTACAGGCAGAGACCAGCGGAGCCTGGAGGAGAGCAAAAGCAACTGAGCCGGCAAGCGGGCTGTGGGCGGGATGAGGAGTCAGCGGACGGGTCCTTTCCTTCTCCTGCTGCAGACTCTACTGCACTTTTCTCCCGCTTTTCGCGCTCAGCCCGTCCCTCAAGGTACGGCGGTCCCTCTTGAAGACTTGAGGGATGGTGGGATAGGTGGGGGGGGGGGGGGGAGCTTTCTCGGTTTTTGCCCCTCGTTGCTGCAGCTGTACTTTGGAAGAGAGAAGGATGAGCCAGAGTAGGTCATGAGCAGTTATGTCCAGGTTGGGCTCCCGAGTTCCTGCTGAGCAGGCAGTTCGATGGCCAATGCATGACAGCTACAGGATCCTCAAAAAAGCATCTAAATAATTTTCCTTCCTTTCTCTCTGTTCTGCGGAAATGTGGAATAATTCTAATTTAGAAATCACCAGTGCCAAAGATGCTGTTTTTAAGTAGTACACCTTGGGAAAGGGGGATTCGAATTGTGTTGTTACAGAAATCTGTTTTTCGAGTTCAGATTTTATTACTCGCTCAGCTTTTCTCTTACATGAGTTTTTTAAAAAAGAAATTTCTCTTTAAATAAAAATAGTAAATAATCATTTCCATAGGTTTGTGGATCTCTGTCCCTTGGGCATGGATTCCCACTCTTTGCCATAGTTAGGCACTTTGAGATAGACATACACACTTATTTGTCTTTGTTCAGTCTCTGCATCTTCCTCTCTTGTTATTAGCTAACAATATTAACAACATTATAGTTTAAAGATTTCTAGCTTGTGCCAAGGATCTCTCATTTGAATGTTATTAGTATAAATGTGTTTTTTCTGATTCCAAGTAGTATGTTTAGGTTATTGCTAAGAAAAAGAATTAAAAAATTTGTTATTGACAGTCCTGTGAAAGACCACATCCTATGCCAAAACTGACAATGGGACTTAATCTCATGTAAGTTTGATGTGTAAAGCAGTGTTAGAAAAATAATTATTTGTTAACTAAGGAATACCCTTGTTAATCACAATGTGATCTTGTTCTGGGTAAATGTAAAGAATTTTGTTTATCCCAAATTGATTTGTTTATTCAAAATCATACCCTGCCATCCGTTATTAAAAAAACAAAACAAAAAGAAAATAATAAGATCTCACTTAGCTAGAACTACAGAGCAATGAAAATCAAATAGAATAAAGAGGTAAAAAGTAGAAATAAAAAAAGGAACAAAACCCAATAGGGTTCAACAAAATCAATTTCATATTTCTAAAAGGCCATTAAAGAAAATAGGTATTTCCAGTGCCAAAAATTATTTAGAATATCGAGTCTGCTGGAAAACTTCTCACTTCTTCCAGACATCACCTAAAAAGAGGAAACATTGAAAAAAAAGATGGAATGGCAAAAACGGATAGAGATTTGTTTATGCTGTAAAGTACTATAACATAACTTGAAATCGAATATGTTTCCTGTTAGTGGGCAAGACTGTGATCAAATAATTTATGATTCTACTCAGTCTGCTGCTGATGAACTTGAAGGGCAATTCCAAGTCCTCATTTCTTCCCCTAGCTCTTCATTTTTAACTGAGTTAAAAAGAAAGGGTACTTTTTGGAGAACTATATTCTGTAAAGATAAACATATAGTCACCAAGTGGAGGAAGACTTATAAGTCTTCCTCCACTTGGAGTGAAGTGAAATCTGATGATTCCCATTGAGGGACAATGAACAGAGTCCTCTTACTGATGAGGATTTTTGAAAGATATATTGAATAGTTAAAATGTTCTCATGTTGCTTAATAAAAGCCGGTGGAATTTATTTTTGAAAGAAGAACAGTTTGAAATAAATTTAGGCATGATCCATTGAGATTTCCTATGTGCATTAAATCAAAAGTACAAATCTTTTTCCAAATGTTGTAATCCAATTATTGCAATCCCAATTAGTGGGAAAGGAGAAAATAATTAAATATATAAATTTAATATTAAATATATAACTAGAAGGTAGTCATCTTTAACTATTTTATTTGCATTTAAATGTAATCTAATCAAATTTAATTTTTTCTAGATTTCCAAAAACATTTGTTTTTGGAGATGAGTTGCCAGGATGCCATTTAAATGTAAAATGTGGCATTGAGGTCTTAAAAGTTTAATTGTGAATCATGGGTGGCCATGTGCAACTATGTGTGAAATAAGTTGAGATGACACTACAATTGCATGTAAACCCTTTTTTCATGAGTCACATGGAGGTTCTTTTTGGAAATTGTAATCACCAACTATTTAACTTCCTTTTTCTCTCTTTATAGTATTGGATCTCCTCTCAATACCTAACCAGAAACTAGTAAAGACCTACTTACAGCAGGCATTGGCTGACCCTACTGTCAATGAAATATATGTGCTCTCAACATTCAGACTACAACCAAAAAGTACAGCCCTTATATTTGGGTTATACTCTTCCAATGAAAACAAAAAATATTTTGAGTTCATAGTAATGGGGCGAGTAAATAAAGGTAAGTTGTACACAATGAAAACATTTTATGTACTTTATATCTGCTAACTGATTTGAGATCCATTCTACAAATGTAGGATGTAGTTTAGCAAGTTTTCTGGCAAGAAGACTCATAGGGTTCTGGGTGGCTTTTGTAGAATCAATTAATGCAATTAGATACAGATGTTCTGTGGAGGGAGCTACATGCAAGATTTTCTAATCTTTTCAATCTTCTCCTTACTTTGACTCTGGGACCCTGCTCATTTAAACAGAGATTGAAACAGTAATTAGGCCAACATTAATTCTGAGAATTTTTTTTGTTCTTCATTATTGATATGTCAACAGCTCAGACCTGGGAAAAAAGGGAGGAAAAATAAGTGTTTCATTCCCAAAGTAGACTGAGAAAAATAAAAGAAAATAATTTTGTTATCTGATGTCTGGTTCATTTTGTTAGCTCTTTTTAACATTTTTCAAATATTATGACGTTCTTCTTGAATAGTGGTATCAATAGGAGTTACTACAACACTGCTAAAGAAATTTTAAAAGGGCTAAAGTTAGGAAACAAAGCGTCTGAACACAATTATTTTTGATTTTGTTGAATTGTTCACTATGGTGTTTGTTGCTTTTTACTTTCAAGGAAATGTGAGTATTAGCTTATGGCAAAATCATGTTTCTATATTTACACAATCTTAATCACTGTTCATTACTTCTCTTTGTCAACAAGATATTCCAAACAAGCAGCTAAGTGAGTTCCCCCCCATTTAATTATTTATTAAATTTATATGCTGCCCATCTCACTATCCAGAGTGACACTGAACCACTTACAATGCAATAAAAATGGAAACATAAAAACAATTATATAGAAACAGTTAAAATTAAATACAGAAAAAGAGTAAAACCCTTTTCTTATTTTCCCTTGAAAAATCCTGTTTCAAATTACTGAAGAATTTGATGGATAGCGCACATGCTGAATTCTGCATATGAAAGAAAATAAATGATATAGTTGATCCCTGAGTTTAGCTCTGATTAAGAAAGTTAAATATTCCAAGTGCAGATGCTTTCTACAATCAGACAATAGAGCAAGGGGGTGCTTGATTAAGCTGAATTTTAGAGCTATGGCCCAGATCTGAAATATAAGTACACCTTGACTGGATCAAACAAGGCCTATCTCCGCATAGGAGTTTTTTTATCAGTCTGATCTCCCAGGTTGCTTGCAAACAGGAGATGGAGACATACTCCTTCTATCCCACTGTTTCCTATAACTGGCATTTGAAGGCACACTACCACCAGATGCAGTGGTGGGCTGCTGCTGGTTCGGACCAGTTCAAGCCAACTGGTAGTTCTGACGATCACCTGCCCCCCCCTGCCCCCTCCCTATCTTGTCCTATACTTCCTTCTTTCTGGTTCAGCTGATTCACGCAACACAGCTGATTTCCGTGCCTCCGCTGTTCTACTTATCGAGGCTGCCTTAGAAGGTAAGCAGCTGAGCTTCAAATTGCTGTATTTTGAATGCTGCTTGCAAGCGCATTAGGCACATGCACGCACAAAGTGCATGTGCACACGCAAAGCACGTGCCCATTGAACTGGTTATTAAACCTGTTGCAGCCCACCACTGACCAGATGTAACACCAAGTCAAGATTAATAACTCTAGATAGACTCAGTCTCCTTCCCTTTTAAAGCCATCCAAGTCACCACATCCTATGATAACTAATTCCACAGATTAATTGTGTGTTTTGTGAATAAGTAATTTCTTATGTGAGTCTATATTGCAATGTGGAAATTCTTGAATGGACAACATGAGCAAGTGAAAATTGTTATCCAGAGGAAAAGTGAATGAGGAATGTGCATCAAGTTTCTAATTAATATTGTAACCAAGCCGACTACTCCATTTAATTGCACTTAAATCCATCCTGCAACATTTAATAGATTTGTTAATTTTTAAAGAATGATTGTTGAGATGTATATTCAGTGCTCTTTTATGCGTCCACATATTCAGAAGTAAGCCTCATTCAAAAAAACATGCCTTGATCAGAAATCTTCACTGAGGATTAGATGCAATTAACTTAGTATGTTAATCCTATACTATTCCTTTGAATACAAATAAAAATGCAAGTATGAAGCACCATTTTTAAAAAGGCCCTTTCTCTCAACAGGAGATAATGCCTTCACTAGGATGATGCTTGCTTTGATGAGTTGGATATATATCATATAAGACTAAAGAACAGATTTTTTTGCTTGCGTTTTGTAACCAGCCCCTGCAATTTTACCATATTAGAAAGTAGTAAATTTAAAGGAGAAAAAGAATCTTGGGATTAAGAGCTTTGTGTGTTGAATGGGTATATGTGGGTGAATTGTGTGGATTATTAGTGTGCTGTTTCTTCAAAATAAAAACGTGACTCAACTGGAATTTTAGAGTGGTATGGGAGGTTCAGTTTAGATGTTTTGAATTAATCCTGTTCTGACTTTTGCTTTAAAAAATGTGATAAGAAAATGTTTATTTTAGCCAAATTAAATTAAGCAAACAAAATATATAAAATAAACTTCATTACAGCCATTTGGATCTATTTTATTCAATGGTGATAATGAAAAAAACCAACTACCAGTACTTCAGAAAAAATGAAAAGTTGTTGCCACTCAGGTGACCTACTCATTGTTTGAAAGATATGAGATCATGCCTATAGCATGATATTCATTTCCATTGGGAGGGACAACTTATTTATTTATTTATTTATTTATTTATTTATTTTATTTTATTTGATTTGATTTGATTTGATTTGTATGCCGCCCTATCTCCATAGGACTCAGGACGGCTCACAACAATTAAAATCAACATAGTAGCTATGGACTAAAGCAGGGCTACCAAAAACCCCAGGCCTGTTCGGGACCTGGCTGCACTGGTGAAGGTTACCAGTGTGCAAGCAAAACCAAAACCACCCCAGGTCCATGGAAAAGTTGTCTTTCACAAAACCGGTCCTTGATGTCAAAAAGGTTGGGGACCACTGGACTAAAGGCATTAAAGTTAAAAGGCCAGATTAGACATCATTTGGTTGTATCATTTATAGCCTTCATAACTGACTTTTTACAATTGCATGTCAACTTGTTTCATTTAGGCACCAGGCTACTTTTGGAACTTAAATATCCTTTTCCACCTTAGTTGCTGGGATTTAGTTATAGAACAACATTTTTAAATTTGGAACTTTCTTGTTAAAAATGCTGACAGCAGCAAGAATGTTTTATGCACAAAAATGGAAAGATACTTTAATTCCCACAATGGATGACTGGCTGGAGAAACTGATGGAATGAGCAGAGATGGCTAAATTGATTGCCTTCATCAAAGAAAAGAATACAACTAACTTTGTTCCCAATTGGAAACTGCTTCTGGACGTTGTGCTTGAAGTGGGAAAAAAATGAAAATCTTGGGTTTTGCTGATTAGATACATTTGTTATTATAGGAATGACTAATATTATATTAGTATATTACTATGTGACAATAAATTGTTGAGGCTGTATATTAATATCTTAATCTACTGTGCTAAAGTCAATACTTGTCTTTCTTTTTCCCCTTTCCCTCTATCCTTTCCCTCTTCCCTTTTTCCTCCCCTGCTTTGCCACTCTCTTCATTTTTCTCTGTAGTTAGTTTATTTTGATAAACTAATAATCAATTAGAATAACATTTTTAGTTCTGGCTGGAGTTTTTAGTGGTATCCTTTCAGTTTTCCTCATAAGGATGTGATTGGAGGAACACATTTCTAACCCCCCCCCCATCTTTTTCTATTGTGTCTAAGGCTTTCCAGTGAAATGTTTCCTGTAGTCCCATTTTTTCTTCCAGCAATTGCTTTGGCAGTATAATTTGCTTTCTAAGCTTATTTTCCTCCAGCCTTGAAACTGACTCCTGCTTCTCTCTATATATCCTGAAAGCATTTCTTGGAGTCCTTTGATCTACAGCTTTCCTGGCTCACTTCCTTGTCTCTTTGTCTATGAATTTCCCATTCTATTAGCTCATTTGAGATTTTTCTTCTTTCTGGTTCTTTTTCTAGCTTGAACGACATGTGTATCTTCTGGCCCACTTCACTCCATTTCCTCACAGTTTCTTTCTCTTTTGGTCGCTCTTGTTTAGTCTTTTTTGCTCCTCTTTCATGCCCTCTCCTGTTTCACATCTTCTAATTTGTTTGTGCCCCTCACACCACCCTCAGTATATTTCCCACATCATTTATATGCCTTCACATTTTCCAGTTTCCTAGCTTTGATCAGACACAGATACGATGTGGTCTGGTTTCAGGGAGGGATGAAAATACAACACCTGCTTCTAAAATCTGTGAAAACATTTATAGAATCTCTTGGGAAATCATGGTCTCTTATAACCACAGAACAAAGTACCAAAAACCTGGGAATATTACTGTTTTACTGTAAATCCTCAGAACATGGGATATAACAAGGATTCAGTGAAGACACCTTTTGATCTACCTTTGCTTTTGATCTATCTTAATATTGGAGAAAAGCTTCTTTGATGTCCTCCTTTGATCAGAATGGCAGTCCTTCTCAAAGTAGAATCAATGAACCTCAACACAAAGTCTTGGCCATTTGTGCACAGAGAGAGATGCATTTTACCAATAAAGGAAAATATTTGTAGCTCAGGGTTGAAATGAGAGGTCCTTGGTGCTCTCTGAACTTGGTTGTTTTCTTTGTTTCATTACCTAAACCAAGTAACATCATTCCTCAACTGAATTATGGGAAGTGTTTATTCATTATATTTAGAGTGTGTTGTAACCATGTCTGTGATCAAAGCCCTGGGCATTACATATGTAAAAGAAACAGCTTTGATCATGCAGCTGTAGCCATTATCTTGACGTTATTTTTTGACATCCCTTCTTCTTCAATATCCTATCAACAATATAAACCTTTCTAGATTGGATTATTGTAATTAACTCTATATGAGACTATCTTGGAAAAGTCTTTTGAATCCTCAGTTGATCTAAAAGTGGTAGTGAGGATGTTAGTGGGTGTTTGCTTATTAAATGATTTTATAGCTGCTTTGAAATAGATGCACCTGTAGCCAATAATTTTTTAATTATTCTGCCATCTTGATTGCAAGATTACGCATATTGCCTATTATCAAACCAGTCATATAACCGTAACATAGTTAAAGTTCAGATATCTGATCACGAGAGGTGCCTGTTTGATCCAAAAAGGAACAACTTCTCAGAGGTCAAGGTCAAAGAACTAATGAGGAGAGCATGCTTGAAACTAAATTAGCATTTGCTTTTAATTTAATTTTTTATTAGAATAAAAAATAGATAAATTATTACAAAAAATCCATAACAAAAATATTTAAAAAGAAAACAGTAATAAATAAAAACAATTAGCAATATAATCTGACAACTAGTTTTTTCGGACTATTGATTTAAGGAAAAGGTCTAGTTAATCATGAAAGGAAGAAGAAATAATAGTGCAGAACATATTTTTATAAATGTATATTTGCTCTTTTCATATTGACAATTTTTATTCCTTTTTGAATTAGTTTTCTTAGTTTAATAATTTTTAGGTAATGTCTTTACAATGTTCCAACTGTATCTCTGTTATATCATTGATATTTTTATGGAATTTATATAGTTTACAAAGTGCTTTAAACTGTATCAAATTATGTAAGCACGGCAAAGGTGGTGTAGATAGATAGTGTCAAAATATTTAAAAAATGTTATTTTTGTATAAATTATCTTGGAATTGTGCTGCTTTATGCAAATAATTATAGCTAATTAACAGTTTAAAACATATTCTAGAAACTTCATATTTTGAGATGATTAGCTCTGAATGCTACCAATCAAAATTGTATAGTTCATCAATCTTTTCTACCTTGATACATTTTCTTTGCAAATAAAAAAGAAGTGGGAGTATGCAAAAACCTATAGCTGCCAAGGTTGCCTCAAACTGATAGGAAGCATATAAATTTAATAAATAAAAATAAATAAATAAATACTGGTGGCAGATGCAATCCTTATTTTTTGTAATGCTTATGAGACAAAGTAATTATGCAACAACACTGTCAGTTATTTATTTCATTGCTCATTTGACTAATAAAAGGAACAACAATAGTTAGGGAATTGATTACTGTTACACCTGTATTACGGTTAAAGACACTGAACTTGTCAGCTGGAAAGCTGACAGCCCAGGTTTGAGACGTGAACGCTGCTTGATAGGGTGAGCTCCTGTTACTTGCCCTGGCTCCTGCCCACCTAGCATTTTGAAAGCATGCAGATCAAGTGGATAAATAGGTACCACTTCAGTGAGAAGGTAACAGCATTCCATCCATGTCAGCATATAGTCATGCTGGTCACATGACCATTGAAGTGTCTTTAGACACAATGGCTCCCTTGGCTAAAAAAAATAAAATAAAGATGAGCATCACTCTCTAGAGTTGGACATGACTGGACAGGGGAACCCTTTATCTTTACCTATACCTGTATTATGGATTAATGAAGCTGAATGTGGATAATGCCCTCATATTGATACAGAATTCACCAGTATAATCCTAAGATTGGGATCGGGTGCATTATTTACTGTGGTCATTAAGGGTAACATCATGAACTGTATCTTTATTGTCATAGTGATATCTTTGTTCTTTAGAGATGTTACATTCAAAATACAACAGATTTTAGGAGCCTGAGTGGCGTAGCATGCTAATGCCTCCTATTAAGGCAGCATTTAACATCCAGCTGCCTGCAATTACTGCGAGTTCTAATCTCACCAGGCTCAAGGTTGACTCAGCCTTCCATCCTTTCTAAGGTGGGTAAAATGAGGACCCGGTTTGTGGGGGCAATAAGCTGACTTTGTATAAATATAGAAAAGTATGAAGGCTATTGCTTAACGCATTGTAAGCCACCCTGAGTCTCCGGAGAAGGGCGGCATATAAATATAAATAAATAAAAAAATTGAACATTATTAAAAATACATTGATTTAAGTGGGATAGGTTAAACATCTAATTGGTTGAGAAATGCAGTTTGTCTTAAAGTTCTTCATTTTCTTTAGATCATAAAAACCAACTGGATTAAAACAATAAAAACGTATTTGCTAGAAACAAAGCAAATAATTACAGAAGCATCTGGGAATTGAAAGGCTCCCTTTTGGGTAGGCAGCAATATTTTCAGATGCTTCCGCATCCGTTCAATATCACCACCATCTGTAGCTTCTCTTTGAGACAAAATGGCTTACCTTTAAAAATTGTTATAAATTATGTGACTTCAGTTAAACATAATGCTTTGAAACCCATTCAACTGTTCGATGAGATCTCTGGTATCTTACATTTGGTACAAATGACACTGTTTCTCAGAAACAGAACAGGGACTTTTGGGTTCCCCACATTGAAAACAACTTCATTGTCTATTGGCACCAGTAATTCAAATTTTTTTTTTTGTAGCACAAGGGGACAGAAACAGATGTTTTAAATATAATTATGCCTTTGGTCCTAGACAGCATTTCCCTCCAGCTCTCTCCAAAAACAAGATTCCTCCCCCTCAGATGTGCCTTGATCTTCCATCCAATCTTGCTGCCTTCAGGCTTTCCAGTCTCTTGGTCCTTTGCCAACTCTGGGCTCTTCTACCTTTTTCTGTTTTTTCTTGCTCACTGACTTTCTGTATAGTTCTGCTCCAGATCTTACATATGCAGGAGACCTGCCAGATTCAAAGGCCAGCATTTGTTCATCTATCTAAAGTTGCAATGCAGTGAGTGAGAAAACAGTTTCTTCTGTACATTTCTTCCCACCCAACCTTGTAGCCCCATCATACCTCAAAAGGGCATAAAGAATCTGAAGTCCAAGAAAATTGAGGACAGTTTTACTCAAAACTTTATCTCTGCTTAAGATAGTCCTGAGGTCATTTCCTTCCTTCCTTCCTTCCTTCCTTCCTTCCTTCCTTCCTTCCTTCCT
>WNWU01000002.1:45696656-45821606 GCA_012654045.1 Ptyas mucosa
CCTTCCTTCCTTCCTTCCTTCCTTCCTTCCTTCCTTCCTTCCTTCCTCTTTCTTTCTTTCTTTCTTTCTTTCTTTCTTTCTTTCTTTCTTTCTTTCTTTCTTTCTTTCTCCTTGATCTTGCCATCAAGTGACTTTTTATTTTATTTTGTTCATTTAAAAAATAAAAATAAGTGAAGTTCAATATATTTATTTTATCTTCTTTGATGAAAATTATATGATACTTTGTATATTCAGAATTAACCTCAGTTTTGAGGAATAAAGTGCAGGTTAGATGTATTATCTCTCATATCCTATTTAGTTTGATCCTAAGGAGCTGCATGTGGACTAAGATGAAAATGGAAAAATGAATTAATATAGTATTATGTACTTAGCATGGACAAGGGACAAGTTTATCTGAATGTTCTTTGCCAGGCAGTAAAATATCTTAAGGAAATCATGCTCTACTTCTATTTCTGTAGAGCTAGTTAGGAAATAGAAATTAGATTTGTGGCCAAGTCCAAGACTATCCAGTAACTCTTTGACTTCAGATTCAGGTCCAATAATCTGGCTACAAGGTTACACTACTGTTTCTTTAGCAATGTCTAAGAAAGTACTAGTTTCTAAATAAGCTTGTGTTAAGAAAAAAGTGGTTTTTTTGGTGCTGCAGAAACTCATTCCAGTTTAGCAAATAAAATGTACCATAGTCATAGTATGTGAACCAGACCTAGGTCAGCTTTTCCTAACTAAGATCCTCTATATTGGATTATCTCATAGAAGGGCATTAGATTGGAAGAAAGCCGCATTCCATGTGATATTTAGGTTATCATCTGTCCATTCATCCATATGGATAATGTATAAAGGACTATACAACTAGGTATTTATTTATTATATTTATGTGGCTATCCATCTCACATGACAACAGACTATAAAAATAATTTTAAAAGCATAAAAAGTATGAAAGATAATATTATTATCAAAATGCTAAGAAAGAGTGTCAGACATCCTCGACAATGGTGCCTCATCAGTTCACTGTTCTTTTGTGATTCCGGGCCTGTTGATACAATTGGGTTTTAAGGAACCTAGGAAAGTCAACAAAGATTGGGTCAATCTCACCTGGGGGGGGTGGGATAATGTTCTATAGGGAGAGTGCCACATCAAAAAAGGCTGGGTCCTGTCAAATGTAACTCCTTAGTAGGCAGAACCCGCAACATAACTCTTTTGCTATACCTGAAGAGGCAGTCTTCAAATAACCCACTGTAGGAGATAGGCTGGCTGAGCCAGGAGGAGGAGTCAAACAGGGGCTTAGTCTAGAATCCCTACATGGCACAAGAGGACCCCCCCAATTGCCCATGTAGGGATTCTAGACAAAGTCCCCATTTGATCCTTCCCCAGCCCAGCCAGCCCCTGTCCTACACCCAGGCTCATGCTATGAAGGGATTTAAAGATCAGAATCAGCACCTTGAATTGGATGTGGAAGCAAACTGGCAACCTGTGCAACTCATGTACCCCATTCTAGAGGCCTGTGCCACCATATTCTGTACCAGCTGAAGCTTCTGGATATCCTTAAAGACAGCTCCATGTACAGCACATTATGTAGTCCACCTGGAAAGTGACCATAATACCATATGATATAAATGTAGATATAGATACAGCTGTAAAGTCAGGTAGAGGACTGTATTGCTACAAAAGAGTATTTTCACTTAAGAACAGCTGTGTAGGCAAAGAGTTGCTATAATTTTATATTCACCTTCTCAAACAGACTGATATTTCTAGTGTATGTTGTGAACTTTATTGTATTCACATTTTCCCATAATGTTATTTTCTGTTAGTTTCTCTGAGATATTTGAGGAACGATGGGAAATTAAATGCTGTGATCTTCCCCAATGTGCCTTTGGCTGATGGAAAGCGCCATACAGTCCTCCTTCGGTTAAGTGGAGTGCAGCATGGCAACAGTAAAGCTGAATTGTACGTGGACTGTATGCAGGTGGATTCTGTTCAAATTTTGCCTAAAATCTTTTCGGAGCTGCTGCAAAGCTCAGAATCCATAGAATTACGAACACTCCAGAAGAAATCACAGGTGAGTACCGAAGGAGGGGAAAAAACTGTTTGTGATGGAAGGGCTTATGGCTAATGTACTCCTGATCCATATTTGCATGCCTGGAATCTCCCAAAATTCATCACTGAAATCTGGTAGCAAAAAGGCAATTTTTAGTAGTATGATTTTCAGAGTTTTTATTGTAATAAAACAAAGATGTGTGAAGCCTTCTCTATCTTAGCATGCTTCGTTTGCTTTAAAGAAACATTATCAGCTCTCCCAATATTAAATAGGGAAACATAATTTCAGCCCCATCCTCCAGTGAAATCACTGCATTGCTGCCATGTCCTTTGCAGCCCATAGTGCCCTTTCATCCCAAATAAAGGAGAACAGTTCAGATTCTAAGCCCAAACTTTGGCCTCTCCTTTGTGCAGTACAGGTAGTCCTTGAGTTACAACTATTCATTTAGTGACCTTTCAAGGCTACAATAGTACTGAAAAAGTGACTTATAAGTGACTTTATTTCATACTTACGACTGTTGAAGCATCCCCCTGATCACAAAATCAAAATTTGGGCACTGGGCATGTATTTATGACGGTTGCAGTGTCCTGGGATCATGTGATCACCTTTTGTGGCCTTCTGACAAGCAAAGCCAGATTCACTTAACAACCGTGTTACTCACTTAACAGCTCCAATGATTCACTTAACAACTGTGGCAGGAAAGGTTGTAAGATGGGGCAAAATCCATGCAACAGTTGTCTTGTTTAGCCACAGAAATTTTGGGCTCAATTGTGGTTGTAAGTCGAGGACTACCTGTATTTTGCCCTGCTTCTGTGTTGACCGCATCTGTTCTGATCACCTGTTGACAGCATCTGTTCTGACCATGTGCTCACCACAGATGGGATGGGATGGGAAGAGTGTGCAGGCAAGAAGAGGGAATCCACCAGGTCAACTCCCTTGGCATAATACTTGAGTGAGGTCTTTGCAAAGTCCAGTCCCTTTCATAACTGAAAGAGCTCTGCTGCATTGCTTGCTTCTTTCCTGTTCCCTTTTCAAAGGAGAAGAACGTATGTACACAGCCTGCAGAATATGATATGTATGCACACAGCATGCAGGATAGAACACAGACATATGCTGGCTGCATGAGAGGCAAAAACAACAGCTATATTATTCTCCCATACCCTATGGAGATTACGTGAAAAAAATGACCATGAAGTTGCTAAACTTCTTCTGGGCTGGAAGTTTTCCCCTTGCCATGGAATTATTTTATTGGTGAAATAATCCACGTAGCTCTAATATGTTTTTAAAGGAAAGGTTTGGCTGCTTCATATATATTCAGTGCCTGTGTTCCCTGCATGACAATAGTCAGAAAATCAAGGTATAAATCAAAACAAAAACTGAAGGCAATAGAACCATCCTTCCTTTATTGTCCAGGAGACTTTAGATGACTTGAAGCTGATTGTGAGGGGGTCCTTGTCCCAAGTGGAAACTCTACAAGACTGTTTTCTCCCACAGACAGAGCCACCAGTTCAGTATTCAGGTAAGGTTGATATCTTGATTGTAGGTAAATTAAACAACTCTACATGAAACTGTTATTTAACGCCTTCATACAGCTGTATTTTTATCTGGGACTCCAAGCCATCTGCTCACCATATGCTGAATGCACTTCCAGAGCAGCAGGATCACTCAAGGAGTTCTTTAACATTAGATGTTCATGTTCTTAGAAATTTATTTGCTTGGTGGGGATGTTTCCTAATATTTCTTGACTTAGCAAGTCTTAACAACCAAAAATAATTTTAACAATTTCATTAGCAAATTAAATCTAAAAGAATATGGACACGTAAGATTAGTATATTGTGTGTAACAATTGGAATTAATGATAAATATTATAGTACAATTATATTTTTTATTTATTTATATCCTACCCAGCAATGACTGTGTGAGGCGGGTTGGGCTGAAAGTCAATGATTGGTCCAAAGCCACCCAGCCAGCTTTCATCCAAAAATGGGATTAAAACTCACAGTCCCCCAGTTTCTAACCTGGTGCCTTAATTACTAGACCAAACAGGTTCTCAATACAAAGTCTATATAATATCTCAATTAGAACGGGTTTGTTTTTAACATGACTGATACCTTCTGCATGTGTTTCCTTAGATACAAGTCAGATGCCATAATTCTAAACAAAGGTTTCTGGGATAAATTAAAGAATAGAAATAATGCTATGTAAAGCATGCTTCATAGCTGTATTATGTAAAATATTTTTTAAAAAACCAGGTCTTTTATAAATACTGTTTTGAAAAATATCCGTTTATATACTTAACTGAAAATTTGAAAATAATCACTAAAAATTAGGTAGCAAACAATAGAACTCCCACTGTGGCTTGTTTGCTTACTACTCTTGTTCTCTAGATCTTGGGAAAGTCACAGCTTTCTGCTCTCCTTTCTTGCATTCCTTTTATTTCAGGGATGGGCAACATTAGGATGGTCCTTAGCATGTGGTTAATAGTTGAGTACTGCCAAGTGGGTGGGGCCATAATGAAACATATGGGTGGGGCTTGTTTGGGAAAATTTAGGGGGCTGTCTTTCTTTTTTAATCTGAGGGATGCCTGTTTCCAATTGTTACTACCTACCTGGTACATTTGGATGGAGTAGATGTGCTCTGGGTCCCCTCTATTAAATGTTGTCATCTTGTGGTAGCAAGGAAATATGCCTTCTTTTTTTTAGCCTCGGCCCTGAAACAGTTCCCTCCCCTCCCCGAGACACAGACAGGAGTTTCTTGCCCGCAGTTCTGGGAAGCCCATAATACTTGGCTTTGCTCCCAGATCCAGAATTAATGTATTTGTGGGACTCTTGTGCTTGTATTGTTGTGGTTGTTTTTAATTCAAGATGTCATGTTTTGTTTTAATGTTTTTTTTAAAAAAATGTTTTAATCTCTTTTAATTGTGTATTTGAATTTTGAATTTTATAAGCGGCCCAGTCTCTTAAACTGGGTGGCCATTGTAATGAATTAATTAATTAATTAAGGGAAACCGCTGCCAGCATTCAACTATCATGGCCTGAGGGAGTTGGAGTCTTTTGGCTCCCAAACCACAGTGAGATGCTCCCCTTGCTTTATTTTTAAACCATGCTTGGGTTGGAATGTCTTTCCAATAAAGAATAGTTCCCTGTAAATTGGAATGCCTAAGCATCTTATGGTTAAATGAGAATTTCACTCAAATTCAACTATATGAAATACTTAGTGTTTGAAAGGACTGTATCACTGCTCGTATTGCTAAAATTTCTGATCTTACTGTGTTTTCTGTTAGTTGCTTGATTGTCATACATGTCTCTACAGGTGACTTTAACAGGCAATTATTAAGTCACATGTTGCAAATGAACCAGGTACTAGTTGAAGTGAAAGATCTCCTCAGACAGCAGGTATTTCTGAGCTTTTTGTTACAGCTTCTTTGTTTTGCTCTAAGAAATACTGTATATACGATAATTTTATTTTAGAAAAGGAACTGATTGTGTTCATATGCTAAAAAGATAGTTTAATCTTCTTCAACTTAGTTTTTAGTTCTTCTTTCATTTGCTGGATTTCTGTTCCCAAAATTGAAAATAATGTTTCAGAATAGGAAGATGTGTCTAATTTTAGTACATTATTTATCAGCAAAGAGCCCATTCATGCAAACACTTTTAGACCTGCCAAAATTATGAACACTAGGACTATTTAGGCTGAGAGCAAGAAAATGATGCAAGAAATGTGTGTCATAGTTAAGGCTCCACTCCAAAGGTATTGAACTGACTGATCACCTGACTAAGAATCTAGATTTCCACTAGATTTAGATGCTGGAGCAGAATTTTAATTCAGCAATCAAGCTGATTACTTGCAATAAAGGTGACATTCATGAAAATGATCATATGTAAATTTTAAATTAATACTTTGGCTTGAGAGATGTACATTTCAAAGCTTAGACTTGAGTGTTAGCTACTCTATGTACTTCTACTAAATTCATCAGAGAGCTAAAATATGAAAGGGCAGCTTTTTACTTGGAACAGACTTGGCATAAGTTCAGCATGAATAAATATGCTAGTATCAATCTCATACTGATGATTTGCAAACCTAAGCTACGGTATAGCATTGATTGTATAGTGTGTCTTTTATGGACAAAAAGTAATGAAGTCAGAATAATTTGAGGTAGATGGCTCTGTTTAATACATTTTATTTGTTCAACTAAGGTTAAGGAGACAGCATTTCTGAGGAATACTATAGCTGAATGCCAGGCATGTGGTAGGTCCTTTTGATCTCCTGGGTTTAAGTAGGATTTTTATAAACTTTACAATTAAATCACAAGAAATCTGTTGTTATGCTTAGCTGCTAAGTATGTAGTTAGATGGCATGAGATGATTGATTTTTATGGGGCTTCCTTAAATAATGGTGGAATTATGCACATAGCCTTAAGTGATTACTATAGCAATTAATTTAATAGCCTCATCCTAAGCATGCTAACTCAGTAATTGTGTTATGCATGCTGCTGTTCACATAATAATTGCAGAAATGAACTACTCTGATTCAGTAGGAGAAATGACCTGCTCACTTACTGAGGGATATTCTCATTGGCTCTCTCAAGATTTACTTGATTTAAAATGCTATATTTTATCATCATAGGATTAGGAATCGGAAATTTCCCCACTCCTTCCCCACATCCCCCGAAACCCAAGTGTGAAGCCGATACTTGTTTCCCGGGGGTTCACTGCACAGACACAACAGATGGGTACCAGTGTGGTCCTTGTCCTGAGGGCTTCACTGGAGATGGAATTATTTGCAGAGATATTGATGAGGTGAGTTATTCTTTGAGTGCTTTTCAGGGCTAGCCTAAGGTACAGTATTTTGCTATCTGAGACATAGGTGAAGTTACCAGAAGCTGAAGCTAACTTAGAAGAGAATCAGGTTTTCTAGCACACCCAAAGGCAGCAGGTGAGTTTAAAAGTTGCAAGCATCTGGGCATAAATAGCTTTGTTCTGTGAGGGAGAAAAACAGAGGAGAATTACTGCATCTGCCTCTTTGCATTTGTTCCCTACGATACAGATAGTCCGCAATTTACCGCTATAATTGAATCCACAATTTAAATCATGATGATGGTTAAGTGAGTCACCATGTGACAGCTCATGAACTTTTTGTCTTTTATGTGGTGATTTTTAAGCAAATTTGATGGTTGTAAAGCGAATGCTCTGGTCATTAAACAAACACAGTGGTTGTTAAATGAACTTGTTTGCTATGGGATTTTTTTTTTTTTTTTTACTTTTGGTAGCTAGAAGTAGATGCCACTTTCTGGCAAAAACATAATAAATCACAGTAATATGACCAGAGGGGAGCCTGGCTGTCAGATTGTACCTCGAATCCAGATTTTAATGGGTCCTTCATACTATAACTTCAAAAAGTCGAGGATTACATACAGGTGTGTCCCTTTACCTAATGGCATGATTGGTCCTACATAGACAAAAACATGTAGTACTGAAGATCAATGCAATCCAAGCAATCTTATTCGTTGGCTAAGGATAATTTCTCAATGTCTAGAGCACCCATATTTTTTTTTAAAAAAATTGTGGGGCTCCTTTTTAATTCTAATATTAGAATTAGGGATTCAGAATGTGAGTCAAATAGAGCATCTAACAAATATCTGCATGTTTAACTTAGTTGGCTGGATGCCTTATAATTAGCATGTAGTAAAAACTGGAACTTTGTCTTTCAGTGCCAATATAAACCATGCTTTCCAGGAGTGCAATGTGTGAACATGGCTCCAGGTTTCAGATGTGAAGCCTGCCCACCAGGATATATTGGGCAGATCATCCAAGGAATGGGAATAAACTTTGCCAAAAATAACAAACAGGTTTGTCATCTCATTGCTGTTCTTTGCAACCAAATGCAGTGTAGATCCTATAAATATTTTGCTTCATATAGCTGAACTAATCTTTCTTCAAGAGCCAATTAATAATCACTGTACAAATGCCTACATCATTTCTCTATATACAGCAAAATATAGTTTATAGTATTAATAGGTTACAGCGTGATGGTGAACTATGACATGCGTGCCAGAGGTGGCACACAGGGTCCTCTCCGATGGCATGCAAGCCGTCGCCCTAGTTCAGCTCCACTGCGCATGCACACGTGCCTCCCACCGGCCAGCTGGTCTTTGGGTCTCTGCCACGCATGCACGGGGGGGGACAAGGTGCATGGATGGGGGCCGCCGACTCATGCGTGGGGTGGGGTGGGGGTGGGGGGCTGTGTGGGGGGGCTGTGCACGTATGCACAGGGGGTGGGGCGCATGCAGGGGGCCGCATGTGAATGCCCAGGGACGAGGCACAAGCACGGAGGCTATGCACGCATTGCATTTTGGGGGGTTGGCCGCACGCATTCATGCACATACCCATGTGCTTTGGGCACTCAGTCTAGAAAAGGTTAGCCATCACTGGGTTACAGTATTTATTTCAATTGATGGCCCACTCATTTTGAGACTT
The DNA here is from genome assembly GCA_012654045.1 of Ptyas mucosa. Lineage (NCBI taxonomy): Eukaryota > Metazoa > Chordata > Lepidosauria > Squamata > Colubridae > Ptyas > Ptyas mucosa. The sequence goes on from WNWU01000002.1 coordinate 45,705,168, forward strand.
CCAAGGGCTTTGTAACATTAAACATTTATTTTATCATTGTTTTGTGTCTGGTCCAACATTCATAGGTTGGACCTATGGTTCTTCCCAGTTAGCTTTGTTGAAATGTGATACTATTATGACACATTACACCCTTGCCCTTTCTTGAGTGAAGCTTCACTGGTTCTCCCCACTTCCTCTGAGGCACCCCTCATTCATTACCTGGGATTCCGTCCAGTTGTAAGATTGCTTAATGCTACAACGGAAATGCTGGGATTTTGGCAGGGGTGAAATGCTCCCGGTTCACTCATTATCTTGGGAGCTTACACTGATTTATTTGATTGGGTTTTTTTTAAAATAATCTTATAATTTTTTAAAGTTAAGAAAATAAATGCCTGTAATTTTTATCTACAAGATAAATCAGCTCAAAATAAACACTTCTCTACAAAGAGTGAATATAGACTTAATGTGAGTTACGTGTGAAATGTTTTGCTTATTTGCAATAACAGATTACATTTGTTCCCCAGTTAGTTTAATAGCTAAATTTCCTCTCTTGTATCTCCTCATCCAATATATCCATTCTTTGAAATATGTATATATTTTTTTAATTTGATTTATATGCCGCCCTTCTCCGGAGACTCAGGGCGGCTTACAATGCGCTAAGCAATAGCCTTCATACTTTGTATATTTATACAAAGTCAGCTTATTGCCCCCACAAACTGGGTCCTCAATTTACCTACCTTAGAAAGGATGGAAGGCTGAGTTAACCTTGAGCCTTGGTGAGATTCGAACCTGCAATAATTGCAGGCAGCTGCTGTTAATAACAGGGTGCTTTAGACCACTGTACTATCCAAGGCTCTGTAATATGTAATATGTAATATGTAATATGTATTCAGTTATATTGTCTCAATACACCTGCTGCAGTAGAATGATTTGCCTTTTTCTTCTACATTAAAACTCAATTATGATTTAATAATATAATTCTTTTAAAATATTCCTTTTTCTATATTTTAAAATATATATTCTTTGCTGTAAACATTTTATTCTTAAATAGCGGATCTGTTAGAGTCAACTTGCTTTTTAAAAATTATTATATTAGGCTTGCTTGGACATAGATGAATGTCAGCGTATAGCAAATGGAGGTTGTGTCCCAAACTCCCAATGCATAAACACCATGGTAAGTATTACTTACAATTGTCTGAATTTACTCATTCTTTAGGTTTCAGAAATAACAGTAAAGTTGTCTTGCTGATGATTTTTTTGCAGTGAATAGAAGAAGGCACAAGCATATTAATTATCGCAATAGCAATAGCACTTATATACCATTTCAAAGTGCTTTACTGCCCTCTCTAAGCGGTTACAGAGTTAGCATATTGCCCCTAACAATCTGGCTCCTCATTGTACCCACCTCAGAAGGATGGAAGGCCGAGTCCCTTGAGCCAGTGAGAATCGAACTGCTGGCATTTGGTAGAATTAGCTTGTGATACTGCATTCTCACCACTGTGCCACCATGGCTCTTATGTCCTTGACTTATTACTAATTAATGGCTAAAATGATAAAAACATGGAAGCTTGATAGTAATGGAAGCATGACCACAAACTACTTCCTTACTTTGAATAAGTTTTGATCTCCAAGGCTAGATGAATTGTATCCAAGACATGGACATTTGTTTGTGAGTGGGGAGAAGTGTTAAATGATGACATGTACATCATGACAAAAATGTTGGGAAGCTTGTATAGTATGTAAGGCTGGGATTTCCATCATGAAACAAGCATGAGTGCATTTATTTATAGACATATTTATTTATATTTTGCATTTCTAGATCGCCTATCTCCCTCAAGGAGGGACTCTAGGTGGTATACAGTATCATTTACTTTATAATGTCTTTCTGCAGTTGCTGCGAATTACAAGATATCGAAAGAAGTTGCTGATAGTTTAACTCAGTGTTTTTCAACCTTGGCAACATGGCTGGCTGAGAAATTCTGGGAGTTGAAGCCCACCCATCTTAAACTTGCCAAGGTTGAGAAACACTGGTTTAACTGAATGTATAAGGATTATCTTTAAGACTTCTTAGATAAATAGGTAAAATGCCAAATGATTGAAGAACAAAAATTGAACCTAATCTTCAAAAAGGTGTAAAAGGAAAATCCAAGGAACTATAGAGCACCTAGTCTGACAAAATGATCGCTAAACCCCAAAGCAGATCATTAAAAAAACCCGATCTGTTAAATAACTTGAACTCAATTCAATAATTAGGAGTCAGCATGGATTTGGCAAAGAGCAAGTCTTCCCAATGTAATCTCATTTTTGTTGTTAGATCTTCTTTGATAAATTGTGAAAATGCTGTAGATCTAATATATATGGATTTCAACAAAGAAACTGTGAAATTCTGAGTAGCAAGTTAATAAGGGTGGACTGGATAACAACAAATTAATGATTTTAAGATAGAGGAAGACGGATTCCAACTGAACCTTAGAAAATATAGCAAGTCAGCAATGGAACCACTTACCTAGGTGGTGGTTGTTTTTAGTCCCTGGTTGTTTTAGTTGCAATGTTTAGTTTATGGATTTATGTGTTTTTCCCAAGGGTTCTTACCACTGTGGTGCTTGCAAGCCAGGATTTACTGGAGACCAAGTCAGAGGATGCAGGGCTGAACGAAGCTGTAGAAATCGTGTTCTGAACCCTTGCAGCATCCATGCCCATTGTTCAGAAATAAGACAAGGGGACATCTTGTGTGTTGTAAGTCCGTGCTCTTCCCATCATTATTTAATATATATAAAACTTACTCTAGAGCAGGGATTAAGAAGAAGAGAAAAGCAAGAAAAAAAAAACATACATGAAAAATCATTTTATAATTTATTTTTAAAATATGTTATAGTAGTATTTTGGAAGCAAATTTGTATCTATGTTTTGTTTGGAATTTTTACAAAAAGATTTCTATATTAATACATTTTTAAAAAGTGTCTTAGTGTGCCTACTTTTCCCAATTTAATAGCTTTTGGATGTGTTGGGACTGCAGAATGTTAGCCATGTAATCAGTCATCATCTCACCCTGCCTAAGAATTTTGGAAGTTGCAGACATATCTCATTTTAAGCAATTTAGAACTGAGAAAGCTGTAGTATGCATGTGTAAAAAAGGCCTAGAATATGTTCTAAATTTGATACTATTATGACATACTACAGTCTTGCCCAATTTAGTATCCTTCGATATTATGGGAATATAGCTCCTGAAATTCATTGGCTATGCATGTGGAAATTCCAGGACCTACAAACTCATTCAGAAGACATCAGAAAGCGAAGGCTGACATACAAGGACAGGAATCAAATTCTTTTTGAATTTCAGTTGAAAAAGAAAGAATAGGAAGGACTGTGCCCATAAAGACATCTCCAATGTTGCTTTCATTATGTAATACTTTTGCTCACAGTGTGGCATTGGCTGGGCTGGTGATGGCTTTCTGTGTGGAAAAGATGTTGATATTGATGGCTATCCAGATGAAAAACTTCCGTGCTCGGCTGACAGCTGCAAAAAGGTTAGCAGTTTGACAGAGGCCTGGGTGACAAGATGAGTATGTTTCATGTTTGTTTCATGTTTCAAAATTTTATCAAAGAACTGCTGGAAAAAAAGAGAACTGAAAAACTATTGTGTCCTACAAGTATAGTGAAATACAATATATATTCCTTCTATTGATGCTAGTTGGTGATTACCAGCACTGCAATCCATCTCATCTGATGGCACTAGTTGGAAAAAGATGCTCTATTGTGTTTACTTTGTAGGACAACTGCATGTTTGTTCCAAACTCTGGACAAGAAGATGCTGATGGAGATGGTGTGGGAGATGCCTGTGATGATGATGCAGATGGGGATGGTATTCCTAATGATCAGGTACTCGTTAGGAGTTGGTGTGTTTTCTATAATTAAGCAATACTGCTACTAGTCTCGACTAGTATAAAAATTGTATAAAAAAATTACTCCACCTCTATATTGATTTTTTCCCCCATCATTGTACCAGCACTTTTGGCACATCTAGAGATTAAAAATACATTTTATGCAATAGTATAAACAGACCATGTCAGCTAATAAACATGGTAAGAGTAATTGAGGATGGGTGAGCATTTTGTTTTCTCAAAGTTGCAATAAAAAAAAGAAGTTTGAAAAGGACATTTCTATTCTGAAATCACAATGTCTTTTTAAAACTAAATGTTACTTTTTATTTTGTGGGGTACCTCAACTACAAAAATTGGGCCACAAGAATCTGAAAAAGAATCACTCACTAAAGAAAGTGAGTGATTCTCAGTAGGCCTATCCTTTTACTGTTAAAACTATGCAAAATCTTCAGTGGCTATAAACTGGGAAGGATTTACATGTGTTACATTTGTCTTTCCGTACTTGTAAAGGCTTCTGCAGCTGTCTGTGGTAACAGGTAATGCTCTTGATATTTAGCCTTGTTTTCTCAAACAAAGGAGAAACTCTGACACGGGAAGGCCAAGGGGGACAAGTGATGTCACATACTTTATTGTATCGTTGTACAAATGATGCAATATTCATCAATCACAAAAATTTATAATTCACAGCATTTGCATGGCATCATAGCTCTACTGGATGCCTACAAATGTGGCATCTTTTAGTGTGTTTCCCTTATCCATTCATCTGTTTGTATAATTTTTGGATTCAGATGACCAATATTCTGTCTCCCAACTATACTCAAAGTTGATGCAGATCGTTTGGTTATTTTCTTACCCATTCAGATAAGAGGCTGCAGTGAGCATAAATATGTTTACATATTTGCAAATCTTTACAGGATGCAAAGAACCACCAGGTTTTAATGCCACCTGACAGGGCCATCTGAAAGGGCAATGACAACGAATCCATCCTAGGTCCCATTAGATTGTTTAATCAAGGGGACCCAGAGTATATCCTTCCTATTAGACTCCATGGAAGGGACAGAAATAATTGGAGTTAGACAGTTCTCTAAATAATCTGGCCCTGTCTCATGAAGGCTTTAAAGGTGACAATCAGCACATTGAATTGCATTTGGAATTGCAACTTTCACAGGCCTGAAAACAAAGGAAAGCTGAGGTAAGATCACAAGCAAAGACTGATGATATCCAATCCTGGCCATTAGATGACCTCGATCAGTGGCTTCGTACAAAGATTAGGTGGAAGAGGGGAGAGAGTAAGACCTTGTACAAAGCAAAGTCTAAGGCTAAACTTCTAAGAAAGATTTATCTAACTCTCTATTTCAGGACAACTGTGTCTTGGCTCCTAATGTTAACCAGAAGAATAGTGACCAAGATATCTTTGGTGATATTTGTGATAACTGTCGCATGGTAATAAACAATGACCAGCGGGACACTGATGGAGACGGCAAAGGAGATGCCTGTGATGAAGATATAGATGGAGATGGTGGGTCAATCTTCATTTCTGAGACATATTGAAAAATCATGTAGGCAATTACATGTAGCTTTTAGGGCTTTGTAGTTTGCATATCAACAATCACACTTAGGCAACTGTACATGCCTTCAAGTATTTCAGACCTGTTTTCTCATATCAGTTTATCAGAAAGCTACTTTTGAGTCAGATAGGCAGTGACCTCATTGCCACTTCATGGGCAGGAGATGGGAACACAGCCTTAGATTGAAAATCAGGCAGACTCATTTACGTTCATTCTTTGCTCTGATATTGGAGGCACCGACATTTATAAAATCTTGCGTGTGACAGGGCAGCAGCACAAAACTGAAGGTGCACAGACGACAGATCCTTTTTTTCTAGGATACTCATTTAACTAACAAAAAACAATTTCCGCCTGATGCTTGCAAGTATTCCTGTTCAATTGCCTTCACCTCATCCCTTGGGCTGGAGCCATGATTGACAGTTGGCAAGGCTTTGGATTCAAACTCTCTTCCAGCACACCTTCACCTAAACCCCATCATGTTTCTATTTCCCTATTTCTTGATCTTGAACAGATGCCTGGAAACAGTGTCAATGTGCAGCAGGGATTTTTGGCATCAGATTTCTGGTTGATGCTCCTTATTTCTGCTTCAGAAAGTACATTCTAAATTATCCTGTGGCCCCTGAAGTATCTTCCCAGAAATATATGTTTGTAGGCAATGTGTTTTATTGATTTTTATTTTTATGCTGTCTTATATTTTAAGTATTTATTATGTATTTTATGATATATTTTGAGTGAGGCATATACTTTGACATATGAAGCATGGACACAATCCATGCACAACCTGGGAGACCTAGATTCTTAATTCCTGCTTGAAGAGTAGCTGGTGATTGTGGCTATGAGAATCCATTGCAGTGGTGTGTTGCCCCCGGTTCGCACCGGTTCTGTAGAACTGGTAGTAAAACCGGCGGGAGGCTCCGCCCACCAACCCCGATGTCATCAGAACGCTTCTGCGGATGCGCATGCTCATGTGCGCGCAGCCCTGTTGCAAACCAGTAATAAAGGTAAGTAGAACCCACCCTTGATCCACTGGGGGAATTTCCATTGCATCCAGTACCAACAATGGAAGCTTTATGTTCTAGGACGACATAAAACCCATCTCCATTTGGTCTTTCCTAAGGATGGTAACAAAAACTGAGCAGGGCCAGGATACACCACCTTCATCTGGATCCTACCAAGGCTAATCCGCAAGCGATATCTTTCCATCTCTATATATAACTCTATATAATTCTACATTCTATCTTAACAGGCTACCCTAAGAATTAAGATGTGGTAGAGTAGTGATGAACAATCTTTTTATGGTTAGGTCCAATATTTATTTTTCCTTTCCCCCCCAAGCCATGGGAAGATTTATCCATGTCAGAAACAGAAAAAAAAAAGTCAACCCCCTTTTTTTACATGGATGGGTTCAAATAGTACTTTTCACAGTTGTTTAAGAACACCTTTCCTTTTTTTCCCTGGCCGCCAAGGGGAAAAAGAAACCCTGAGTCAAAATTGTGATGCCAGAACTTGGTCATTGTGTTTAAATTTCTGTGATCTGGTCTGGGAATATATTTGGACACATTTTTCACCCCATTCTGGTGTTTTGGTGATCATAAGGTAACATTAATTACGTCGGTAATTTTATTCAGGGATTAAGAATGTTTTGGACAACTGTCAGAAAATAGCCAACTGGGAGCAGAAAGATAGAGACAATGATGGTGTTGGTGATGCATGCGACAGCTGCCCTGATATCAGCAATCCCAATCAGGTGAGCAGATAGCTGGTGCATCTGCAAAGACACCAGTCTTCAGCGGAATTAAAAATGAGAATTACAAATTGCTATAAAGTTTCCAGTTTATTAGTCTTACTTCAGGCTTGTAAAAAAGTATTTTACAAGATGTATTCAAAACCATCGCTGCTTCATCTTACAGTTACATTCATACATTTGCAGCGAAGTCAAGGATAATTGAATTAATATACGTAGTCCTTGACTTATGTCCACAATTGAGCCCCAAATTTATGTTGCTAAGCGAGACAATCTTTTAAGTGAGTTTTGCCTCATCTTATGACCTTTCTTGCCACAGTTATTAAGTAAATTAGTAAAACAATTGTTAAGTGAATCTGGCTTCCCCAACAACTTTGCTTGTCAGAAAGTTGCAAAAGGTGACATGACCCTGGGGCACTGCAACCATCATAAATATGAACTAATTGCCAAGCATCCAAATTTTGATCATGTGACCATGGGGAAGCTGCAATGATTGTGAGTGAAAAATAGTCGTAAGTTATTTTTTTCAGTGCCATTGTAACTTTGAACGGTCACTAAACAAATAGTTGTCAGCCAAGGACTATCTGTACCAAATCAGAACAGTTTTTAAATACCTAATCAAATGACTGCTTCAATATTTTCTAAAACGGAAAACTTTTATAAGCTCCCAGAATGTTATTAATAAGATAACGGTGACAGTTTCATTTGACCACAAATATTCAGAAAGGGAAGAAAAGCCCATTGTGGAAAGTTTCATCCAGACAATTTTCCCCAGGTACCTTTAAATGGGATTCCCTCCAGAATTCTCTGCAAAATGCCAGTTTGGAAAAGCTGGTGTAGATCATTGTTTTTCAGTACAATGTATTACCTGTAGAGATGCAAATGTTAATATTTTAACTGAGTATTGTATTTATTTGTGTTATTTATTTAAAACATTTATATAGCTGCCCATCTTAAAATAACTCTGGGCAGCTCACCACCAATAAAACTGTATAAAAACAGTTTAAAACAATATATAGGTATGGGTAGTGCAACAATAGTAATATAATCTTTAACTACCTTATACACTCCATTTTGAATCTATGTGGTTCAATATGAATTAATTTAAATGATACCATATGTTCAAGTTCTTCAATCTTTCTTAGAACTTCTACCTAAGAGCTTTAAATGAAAATGTCATCTTGAGTATATAACTTCCTTCATATTCTTTTGAGTTCTCTTAGTTCCATACTCATATAAATTCATGGAAGAACTACATGGCAGTTTTTTTCTACAAGGTAGTATAAGTATTCCTAACCTTTCAACTTATGACATGTAATGTATTTTTATTATTATTGGGTTTTACAGTCAGACTCTGACAATGATTTAATTGGAGATTCATGTGACACCAACCAAGACAGGTAAGTTAGAATTTATTGTAATATGCATTAGTATTGTGTTTCTCAACCTCAGCAACTTTAAGATGTGTGAACTTCAAATCCCAGAATCACAATTTTGAATCACAAAATCAGAGAGTTGGAAGGAGCCATGCAAATCACTGAATCTACTTCACTCAGAGCAGGAAAACAAATTAAAATTCCCAGAAGATGGCTGTCTAGTTTCCATTTGAACAAACCCAGTAAAGAGACATCCGTTCTATGTAGTCTAATTTGTTCCGTTGTATGAACTGTTCTTGGAATGTACATTAACATTTTTCCTACAAAATGTTTGTCTTCGAGCCAACTGAAATGAAGTAGTCCAAATCCATGATTGGAATTGTTATCTCTTTGATTTTTTTTTTGAAAGGTTTCCCAATGGGACAAATATTCAAGTATAATTACAATTACAGGAAATAACATTTCTGCTCTACTTAGCATTGGTCACAACCCACTCTAAGTCCTGTCTCTTCTTCCCCTGACTACATTTTAAGAAGGGTTCCTAAACTGAAAAGGGCCCAATGTAGGGCATCTGGGATGATCAGGGACTGGAAATTAAATTCTACAGGGAAATAGAAGAAATTGGATGGGTTTAGCCATGCAGAAAATCTATTGAAGGAGGATAAGGGGGTACTTTAGGGATATTTTTTCCTCTCATCACAAAATATACAATGCGGAATTATGATTCAGGAAAGCGGATTTTGGATTCATGTTAGGGGGAGCTTCTGAGCAACAGACCTTTTCAATATTTTTTCAGTGGAAGAAGCATACCATTTGTTCTGCTTCATGTAGAAAATAGAATCATCAACTAAGAAGATGCCAAAAAAGAAGGAAGCAAACAGAAACAAAAAACTACTCTGGTTTAATTTTGTGCAAAAAAAAAAGAAAGATATTAAAGTCATGAGCATCTGAGAGAGCAGAGGAGCAAATAATGAAATGTGCATCACCATGTTATTGTGTAAACACTGCCTCTTTTGTGATTGTGTTATGTTGCACACAAGTATGTAATGGGTAGACCTGGACAGAATCTTGGCTTGCTGTGTGTCAGCCCTTCAAGGTAAGCCTAGTCAGGAAACAGTCTCCTTTAAAGCCTATTGAAAGCAGAGGTGGTATTCAGCTGGTTTGCACCGGTTCACCCGAACTGGTAGCGGAAATCATGGGTTGGCCTTCCCACCCGCCCTGGCTTTATGCCATCCTATTTAGGCACGTTTTTGAGGCCGGGCGCAAACACGGAAGGTGTGCATGCGAGCAAAGTGCATGCATGGAAAGCTGGGTGCATGTGTGGAAGGCGGGCACACACGTGAACTGAGCACACATGTGCACGAAGCGAGTGTGCGCACGTGAGGCAAACTGGTAGTAAGATAATCCGAAACCCACCGCTGATGCAGTATATAATAACAGAATCTTGAAAGTCTGATGGAGTGTTTTGCTCTTCCCTCTTATACCAAAGAGAATCAAGATAGTTAACTTTCTCTTCTTCTCTTTCAGTGTTTACGTAACTGCCCTTGCACTCCTTCTTTTGTAGATGTCTCAAGTTAAAGTAGGATTAGTTAATGACTAAATGGAAGGAAGGGGTGAAGTTAACCTATATTATTAAATTAGAGAGTTCTCACTCATCATCTGTACCATTTGTCTAATTATGTCAATAGATAGTATAAATTATTTTTTATCTCATTTGCTTCAGTTTTTTTTAATCGTATCAATTTATGCCATTTGCATTATTTATGTCATTTACAATGATGTAATTATCAAGGGCATTTATGGAGGGTATTAAAGAAACGAAGACCATGACAACAATCATTTAATCCCACCCATTTAAACTTTACTGGCAATTATCTTCATTTTTGGCTTCAATTAGCACTGACATCTGTCAGCCCTTTAAGGTAGACCACACTAGGAAATCAATGCCATGTGGCTCTGTTCTACTTTTATTGTAGAGCTATGCAACAGAATTTTGCAAGTCTGAATGTGCTTCCCTCCCTTTATCTTTGTGTGAACTAGGGAGGAGCTTATCTACAATATTCACTTTCTTGTTCTGGACGCAGATCCCTTTTATCTATCTGTTGCCTTGGTAGTGGCTCTTCCTTTTGTCCTTCAAGGCCATTCCCCTTGCTGTCTATATCATCAAGCACACTATGAATGGAGATGTTTCTAGCACTTTGTGAGATGACACAATGCCATGTTTTTTACTCATATAAGAATATAACCCATATCCTTACATTTGGGGACTTATCTTCACTATTAGCTTCACTCAGCTTCAATATTAATTGAGCTGGCTGGAATGATGGAAATTGCCCTATTATGTTTAAGAGCCAATGCAGTATAGCAATTAAGATGTTGCACTAGGACTGGAACACCAGGCTCAGGCCTTCTTCAGTCAGGGAAGTATATGGAGTGACTTTAGGCCAGTCACTCTCTCTTGGTTCATCCGCCTCACAAAGTTGTTGGATGGAGTATTATCTCAACTGCCTTGAGATTTGGTTAGGATGGTGGGATACAAGCAGATAGATAAATAAATTGGGAGAAAAGGGTTGGAAGAGATTGCTTGGGAACATAGACATAGGAATTAGCATATTGTGTACGTGTGGTTTTTTTCCTATCTTGCTGTACCCTAGTGATGGGGATGGACACCAAGACAGCACTGATAACTGCCCCACAGTCATTAACAGCTCCCAGCTTGACACTGATAAAGATGGTTTGGGGGATGAATGTGATGATGACGACGATGACGATGGAATTCCTGACCACGTCCCTCCAGGGCCTGATAATTGCCGTCTGATTCCTAACCCAGGACAGGAAGATGAGAACAGTAAGGCCATTCTCTTTCTTTTCAGTCCTCACTTCTGGTTTTGTTTTTGAATTTATTATTGATGACCTAGTGCTTCATTCCCCTGAGCTTTTCTGGCTTTCATGGGTTTCTCTAGTCTTCTTCTTTACTGTAGGGGGCATTAAAAATGAGTCCTTGTCATAATTTTCTCATCCAATTCCTTTACATAAGGAAGGTACAAAACTCACCGTCTCCCCTCCAGATCATCCAAATCTCCTCTATACTCTGTAGTTCCAGGGCAGTTCAACCATTTGGGAAGTATATCCTTGAAATAGGAGGAAGTTTGATATGTCCCAGTGGTGGTCTAGCTTTGAAACAGGTTGTTTTATCCAGATTGTCATGTTTGGGGCACCTTCAAATGCTTTGGCTTGGAGAAGGTTCAGTAGGACCATTCTGGATTTTCAGAATCATTCCATTCCCAAATCAGTAATTTTTGCATATCACTTTGCATCTTACGCTTTGGCAAATGAACTTATTTCAAGCATCGGTTTAAACTCCAGCTATCAAATGACACTCCTTAAACACTGAATTTTGGTTTGCAGGTGATGGAATTGGTGACATTTGTGAATCAGACTATGATCAAGATACAGTGATTGACCGGATTGATGTTTGCCCTGAGAATGCAGAGGTCACCCTGACTGATTTCAGAGCTTATCAGACTGTTGTCCTGGATCCAGAAGGTGATGCTCAGATTGATCCAAACTGGGTAGTTTTGAATCAGGTAAATACTTTTTGAAATCTAAAAGCAACCAGGAATGAACAGTTGGACAATCTGACTCTTTATTTGTTTAGCAAAAAAACCCCAGAGTTGTCTACAAACAAGCTAGAAGTAAATCACCTGAGCAAAAATTTGTTTTGAAAGTTAGGAAGGAGCCCCTAATAAATTTGCTTTCTAAGTCAAGAGGTAGTACTTGGTTAACATAAGAACCTTAAAGGAAAAGCAGTAAGAGCCATTCTACTCAGGGTGCTCTAAGATTGAAAAGTCCAAATCAATGTAAAAGAGTCTGCAGCTGTAGCATACAATGTTTATGGCATGTTTCTTTTCCTGCCCAAAAACAGCAGGCATATATCTGTATCAAAACCAAGCTTGTGGTTGTCTTTGAAAAAGTTGAAAGGTTTAAGAAGCCAATGGCCATAGTTCAGCTGGTAGCAAAGAATAAGTTCAAAAAAAGCCACAGAAGCAGAAACTGACTTTAGAAGCAACTCTATGGAATGATAGAAGAGCAGGCCCAGTGGCTGAGAATCATAACCAGAAAGAAGAGATTTAGAAAATGCTGTGCCCTGCAGGAACCCAAAAACAATTGTCAAGACTTTGTAGATTAAACAGGAGTGGCCAGGAGAGAAAAAAATAAACTGCAGGATGTGTCAGGCTTTACCTAGCCAACACCGAAAGTCAATGATTCGGAACAGATGATAGATTCTGTTTATTGCAAGCGCTAGAAAAGCCATTGAAGAAGAAATCTAACAACTGCCAAGAATAAAATGCAGGCCATATTTATTGCAAAAACATGTTTATGTTTGTGTACCTCTTTCTACTGCCAGCATTACATTACAGGCTAAGAATTTCTTGCTTGGGACAAGAGTTAACAGTTGGCATCTAGCCTTTGTTACGATAACAATCCATTTTGATGTCAGGTGTTTTTTCTAACTTTGCCAGGTGGTGGATTCCTAAAGTGCAGAGGGGAAGAACAATTGTTGGAGCCAAAAATACTACAAGTGAGATCCTTAAGCCATAAAAAAAAAAAAATCAAAACATTGGCTTACAAACTGTCGGATCTTTGTTCTCTAATCACTAATGCTTAGAGCTCATTCAACTCATACAAAATAACAAATATGATTTCACTGATACAATGGAGATGCTGGGATGTTTCCAGTGGTGGGTTGCTCCCGGTTCGGACTGGTTCTATTGAACTGGTAGTAAAACCAGTGGGAGGCTCTGCTCACTGATGACCCCGATGTCATCAGAACGCTTCTGCGCATGTGCAGAAGCTTCTGGGCATGCGCAGAAGAGCATGTGCGCGGCCCCATTGCAAACCAGTAGTAAAGATAAGTAGAACCCACCCCTGGATGCTTCCCACATAGCAACTAAAACTGGGCTGTCAAACTCGTGGCCCGCGGGCTGGATACATCACATGCTGGCCACGCCCATGCCTGATTTAACAAAGGGGGGGAAGTCCCAATAAGTCACATGATGCCGCCATGATGCCGCCATGATGCCGTGAGTTTAACACCCCTGAGACACAAGCCATTGAAAAGGAGAGGGAAATCACACTGTTAAGAATATGCATTCTTGCTCATAAGTTTAAATGAAGGAACTTGCTAATGCTGTAGAAGCATCTGGATTAAGAAAAAAGAGAGGAACAAATAAAAGCAGTTTTGTTGTTACTGTCTGCTGTTGCCTGGCTGACCAAACAGAAAAAGCGGATGATGCCTTCTAAAAATGCAGATATTTCAAAGAAGCATGGAATCATAGTGATACAGTAAGAGATTTTAATTACCAAACATCTGTTGGGAGATAAATTCTATCCTGGCCTTTCCTGTTCTAATTTGTCTTGGTAATAACTTTTTTTTTAGAGAATGGAAGGAAGTGCAAGAGGATCAACTGTTCTTGACTTGATAATATTCTATAGAAAAGACTTGGTTGAAGAATTAGTAGTACAGGAAAAAAAATGAGGAAAAATCACCATGTAACATTGGAATTCCTGATTTTATACATATAAATATAGACTCAGATTTGTCACATTATTCCCTTTTGGGTTGTAATATTATTCAAAGCACAGAAAAATAGAAGTAGGCAAAATGAAGGCCGAATATAAGAGAAAAAGTTGAATTCTAATTCAGTTTAATTTACACAAACACTATGCTATCTTACACCAATACCATTCAGTGCCAAGACTAGTTTTATACCAACCTTTCCATACTTTTCTGTCTTTGTGCACCATTCTTATTTTCACATTGTAGACAGTGTTTATCTAATATTTTAAAGATACAGAGAAATATGAAAGATAAAAGAATAAAATACAAATAAACAAGAATTTAAATATGATAGTTTTCCAGGGCTTCCAAGTGAGGAATGGTGAGGTAGGACATCTCTGAGTGGAGACAATGACTGTGAATAAGACCAAAGGACCAGTGAATTTTTTACTTGGTGAAAAATTAACCATAAGCTTCAGAACTTAAATAATTAGAAATAAATGGCAAAAAGCTGAATAAGAATTTTTATGATAGTATGATAGGCATGTATGTGTGTAGAGAGCCAATTTGATGTAGTAGTTAAGGCACCAGGCTAGAAATCAACAGATTATAAATTCTAGTCCTGGCTTAGGCAGGTGACTTTCAGTTGGTTATTCTCTGGCAGCCTGTAGAAAGAGGCAACAATAAACCATTTCTGAAAATCTTTTCAAGAAAACTACAGGAACCTGTCCAGGCACTTATCAGGAATAAAAAATCATCTATGCAAAAAATTACGTGTATGTACGTTTACAAAAGAGACCTTTATGAACTTATTGGTTTGATAATTTTGTATTTTACTGCAGGAAGCAACAATCTAATTTTTTATATTCTTTGTTTCACTAATTGTGTTACCTACATTTTGCAGGGTATGGAGATAGTGCAAACTATGAATAGTGACCCTGGACTTGCTGTAGGTATGTACCCCGTTTCTCTGAAGACAGTTACAGCAAATCCATATTTTGGGATAATCAATTTAAACAATGCAATTCACTCCCCATTCTTCAGCTAGCTGAATTTACAGTAGAAGTGTTCATTGCGTCTCTCCTTCCAATTCTTCATCATTCTACTTAATAGGAAGTGCTCATCACAGAAAGTCTAGTGAAGAATGAATAAGATGCAGGCACACCAGTCTCATGTAAAGCATATATAAAGGACAAGCTGTAATTCCTTCATGTTTGGTTAAAGACTAAGAGAACCAGGACTTGGAAAAATCCTTATTTGCGCCTTGAAATGCTATTGAGCCTCACTGAGCCATGGTAGCACAGTGGTTAAATGCAGTACTGCAGCCTACTTCTGCTGCCTGCCGGCTGCTTGAAATTTGGCAGTTCAAGTCTCACCGGCTCAAGGTTGACTCAGCCTTCCATCCTTCCAAGGTTGGTAAAATGAGGACCAAGATTGTTGAGGGCAATATGCTGACTCTGTAAACTGCTTAGAGAGAGCTGTAAAGCACTGTGAAGCGATATATAAATCTAAGTGCTATTGCTATTGTTAATAAAAGTGGACAGTGGTGGCACTGTCTCAGTGGTGGCAACCATGAGACTCAGCATAAAACAGTTGGTATTTGTTGATAAGTCTTCCTGGTGCTGGTGGATTGAGGCTCTTGGATCCAAAAGAACCAGCAGTCACTTGCAATGGTATTTCCAGTGGGGTTGTTCTTCATATGTTTAGAATTGTAATTCCTATACTTTTCCAGCTTTCATCCACACCAGTGAACAATTCTGGGAATTGTCCCAAGGCATGTGGAAAACTCCGGGTTGGGGGAAATCTTATCAGTGAATCAGATTCTATAATTGCAGATGGTTTGGATTTCATGCATCTGTTTACATCTATTGAATAGGTTATACAGCTTTCAATGGAGTTGATTTTGAAGGCACTTTCCATGTGAATACAGTAACAGATGATGACTATGCAGGCTTCATTTTTGGTTATCAAGACAGCTCCAGCTTTTATGTGGTAATGTGGAAACAGACGGAGCAGACATATTGGCAAGCCACTCCATTTCGAGCTGTTGCAGAGCCTGGGATTCAGCTGAAGGTACTGGCTTAAGCAAAATGATAAAGGCTTTCATCTAACAATATGCTCAGAGAGAATTGCCAACATCTGTGTTGTATAACATTACTTTATTGGGATGTTTTACAGACTGAAAAGACCATTATAGAAGTTGGCATTCCTTAGAATATGGAAGAAAAAATGTTGATGGATATTTCTTTTTTTAAACTTGTCTGTGTGTAGGCTGTTAAGTCAAAGACTGGGCCTGGAGAACACCTCAGAAATTCACTTTGGCACACTGGAGACACTAATGATCAAGTCCGATTGCTATGGAAAGATCCACGAAATGTTGGCTGGAAAGATAAAGTTTCCTATCGCTGGTTCCTACAACACAGACCTCAGGTTGGATATATTAGGTAAAGCTTTGAGGCAAGAAGGGCCTTATTGTTTTATATCCATTTTCATGGTATTGACTAACATGTACAGTATTTATATTTACCCATCCACAAATTAGTATCCAGGTATGTTTATGCACATGTACACATACCAACAACTGGGTTAGACTTGCTGAACTGAATATATGTCTTCATCCTACTAAACTGGTAGGCAAGGAAATCTTTCAAAGTTTGAAAGATTTCAATCAATTCAATATTTTGGGGATTTTTTTTGCAATTTTATTAAAAGTTTTTAAAACAGAGGTAAAAACAAAAATGAACTAATATAAAGTATGGAAGAAAAAAATCAAAGTGAAACCTTTAAAGTTCAACAAAGAAAGAAAAAGAGAAATAGAAAAGAAAGACATACAAAGAGGTGACTTCCACTCCTCTTTTCAGCAGTTATGTGTACACTTATAAATTTACCTCTTTCTTTAAAGTTACACCATGACTCATTTCTTTCTATAATCTATCCTGTCTCATCATCAAAATCATATACCATATCTTATTTTTTTCTGTTTTATGTAAAAAGCCCATCTAGAAAGAATGTTGACTCATCAAGTGAATTTCTCTTATTCTGATGGTCAGAAAATCTCTCTTTAGCTTAAATTGATTACGCTGAATCAATTCAATATTTTGAAGCAAATTACAAAGTTGAAGGCATTCAACTAATTTTTTGGGGTCAAGCTGATATTCAACTTGAATTGTGCTTGATTTACAATCATGTGATAGATATAGTAACAAAAAGATACATAAATTAAATTTTAGATATAATATCCTGTGTGTTAAGTTTCATTGAGCATAATGAACAAGGCTGGTAAAATGAGGATCCAGATTATTGTGGGCAATACGCTGACATTTGTAAACCTCTCAGAGAGTGCTGTAAAGCATTATGGAGTGGTATATAAGTTTAAGTGCTATTGATATAATGACAGTTGCTGCACAGAGAATGAAGTCACTGACATTTTAAACTTAATGTTGTTTCTATTTCAAAAGGGCAAGATTTTATGAAGGATCTGAACTGGTAGCAGATTCTGGAGTAACCATAGACACAACCATGCGTGGAGGAAGACTTGGTGTTTTCTGCTTCTCTCAGGAAAATATTATTTGGTCCAATCTGAAATATCGTTGTAACGGTAGCATTTTTCTTCCATCCATTTTCTTGCATAATCAAAACCCAGCTGAATAAAGGCTAACTCCATTAGTATGGTTACACGATTAACTACATCTTTAGTCACCCTTTTACATAAACACTGGACTACACCAACCCACTATTTTTTATTTGTAAAAATGCATATGGTGCAGTGGTGAAATGTAAAATTTGTCACTACCAGTTCTGTGAGCGTGGCTTAGTGGGGGTGGGTGGGTGGGGTTAATATGACTGAGTGGACGTGGCCCACTTTTTTTTAACTTTTAAAACCATTTTTTCTACACCCTCTTCGACTGAAGAGGGTGTAAAAAAAATGCTTTTAAAGCCTCTGACGATCCCAGCTGACTTGCCTGATCGGCAGAGGCTTTCTTTTTTTTTTTAAAGCCTCTGATGATCCCAGCTGAGCCGCGCGATCATTAGAGGCTTTTTCTTTTTTCTTTTAAAAGCATTTTTTTGGCCAAAGAGGTTGTAGAAAAAATGCTTTTAAAAATAAAAAAAGCCTCTGATGATTGTGCGGCTCAGCTGGGCAATGGGGGGGGGGGGGGCAGGGATTTTTGCTACCAGTTCTCAAACGACCCGCCTCCATCGCTACCGGATTGGGCGATCCGGTCCGAACCAGGAGCATTTCACCCCTGATATGGTGCCATTGTGAGTTCCAGAAGTTTTCCTTATTTTAAAAAATGATGTTTTATTTATTTTAATTAAAAGAATCTTTTAAAAAACACTTTCCAATGCTGAAACAGCAGATCAAGCTTGTAGTTGCATAGCGATATTGCATAACTCCTCAGCTCCGAAGTTGGGATTCTTTGGCAGCAAACAGGCCAAGCAACAGTGTCTTTCTTTGCTTGGAAAGAGGTCAGATGGGTCATTATTGGTTCAAAGCTTTCCACATGGATTCAAATCACAGCCTCTTCCATTGGCCTTTCCTAGAAGTGAATATATAGTTGGAGGATGAAATAGCCACTAAATGATGTGCTGGAGGCTTAGACTAAGTCTGTCATTCACCAGATTTGTCACTGGGGAACCAGAGTGGTTCAGGTGCTGAACATGGACCAGGAAAACCAAAGTTCAAATTTTAGTTGACCATTGTGGATGATCAAGTGACTTTGGGTCCATTGCTTTCTCAGGTCAAATAAAATTAAGGAGGATAAAATTAAGTGAAAGCTTTACTGCTCAGAGAAAAGAAAAAGGCAGGATATAAATTCAAAGAAGTATTATTCTGTTGATTTAATTCTTTTTCAAATTAGTATTTCATTAGAGGTGCATCTCGGCCCTTAATTTTCAATGGGATGATAGAATAAGTACAGGGAGGTTTTGACTGTTCTAATCTGAGAAATCACCAGTGTAGCCTTGGGGAAAGTTTCCGCTGAAGCTTGCTCTCTCTCTCTTTAGCAGAATTATAATTTGGAAGACAAGAAATGACATGCTTACATTCATATTTAATTAGTGAAATACTTTTTAAAAAGTTTTATAGCTACCTCTACCATATCCTAACCTGCAATTAAAAAAGATACCTCAGCAGTTTAGTTAACTACTGTGGGCAGTGATTCTATCTCCTTTCTTGATTTCAGATACAATCCCAGAAGATTTCCAAGAATTTCAAGCTCAGAAGTATGGTGTTGGAGGTATTTAAGGAGAATCAAGAATGCAAGATATTATGGTGACTTAACAGTGCAGTACTTTTTAAATTCTTATACAGTTGTGTGTGTATAAATGCCCAGTTCATTTGCTATGATTGATAAATAAAAAGATAAAGTTTCTTTTGGTTTTCATATAACTTTCAGTTTTTATTTAATTTTCAGTTAAACTCAAGATTTAACTTCCAGTATGATTTTGTAGGCAATAACAGACAAAGACTAATAATGTGTTACACAAAAACATCTGGAATCAGAGGCTGTGTATGTAAATGATTTGATATTTATAAGACACAGATATGGAAATAATTTTGCTTGCTAATTTATATATTGATTCAAATCCAGAACTAAATGCAATAATTGATTTGAATCTCATACAAGATTAATTTCCCATAGAAATTGTCCTGCAAGACCAATTTTTCAGTAAACTGACACCCCCAGTAATAAATCACTCCAAATCTCATGTTCCTCCTCAATTATAGTATTTACAATGGTTCTGATTAGTCATAAAAGCATTCACAAGAAGGATGGATGGTAGGCTTCTTTAATGACTACTTTAAAGTCCCATCCAAATGATAAATAATCAGAAGATAGAAGAGCAAGAGGTCATCCAACCGCCCTGCAGCAGATGAAGCAGACTTTAGATCACTGCATTAGCTAACACAGCTTCCTCTGATCAAACACATTTTCATGTTTATGTTATCATTCTGGCCTCCTAATATAATCAACACCTGGCTGCTCAAGCCACTTACTTCAGCCCTCTGAGGAAAATCAGTGGCTGCTTCACCACCTGGAATCCGTTTTAGGACAAGAATAAACATGAGGGCAAAGTCAAGATATCTTTAGAGAGAGGAGGGGAAGAGATCCTAACATTTGTGTTCCGATGTGATTAAACTTTGCTAAATGCCTGATGGTTGATTTCTTTTCCTTCTCAAGTTGTGTTCTGTAAACTTACTGGAAGCAGCAGAATCCAAATGCAAGGAGCATACTTTAGAACAGAAGTCTTGAAATTGAGCTTAGATGCAGAGCAGGGCTCTTCAAGATCTTTGGAGGTTATTATCCTATGATAATTTTTAAGGTTGCAATAGAAAATATCTGTAGCCCAGGGTAGAACTATGGAGTCCATGGTACTCTCTGAGCTTGGTTATTTTTGGTTGTAGACATTTCAGAACCCAATTTGGTGGCATCATCAGTGCGGGTGAATATGGAGTTTGCTGCTAGCTTGTCCTGCTAGGTTTTAAAATGGTTTATTTAGCAAATTTTTATAGCCGCCTATCTCACTAAACGTGAATCTGAGCAGCAATGTCTCTTTTGAATGGTGTGTAAACATAGTTTATCTCTACATGTCTATTGAAGGCTGGTTTGGCTGATGATCTGAAATGAAATGTGAACAAAAACTGAAACAAAATAAATTTTCTTGCCACAATCTGTTTTTTTAGATTTGTGCCCTCTAGATGTGGGTGTGCCCTTGGCTTAAAACAGTTGTGCATTTTTTTGGATATTGTTGCACTTCAAATTTGTGTAAAAAAAAGCCACATTTCAGTAATACAAAAACTGCTTCAGTTTTTGTGAAAACATCAAAGTAAAAAGTGGGATTGAAGTTAATTCTGTCTCTTAGCACCCCAAAATGATTCAAAGTCATACCAATATTTTTAGAGATGAAAAGTTAAAGGTGCTTGCCTCCTGGTGGCTTCCTGTTTCCATTTTTAAAATAGAACAAAAGGATCAAAAAACAAGATGTTCCTTCTTGCCCCTTCCTGGGATTTTGCTACATCATTGGATGGTCTTCTGTGTCTAAGCTAAGTTTTAGCCTCTGGTTCCTCAGTCCTCTCCACTTTTGACATGGAAGCTGTAAAAAGACTATGACTGCAGTAGAGTAAGGAGAGCTGATCTGAACAGAAGAAATAGCCAAATTGGGCAACATCTGTGCAATTGGGGTCCTTGGAGCCACAAAACAGGTTCAAGATGGCTCCTTTTTGGTCGTAGTCGGCATCATGGTGCCTCTGCATTTGTGCACTGCCCCAGAATGAGGATAGCATCTCTGACACATCTCCAATAAGAGCCACAAGGAAGAATAGCTGACACCAAAGTTGCAGAGCAGATCACGGAACAGTCTCAGTATCCATCTGGCAATGAGCCAAAACCCATCAAAACAAGATGACCTACAATAACTCTGTTCTTCTGTATTCCTGTGTAGGATGAGGAGCTGAAGCATTTTAAAATCCAGAATAGTGAGATAACATTTGGATATGCTTCAGGCTGACTCCTCCTTAATTCATTGAACTTCAAGAAGGAGGAAGAGGAGGAGGTATAGCAAAATCAGATTTGCAAGTTCCCATTATTATGTTTTTAATATATATATATATATATATATATATAACTTTTATTTGCGGTCACAAATACAAATATAGTTGCAAAAGAACATGGGGAAAGTAACATCATAAACAGTTGGTTACCAGAAGCCTTGGCTGAGAGGAATTACAGTGTTCTCTTCTAACAGTTACAGTTCTTAAAATTTTTTTAGAAATCTGAAGAGTAATGTTTGAGGAACCATCCCCTAAACAATATAAGGTCAAATTACTAGCATTGGATCCAGAGAGATCTGTTTCTAGGAGAGACAGTAATTTAGTCCTGCCTGCATTATACATAGGGCAGTATAAAAGAACATGCTCCACAGTTTCAACTTCAGCTCTATCACAGGGGCATAACCGCTTACTTATTGGGAGCTTCTTAAATCATCCGTCCAGCAATGCTGAGGGCAAGACGTTGAAACGAGCAAGGGAGAAGACTCCTCTATACTTAGGGATGGTTAAAGTTTGAGGACCCAGTTTGAGGGGGCAATAAGCTGACTTTGTAAATATACAAAAGTATGAAGGCTATTGCTTAGTGCATTGTAAGCCGCCCTGAGTCTTCGGAGAAGGGCGGCATATAAATCAAATAAAAATAAAAATAAATAAATAAATAAAGTGTAAAAATATGAGGCCATCCTCAGTCCATAAATTCCCATTATTATTGTCTTTCTGTGGAGTTTATGTTTTGGTCTTATCTGCCTAATGGGGTTGACACATCTAAAATGCCTCTGAAATATTGCTCCAACATTGTATTTATTAAAAAAGAAACTTAAACTTTGAGAGGGAACATTAGCCAGCGTTCTTAATGTATTTTCTTGGGATAATAACCTCTGGGCAACTCTGCCTCCACAGTGTCTTTCTCAATCTTTGCCAGTACTGGCTGGAGAATTCTGGCAATTGAAGTTCACACATCTTAAAATGGCTAAAATTGAGAAACACTGCTCTACAGCAATTCAGACCCACACTGACCTTACAAATGTATCACAAACTTCATTCCTACTATCACTTCTCTTCTCTAAAACTCTTCCTGCCAGAATAACCACTTGTATATAAAATGTGAGTTTAATTCACATTTGGTAATAAGCCAGAGATTCTTTAAATGTAGTTTGTTGAAATAAGCACAACAGGGCATATTCATTGGAGGTGCCTTAATTGTGCTGTGGTGACACATTTATTGGAGAAAACAGAAATCAGAAACTAGCACTCTTGCAACAGATTATACAGACCTATTTTCGTTTATTAAGCTCTGTGGCATAGATTGAATTAATTAATTAGCTCCCAGTATGAGAGAAAAATATACCAAGGCAAAAAATGTAGCAGCTTTTAATGCACACATTTAGGAGATGCACACAGGAGGCTTTCCCACACAAACATGTAGCAAATAATGAGCATGTACCAACTGTTCGGCAGCTGTGCATACAAAACAGATGTTGTGTCCACCATTGGCCACACGGCCCCAAATGTAGGGGGTTGGAACCCTGTTAAAGGAATTGTAGCAACTTGGTATCTGAATGGATAAGGAAGACTTTATTGCCTCTGCTTTAAAAGAGGGGTCTGAAGGCAAGAATTAGGTGCCCCTGCAGTTTTCACCTACTGTTCTTCAGTTCAACGTTTAGCTTGCAAGTGATCTACTGTTCACTGGGCTGTCCTGGGGCTGAAACATCAGTGCTTCTGCTTCTCCCCCATCCCTTTATCTTTTCTCCAGTCCCGGCTTCCATGCTGAGCTTCTTCTGGTCCCCGCTGGTTTCAAAGATGTGAAAAGTAGCCAAGGCTTCCTTTCACATGAAGTCAGCCAACTTGCTGAGTGCTGAAATAGCTGCTAAGCAGAGGCATTCATTCAATGGCCTAAGAATGGCCTCCTCCTCCTCCCCCACCCCCGCCCTGCACAGCACATGGCGAGACACACAAGGGTGCCTGTTGGAGTGTTTATATACGTGTGTGTGTGTTGGAGGGTGTTTATATATATGTCAACAGACACCTGTGTGTGTGTTTATGAATACACACTTGCCACACACACTCCTTTCTGGATTATTACAAGCTTTGCATTAACAGCTGGAAAAGATATTAAAGGATAGATCTTGCATGTTAATCTCAAAGAAGCAGGGAAACGTGGGCTGTTGTTCGTATATCATTTTATCCCCCTGATTTCACAGCTCCAATTGTCTGCATTTGAATCTCCCATCCACTTATGCAAGGACAGGATTACAAAGAAACATCGCTGTTGCATTCATAATGGATGAAGTTTATTGTTCCAAACAGGATAACCTAGCTGCTGAGATTTCCTACAATGTAGGGGGGAAAAATCAGTTTTCAACATTAAAACAAACCTAAGCCAGGTAAGAAGAGGCAGAAAATACTACAGGTAGTCCTCAATTTACAACAGTTAATTTAGTAATGTTCAAAGTTACGATGACACTGAAAAAAGTGATTTATCTCCCTTTTTCAGTTACCTTTGCAACATCCTCATGATTGTGTGATCAAAATTCAGATGCTGGGCAACTGGTTCATATTTATGACCGTTGCTGTATCCCAAGGTCATGTTTATGACCTTCTGACAAGCAATGGGGAAGCCATTGACTTTACAGTCAGGTTACTAACTTAACAACTGCAGTGATTCACTTAAATACTGTGGCAAGAAAGGTCGTAAAATGGGGCAAAACTCAACAAGCATCTCACTTAACAGAATTTTTGAGCTCAATTATGGTCATAAATCGAGGACTACCTGTACTCAGTTCCCCATGATATAAAAGATCTCAAGTCTATCCCATATTATAGAATTGCTCACAAGAATGTCCACTGTCATTAATTTCAATGTCCTTGGCTATAGTATTTAATATATTCCATATAATAATAAATTGTCCAAGAGCATGGCAGTTTAAAGAGCTTTCGTCACTGTTTAAAAGCCAGATTATCTAGATTCCACAAGTCTGCAATGGTCACACTTATAACAGCATGGTTGCAGATGGTGTTGATGTGACCCCAGGCTGCTGCAACCATCGTAAAGACATTCCAATTGACAGGCACCCAAATCTTGATCAAGTGACTCTGGGGATACTGCAACAATCATTCACTAATCTGACACTCTAGATGTGTTGGTTCAGCTTTCAGAATTCTGATTTGGAATTCTTTGAGTAGCCATGCCAACATTTCTAATAGGCACCAACTAGAAGAGGGTGAGCTACCTCTTTGTAGATTTGATTGGTAAACAATTTTTTTTTATCAATGGAAGAACTAGACTTTAAATCAGTATAAACAAAGATATTCCTGTGCTGCTGTTGAGCAGAAGGAAAGATTCAAAATTCAAAAACATAACTTGGTTTGATTGGAACTCCTTTTTGAATTCATTTTGTTTCTTTTTATCTTCTGAAAGACACATACTGCTGTAAAGATCTTCCATCAGAATTTTCATGTGAGATAGATATTTACTTTCTTATTTATTTTGAGGGCAGTGGCTAAGACGCTGAGCTTGTCGATCGAAAGGTCAGCAGTTCAGCGGTTTGAATCCCTAGTGCCGTGTAATGTGGTGAGCTCCCGTTACTTGTCCCGACTTCTGCCAACCTAGCAGTTCGAAAACACGTAAGAAATGCAAGTAGAAAAATAAGGACCACCTTTGGTGGGAAGGTAACAGCGTTCCATGTGCCTTTGGCGCTTAGTCATGCCAGCCACATGAGCACGGGGATGTCTTCGGACAGCACTGGCTCTTTGGCTTTGAAACGGAGATAAGCACCACCCCCTAGAGTCGGGAACGACTAGCATATATGTGCGAGGGGAACCTTTACCTTATATTGCCATGTATGAAAAATTTATCATGAACAACAATTTGCTTGGGAAGCAGTTGAAAGAACTTTGTTGGGTTTCTTAAAAGATCACAAAATAGGATAGGAAACTAAAATACAGCCCAAGGGCACTAAGTATTTAATAAATAAAAGAAGTCTATACACTGAAGAAAAGTCCCAATAAAAACCATGAATCTCAAACACTGATTGAAATGATGTAGCATTGACGTCATTTCATCATGTTGCAAATTTTTTGCACAAAGAAAATTAGTCACCAGGAAGTATATGATATTTGGCTTTTTCTTACTTTCCACTCCTCTATCAGTAAAATTGTTACTATTTTCATGGGAGGCATTCAATCTTTGAGCTTCCATTTGTCTCTGAGGTCATGGTGAATTTGCACAATACGCTACCTTCTGATCAAGTTTAACAAATTGTCTAGGTCAGGGGTCTCCAACCTTGGCAACTTTAAGACCTGTGGACTTCAACTCCCAGAATTCCTTAGCCAGTTGAAGTCTATAAGTCTTAAAGTTGCCAAGGTTGGAGACCCCTGGTCTAGGTTCATTCAGTAACATACCAGTCAA
Organism: Ptyas mucosa; assembly: GCA_012654045.1. Lineage (NCBI taxonomy): Eukaryota > Metazoa > Chordata > Lepidosauria > Squamata > Colubridae > Ptyas > Ptyas mucosa. The sequence goes on from WNWU01000002.1 coordinate 45,731,233, forward strand.
CAGTCTTTTAGCTTAGTGGGTTATATGAGTACAGCCAGGTGGGGCAGAAGTGATTAACCCTTTAACCTGGGTTTTATAAAAAAAAACTTTTAAAAATTGTAAGATGTATTGTAATATAATCTATCTTTTTTTCTCCAACTCCAAGAGAGGATCTGCAGATCATGTAGTTTAACTTCCCACTAGGTGGCAACAATCAGCTTAGGCTTCCCAATTTACATTACACTGAGTCCAGGTTTACATCAAGACATTTCATACAAAATGTTGCACTTTTTATCAATTTTGGTTAAATTCCTTATCTTACTGATAGGCCCAGGGATCATATAATGTAGGCTTTCTCTTGGATGAAAGTTATAAAGATAAATTTCCACTTTATCTATCTTTAGGATACTCAAATTTTTTTTTGTCCGTGGAGTTTGATGGACCATACTTAAGCCTGTGATAAATATCCTAAACTTGTTATATAATTTGATTATACTTCTAAGTTAATGGGTGGGTTCTTAGTTTCTCTCCCTTGAATTGACAGCAATGACTTAAGACCATCGGTGTCAAACCCGCGGCATCACAGTGACATCACGTGACGTTTCGGGACTTTTCCGCCCTTCACTAAACTGGGCATGGGTGTGGCCAGCATGTGACTCATCCGGCCTGTGGGCCGCGGGTTTGACAGCCCTGGCTTAGACACTAAGCGATTTAGGTCACCTATAGTAGCGGATGCCTTTGTTCATCTCTCTTCTGGTTCTGAAATGTTAGTTATTTGAAGAAACAATTGACCACCTATTTAGCTGCTGCAAGAAGATTGCAGACTGACTACAATGGCAGACAAAGTAGTAACAATGTTGCATTGGAATATCTGCAAGTAGTACCATTTGCCTGCAAGTAAGAGCTGGTGGCACTACAAAATAGACAAAGTAATAAAAAGCGAAAAAGCTAAATAGCCTCTGCGACTTTAGAAATTGAACAGATAAGGACCTGCCGCACTAACAACTGTTGATCACTAACTCATCAACTGTTGATCAGAAAGATGTTGCCGTATCTGTAGGCAGCAGAGAAAGAATTGGAGAAAAATCCCAAAACCCAAAGACTTGCAAATAGAAGAATGACTGTAGCAAAAGAAAGCAAAGTTAATACCAATATTAACAGGTGTCTTAGGTACAATCCCAAAACAATTGGAGCACCACTTGAACATCATCGGCATTGACAAAATCACCATCAGTCAATTGCAAAAGGCAGCTTTATTTGGAACAGCTTGCAACCTGCAACAATACCTTTAATACCATCAAACAACATCTACCTATCCCACATCCTGCGGAAGAACTTGAAAGGTGGATTAAAATGCTACATCCATTCTAAAATACTGGCTGGCTGTGGGGCCAACCATAAAAAATAATTAAAAAGACTATACTGGGTTAATGAGTGACCCAGAATAATCTATGAACCATTAACTGAATTTGTCATCTTGCTTCTAAAACAAGGTCCAATAGTTCCAAAATATGCATAACTTTGCGTAACATTCACACACCTGATGATCATCTTTATTCTCCAAATGTTTCTGGATACTCCCTTGAAAGAGTTACTGGGCACTCAAGAGAAAATGAAAGGCTAATTGCTAGTGTCCAACGACAGGAAAGGCTCTGGGAGAGAAGTCTGGGAAGAGCTGAGATTAAATAATAAAATAATTATTATGCATTCAGAGTTCTAGAGTTTACTGGCATAGCTCTATCACTCTAAACACCATACTGGTTTTAGCAGAGATTCTGGTGAGCAGTTTGAAAACACAATGTTTCAGATCATTTTTAACCGTTCAAAGTTTTTCATGATCAAAAGAAGTAAAGAGAGTTTTCCACTGCTGTTTAGACACGATGTCCAATTTAGATGTAGAGGTTTAGCAAGAACCACTGTAACAATAAAGTGTTTTTATTTTTAGAAACTTGTACTTTAACTCCCCTATATTTTTCTTAACACTATAGTTCTGTGATTCAGTTTAAATATAACCAGGAGAGCCTTCTACTTAGCAACCACAAAACAAGCTGTCGGAGAGTTCTCTCCAGAGCAAATTGTATCATACAATTAAGCACTCACCAGGAAAGCCTGCATTAGATGACCTAACACAGTGATGGCTAACCTTTTTGCCTTCACGTGCCAAAAGTGGGGGGAGTGCGGGGTGTCACATGCGTGCGTGCCCACACCCATAATTCAATGCCCCCTGCCCCCCTGTGCATGCCCACGCGACCCCACTGAGCTCCCCTTGCTTTTGGCACGCGATGGCCCGCTGGGCCTAGTAGGCCCATTTTTTGCCCTCCCCAGACTCCAAAGGCTTTATTGGAGCCTCTGGAGGGCGAAAATGGCCTTCCCCACCCCCCTGGAGGCCCTCAGGAGGCTGGAAACAGACTGTTTGCTGATTTCTGGTGGGACCTAGAAAGCCTCTGGAGCCTGGGGAGAGCGAAAAACAGGCCTTCCCTCCCCTGGAGGCCCTCCAGAGGCTGGAAACAGCCTGTTTCCCAACTTTGGTGGGCATGGAAGGCCCGAAAATCAGCTGGCTGGCGTGCGCATGTGTGCCGGAGCTGAACTAGGGCAATGCTTGCGTGCCCACCGATATGGCTCCATATCGGCTCCATGTGCCACCTGTGGCACGTGTGCCATAGGTTCACCATCATGGACCTAACACTTTCAAGAAAAAAGACTCGTAAAGCACAAACTCAATAGCTTTCCTGTTATTGTTCATATTTTACAGTTTTAGCTTTTTGTTTTTCTAATTTTCTATAGTTTGATGGTTTGCTTCATTGTGTTTTGTCACTTATAACCTGGTCATTTCATATTTGGACTATTACAATGCAGTCTACATGGGGCTACCCTTGAAGAGTATTTAGAAGCTACAGTTAGGGGGTTCTTGGGTGGCCCATGTAACATGGCTGTTGCATGAGCTGCATTGCAGAGTCCTTGATCTTTTGTCAGTTATTAGCTCTGCTTTCTCAGATACATCTTCAGTTTGTCATACCTCTTCTGGAAGCCTCTCAATTGGGGCGGCACTTATGATCCTACTTCAGCTTTCTTTTGCTTTACAGATCTGTGGAAGTTGTAAAGACAAGGACTGGTTGCAAAGTTATTTTATTACTGTCATAACTGAACAGTCACTAAGTGAGGCAGTTGCTAAACGAGGTCTACCTATATTCAATAGAAATCAATTAGTGCAGATTAACAGAGATATAGTACCTTTGTTATATCAATCACCATCATATGAATAAAAATCTTGCTTTATTTAGATATGCATATATTATTCATTACTTATGATTAAAGATATCAAAGGTTGAAAAAGATTTGAAAGTCTAATTATACAATGGAAAAGTTTATTTATTTATTTATTTATTTCCAATTTCTATACCGCCCTTCTCCCTGAGGACTCAGGGCGGTGTACAGCCAGACATAAAAAACATGAAATATAAATATTAAGACATTTAAAATATATATAATTTGGCTACAAAATTTAAAACTCACAGACCAATTAAAATATTAAAAATATTTAAAATTTCTTCTTAAGCCAGCCCGGCTTGTTGGAAAAAATGTGTTTTTAGGGCACGGCGGAAGGCACTGAGGTCATGAATTCTCCTAATCTCCGGGGGCAGCTGGTTCCAGAGGGTGGGTGCCCCCACAGAGAAGGCTCTCCCCCTGGGGGTCACCAGCCTACATTGTTTGGCTGATGGCACCCTGAGGAGGCCCTCTCTGTGGGAGCGCACGGGTCGATGGGAGGTCATCGGTGACAGCAGGCGGTCTCGGAGATAACTAGGCCCTATGCCATGGAGCGCTTTAAAGGTGATCACCAACACCTTGAAGCGCACCCGGAAGACCACTGGAAGCCAGTGCAGCTCGCGCAGGAGCGGTGTTATGTGGGAGCGCCACGCTGCTCCCGTCACTACCCGCGCGGCCGCATTCTGGACCAGTTGGAGCTTCCGGGTGCTCTTCAAGGGGAGCCCCATGTAGAGAGCGTTACAGTAGTCTAGGCGAGAGGTGACAAGGGCGTGAGTGACTGTGCACAGGGAATCCCGATCAAGAAAGGGCCGCAACTGGCGAATCAGGCGAACCTGACAAAAGGTCCCCCTGGCTACAGCCGTCAGATGTTCCTCCAAAGACAGCTGCCTATCCAGGAGGACTCCCAGATTGCGAGCCCTTTCTGCGGGGGCTAAAGACTCGCCCCCGATAGTCAGTGATGGAGTCAACTGACTATATCGGGATGCCGGGAACCACAGCCACTCCGTCTTGGACGGGTTGAGCTTGAGTTTGTTTCTCCCCATCCAGATCCGCACGGCTTCCAGGCACTGGGACATCACTTCGAGGGCATCATTGGGGTGGCCTGGGGTGGAGATGTACAGCTGGGTGTCATCAGCGTACTGATGGTATCTCACCCCAAAGCCACGGATGATCTCACCCAGCGGCTTCACATAAATGTTGAACAAAAGGGGCGAGAGGACCGACCCCTGTGGCACTCCACAAATGAGAGGCCTCGAGGTCGACCTCTGCCCCCATCAACACAAACTGCAACCGGTCGGAGAGAAAGGAGGAGAACCACTGTAATACAGTGCCCCCCACCCCCAACTCTTCCAGCCGGTGCAGCATGATACCATGGTCGATGGTATCAAAAGCCGCTGAGAGATCTAATAGGGCTAGGACAGAGGAACATCCCCTGTCCCGAGCCCTCCAGAGATCATCAACCAACGCGACCAATGCCGTCTCCGTGCTGTGCCCAGACCCGAAACCCGACTGGAACGGATCCAGATGTTTCCTCCAGGAATTGTGGAAACTGTTGCGCAACCACACTCTCAACAACCTTCGCAATAAAGCGGAGGTTGGAGACAGGACGATAGTTAGCTAATACTGCCGGGTCCAGGGAAGGCTTCTTGAGGAGGGGCCTCACCACCGCCTCTTTCAAGGCGGCAGGGAAGTGACCCTCACTCAAAGAAGCGTTGATAATACCCTGGAGCCAGCCTCGTGTAACCTCCCGGGAGGCCAGTACCAACCAGGAGGGACACGGGTCCAGTAAACATGTGGCCGCACTAAGTCTCCCCAAAATCCTGTCCACATCATCAGGAGTCACAGAGTCAAACTCTTCCCAGATAACATTCTCAAGACTATTCCTTGTCACCCTGCCCAGATCTACCCAGTCGGAGTCCAAATCCCCCCGAATCTGAGCAATTTTGTCATACAGGTATTGTCCGAAATCCTCCGCCCTGCCTTCCAAGGGATCCTCCCGCACTCCCACATAAAGCAGAGAGCGGGTCACCCTGAACAGGGCGGCCGGACGATTCCCTGATGACGCAATAAATGCGGAAAAGTAGTTCAACTTTGCCGCTTTTATCGCCACTAGGTAGGTCTTAATATGCGACCTTACCAGTGTTCGATCAGATTCAGCGAGACTGGCCCTCCAACCACTCTCTAGGTGTCTTTTCCGGCGCTTCATCTCTCTCAGCTCCTCGGTAAACCAGGGAGCCGCTCGAGATCCATACCGGGTCAGAGGCCGCAAAGGCACGGCTCGATCCAAGGCTCCACCAGCCGCCCGATTCCAGGCAGCTACCAGGTCCTCGGCCGAGTCGTGTGCCAGATCCTCAGGAAACGGCCCAAGCTCCATCTGGAACCTATCAGGATCCATCAGGTGCCTGGGGCGGACCCATCTAGTTGGTTCCGCCTCCCTGCGGCGGGGTGTAGCGGTTCGGAGATCTAGGCGAAGGAGCGAGTGATCAGACCATGACAAGGGTTCTATGTCTATACCCCCTATAACCAGATCACTCAACCACTGGCCAGAGACAAAAATCATGTCCAGAGTATGCCCCCCCCCATGAGTGGGGCCATGAACTAATTGGGTCAGGTCCATGGCCGTCATGGAAGCCATGAACTCCCGAGCCACCTCAGACGTTTCACCAACGGAAGGCAAGTTGAAATCACCCATGACCATGAGCCTGGGTTATGTTAAGTTATGCTGCAAAATGATGAGAAAATGCATCCCTTTCCCAGTGAAATATTTGCTCCTGTACGGGAAACTGTTTTGATTAAAATTATCCAATTTTTTTCTAAAAAAGCTACCAAGAGATAATTGGACTAAAAGATATAAATAAATGGACGTGACCATGAATATATGACATACCAGTAATTGAAATTTTTAACAAACTCAAGTTTATTGATCAAGGAATTACATCTATAATACTTTTTGAATATGAAGTTATTCTTGAAAACTCCAACATACACTTTAAAAACATCAGTTGCTTGACTTGTACTATGGATTCATCTCAAAGTTTCAACCATTAACTCCCCCCAATAGACTTACATTTCATGCAAGTAAAAACTAGTGTATACAGAATAAAGTCCCTGGATATTTACAAAAGTTCAACACTGTATCAAAAGCTTAAAAAAAGAATTAAAAAAGAATTGCATATGAAGAACTATCCCAAGATGAAAATACAGTAAATAAAAATAGTAAAGCAAATTATTAGTTTCTGAAGTTAAAATATTGCAGCTTTATCAATCTGCTTAGCTTTGAAAACAGGCACTTCTTTATCATTGTAGTTGGTTTCCACTTATCAGAAATATTAAATGGAAGCAGCTGTTGTAATTAATGTAATTCACAAAAAAACAAAAAAAAACAAAACAAAACATGGCAGCAGCAGCCGACTAATTTTACTGTAATTTTTCCAGCACATGGGAATTGAGCTTCCACAGATAAATTACTGCAAGTTCAAATCTCACCAGGTTCAAGGCTGACTCAGCCTTCCATCCTTTCTAAGGTAGGTAAAGTGAGGACCCAGATTGTGGGGGCAATAAACTGACTTTATATAAATATACAAAAGTATGAAGGCTATTGCTTAATGCATTGTAAGCCGCCCTGAGTCTCCGGAGAAGGGCGGCATATAAATCAAATTAAAAAAAAAAAACCAGTAATGCCATTTCCTAGTAAACTAATTTTTAAATTTACAATTGCAATATAATCCTAAACATGTTTAATCTGAATGTATTCTGGTGTATTTCATGGTTCTTACTTCCATAAAGAAGCATGTTTGGACTGGAATCTCCAAATGAAACTTGATAGGCATGGGAAAAAACTCATGTCAAATTAGGAATTGGAAATGAAAAATGTTTATTACCACTGAAGATACAGTTCAAACTATATGATAATAAAATTACTTTGAATTAAATTGTTTTTCCTAATTTATCTACTATTGAATTTAAATATGAGTGCATCGAAATATATTTAGGGATGAAACTGAAGAGATGCAGAAAAGATAAAGAAAATTTTAAAAAAAATCACAGACCTAAAAATACTCTTTGATAAGATAGAATTCTTATTTTGTTGTCCACTATTCCTAACCGAATACTTTGATAAATGCATCTAGTCCCACAGTGGCTCATAATAGTTAATTAATTGCACCAACATTTACAGTGTTGCACATCCCAGTCAAATTTTCAGGTTCCATGTTTTGTCACCCAATAAAAGGTGCTTTTCATTAATATAAATAAATATTTTTATACCCACAAATCTCTCTCATTCACAATCCAGATTTGTAATAATTTACTATGAGATCTATTACAGAATAAAAACTTTCTTGACCTCATACTCTTCCCACCAAATATGACATCTCATCTAGTGAAGTGTTAAACTCTTTTACATATATCTCAATAAAAGGGTTCAGGTGTATGACTTCTTATGGAATACCAAATACATATGCACATATATTCAAGGTCCAGCTGACTTGCCACATTGAATTAGATATGTTTTTTCAGTGTCCCTTAAATTCAGATAATAATAAAAAAAGTATTAAAAAAAACCTGTCTCAAAATGTAAGTGTTCCATGAGAGAAGCACTGTCCTAACCATCAATGTTAGGAAAATGATTATACAGATAACTTTGTGATTTATTAAATCAATGGAGTTATAACAGAAGCAGTTTCAAACGTAGAATCCTCTGGTTGGGCAGCAGAAAGGTGCTAGAAGAGTCCATAGGTAGAGAAGGACACAAACCCAGCAAGAAGCCATTTTAATCCAGAAAATGGACCAGGTTCCAACGAAGAATTTTTCAATTGCGGCATTTTCATAACTACGAGGAAAGGGAGTGGAGGTTACCAAATTTGCTTTCACACAAATCAATTCTAGAAGGATGATGCACTGGTTCAATTCTCGGAGGACTTATTTCAAAGAAACCGTACTGATCTTCCCTGGAACCGGTTTCCTCACTCTAACTACCGTGTTTCCCCAAAAATAAGACTCTGTGTTATATTTTTTGGAACCCAAAAATAAGCGCTTGGTCTTATTTTTGGGGAGGTCTTTATTTTTGGGGAGGTCTTATTATGTTGGGGCACATTGAGCAAGACGGGGGTTCTCTTGCCACAATACCTGATTTCCAGCTCTGTCTCCCTAACCCTAACCAAAAGAAATGGTGGGGACTGGCTGCGCATGCGGTTAAATATTTTTGGGGACGGCTTATTTCGGGGGGGGGGGGGGTTATTTTAGCGCATGCGTTCAAAAGCCCAATTGGGCTTATTATCAGGGGATGTCTTAATTCTCAGGGAAACAGGGTAAGAAATGTGTGTACATTAAAACACATTCAGTACAACTTTCTCCCAGATAACACCTGCATAGGATTCTGCTTTCAACTAATTTGTGCAGGCCAGACATCATGAATTTAATTTTTATGACATGTCTTGTAAACCTGTGATAAGAAATGTGATTTTAATAAACCATTTCAGATTGCAGTTCTGTAAATGCCAGCCATCATTCATTATTGTTAATTTGCAGTACAACAATTAAATCTAAAACATTTACTTTTGAAACTTCTATTTGAAGTATCCTGTTTCCAGAAACAGAAAGATGGATTTGTGCATTTAAAGTATCTAATTGCATCATCAGAGTAATCTTTATATAACTGGCCAGAATTATTTACCTGATTTTACAGGGAATGAGGCTTATGCTGCAGGAATAATGAGTTGTCTAAAACCACCAAATAGTTTGTGTGAAAGGTGAGATTTAATTCAGAAGCTTCTATTACCTTAAGCATCACCTGGCAGAAGACTACCATGTTTCCCCGAAAATAAGACCCGGTCTTATTTTCTTTTGACCACTAGGACTTGTTTTGGGGGGCTGTCTTAATTCTCCCCTCTCTTACCCTTCAGGGCAGCTCAGTGTCCCAGAGAAGCCGAAAATGGTACTTTGGCTCTGGTTTCTGCTACCGCAAAATGCATTGCTGGCGCTCACTGGGCATGCTCAAGGCCAGCAAGCAGATGTGGTTGGAGCCACAGCTGCAGCTTCTTCCTGCTTTATCTTTGCCCTCAGTTGGGAGCAGGATGGTTCATGGCAAAATGGTGGGTGAATTCGCTTGTCAGGTATTCTAAAGCCTCAGCAGGAAGGGTCGCTTGGGTAGTAGGCTGTAGGCCTTTGTGAGGTTCGTTGCACCGGTTGCTGCAGGATGTCATGAGGCTTGTTGTGCCGTTGCATGCGCGAGCAGCTGCACCTGCATGACGAATCTTGCGGCATTGCCGCTGCTCGCATGGACACCACCACAAATCCTGTGGTGTCCTGCTGCAAGCGACTGCGCCAGTGCAACAAGCCTAGCAAAGACCCATTTCTGTCGGAGTTTGGGGGAGAGAAACAAGACAGGGTCTCTGCTGCATCTGCTTTCCTTGCATGCAGCCGAAAATTCACAAAAGGTGAAATGCCAAGCTTGACCTGTACCAACAACCCGTGTATTAACTCCACTTTCTCAGCTTACTATCCAAATGACTCTCCCCTCCTGATGAGGCTTTAGAAATACCTTGCAAGCGAATTCATCCACCATTTCGCCACGAACCACCCTGCTCTCGACTGAGGGCAAAGCTAAAGCAGGAAGAAGCGGCCACTCGTGTGTCCTGCTGTAAGTGGCTGCTGGGCAGGGGTGTGACAGGTGTCGGGGCACGGGAGGCTTGGCTGTGGCGGTCCTAAGGTAAATGGGTGTGTGGTGCGTGGGGCAGCTCCACTCTGCCATCCCCACCCTAGTTTGATTTTTACGCCTGGGCCTCACCCCACCTCGTACAACCAGATGGTGGATAGGGCTAAACTAGGGCTTGTTTTCAGGATAGGTTGTATTTTCGGGGAAACACGGTAGGTTTCTTGAGGGACCACCTTCTTGCAAGAACATCTGCCTACTCACATGATCCAAGAGCATGCATCTTTCACATTTTGTCATCTTATGGGACCTACAGTGATCTCCCTCCCTCTCCCCCCAACTTTTCTAACCTTTCGGAAACTGTCACGGCCTGAGTCTTCTCTCAGGCATGAAGGGGCCAGTGGAGTGGAAGTCCCCTTGTGGTTTTGTTATGTGCACAGTTGCTATTTTACATTTGGTGTTTTGTTTATTAATCCAGTCAGGAGAGTAATTTCATTTCTACCCCATTAGGTTCCATGCAGTCCTCCCAAATTCTTCTCCAGGAGGCTAGACTGCCTTGGAGTCGTTACGAAGGAGCTGACTGGAGAAAGAGGACCAGAGGGGTTCCCACAATGTAACATCAAACTGTGTATTTTTTTTGAGGGACTTACTGGAACCAATGGGTAACAGTCATCATCACGTAAAGAGACGCCAGGAAGAATACAAAGTGGAAATAAGCATAGCTGTATACTGTTCCTTTCTTTTCATCATAAATTACTCTCTGACCACTTTTTTTCCCAATATGCTCTTCAACTTCAGCTGGGTAGAACAAACATAAAGAGAAATAAAATATACTTAGATCTAAATCAGTAACATATACTCAGAATGAAGTTAACAATGCAAAATGACCCAGTGTTGAGTTTGAAAGAGCTGTTTTAAGCCTGGAATGGCCCTGCTACAGCGGTTTTAACCTCAAAACACTTCTGAAAAAAATTGATACAGCCATTTTGCACTTGAACAGGGTCATTTCAATTCTGAAACATTTTGCTCCCCCATACTATACACACTTACCTGGGAAAAATCCTTGGGATTACTTTTAGGTTAACCCAGTTGGATTGCTTTGTCTGAAACTCAACTAAAAAGATTGGGGCCGGGGGCTAGGAATCCATTCTTAAAGTGGTATGTTAAAACTAACCATATTCAATTAGTCGCCTTTCATACTTATTTTTCTATAAGAGTATTTTTGCTTTAAACAGATAGTTGCTGGTCTTTGCTCAAGGAATACAATCATTGAGAGTTTAAGACTCCTGACCTTGAGCAATTGATAGTAGGGTCAAGAATCCTGACTGGAAGAGAACCAAAGGAAGCTTTCTGAAGTGGCTCCTCTTCTGTTTGATATGTGCTTTCACATTGATTTCTCCCTGGCCTTGATATTCTCCCCACTTGTGGAAGGACACATGAATACAAACTTTGCTACTGAACTGCAATCCTTCTCATTGTGGAGAATTTTCTTCTCAGTTTAATGGCAATCTATTATAATTAATTCCAGAAGAAAATATATTCCACTGACACATGGGATGAAAATGCTATTTTCCATCCACAGATATGTTCTTTTTAAAGTTGTCTCTGTAATCAACATGCTTGTGGTTATAACATATATTTCAAGTTTTATGCTTCTTGTGTGGTTATATGGTTTTTCTCCACATACAGAAGCAAATCTAAAAAAGAAAAACTGCAGTGCTTTAAGATGACGAAAATAACTTTTCAAAGGAATCTTTTTAATACTCAAATTTTAAGAGATTCTATCTGCATCTGAAGATTCTGAAAATGCTGCCATATCTCCAAACAGGCTCTCTCCCACTCCAAATATGTGATAAACTAACATCCCATGTAGCCTTTAAAACTCAATTCTTGCTGGGGAAGGCAAATAACTGGTAGTTGAAAACTCCAAACTAATCCAAAAAAATAAATCATAGTACTTCTATTAGTAATCATCATTTATTAACTGTAGCTTTAAAAAGAATCTATTTCTGTGTCTGTGGGAGTAGTTTAAAATATGATGGAACATTTTTTAGCAGTTGACAGCACTTTTTATAGAAGTTGATAGCACTTATAAAATCTACAAACCAATCAAATTCAAAGGTAATCAGAATTAGAAATGTAGCATGACAATTCTCAAGTTTATTTATTTATATCCTGAGCGGATGCGGTGGTGCAGCAGCTTAACGACACTGAAACTGCCGGCCAGAAATGGCCTGCACTCCAGCAGTTCAAGCCCAGCTCCGCAAGATGGGGTGAGTTCCTGCCACTTGCTCCCTGGTTCCTGCCCACCCAGCAGTTCAAAAACATGAAATATTGCGAGTACATAAATGGCTATCACTTCAGTGGGAAAAACCTAACTGTGTTCATGTGTGCGGAGAATGCAAGCTGCTGCTGGACCTGGTCAGATGCGGGGCAATGGAACACGAGGAAGGGGAGCCTGGCAGAGCCAGCAATCCAAGCGCCTCTAGTCAGCTGGTGTAAGCTAGTTTGCCCCCCTGTGGTGCAACTAGGATAAGCATACAAGTGTTGAACAGAATGAACTAGCAATTTAGGCTGTCAGGACTGCATTGTGTCTAGCATTTGTAGATTGCTGTATGCCATACACTAAATAAATTATTATTAATTATTATTATTAATAATAATTATTATTATTTTTACAAATAACTCAAGACAGCCAACATATCCAACACACCTTCCTCCTGTGAGGTGGGTTGAGCTGAGAGAGAGTAAGTGGTCCAAAGTCACCCAGTTGGCTTTCACGGCTAAGGCGTGACTTGAACGCACGGTCTCCCGCTTTCTGTGTTTTAAAGAATACAAATCTGCACGAAAGGAAAAAAAAATGGCAATTCTTACCATCTCCATCAGGAGTACAGCAGAAACAGCAGCGAGCTATCTATAACAGAGACACAAAACCAAAAGGTTTTTTCCACTAATTCAAAAACAAGTAAGTCAATACTGATACTCCTCAAAAGACTTCAATGGAACATTGAACATTATTAGTAAAAGGACAACACTGGATTAAATTCACTGTACAGTGAATTTAAAACCAACCATATTATGTTGTAGTCTTTCTGAAGTATTTTCCTTTTCGTTCAAAGGACCATGGTGCCATGATTTTTATACTAGCAACTTTTTCTTTCGTCAATAGCTTACATTAACAAGAAAAAGAAAAAGCTTGAAATATATGCTTGCAAAGAATGGATTTTGCCCTTTTAGTTTTTTTCTTTGAAATCAGAGATTGTTTTTTTTTATAATAGCAACATATAGGTACTCCTTGCTTAATGACAGTAATTGAGACTGGAATTTCCATTGCTAAGCAATGTGGTCATAAAGTGAGACACCACATTATTGCCCCAGTCTCTATTGCCAGGTTCCAGGAACTTGTGACTTCCTATTAGCTTTCAATCAAGTCAATGGTGAAGCCAGCAAGAAGTTTTAAGTCCCTGTCACAAGCTTTTCCTTCAGTGGGTGGCTAGCAAGGAGGCTGGCAGGCAGGGGAGTGCTATGGAGTGTGGCCGAGGGAGTGCTGTGATGCGTGAGTGCAGCATTCCTTCCCCGAGTCAGGCTGTAGAACATGCATGTGGCAAAACTGAGGGATGCACATTCTGTGGCGTGCGACTGCAGTGGAGCTATGTGCATATGATGCAAGTGTGGCAGGGCTAGGAGTGCACCGTTTGAGTGTAGTTGAGTGGGCTGGGTGTGTAACAGTAACAGAGTTGGAAGGGACCTTAGAGGTCATCTAGTCCAACCCCCTGCTCACACAGGAGACCTGTACTAAGAATTCGAACCGCCAAACTGCCGACCTTGCTGATTGAGAAGCTCAGTGTCTTAGCCCCTGAGCCATGTGTGTGCATGTCATGTGTGAGGGCAGCTAGTCATCTGCTCACCCTGGTCCCTCCCGAGGGACTCCTTGGGAGAGAAAGTGGCGGGAGCAGGAGCAACTTAACAATCTTTCCTGCCAGTTTCCCCACTGACTTTGTGGGAAGCCAGCAGGGAAGGTCGCAAATAATGATGTATCCACGGGATACTGCAACTGTTGTAAGTGCAAGCCAGTTGCCAAGTGCCTGAATCATGATCACTTGACTGCAGGGACACTGTGACTGGCGCAGTCCTTGAAATTGTTAAGTCTCAACTAACTGTTAAGTCTCAACTAACTAACTCAACTAACTCTCTAACTTTGAATGGTTGTTGAACAAGTGGTCGGTCAGCCAGGACTATCTGTAGTTAGTTAGCTATGTAATTTTGTAATATACATATTATAAACAAAAGTTTAAAGATTTTAAAGAAAAATTTATTTTTTTAAAAAAAAATCTGTGTAAAATATTTATTAAAGCAAAGGAATATGCCTCAGTTTTGAAAAATGATTATTACAGCACGCAAGTACATCCTGTAAATGCACGCATTTAATTTTGGCAGTCTCGAATTATGTTCTTTCAAATAAATATGAAAACCAAAATAGCAATGTAAAAAGTTATGTTTAGCAGATATTCTGGTCTCGGAAATCCTTGCGAGATGCAGTTAGCAATGTTGCCATGCATATAAAGAGTCCTTCACAATGTGACTAACAGTCAAGTTCAGATGCAAGAAAGCCTCTCTATTTAAAAGAAGCAGCTGGAGAATTATGTTTACATTTCTAATCAGGAGACAAAAGAGCTTCTGTCACAGGGAAGAATGAGACCTACAATTAGTTGCCTGCTGCTAGTCTTCTCTTTATGTTTCCCTACAATAGTTCTTGTAGTGCTCTTTAAGAGCAAATGATCTAAAAATAATGCTATTATGGTACACTTCAGTACTACATTTCTGAGCTCTCTCGTGCAGCTCGAACTACTGTCCCAGACAGCATCCATCTGTGCTGGCTCTTGCTTAGTACAAGAACACTGCTTTCTGGTAGCCCTGTCTGAAGTGGCAAACGTGTGATACCACATGTCGCAACTTTGACATTGCTGCTGGTCCAAACGAGATGGAAAGGATAACAATGACAGCAACATTATGGAAAGCATTAAAATAGGTTAATACCCAATAGTCCAGACAAGACATTGAGGCAGGGGTGAAATGCTCCGGGTTCAGACCGGTTCGCCCGATTTGGTAGTGATGGCGGTAGGTGGTTCGGAGAACCAGTAGCAAAAGCCACCCCCCATGCCCAGCTGAGCTGCGCATTCATTAGAGGATTTTTTTTTTACTTTTAAAGGCATTTTTTCTACAACCTCTTTGGCCGAAAAATGCTTTTAAAAGTAAAAAAAAAAGGCTCTGATGATTGTGCAGCTCAGCTGGGATTGTCAGAGGCTTTTAAAAGCATTTTTTTCTACAACCTCTTTGGCTGAAGAGGTTGTAGAAAAAAAATGCCTTTAAAAGCCTCTGACAATCCCAGCTGAGTTGCTTGATCGTCAGAGGCTTCTAAAAGCATTTTTTCCTGCAACCTCTTAAGGTTGTAGAAAAAATGCTTTTAAAAGAAAAAAAAGTTGGCCACACCCACCCAGTCACATACCCCCCCTGCACCAAGACATGCCTACAGAACCAGTAGTAACAAATTTTAGATTTCACTCTTGCATTGAGACCTTTTTTGAAGTATCTCTTCAAATGCTAACACTTCAGTAGCACCTGCAAAAAGTAGCAACTGGTGGGATACTAACATAAACACAGGTTTTAGATCTTCTGTTAACTCAAACAAGTTGGCAGCAACAGATACTAAAAACTGAATTGTGCTTGCATTTGATTGTGTTTATACAAGCCAGACCAAGATACAGATAGCTGGTATGATAGTTGACTTGCCCAGAAAATATGAAACAGCACAGGTTATGATATCAAGACCCTGAATATTGTGGCTTAACCTCCTTGAAATTATAATGCTGCATTTATTTCTTCTTTCTCTATATGTAACTTCACATAACATAGAACGGACTACGAACCACTAATACAATCAGTATCTGCACATACACCCTAGTATAAAATGTATTTTCCATCTCTCTGTATTCTATTGTTTTTTTTTTCTACGCAAATAGCCTTCATCTATGATATTTAGAATGCTCCGCAACAAAAACTCTCTAGTTTTTGTAATATGTGAAACTATGTTAAATTTCTAGGTGAGCTTCAATAGACAGTAAGATAGCAAATGGATAAAATATTTAAAAAGTATGATGATAAAACCTGAAAATATGCAGCTCTCTGTGTTATATGCAGCTCATTTGTTACACTGTTATAATCTCTGAATCCAAATATTTCCCCTGAAGGAACACAACACTATAACCTTATCTTATAGTTATTTGCTACCTTACATCAAAGTAGGGCTCACTTTTAGAATAACTAACCATGAAATGTAGCCAAACTACATGTTTCCATTTGTAGACTTGCTCTAATATGGAAGCTTCACTATGCAGATTTCGGTTTCACCAGGGGAGAGGAAGAGGGCATCATGCCAATAAGGCAACAAGACTTAAGAAAAAGGACCACCTTATCAGAAGAGGCCTTTTACAGTTACCGTACTTTTTGGAGTATACAACGCACTTCCCCCCCACCAAAGTGGATGAAAATTGTGGTGCATCTTATACACCAAATATTGCTGAAGCCCTGCCTACCCGTCGGCCCCCATCCTTTGGCCATTTTTAGTCTTTGTGTGTCACGTTTTTGGTCTCTGCATGCCCCGTTTTAGACCCATTCCAGGCTGCGGGGATCGCCACAATACATTGCCGCTGATCGCCGCCTCTGCACATCACATTTTTGGCCTCCATGCGTTGTGTTTTCTGCCTCCCCACGCCCTGTTTTTGGCCTCCGTACGTCGCATTTTTGGCCAGTTCCAGGTGGTGGGGATTGGCGGGGATTGGCACCAGCAGCAATCCCCGCCGCCTGGAACTGGCTGAAAATGCGATGCAGCGAGGCCAAAAACAGGACATGCAGAGGCAGAAAATGCGATGCACAGAGGCGATGATCAGCAGCGATGTGCTGTGGTGATCCCTGCAGTCTGGAACGTGTCTAAAACGGAGCACACAAAGGCCAAAAATGGGATGTGCGGAGGCCAAAAACGCGACGTGTGGAGGCAGCAATGGGCTCTAGAGATCCCTGCAGCCTGGAACAGCTGATTGGCGGTATTCCGGGAGGCCGATCCAACCGCCAATCAACTTTTGTGCTAAATCAGGCTGCAATAACGTGCTGAAACTTACCAGGCTGTTTGCTGCAAGGATGCTAGCCAGATGAATACTGATGTATACTGGTAGGCAGAGGTAGGATTTTTTTTTCTTGTTTTCCTCCTCAAAAACTAATGTGCGTCTTATACTCTGGAACGTCTTATACTCCAAAATATACAGTTATCTCTCAGCCTACTTTGTTTGTTGAAGCTTCTATATTGAAGTGGCAATTCAACAGCCTTTAATTTTGGAATGAAATAAGAATCTGTTCTGATTTGATTTGGTCACCTTTTAAAAGCTAATCAGAAAATAGAGAAAAGGTTAAAGGGAAAGGGAGGAATGACTACTGTAGGTGTAGATGTCTCACCAAGAAGCCATCTGTTTTTAGCTAAAAGCAGGGGTATCTAATCTTGGCAACTTTAAGAGTTGTGGACTTCAACTTTCAGAATTCCCCAATCAGCCATACTTTCTTCTGGCTGGGGAATTCTGGTAGTTGAAGTCCACAAGTCTTAAAGTTGCCAAGGTTGGACACCCCTGGGCTACAACAATGTATGACAATAAAGACTCACTTCAGTTTCAGGTGTTACATATATCCCTCTGAGTGCTTCAGAACTTGCTCGTGTTGTTGATGTCAAACTAGAGAAAAAAACAGAAATGAATGATAGGTCTGTAGTAATACTGTATATTGATGTACAAGGGGTATTTTCTTTCCATAACAACATATAAAAGTTTCAACAAGATGCCAAGCCTTGAAGTTCAAAGAGCCTTGATTTATGTAAGCTGCCTCTTTCGGGGAAAGCAATAGAAACCTGATAAAAATGGTCTATTCTAGCATTTTCCCCCCTTCTGTTCAATTGTATTTGGTTCTTGGGAGACTGCAAAAGGCATGCATTTATGCTACTGTGTCCTGGGCTCATGTGATTACCATTTGTGACCATTCTAGCGGATTTCCAACAGGCAAAGACAATAGGGAAAGCTGGATTTGCTTACGATTCACTTAACAACTAGAGTGATTTGCTTAACAAACATGGCAAGAAAGGCAGTAGCAATGGGCACCATTCACTTAACAACTGCCTTGCTTAGCAATGAAAATTTTGGGTCCAATTTTGCTTGTAAGTTGGAGATATACTTGTACTTTTTATACTAAAAGTATTCCTTGACCTATGACCATTTAATGATGGTTTGAACTTACAACAGGCTAAGAAAAAGTTACAACCCATCCTTGAAATTATAACAGTTGTATTACTCTGTGGTCACATGTTCACAATTCGGGCTCTTGGCAATCAGCTCATATTTACAAAAGTTGCTGCAAATTTCCCAAGCAGCTTCCAACAAGAAAAGACAATTGGAGAAACTGGCTTTGCTTAATAACTGTGTGATTCATTTAACAGCTTCAATAAAAATAGTCATAAAATCAGATCTGGTCAAATGAAGATTTTTAAAGACTGCATTGCTTAGCGACTTTTGGTTCCAATTGTGGTCCCAAGTCAATGACTACCTGTAGTTTTTCAATTAAGCCATTTTTCAATTCCTTAAATAAAAGTTAAAATAAAATATATATTTTAATTTGATTAATAACTAGCTATTGCAGAAAGCTGTCAAATAGTTGCTCCCCTCTGAGAAGTAAACAGATACCTGTCTATTTGCATAAAATTGTATTACAGATGACTTACCAGGAATATAAAATGCAACAGAATAAAATTGTAGTTCCCAGCCCAGTCACCAAATTTTCATCTGTTTGCAGCCCTTGGCCAAAGTCAGGCACACAGATTGTTTTATTATTTTGATTCTCATCTAGGACTTGAAAGAGAGCCTACAATTAGCACAATTAATTTTATATTTCATGTATCCAATTACCTACATATGCTTTAGCTTGGACAATAGCTTGTTCTGGTCTTTCAAATTCCCTGCATCTCTTAATTTGTGGAAAATCTTCTAAGTCTGTGCAGCCGATATCTGAACTGTATGAGGGCTGCTGGAGGAAGCAGAATTGATTCCCCCTTTTGATTCTAAAAATATAAATTATTCCATTTAAAAACAAACAAATTACTTTTAAATATGGAAAATACTGAAACTGTGATTTAAACATCTTAAGTGATAACTTACAAGATAAAGTTGCTGCAATTCCTTTCTCTTTAACTAGATGTATTAATTGATATACAATAGTACATCTTACACGATACATTTTTGGTGGCGTTGTTGGGAGTTTCCAGTCTGGTGATTTCAAAGTGTGCTGGATTTTCAGAATTGCCAATTTGCACAGGCAACGTAATTTGGAAAGTACAACGTTGAGAGAAGGGTAATTTTACATAGATGATCGGTGCACATGTATATGTTGATTTTTAATTCAAGATAACTTACTGATTTCTGGAGGTTTGCTTGAAAGAGATGAGAAAGTGAGATACATGACATAGCAGCTGATAATGCCTGACTGCAACAAACCAGAATGAGGCTGACCTGAAATTTTAAAACAGGGATACATCTGTAGACTTTTCTTTGGTAAAAAGGTTCACACTGTAAATAATGTTTTGTTGAGCTCATGGACCTTTAGTCTTAAATTCAGGGCTCCCCTTCGTGGACAGAAGGAGTGCTTTAGCTGAATAGAAACAGGAACCATAGATCCAACCCTAGTCACAGAACAAAATGTATGAGGATTAGATCTCTGTGAAAGTTATGACAAACTCTTCCAATTACTTCTCCCTGCTATTCTGCCAGTCCATTAAAAGAGGGACAAATAATTCAGCTCCTGAATTATGTGTTCTGTCACCAAAGCGTATTAAAGGTTCAAGAGAATAAAGTGAATCTTGACAAAATATAAACAGCTGAGAAAACTCAAGTTAAACCTGAACTCTAAATCTCAGTTTAACATACAAAAATGTACTTTAATTTCCCCAGAATAACCACACTGAGAAGAAGGGGTGTTGGGGAAAACAAACATATACCAAGCACTAATAGTTTAAATAGAGATTTAGTCATGTTTAGAAATCAATGAACACAAACAGTTGTGACTAACAGAAATCTCTTTGATTTCAAAAGGAGTTCTTTAGGGATGGGTCCTAGATCCCTCAGAATCTCTTCAGATATCAACTGAAATGATTAAATATCGATTAGTAGTCATTTTAACAGTAAAAAAAATGTTTTCATTTGCCTCACTCATTCCACTTAAAACCAAAGGTTCAAGTATGGCCCTTGACCTGAAGAAGACTGTGTATTCCTGGACTATCCTGGACTATTCTAAACATAAATAAATAGAAATATATAAAAAAAGAAAGTTGTTTCTTCACCATTTCTCAACCCCTGAAACAATCTTCAGTTCCTGCTACTACTTATTTTAATGAAAAATCTGGAAAAATTTATATATAGGCTATAAATTCTCAAGCCCAATAATATCTCCTTTCCACAATATAGATAACAATAGAACTCCTGAATCTTATATTCAATATGTAGAATATATTGAATCTTAGAATTGATTTTAATTTTAGTGCATCATAGGGTTATCTGGATAGTAATTAATAATGCATACATTCCCTTAGGAATAGGATGTAAGAAATTGCCTTAATTAAATTTATGCAAATTAAGCATACTTTGAGTAGCTATGGTCTACTTCTTTAGAGGAGGTATTTTATATGACCTCCGGTTTAGTGGTTTTTAAGAGCTGGAAACCAGGGATTGAACTTGGGACCAGCTTCATGGAAAACATGCTGTCCCCCACTGAGTTACCACCCTGATGTAACCTGACCACCATAGGTAACTTTACATGAGTGGACTGACAAAACCACCAGCGGATATACATTGATTTCCTTCTACAAAGAGGTTTCAACTGATATGTCAGAGATCACGGGCAATAGACCATAAAAAACTTGAAATTCAACCGAGTTATTGAAAGCTGGGAAATATGGCAGTTAGTAATTCCAGATTTACGTTTTATGGTGGGTCTCTCCATTACTTCAGAATAAATATCATTTTGTGGCAGAAAAAGATTTTTAAAATGAAAGCAATAAAATCAAACTTGTCTATGCTTTGCAACTACTGCATTTTATAAACAAAGCAATGTTTTAGTTTGCAGTTTCAGTGTTAAGAGGATATGAACAGGCTCACTTTGTCCAGACAGAATATGAGGCCTTTTTTTCTACTATTGGTCCTATGATCTGACCTTCTTTGAACAATCTTTTTATTTTTCCTCAGATTATGATTCTTGATAAACTAAAGGATTGAATATGACTAGGAAATGACCTCCAATTCCAAGCAACCAAGTCCAGAGTGACAGTAAAAGAAAGCTTGCTTACGGTTTTGGACACAAGGTGAAATGGCTACCAGTGAAATAAGCAAGCACAAGCCGCCATTGATGCCAAGCAGGATCTTATTAAATGTACAGCCATCAGCACGGGTATAAAAGACAGCCATCACAACTAGAGCTCCAACAGCCACGGAATACAATACGAGAGTCACAAGAGCTAAGGAGCCGTACCAAAGTTGATTGTGCTTTGTGCCAGATGTCCTGTTTCAGAAAGAAAAGCAATTACGCATTAAACTTGAAGAAAAACAAACAATTTAGAAGCCCCCAAAGGAGATTAGTTCATTAGGTCTTTGTGAAGTGGATTAAGAATTAACTCTTTATGCAGAAAGATATTGTTATTTAGACACGGGTGTTCAATTATTATTTTAAATTTACAGGGTATTTAGTGTAGATGACTGCATTTTATTAGTTTATTCTGTGTCTAGTTATACCAGCAATATACTGAGTAATATTTAACTTATTTCACTGTACAAGAAAATGGTCCTATGCATTTTACTGATCATCCTAAAGTTAGGTTTCTCTTAAATTTTGCTGGAGATGGGAAATAAAACTTGGGGACAGACAGATGACTTCCCAGCTCAGCTTAAAAGATGTATATTTCTAAAAAGGTGTTATGTCTTCAATATTTAAGATTTGTGGGATATATAGGGTATGTGGGACATGTATACAAGATTAACTTGTGATCAATATGGTGACACTTTCAAGGCTAAAAAAAGACACAGTTTTGTTTTATGCAAATTAAAATGACTGATTTAATACAATCTAAAGTTTACCTTAGGGTATATTTGGAAAAACTAAAGATATTTCTTCTAAATTTAGATTACAATAACAAGATCTAAGAACCTTGAAAAAAATTGGATAAGAAAGGTAGAACAATTCAGTAATTGTTAAATCCCATGAAGATTTAGATTTTATCTTTAAATTTAGATTTAAACTCTCTTATGAATGTCACACATTTTTAATAATCGAAACTAACATAACCAGCTGAGGAAATGTTGTAGCAGGCTTGTTTAGCCAAGTGAAAAGTATGACAGACAATAAATAGGAAGTAAGGTATATAAAAAGCTACAAACAGAGGAAGCTGGATAGTTAAAAACAAAGAAACAATTGAAGAGGAAAAACTGAATGAGAATGCCTGCTGTAAAACTTTAACACAGATCAACTGTGATTCTGATTTTTAAAAAAAAATAAAATTAGTATTCAGCTAAACGGACACTTCCTTTTATATGCAGGCATGAAAGAAACGTACCAGTTTTTATTCCATTTGTGTGCAAATTCTACAAGGAGGATAAGCTGAATGATGATGAAGAGGAAGCCTCCTGTAGCACCAACATAACGCCATGCTGCAGAAAACATAAAAACTGCTTTGTCAATTATGACTCATATAGAAAAATACCATTTTTATTCATTACATTTATAAATTAAATTGTGGTAAGGACGATACACCTTAAATATATTCACCACATATATACACCCCCCCACACACACACATATACCTTTCTAGCAATTACTTCCATGTATTATGGACCTCAATTATTACTCAGTATTGAGAAAACACAGGCTTTGAATACTAATTGTTACATTTTTAACACAAGTTCCTATTATATAATGCATGAATATTAAAAATAGAGACTGCATGCGTAACATTAAAGATATACACACACACACACGCACATACATGCACGCACGCACACACACACAGAGACACGTATAGCAAGTTACATTATTTTGCAAAACCGCAGAAAAATTTTAAAAAATCAACTTTAGGCATTTTATACTTAAAACAAAAGGTTAAAAATGCATGAATCCTAAAAAGTCTCTATATAAATACATTCC
This sequence comes from Ptyas mucosa, assembly GCA_012654045.1. Taxonomy (NCBI): domain Eukaryota; kingdom Metazoa; phylum Chordata; class Lepidosauria; order Squamata; family Colubridae; genus Ptyas; species Ptyas mucosa. The sequence continues at coordinate 45,754,400 of WNWU01000002.1, forward strand.
AAATTTCAGGATGGGATTAAAATTTAAACTTTTCCAACATATACACATATAGGCATTGCCATCCAAACCACAGAAATAAAGCATCTATTGTTTTTTTTGAAACTCTCAAATAATCCTGAATATAGTTCCATCTTCATAATGAAGTTCATTGTCAACTCTCACAGTTTATTCACTGGGGAAAACACAGAAACGGACAATCTGTAATAGCCTTCTTTTTGCCTCTAAATTATGTTGTTTTGGCCAGATTGGCAGAGAATTATTGGAGGTTGCCTTCAATACATTTGGTCAGACCCAAGTAATAGAAAGCTATTGTACAATTAAAGCAGCTCCTGCTTACAGATAAAATTTGCATGAGCTATTGGCAATGCACGTTATGTCACACTTGAAAAGAATTCAAGAAGTGCCAGTGCAATTACAGAAGCAACTGAATGCAGGGAGTGGTTGGACTGCATTTAGCTAGAGAACATTATGGCCTATAATTTTAGATAAGAGAAAGAAAGCTTTTTGTAGTGAGTATTCATAACGAAGGCTGTTTTTTTTTTTGCTATGCTAGTATCAGGGGCTTGGTCCCCAGAAGCTGGGCAACGAATTGAATACAGTAAATAAAGAAATGAACTGAAAGTTAATTCAGTGTTCAAAGAGCTACAAGTCTCAGATTTGAAAAAAGCTGCTCTTTTTGAATTAAATGTCTCAGTGCAAGGATAATATCTTGCAAGTTCTATCAGTTATTCAACTTAAAAGTAGAAATGGTTTGAAAAAAGCTTTCTGATCATAAATATCACATTAAATGATTAATTAAAAACACCGTTAAATGTAGTATGCCACCCAGGGTCACTATTTGTGAACTATACAAACTTGATAAATAAATAAAATTCAAAAATCAAGACTGTGCTGCACGTATCCTAGGGCACTCTTCTTTTTCCTCCAGAGTTTGGACTTTGCCATCTACAAGCATCTGTGACTAGCAAATTGCCTTGATTAATCGGAACTGCTACCTAATATTAGTATAGAGAAGGATTCTTTTAAGTAACAAAATGGAAGCTCTGCAAGAAATCCCATTTTGCATGGTAAATGTCATCAAACTAAAGACTAATTAAACTGCAGGAAAGTTTAAATGCAGTGGCTGCCGGCCTACCCCATTAGAAAAGCAAATGCAGTTTGCTTCAACTGTTATACTTCAGGAACTAATTGAAAGTTTAATTTCCACAAGCTATATAGTTCAGCTGCACAATAAGCATTGTGGTGACAGGATATTTTATTTGAGGAACATCTAAACTTTAAAATACTCTTTCTCAGACTGAGAAGCTGTTGTGACTGCAGCTTCCTTGCTAAGGTAGGGCACACTTCAGGAAAGAGGTAGGAATTTAAGCTGAGAAAGAGCAACTTCCCCTTCAACAGACTCTTAGCCTTATCTTCCTTCTCCACCTCAGTGTCTTCCTTTCAACCTCTCCCCCACTTCCCATATCCTTCCCAATGCAAACAAGAAGCTGGCTTTTAATTCCTTGTACAGTTAGTCTTTTATCGTAGGGCCCCATTTGAATTGTGCAAGATTTGTGACTGAAAAACAACTTGGAAAAAGTGATGTCCTATTGTAGAAAACTTATTTTAAACTAAGAATGGTTTAAATAGGTAAGACAAAATTATGAAATTAAAAAAAAGCTTTGCATTGGATTTTGTTTTTTAAATTTGTGTACAATGCTACACTGTATTGTTAATTGCAGCACCCAGCATTTTCTGCTATTTTCTTGGGTGTTTGGCCCAATATATAAATATGAAGCTATATTTTTGCAGCTGGAATTATCTATGTTCACCAGATTTATATTTTCACATTTAACGAAGAAGCATTATCATCTGAACCATTATCTAAAGGAAGAGGAGGATTAACTTACTATATTCTCTAAAACATTAATGTTGATGTTTCCACATAGCTATTTTTCATAGTCTAAACAACAGACCACAATCCAAACAATATACAAAATCAACACAGATCTGTAAAATTCTTGTATCTGACTCTCTAGGGAAACAGCTGCACTGTATCTGCAAACCTCCCCCCCCTTAAAAAAAAAAAACAATTTCTGCAAAAAAACCCACCCCTAAAACAACAATTTCCAAGGCAGTTTTTATAACTTTTATTGTACATAATAGTGTGGAAATTTAATTTAATCTGCATCCTTCTATTTTTTTTAAGTGCAGGAGACAGCAAGCGTGGGGGCCGATGGGAGTGGGAGCACAGCTACCACTGGCCCCGGCCTCTTCATCCCACTGTCTGCTTGCACATGGCTGCAATGGGTCAAGTTCTCGGCATGTCCTGGCCTCCACCCGCCCTGCTGCTGGGACACTTCTGGCCGCCAAGTGGCTGTCAATGTTGCTGCTGGCCCTGCGGGGGCTCTTAGTCCTCCTGAAACAGCGCGTGGAAGCCAGGGCATGCCGAAAGCTTGGCCCCGATTGAGACAGCAGGCAAGCAGACAGTGGGACGGCTGGGGCCAGTGGTAGCTGCCCAAACACTTTTCGCCCAGAGGGAGACGATGCTTTGTTCGCTTGCAAAGGGGACATTTTGAAACAGAGCTAATCACTCTGTTTCAAACCATCTCCTTTGCAAGCACACGAAGCTTCGAGTCTCTTGTCATTTCTCCGTCTAGGTGAAAAGTGCTTGGGGTGCCTATGGGGTGCTTGGGAATGGAGCGATTTGCACTGTTTCAAAGCGTCCCCTTTGCAAGCAGACAAAGCTTCGTCTCCCTCTGGATGAAAAGTGCACAGCTGAGCCAGGCGGAAGCAGAGATGATCCCAATGTGCCGCCCACTCTGTCCCACCATCTCTCGGCTTGCCTGCGCCTGTATTGAACAGGCACCTGCGCAGGGCGTAGGGATCACCTGCCTTCCCCATCCCCCTTGCTGCTGGTGCTGACGTGCAAGCTTTCTGCGAGCCTCCTGTAGGTCAGGAAGCCGTGCAGCACGTCTGGATTGCCTGTCTTCTCCCCTCGCCACCTGCTTTCTCAGATTTATTTGCACTGTGCCAAGGGGTTGTTGGGCTGCGCCTGTTGTTGGGCCCCGCACGCTTGCCGCCTTTCGTGCTGGCCACACACACCCCCGGGCTTATTTTTGGGTTAGGGTTTATATAAGGCCCACCTCAAAAAATCATGCTAGGCCTTGTTTTCAGGGTGGGTCTTATTTTCGGGGAAACATGGTACAATCCCATTGCCCGTTGCTATGTCTTTGTCTAAAGTACAGATGCTCACTTCTGTTCATTTTCCAGAAAGAAACTGGACTGGTGTAAAAAGGCACCATTCTATGGCTGTTTCTCTCAACAGCTACAATGGTTGTGAAAGACTGAATTTTTAATGAATGTAGCATATCTATATATCCTGTTAAAAATTTATTAGAAGGTATACCCTTTGGTAAGCTGTAGCTCACTTTTATCAGCTGTATATAGTAGCTAGAATTTCAGTTAGGGTAAAGTGGAAGGGGAGGAGAAAAAGGGAAAAGCAGGGTGATTATGAATAAACAAATTATATGTGAGTTAGATTACAAGTACCTTATCAATTAACAATTGTAATGGGTTAATTGTATGAGGGTTGAAGTTTTCTGAGATTGCTTAAATCTTTTGATGTCTGTGAATGAAGAAATCTCTTGCTCAATGGTGCTATTAAAGATTCTGTTTTTCCCAAAACTGTCACTTTTATAAGTGCCAAATAACCCTTCCGGCTCTTTTCCTACAATGTATCACCTATAAAATGATACCTGTATATATTCAACTGTGGAGAAAAACATATGACAGTTCTTTTTTAAAACGTGTACCTTTAAGAAAGGTATCTTGATCTGGAATGAAAAAGGCTCCTGAGCACATTGCTGCCAAGATGAGAAGTTTAATAAACCAAAATCTGGAAAAGAAAAAATAGACAGGAAAAAGAAAAGAAATAGAATTACTGTACTAAACTTTAATATCTGATCAAAGAAAAACAGGTGGAAAGTATATATCAGTAGAACAAATAAAGAAGAGATAAACTACTATGTCAATACATTGGTGAGGAAATTCAACTGTTTAGCATTGAGTACCCCGCCAAAACTTCAATGAAAAAATCCATCTGGCTTACCCATTGTGGATGTAGGCACGACAGCTTTTGCTATTGTTGATTTTAATTGTGAGTAAAAATAAGATGAAAAAGAAACACGCCGTTCCAAAACATACTCGATAAACTGCAGAATAGCCCACTAGCTTCTCACAGGAGTCACCTGCTTGAATATGTTGACATACTGTTTCATAAAAATATATCTGAAATGAACAATGAAGTACAATGTAGATAAGATGCATGTAACTCAGTGATGGGTTGCCCCCGGTTCGCACCGGTTCTATAGAACCGGAAGTAAAACCGGCGGGAGGCTCCGCCCACTAACCCTGACATCATCAAAATGCTTCTGCGCATGTGGCCCCATTGCAAACCGGTAGTAAAGGTTAGTAGAACCCACCCCTGATGAAACTGTGTATGATGACAACTATATTAAGCAGTTTGGAGATAATTGTGTTACTCTCAAATTTATCAAACCAATATTTATTTTACTTATATACAAAATTTGGAAACCATGCTGTTCCTTCATTTGCTTTTCCTAGCAGTTTATTTCTGATTCATACAACATGCTTTTTCATCAACAATTGTGCAGTTAGTACAACAGCATTGGAAACTATGAAGGCAAAACATGTCTTTTGGGTATAAGTTGCCAACCTCTGCTATGCAGGTGGTCCTTGTTTAACAGCCACTCCTTCAGTGGCTGTTTGGATTTACAATGGTGCTGAATGGGTGCTACTTATGACTGGTTCTCAAAGTTCTGGCTGTTGCAGTGCCCCCCCCCCCCAGTCATGTGATAATGATCTGGGTGCTTGGCAACTGTCCCAGACTTCTGACCGTTGCAGCAAATCATTGGTCATCTGATTGCAATTTGCCATCTTCTCCACCATCTTCCCACAAGCAAGGAGGAATCCATCAGGAAGCCGGAAGTCACAACAACGTGAGCTTATCATTTAACAATCCACATTTAATGACAGTAAGCAGGGACTGGCAGGAATGCCTTGGCTAAGTGGCATAGTTATATGATGGTGCATTGCTTGGCAACAGAAATTCCAGTCCTAATTACAGTTGTTAAATAAGGAGTACTTGCAAAGCATTATTTCTTGATGTTCTTTGAATGATTAGAAGGCCTTTAAAAGATTGCAGAAGTAAAATAGCAGAAAAGTGGGAAAATTCCAGCCCTCTCCTCACTTGCTTAAATATTTGCTTTTGAGGCCACACTTTATTCCACAGAAAAAGATCAACAAGTCACCCATTTTGGCCTCAAGCTGACCACACTAATTTGCAACTACACTCAGAAAACACCTTAAAAGCACATTTCCATGTCCTTGGTTATATCCTAGGGCTGTGCCTATGAAAATTTGTACCCACCCTCTCACAAATGGAACGGTCTATAAATAGAGGCACTGATATAGAAATATGCAGACATACATTCACACACACCCATTTACAGTTAAATAAAAACTTCTCTATATCCTCATAGGCAGGGAGTTCTGAAAGTAGCACCTAAGCTGAACATTAACATAGCTGGGTATTTTTCCTTCCCTTTCTTTTTTGGCTATAAACAGAGAGAACCCTTCCAAGCTCAAAACATTTTTCCATGTTTAAATTCTGTTTGCAGAAAAACCTGAGAGAGTCTAGAGAAAAATAACACAGAACATAAATTTAACTTAAACTAAGTATAAACTAAGAAAATACTTTAGTACTTTTTTTTATATAGGGCAGCAGATCCAAACTTCGACTACACCTCCTCCCTCCCTCAATGTACAAGAAGTTCTGGGAGCAAAGAGCCAGCACAGTAAATTGTAATGGTTAATGTGTCAGACGAGGGTGAGAGAACACATTCAGTCATGAGGCTCAGTGGGTGAGTTTAGGCCACTTTTTCTGAAACGTAGCAATCTGAAAATGCATTGACTTCAACTTCCAGGATTCCTCAATCGGCAAGCTTTATTAAACAGAGAAAACAAAATCATGGGTATTTTCATTCACAATTTTCAAAATTATGTGTGCCTACTAATAGCCCAAATGATTTCATGGTGAGTATTAATTAAGGTAATTATGACATTAAAGAGCACAATGAAGAAAAAATTAGGGGATGAAATGAACATTTAAAAAAGACCGGATGGAAAGACAAAATCTAGATGCGTTTCCACTTATCTTAGCCAATGTTAGCAACTTATGGATTTGAGAAAGTACACTGATCCAAACTGTTTTTAATAATGTCTGGAAACATTTTTTCAACATGATAAATCAGGAACATAGCTAATGCTTTATTAATCTTTTTCAGACAGGAATACCGAGTTTAATTGATTAGGAATAATATTCTCCGTTCTCTCATGAGAAGACATCTGTCCAGGATAAGGAAGAAGACTGAAACCTATTTTCGCTTATTCTGCGCTCCCCTCCCCCTCACCCACACCCCTTTCTTTGCTTAATCTCTCTGCCCTATGAGCGGCCAGGAAGGCTTGCCAGAAATGTTTTCAAAATCCTGGCTACATACAGTCTCCAATGCTGCAAACCGTACTTCTCAGCACTAAACTGAGAAAATATACTAACTATAAAAATATATTATTATCAAATGTCCTCCCCTCCCAATGCTTGATATGCAGCATGGGAAGACAGCAGAAAACCAAACATTCAAAATCAATACAATAAAATTATTTTTTTAAAAAAGGACAAGCACTAGTAAACTATACTACTCATCATGAGAAATCATAGCACACTGCTTCACCAGCAACATTTACGGACAAGGCTGTTTGCGCAATCTGGTCAGCTTGGCTCATAATTTTTTACAGAAAAACTACTGCAGCAATTTTAGTAGATACTGACTGTAAGAAAACTTATCCATCGGTTCTAGAATAGATGCATCATTTTTAGTGACAAAGTCCATAGAAACGATTGAATATTCAGTTTCAGTAGCTTAGGAGGAATCTTCCTGCAGGAATCTGGTGGCGGATTGAGGGAGACTGGGAGTGGGGGTGCTGCAGCATTTGTGGTCAATTGTAAAGGTGAAAGGGGGGGGGGAGGAGGAGGGAGGAATTATAGTGGCTATAAACTTTGGAACTAGGACATAAATAGCTTGGGGGTTATCTGCCATAATATTGAACCAGTTGCTAAAGAACTATTTGTAAAGTAAGGACTACCTGTATTGATTTTATTTTAATTGTTGATTGGGAGCTGATTGGGAATTCGATACAAGATGGGCAGCTATATAAATGCTTTAAATAAATAAAGCAATAGAGCTTGACTCAAAGGAGACTACTTCAAAAAATAATCAGTGAGCAGAAACTAAATTACTACAATCTTAGTGTACGGAATGGAAAACAGACAAGAGTTCCCAGAAAGGATTCATTTGCATCCTCTCATTCAAAGCAGCCACGCACTCAAATTTCAGAGAGCAATAATTTTTTTGTCTTTGAGAAAACAGTTATCCATTGTAGGGCTCTTCCTACTCCTCAACTTTCAAAGTGAAACACAGGATGAAATATTTGGCACTGTTGAACCACACACAGTTTGGGGTCTTTCAAAATGTCTGAAACAGTTTATTATAATTGCATATGAATATATGTTCTCTCTCTCTCTCTCACGTACACACCTATGTAAAATTGTTGTAATGCTAAAGTATGACATAAATCATGAGAACAGTTCAGTATTCATCATTATGTCTTCCAAAATTTTACAAAACTCAAGCCTAATATAAAATGGCTCATTCTGTAAGTTCCCTTCAAATTTCAAAAATATCGTCTTTTCATTCAAAAGCTTATTCCAGCACCTCCCTTTTTCCTCCTTGGATCCCCAGGAATTAAATGCTTTTACTTACATGTTCTTTCATTTGTTTTGCTACGGTTTCTGACATCATGATGCAAGAGATGAGAGCCACCAAGATGAAGTACAAGGCATACATAAAGCGGGTGCTAGTCGATTGTTTTATCTTTGGGCAACAACTGCAGCAAAGGGAACATGCAGCAGTACCACAGCAACAGGCCAACTAGAGTGAAAAAGAGAAAAACATCACTTTAATTTGACATGGCAAAATAACAGCAAAATCTGTTCCACCTCCCCTTCTATGCATTTGTAACTTTCCTTTCTCTTTTCTAAAAAATCTTTAATAAAAAATATCCCGAGAATTAAAAAATGTAATCTTTTACTATCTTTTTTGATAAAAGAAAATCCTAAATTAACGTTTTAAGAAAAGCAATAGAACATCTTAGAAAGAGCAAACAGTGATATTTGCCCCATTTGCAACAAGGGCAGATAGAAAGGGCAAACAGTGGTATTTATATATGGGCTCATAACTCCATCCAAATGGTTACATTTTATTAAAATAGTATGGTTCTACATCAGGCGGAAATAGAATTACAAACTTGAATTCTTTTTTGACCCATCTTGGGCTATATAAAAAGTTTGTTTTTTGGAATTACAGACCATATTCTTGAGATACTGAAAAGAGAGCAGAAAAGGGTAACAAAGATGGTTAGACAGCTAGAGGCTAAAACAGAAGTCTCCAACTGTGGCAACTTTAAGCCTGGAGGACTTCAACTCCCAGAATTCCCCACTGGGAGAAATAGCTAAAATTTTATAAGACGGTCTCAAGATTCGGAAGAATCGTGACTGATTGAACACTGGGACTTATCCAACAAAATGCAACTCAGTAATGAGAAAAGTAAAGTCCAATACATAGGTAGGAAAAACCGGATGCACAGGTACAGAATAGGTGGTACTTAGCTCGCAATAGCAACTATGAGAGGGATCTAGTAGACCATAACTTAGGTATGAGCTAGCAGTGTGCTGCAGCTGCCAAAAAAGCTAATGCAGTCCTAGGTTGGATCAACAGAGGAACAGCATCCAGATCACAAGAAGTGATAATACCACTTTATACCGCATTAGTGAGGCCACGCTTGGAATATTTTATTTATTTATTTATTGGTTCGATTTATATGCCGCCCTTCTCCGGAGACTCAGGGCGGCTTACAATGTGTTAAGCAATAGCCTTCATATTTTTGTATATACCTGGCTTAGTAGGGCTTTTGGCCCTCCCAAGCGGTGTTCTTTTTTATACAAAATCAGCTTATTGCCCCCACAATCCAGGTCCTCATTTTACCTACCTCGGAAGGATGGAAGGCTGAGTCAACCTTGAGCCTGGTGAGATTTGAACTCGCAGTAATTGCAGGCAGCTGGGAGCTAAGTGCTACTTTAACAGCACTTTAGCCCGCTGCTCCACCAAGGCTCCTGTTTTGTATTACATACAGTTTGGTTGCTGTGATATAAAAAAAGATGCTGAGACCTTGGAAAGCATTTAGAGAAGAGTAACATAAATAAGGGGTCTGGAGGCTAAATCATACGATCAGTGATTGAGGCTACTAGTATGCTTAATCTAATGAAGAGAAGGACTAGGGGTGATATGGTACCAGTCTTTCAGTATTTAGGAGCTGCCACAAAGAGTGGGTCGACCTGTTCTCCAAAGAGGGCAGGACAAGAAGTAACAGATAGAAGATCATTAAAGAGAAATCCAATGTAGAACTAAGGAGAAATTTCCTGACACTGAAAACAATTAATCAGTGGATTGAATGGCTTGCCTCCAAAAGTTGTAGCTGCTCTATCACTGGAGGTTTTCAAGAAAAGATGTGATACCAATTGGCCAGAAAGGTATAGAACAGTGATGGCTAACCTTTTTGCCATTGCATGCCAAAAGCGTGGGGAGCATGGGGGGGGGGGCATGCACATGCGTGCCCACAGCCATAATTCAATGCCCCCTGTGCCCCACCCCCCGCACATGTGAGTGCAACCCCCTGCGCTTCCTCCACTTTTGGCATGCGACAGCAAAAAGGTTACCGGGAACCCTGATAGGCCCGTTTTTTGCCTTCCCCATCCCCCCGGAGGCTGGAAACAGCCTGTTTCCCGACTTCCGGTGGGCCCGAAAATTAGCTGGAATTGAACTGGGACAACATTCACGTGCCATAGGTTCACCATAGGCTTTGCCTGCCACCTGTGGCACACGTGCCATAGGTTCACCATATCAAGTATAGAATCTCCTGCTTGAACAGAGAGTTGGACTAAAAGATCTCCAAGGTCCCTTCCAACCTTATTATTCTATGTTCTATCTTTTTCACCCTGTCCCCCAAGTTCTTTCCCACATACCTCCTGGGCTAAGTTGTGCTTTGCTTATCCCCTTACCAACTTTTGCAGCTTCTCAGCCTTTCTGTACAAGAAGACAGAAATCCACCCAGTCTGCTATTCATAGGGAAAATTGGCAGTAGTCAAGAAAGAAAAAGAAAATACATTCCTGAGCTGGGATGGTAGTAATTTTCACCTGCCTATGAACAAATAGGAAGTTAAGAATAATTGTTTTAATAACTTCTAGAAAAATTATAATTTTTTATGGTGCAAAGATTTTTCATGCTCCTTGCATGAAACTTTCTGCCCTTTATACACTTCTGCCACCTCCCATCACATCATAGAAAGGCAAAACAGTTAAATAGTTTAAGCCTATTAATTCCATCCCCCATCTGATAATGCTATAGGCCCGTGATGGCGAACCTATGGCACGGGTGCCACAGGTGGCATGTGGAGCCATATCGGTGGGCACGCGAGCTCAGCTCCGGCACATATGCGTGTGTCAGCCAGTGTGATTTTCGGGCCTTCTGGGCCCACCAGAAGTTAGGAAGTTAGGAAGCACTGTTTCCGGCCTCCGGAGGGCCTCTAGGAGGGTTGGGGAAGGTCGTTTTTGTCCTCCCCAGGGTCTTAGAAAGGCTCTGGAGCCTGGGTTGTGCCAAAAATGGGCCTACTGGGCCCACCGTGCCATCATGTGCCAAAAGCGGGAGGAGCACGAGGGTGAGGGATGCATAGAATTATGGATGTGGGCACGCTTGCATGTGACCCCACCGCGCTCCCCCTGCTTTTGGCACGCGATGGCAAAAAGGTTAGCCATCACTGTTATAGGATAAAGCCTTGTTTGTGTAAATGCTGTTTTGCATTTATGACTCAGAAAATTCCACCAAGGTTTTGACTCATCAAACAAAAATCAGGAAGTTTGTGTCCTTTGTGCAAAACATCTAAAACCAAGCAACAATTGACTAATTACTTTCTTGAATGTTTTTTATTCACTGCAATATACTGTATTATGTTTTTAATAGGTAAACATGAAAAATATTACTCTTAAATTGTTCATGCAAATGATTTTATATCTCACTTGGCACCCCGTAGTGATAAAATCCTAGGCAAGATGAACCTCAGTGATCATACTAAGTGGAGAAACACTACATAATCTATACAATAGCATAGGCAGTGGTGGGATTCAATTTTTTTAACAACCGGTTCTGTGGGCATGGCTTAGTTGGGGTGTGTGTGTGGCTTGGTGGTCATGTGACTGGGCGGGCGTGGCTAGCTGGTCATGTGACTGGGTGGGCGTGGCTATGTGCATAGGGACTACTCAGAGGGCAGAAAAAAGTCATTTCTGACTGGTCCTCGCACTTTTGACCAGTCCTCGCACTTATGACCATCCTCACATTTATGCCCGTTGCGGCATTCTTAACAACTGTGTCAGTCATTTCACCACTACTTCTCTTCACGACAGTGACAAGATAGGGCGCAAAACGTAAAATGTGAGGACAGTCGTAAGTTCAAGGACTGGTCAAAAGTGCGAGGACCGGTCAAAAATAACTTTTTCAGCCTTCTGACTAGTCCATATGCACATAGGGACTACTCAGAGGGCTGAAAAAAGTGATTTCTGACAGGTCCTCGCACTTCTGACTGGTCCTCACACTTATGACTGGTCATCATGTATGCCCATTGTAGCATTCTTAACAACCGTGTCACTCATTTCACAACTGCTTCTCTTCACCATGGTGACAAGATTTTTATTTTTGTTGATCCTCTTTTCCACTTACAGAGCTAGTTTACTGTTTTTCTTTGAAATCAATATTCAAAAACATTTTAACCTACTGATGCCTCAATTAATGTAATTTTATTGGATTATAATATACTGTTATTATATAATACAGTTGTTTAATACAAATTCAACATTTTAATATAAATCAATTAGTTATATAACTATATTTTTTGTATATTAATCAATATGAACATGAATATTCCAATTATTTCCATGCAATCCAATTTCTTACAAATCAATTAATTATATTTCCCAATAATAATAAACCAAATAATTTCCCCCATATATTCCTCTAAACCACAACTTAATTTCTGCTTTCAACACAATATACAATTAATAATATCTCAATTATTACAATTCCCTAGTTAAATAGAGCTTTTTTTGTGTTTTAAAATCTTGAACTCTCCTCTTTTGCCCTAAATTTCCCATTGTTTGCACCTACCTTTTTTAGTGAGGAAAAAGAAAAAGAAATCTCTCTCTGCCTCATTTTGTCAGGTTGCAGCAAAGAACCTGCTTTACTTTCAGTTTCGCTTTTTCAGCATAGGGGAAAAAAATCTGCTCCAGCAACAGAGCCCTGCACAAAACAGCTGAGAGCAAATCAGCTGAGAGTCGGGAGGCCAATCTAATCAACTTGTGGTAATTAACCTATGCTGAAGCTGAAAGGGGCTGTTTTTTCTTGCTGTTTGCTTGCAAGGAGGTAACTGCTGCGAGGCACAGGTCAAAGGGTGGGAGTCACCCTCCTTGCCACTTAGCCCCCCCCATCACCCCCTTTTGCCTCTAGCACCCCCTGCTGCCCCCTTGCCTCTTACCACCCCCCTAAGGCATGCAACTGTCCCCCAGGGGGCGGTACCACCCCCTTTGGCAACCACTGGCTAAACTACTTAACAGGCAAACTGGATATTAAAATACAGCTTCCAAAGTAAGTCACACCCTACAATCTTTTTTTTTTCTTGAATGCCTACAGAAACTGGGATTCTGCTCCAGGGTTACTTAACCAGTCTTTCAAGAGCAGGCTATTGCCAAGTTTTGCTGAAACTGAATAAATTCCTGTCTGCTGAAGGATCTGAACCTTGATTTGTTAAACCAAGTTTGCTACTAGTAATCTGTAGTGATTCAACCTCTTTTTTTCTTAATAAAGTTGAATCTTTCAGGCTGCTGAAGATATCTGGCATTCCTTGAGGAGGCATTATGGTTGTATTCCTTTATAAAAACAAGAGTTAAAAATCACATTTTTTGTTAACATCAGAAATAAAAAAAAACACTGAACTCCATGGAGAGGAATGTACGTATAATAGTCTAAAAATATCAGGTTTCAGATTAAAATAAAACAAAATCAAAAGCTAGTTTAAGTTTACATATGAAGCATAACTATTTAAAAATGACCGAATTATGAATTCAGAAACATTTAAAATGTTCTCCTTGCTGTGTTTCTTTAAACATAAGCATGTATGTCAACTCAAAATTAAATCCAACTAATTCAGTATGTCTTTATTCAATGTAAGATTGGTATACTACTATGAAAATCCACTAAATGAGCCCACACACAGTGCTAAACTATGATATGCCCAACAGCCTAAAAATTAAGCAAATCAATAAAACATGCTTCAGTTACTAAACAAATTAAGTATGTGGTGAATGCTTATTGCACAGATCACAATTGAATAGATGTGACAACAGAATAATCCACAAACCATTCTTTATGAAGTCTGGTAATCTGTATTCATGTAATATGCTAAACAAAAAATAATACATGATGTTAAAATTTGGTGCAATGCATTGTACGTAGCTAAACAGAATAGTGAATGTTGGTATGCTACCTTCTGAAAATACACTTAATTGAACTGAAATATATTTGTTACTTCACATTTAAGGTAATTTTGTCAGAATTTCATTTACAAAAAAAGAGAAAAGGTTTCATTGCACATGCAGTCTGGAAGTAGGCAAAACAAATTGATGGTTTCCTTTCTAAAATAGGAAAAAGTAATCGATTTTAGCAAGATATCTATATTTTACTGATAGTGGCTGTGACAGGAAATCCACTGAAAGCAATTTATTAGTCTGATTCAAAAATTTGACTGTAGCGATTGTATAGGGTGTAACCTAAGGCCGTTGGATAACTAATTTATTTCTGCTGCTTGTATTAAGGATAGCTTTTCATATATTAGCCCCTTCAGAAATTAGTTTACATCTTGAAATGTATAACACTCTAAGGAAAATGCTTGTGGAGATGAGATGCATAGTACTCAAATAAACTGCCAACAAAAATAACGTAGAACCACCATATTAAATAGGGGCAGAAATTTGGCATATAAAATAATAATTGCACATGCTATCAGTTGCTCCTGGTATCAATGGCCAAAATATATTGAAGTTTTGTTTTTAATACAAGATTGTTCAGAAATAATAACCACCATGTTATGCTCCACAGTGATTGGACTACATTAGATATGACTCATCCCAGCAAGTCATGTTTCACTCCAGTTCAAACCTTATGGAAAAAAATACATCAATGTCTCATTTACAACATGAAATTCTCTAAAAATATTTGCAGGATTGTTGCAGGGGAAAAAAACTGGAGGAGAGTGCTATATATAACACCTTCAATTCCCAGGGGGGAAAAGGTGGAATTAGAGTCACTACTTTTATCAATAAATAAATGAGTTGTGATCCAGAAAGTTCAAGGACACTTTTTGTCATTCATTAAAATGTAATTATCTTCTGGGAATGTCTATGTTAACATTCCTGGGAATGTCTATATTAACTGCTTTTATGGCAGAGGTAGGAAACAGTTTCAGACTGCATGTTGACCCAAATTCCTTTTTTGTGAACTTCCTGATTGCAATTCCTAATAAACAGAATCACCATTCTGAGACTAACTATACAACAAATATAGAGTAAATCCTAATACAGATGTATGAAAAGAAAATCAGCATGCTATAATCGTTAAGGCACCAGGCTAGAAACAGGGAGACCATGATCACATTCTAGTCCCACCATAGGTACAAAGCCAGCTGGGTGGCTGGCTTTGAATACGTTTGCCCCCTCTCAGCCCTAGAAAGGAGGCAATGGTAAACCACTTACAAAACCCTTGCCAAGGAAACTGCAGGGATTAGGTTGGGCTGTTGCCAAGAGTCAACTCTGAAGGTGTTGTTAGAAGTAAAAACATACACACAGATTCATACACAAAAATGGACATGCATATACACCAATTCAGTAGGGTGTGAAAATTAAAAATGTGAATTATGTATCGTTGCATGTTTATATATCAATCTATGTGTATGTTTCTATTTACTAACTCACATCCATGAAAGAATGGAGAATTCTGCCCTAAGTCTTTAGCTTGAAACCTGTCTGTTTAGTGTAGTCTAAAAAATGCAATAAGTACAGTAAAAATATAGAAATTGAGTTAATTAGAATTGGTATATATTTTACTTAGTATTGTAAACTCCCCCCCCCCTTTACAGATGCCTTACTATTCTTAGATTCAAGATGTTGACAGGCATTCATTTTTTTTGGATACTGTTGAGTACTTTTAAGTGTGATAGAATTAGAACAAGTAGACACCAATCTATTAGTTTTTCATAGTGACTTCCTGGAGTCCTAGGCAGGCCTGGGGAGCTCTAGAGTCTATAAAACCACAATTTCCAGCCTTCATCACCCTTGGCTAAGTAATTGAGGCTGCTGAAAGGCCAAAGATTCCCTACTCCTAGCCCACATAGTTGTGCATTATTGATTAGTTTATTTGTCAAAACCTGCCAAACCAAAATTACTTTATGATTGAGAGTTACCTTACATTTACAAGTTTTTGACTAAAGGAGGAGATCCTTGTTTGCAACAGGTGATCAGGCAAAAGGTATATTTCTGCCTAAGTACAGGACTCTGCTTTTCTCATCACTGAACTATATCTTGTTGGATAGGCCCCAATGTCTGTCAAGATCCTTCTAAATTCTGAATTTATCTTCCAAGGTGTTGGCGATTCCCCCAAATTTGGTGTCGTCTGCAAATTTGATGAGTTCCCATTCTATCTAGGTATCGAATAGGCAGTACCTGGTTCAACAGTAGATGTCTAGGATCTAGATGTCCTAGTGCAGGGGTCTCCAATCTTGGCAACCTTACGACTTATGGACTTCAACTCCCAGAATTCCTCAGCCATCATGTGCTGGCTGCGGAATTCTGGGAGTTGAAGTTCACAAGTCGTAAGGTTGTCAAGGTTGAAGACCCCTGTCCTAGTGGAAAAACACTAAGTGTGAGTCCGCAGTGTGCTACAGCTGCCTAAAAAGCCAATGCAGCCATGCATTAATAAGAGGGATAGCCTTGAGATCACAAGACGTAATAATACATCATAGCTATCTTCCAATGCTTGTGGGACTGTCACTGAGAGGAGGGTTCAACTTATTCTCCAAAGCACCTGGTGGCAGGGAAAGACGTAATGATGGAAGCGGCTTAAAGAGTGATCCAATATAGAATTAAAGAGAAAATTCCTGACAGTAAGAAAAATTAATCAATGGAACAGCTTGCCTCCTAGAGTTCTGGGTGTCCATTGTTGGAGGTCTTCAAAAAAAGATTGAACAGCCATTTGTCTGGGATGCAATAAGGTCTCCTGCCTTGGGTAGGAGACTAAAAGACCTCCAAGGTTCCTTCCAGGCTTATGATTCTAATATAAGGATGCTATTATGGTTATAATTATGAGGACCAGTTGTAAGTCATGTTTTTCTTTCTAGATCACCCAAAAGTGGCTAAGTGTTGCCACCAAGCTAGGCAATTTATTCATTCATAGGATCAATTTAAAAAGAAAGAAAGAAAAACAATATACTGTATACAACAGCCAGTCTATATTATCCAGAACCCATTTTTTTGTCAAACAGCAAGCAAGCCCTAAAATATTTAACTACAATTTACTAAGATAGGAGGACTACATATTTTGAGTACTAACATTTGTCTAACTTTTAGCTGGCTTACTTCTTAATACTACAGATTGGCATTCTGCCTTTAAACCATTCTTCTTCAACCTAGTATTTCTCCAACTTAGCCAATTCTCATGTCGTCCTGGAATTCTAAAACTTGAGTGCCAGTACATTTGGAATGCTTAACTTGGGGGAAACTTTTTGTTTTGGTCAAGATTTCAGAAAACTATGCAGTAGTTAATTTAAGAGTCTAAGCAAAGCTAAGAACTACAGAACATCATAGAAAACCACAAAAAATTGGAGAGGAGAATAAATTTTATTTGCTGTTGCTAACAATATTTTTTAAAAATTATATGGCATGTACATGTTCAGAACTAAAAAAAGAAACTGAACTATTTCTCTTCATGTAACATAAATGTATAATAAAATTTCCTTACTAAAACTTACCACAGAAATTTTTTCTCTATAAGTTCCTACTAAAAATGCAAGTCCTTAATTTTATCCAAAAGTGCTAAATTGAATTTCACACTAATTAAATAGGACCTCAAAGCTAGCAAGCTTATAGTTAATTTTTAAAAAAAATATGTAAATCAAGATGTAATATAAATAAGTGTAGTCACACAGCCAATCTTGTATCTACATTACATTTATATGCAATGAATCCTGAAAAAAATTAAAAGTTTTCCACTGCAGCTGCTTTATTTAAGACAGAGGTCAACTTCTAGTCTCTTGAGACGCTCTATAGAAAAGCCACATGTAAATTCCTATTTCCTGTGAAATATAAGCAAAAACAAATCATTGCTGTTCAAGTAATAGGGCAGTTATTTCTCTTTCAAAGGAGAAAAAAATATTTCTTTCTTAATCTAGGAATTCAGTTCACTCCAACTGGAGAGCAGATAGGTTACCTCTGTCACTGAAAATAACACCTAAAGCCACATTATGGTTTGTCTGGTCTAGCACAATGGCTGAATCCAATACTGGCTTATTCAGGAATATTTGGTAAACAAATCAAGCTTAGCTCAGTGGGTTAGCCGAAAAGATGAACTTTAAATTGTTCTCTGTCATCATATGGTAGAAAAATAATGTATTTGTTATTTTTGTCAGCAAGTGGCAGAATGATAGCCACAAAACAGTTGTCAGCTGCATTAAATACAGTTCACAATCCAACTAGGATGAAATAACTGACTCAAAATGAAAAGGAAGAGTTGAACCTGTGCTTGAATGGGAGACCACAAGGAAATCGTGGCTCTATAGTAAGAATGTCAAACTGGCAACCACGGGCCGGATGTATCACATGCAGGCTACACTCACCCCAGCTCCGCGAAGGGAAAAAAGTCACAAAATATCACATGAAGGCAATGTGACGCCGTGAGTTTGACATCCGTGCTCTATAGGCTAGACTGGCAACCATTTTATACTACTGCCATAAAACCTATATGTGTGTTTTTATGTGCCATTTCTCCCTGAAGTCACCAAGAGGGATGCTTGACTTACCAGTCTATCTATCCTGAGTACTAACAAAAAATGGCTGTTATGACAGAGAAGTTTGATCAAAAGTTTTATCTTACAAAACATGCAGTCACCCTAATTTTGCACAGTTCCTGCTTTTTATTAGTTTTTCATTCTGATGTAAAGAGTTTTAAAGATGTCCAAAAAGTATTTCTGTAGAACGTAAGAAAATGTTTTGACTGGGGGACTTCCAGGGGAAGAAATGACAGACCAAAGATGGATCTGAAATACAGAAGTGACAACCAGAGCAGAATGAAGAGCCAGCAAGTGGATTGGCTCTTCGCAATTCCTGTTCAGACAAGGACAGAATTGAGATCACTCACAAGTGCATCAAATAGTTGCTCCTCATGAGATTGCAAAACAGTAGACTCAGCTGATTTAGAACTTTGGGAGACGTGGGAATAGCCATCTGTAACTTTGAAAGGGTGATAAATTTGCATGCTTTCTTTTCTTATTACTTTATAAGATCACTATCACTTTTACTAACCACTAATTGCTTGTTAGCTGCTTTTCAGCCATTAGGACAAGTTTGACAGGACCAGGTGAGTTCCTTCAATATTCAATGAAATAAGTTTTAACTACAAGAAGTTTTTAAAAATATTTTTTTTCTGAAAAAACAGCAATATCAAAATGTCTATGTAGATTCTCAATTATCCAGGTCATGGTTGACCCAAAGGTGTTTTTCCAAAAGGCAATTGAACTTTTTTTCATTTGAAAACATTTTGCTTCTCATTCAAAAAACAAACAAATAAAAAAAACCACCCAAAAGTCCAGTTGCTTTTTAGAAAAGCATCTTTGGGAGAAATATCAAAATGATTAAAACTTTAATTTTAGGAAGTTACAAACAGACTAAGAGTCCAGATAAATTTGAAATACAAGTTTAGAATTAACTACAAAGAATATTTCCCATGGGAAAATTCTTTTATTCTGAGTTTTTTTTTTTAAAGAAACATAAGATTTTAAAAACTGGACACTAGAGGGAACTAAATATTACAATTAAAGGAGAACACAAACTGCAAAAAAGTGTAATGACTTACAATTACAGAATCAACCAATATTGGACAAATTTGAAAGATATTGTTCAGTAATGGACTCAAACATTAATTTTAATACCGTAGTAAAAAACAGAGACATCTGCCTCTATGTGGAAACTGTCAAAATATATTACAGAAGAGGAACAAGTTTTACTTGACAGGATTGAGACTGAATTGAAACTGGATTTACAAATTACAGGCTACAAAAATGCAGTGAAAAAAGATGTTAACAAGAAACTGGCTAACTTAATAATTAAAAGGGATATATAAACAGTAAACCAAGAGAGTGAGATGGATAATTCTGGATTTATGAAAAAGGCTTGTTAAAGCTTAGGAGAATCTCATGAGAAGGGACAAAAAAAATTAAAAAGATCTTAAATTATACGACATCATTTGAATGGATTAAAGATTAAGATTGTCAGAAGTAAAAGGAAGGAATATAAAATTGGGTTATTTGACCAAGTTTAAAATATTATTTCTGATTACTCTTAAGGACTTTTGCCGACACCAGGACTGAAATGACAATACTTTATGATTGGAATATAGATAAAAGATGGGATAGAGGAAGATCATTTGTGGTATTTTAGGATGTGATATGTTAGTAAAATTGTTTATAGTTGTGATGAAAGTGAGAAACAACTTCTTTATATATCACTTTTTCTTCACTATATTTTTATCTTTTTCTATTTTTCCTTTATATTTTCTGCACCTTTTATTCTATTTTTAAAGTTCATATTGGTTTTTACTGTTGTAATTATAATCTTTAATAAAATCACTGTACTACCAAAAAAAGAAAAAAAATCTGTTCATTGGGTTAAGACTTCAGTACCGTGTTCCCCCCAAAATAAGACCCTGTCTTATATTTTTTTTTGAACCCTGAAATAAGTGCTTGGCCCTATTTTTGGGGAGGTCTTATTATTTTGGGGCGTGTGGAGTAAGATGGGGCTTCTCTTGCTATCTTACCTGATTTCCAGCTCTGCGTTTAATATATTTTGAGGGAGGTCTTATTTTAGCACATGTGCTCAAAAGCCCGATTGGGCTTATTATCAGGGGATGTCTTATTTTCGGGGAAACAGGTTAGACACTTACTAGATATGAAATACACAAGGTTAAAAAATGCACAGGGCAAGATTGTCAACTGGACACCAAATTCTATACAAGCTATTAACATAAGTGATCACCAGTTGAAAGTTAAGATGCTATCAAATTCCAACCATTCTTTCATATATTAACATATTTCACATGCACAGTTAGAGAAAATAAACACTCCTTTATGTTATGACTTATGAAAATAGGAAGAATTGGATCTAGAATTTAGAATCCTGATTCTTCTCTCTTATTCTGCAGGCAGAATGGAAAATTATATAGGGGGAAGGAGTTAACTTCTCCATCTCCAGGACAACTCCATGTTAATTACAGCATAGGAAATACAAATAATACAGAAGTAGGTGCATCCTTTTTTTCCTAGAGATTTGCTGTTCCTGACTGAAAATTGTCAGTTTTCTTGTTCAATTCTTATTTGGAAGAGGGTGTAAAATTTTAACAGTACAAAGGGAAGTTTGGAGGCAGCACACTTATACATGATTTCCTTCATCAAGCTATTATAGTAACCTAGTTCATATGTTGCACTAATACTATTAGTCATGCTTTATTTAAAGCAACTAAGCTTTATTCAGTAAATCATCGTTCAGCAGAACATTGTAAATTCCACCCCAGTGTAGAAAAGTTAATTTTCTTAGGATAAGCAAATATAATAGACATAAAAGTTACAAAAAATGCATACTACTGAATTTAGACAAATTGCAAGCAACTTAAATTGGGATTGGGTTGCATGATGACAACTGTGGACATGACTGTAACTAAATAATACAATACCTATTGTTTTATCAAAACACAGATGCTAGCAATTCTTCTTTAGTGAGTCTTCTTGGTTGTTTTGCTAAATTCCTTTGACAGCCCCGTCGGTAATAAAGCAGGTCATATATACTTTACAAACGATATAGCAAATTGACCCGGAGAAAAACAAATCCGAGTCTGCAATCACCAGCTTGGCCCTGATTTCCGGTTTAACAACTAAGAGCAAGGCTGTGAAAACGACAAGCGATCCCCGACGCCCATTCAACCCACAGGGAAAGCAATCTGCAGCTGGGAAATCATTTGAAGCGCTCAATTAGATCCTTAGAACGACTCCAGGATCTCCTAAATGGCTGAGAAAATCTGGTGAGGCGCCAGGCTTCCGCCGGAGAAGCGCACCCGCCAGCGCATCTCCTGCCCACCGCGAAGGCGCGGGGTGAACGGCATTGTCCGGCGAAAAGAAGCGCTGGCGCAGCCCCCAAGGACACTGCCTGCCACGAAACCAGGGTGGATATGTTTAGCAAGGCTCCCTGACCCGGGACAGAAACCCGGCGGGCTGCATTCTCGCGCGCCTTACCTGGCCGGCGCAGCAGCGCGCAGACATGGTCGCCGCCGCGCAACGTTCTCCCCGCACCTGCCCGCACTCTTCAGGAGCCTGGCGGCCTCTCCCGGCGAGTCGGCGGCGGCGGGTAGCTGCGGGGTCCCCTCCGGCTCAGAAAAAGCCGAGCGCAGCCTGCTGCGGTGTGACCCTGGCGCCCAGCTGCCCAGAGACTGACCCACCACTCGGGTGCAACCCTCAGGGCGGAGAGACAGCTAGCTCCAGCCCAGCCCAAACAGTGGGATTAGGCTTCCGCTGTCGTCAGTTTGCCTCTAAGGAGCTAGATGGCTTTCCGGTGCGGGGGCCGCGTTGGAAGAGAGGGAGAGGGGAGAGGATCGGGTAAACCCAGCGGCAGGCCACCTGTCCGCGTTCACACGCCCAGGGACTCTGGCGGGGCTCGGAGGTGAAGCGCAGGCGCGATGCCAGGCGGCTTGGGCTTTCCCGAGAGAGAAGTGGGGGAGAGGGAGGAGTTGGAGACGGATGGCCGCGCATGTTTACGAGGAGGCAGGGAAGCGTCTGCCGCGGTTAGCGCTCTGCGGAGGGGCTACTCGCGGGGTGGTCAGGGCAGCCGTCGTTTTCAGGGAGAAAAATGCCTGGTGGGCTCCGCTAGTAAGGCGACTCGCTTCACCCCTTGCATTTTATTTTGCGTCAGAAAGCGCCTTTCTGCTAGATGAGGCTGGAGCTTGCTTCTCGCGCTCCATTTTTTTATTATTATTGTTTTGGCAAGGAAAAGATTCAGAGCTGCTCAGTTGTTCGAGCATTGTAGGTGCTGCTACCCCATCTTTTTATTGAGCCTGTGTCTTTGCAGTTGCTTTGTACATACGTTTTATAATTGTTTCTTTTTCCATGTATCGTGTATTCTACTCAGACTTGTATTTACGATGTAATAAGCATGTCATCATTTTTTTCAACCCATTGACCAAGAGATAAGCTCCTGGAAATGCATGGAGACTCGGATGCAGTCTTGCTTTTATCAATTTTCCTTCTTTTCCCTGTCCAGTATTTGTTGGTGCTAATCTGTTGGTTCTCATCTTAATGTTCTGTTCTACTTATCGGGGCTGTTTTGAAAGCTACAAGCAAGTGCACTCACAGAACCGGTTGTTGAACCAATTGCAGTCCACCACTGAGCAGAAGCATTTGAAAGTCCCTCTTAGGGGAAAAGCTAATGTTCAGCTCAGACTAGACAGCAGGTAGGGAAATGGGTGAATGCAGTGGGAAATATTAGAATTTCATATTATTAGAATAGGTTATAAGTAAATGCAGGGATGTTCAGGACTAATACAGATAGTCCTCCATTTATAGCCACAATTGAGCCCCAAATTTCTGTTGCTAAGCGAGACAATTGAGTTTTGACCCATTTTATGACCTTTCTTGCCACGTTTTTTTAAAAAAATTAAATTTATATACCGCCCTACTCGTGAAGGACTCAGGGCGGTGAAGAGCCAAAAGATAAAATACACGTAATACAATTAAAAATACATTAAATGCTTTGGCCCCAAACAAATTTAAAACACCCCAATTTAAAACAAATTTAAAAGCAATATAAAAGGGAAAGTTAAGAAAACAATTGCAATTGTTAAATTAGTATCACAGTTAAGTGGATCTGGCTTCCCGATTGACATTGCTTGTCAGAAAGTTGCAAAAGGTGATCAGAGGTTATATCCCAACTTTTCACATTCCTGAATTTGGGATTGCTATTCAGTCACTCATGTCTTATTTCTCACCTACACTACAGCATTGTACCTGGGACAGCCCTTGCAACTACTCAGAAGCTGCAGTTAGTCCACCTAAGTATCCTCATGTATGTTTGTGGAACCATCTATCTCCAGTTACCATGCTTTCCCCCCTCCCCCCAACTTGACCCATGGAATAACCTCTTTCCCTCCCCCTCCCCATTGCAAATTCCTGAATCTGCTGGCCGTTAAGAATGCTTTGAAGTCTCAGTGACCAAAAATGATATATGCACCTATTGTAACTAAGTTTTTGTTCTTTGTTTTGAATGGGAAGCATAAAATTATCAAATAAATAAGTCCACAGTTTTTTCCATGGACATTCCAGTAATCTCTTTGATTTAGTTCATGTTATTTATTCATTGTTATGTCTTTATTTCAATCCATTTTTTTAAATTCTACCTACTTTTTAATTCAACATCATCTCAACGTCATGCCTTCAAAGTATTTTGAGTTTTTGTTTGGTAGTCTAGTTTCTCAAGGAGCAAGCAGCTTTATCCTATATACTGAAGCATTTAGTTAGAATAAAATATTTTGGCCTTTTCTCTGCCTAACAGGGATATTTGCAAAAAAAGAGTTTTATTTTGTAATCTTTGCATTTGCAATTTATAATTTTCCAGTTCATTCAGTTGACTGTTCATGTATTTATACTTAAAATTTTTACTCAGCACATCATTTTTTTGTATTTTTATTTTTTTTTAAAAAAGTAATAAAATACATGGTTATTATGTATTGAAATACTACATACATATTACATACATTTACAAACATAGCTTCTCCTATTTTTAATTGACTTTGCCCAGTTCTCACATTTGGTCTTTTCAGATATCATAGCAGCAGAAATGTTCAATATCCTCATTTCCCATAGTTGTCAAAAAACCAGTTTTTTGGGTAACCCTGGGTGGAAAAAATACACATCTCATATTTTTGCATATCAGTTTAGCAAATTACTATGTCCTCATCGTTCTCAAAAAATTATTATATTTATGTATTGTTGGGAATATATAAAGTACAGGTTTTACTATCTATTCCCAATCTGAATGTGGAAACTAGGGGGATGAGGAATTTCTCTTCTGAAGTTTAAATAAAAAAGACTATATTCAATAAATGCAAATACTCCCATGCTTTATATTGGTATCCTCATGAAGTCTAATACAGGTTGTTTCTAAGTGATAAAATTATTTGCTGTTTGAACAATTCCAGTAAATATTTTCTAGTTTTAGGACTGTAATCTCTGGATTTTTCCAATTTGTGAAACATAACTCATCAAAACTCATTCAAGCAGAGTACGGCTACATTTCTTTTACAAATAAAACTAAATCGTTTAGAAGGTTTTTCTGCTAAAAAGCAGTCTAGAAATGTTTAAATAAAAACATTTTAAATAATGGTAACACTAATTGAACTCTTTAAACCAGGACTGGCAAACCCACTTTCCTGCTCCCTTATTTTGGATAAAATGCAATATATTTTTTTAAAATTTAAATTTAAATTTTAAACATTAGAATGATGTAGTCAAATATGCTTTTGTGCATATTTATATGTGTGCATGAAAAGTAAAGATTACTGTGTGATCAAAGCTCTGTCCCTATTTATAGAATACGGAGCATACATAAAAATAGATGGTTTTGACCACATGGCTGCAGCTGCAATTATGACTTTCATAAACCCTCTGTGGGTGCCCACGAATATGGTAGTCATGGTGTCTGACAGGTTTAAGTTCAGACATGGAGACCCAGTGCCTGACTTTGGTCCAGTCACCCCTCTTAGCCCAACCCACAGGGCTGTTATAGAAATAAAATTAAATAAGATCTCCATGTGAAAACCATTTTTTGGGGAGAAAAAGCAGGATATAAATTAGATTAACACAACATCCAAAACAACTGATCATAATTTTACCTTGATCTTTTCCATCCACTCTTTTCCTTTTTAAATTAGGAACAGGATTTTGTTGCTCTTTCAAAGCTTCTGCAGGGCAGTTGGGTCTTGGCAATTGACTTCCAGGTGTTGGTGCTGGTCGATTACTAAAATACTCATGTTTCAGTGCCTGAAATGCAAAAGAACGGAATAAGTTGCATCTTTCAAGCAACTGTTCTCTCTATACAAGCTGTATTTAACATGTTTGGTTGTATGAACTTTTGTTTGGTTAATTAAAAGTTTTTGCATGAGTCGGAAAGAAATATAATAGTAATAAGAGAGAATATCGCCATAGTTCTATATATTCCATTTAGAATTAGAAGTGGTACAGGAATTGAAAATGGTGTCACTGTAAAGGTAAAAAGAAGGCAATAAGATGTCCAATGTTAGTATTAGCAAGTTAATAGCTTTGGTACACTTAAGAACATGTTGCCAGCATGTGCTGCAGTCAGACTTGGAAAGTCTGGACTTGTTTGGGACCAGCTAGGAACATAGATTTATCATACTAACTTAGCCTCCAGTAACTTTGTGCCCTCCAGATACACTGGATATCAGGTCTTTAACTTGTTAATATTGTGTTGATACATTCATTTTGATAAAATATAGGGCTGAACAGGTAGAACATATCAAAGCCTGATCATTCTCAGGAATCTAGAAATATGCAGGTAAGCTAATTAATTATAAATAAATTAGATTAAGTTAGGTGCCCAAACATAGAATAACAGAATTGGAAGGGAACTTGGAGGCTTTCTAGTCCAACCCTTTGCTCGAGAGACACCCCCCTATCCCCATATAGAGACAGGCAAACACGGACAGACAGATATAGATATAGGCTCATAGGAGATATAGATATCCCCTGCTTGAGCAAGAGACCCTATATGCTATGAAATAAAACAGAAGCTCCTTTGAGTGCTATTCTTTATACAACCAACAGCTCTTAAACAAGAAAGAATGAGGAAGTGAACAGATTTGCCTATAATTGTATTCCTTAACCCCAAACAAAAACATCCAAAGAGGGCTGAAAAAGCTAAGGGGGTATAGGATGCTGAATGACTGCAAGGATAGGGTATGGAGTACCTTTAATAAAGTACAGGTATTCCTCTACTTACGACCACAATTGTACACAACTGTACTTACAACACAAGCCCAAAATTTCTGTTGCTATGCCAGCCAGTTAAGTGAGTTTTGCCTCATTTTATTCTTGCCACAGTTGTTAAGTGAATCACAGCAGTTGTTAAGTTAGTAACACAGTTAAGTAAACCTGGCTTCCCCATTGACTTCACTGGTCAGAAGGTCGTAAAAGATTATCACATAACCCCAGGACACTGCAACCATCATAAATATGAGTCAGTTGCCAAGCATTTGAATTTTGATCATGGGCCTGCTGCAACAGTTGTAAATGTGAAAAACTCTCAAGTCATTTTTTCAATGCCATTGTAACTTTGATCAGTCACTAAATGAATGGTTATAAGTTGAGAACTACCTGTAGAGAAGGCTTGCACACTCAGTGGTGCTTGCCGAGACTAACAAAAATAGTGTCAAAGTGCAGGTCCCTTTTCTAAGGGTGTTGTGATACAGCATGTATGCCCCAAAAGGTAGAGGTTGTTATGTAGTGCCATAGCACTGCTTTTATCATTCTCACAAAAGCAGCAAGATCTTTATACAACAAAATATTCTGTATGAAATCAATGCAATACAAAACAATCATAAAAGAATAGTCTTACACAATTAATAGACATGTTTGTTGCAACTATACACCTCATGTTTTCTGGTGGGACCTATAGGGCTAAAATACATTTCTAAGTATCTATGCCAGGAAAAACTTTTAGTGTGACCTGAAAAAAAAACGAAGACCACAAGAACAGCTGCAGCACATAACTAGACATTCCCAGTCTTAAAAAATAATAATAAAGGCAGCTCTATCTGGAAACATTTGTTCATATAGAGTTCTCAAGAAAGGGTCTAGGAAAAAGGTCTGAAACATTTTGCTAATGTTGATTAAAAAACACACCAAACCAAGATCTTAAAACACATGTTTTTAATTACAAATACAATATGGGAATAAATTCAGTGGTACTTGCATCTTCTTATAATAAATTCTGTTGCAAGCACTCTAGCTACTTGTGGGGCCTCCGAGAAAGGGAAGTTATTGGTTCAGTGCCCATTCTTCTTCTTTGCAGTCTGAGCCAAGGGAGAAATTGCTTTGCCACTAAGTGCTGAGAGATCAGGCACGCTTCTCCTTTCCACTAGCGAGACACAAACCTTGCTCCCTTCTCTCCCTTCTCCATTGCTTAAGATGCTTTACCTGACTGATTGCTTGAGTTGGTGGTCCTAGATTTTGGCTGAAGAAGTCCTGCCTTGCAATTTGCTTTGGCTGAGTTCAGCCACCAGCCTGATTCAAATTGGCCGTTCACTTACCATTTTAACTTTATTTTGAGAACTAGTTGTCAGAAGGCAAACTGAAAGTTATTAACTCACTGATAATATCAGAAACAAATTCACTGCCAAGAAGATGGCCTGAAAAGGGCAATAGGCATGGAAGATGTGGGGTTTTTTTTTTACATCAAAATAGGAGTGTTTTGTCAACATTTTTTTTGAGTACACTAGCAGTAATTTATAGGGTAAGTTAAAAATACCTGACTAGCTGTGAGCCTAGAACAAGGATCAAAGCGAAATAAGCCTTGCAGTAATTCTAGCAAATCATCACCGGCGGCACTGAAGATGTGCTGAAATTGCATTCCAGGAAAACTTTTAAAAGTAACATAATCTGGAAGATTTGTCATACCCTGTTGGAAGAAAAGGCACCAAGTATAAGAAAAGATTAGTCATTACTATAATGACATTACTGTCATTACTATGAAATGACAGTCCCCCATCTATAAATACAATTTAATTCTTCAGCCAATCAACTTACAGGCCATTGCTCCTCTGTTGGCGTACCAAGGGTTTCAAAAATCTTGGTGAGCTGATCCAGATCAGAATCTCCTGGCAAAAATGGAACCTATAGTAAGATGAACACACGGAACTAAAAATGTTAAAATGATTTGGCTTTACAAGTCTCAGGGTTTCTGAGCAATAAATTCAAACTGTGGCAATAAATTCTCTACATTGCGAGACTCTGGATTTTTTTACAATGATTGGAGAATGATTTAATTTCATACAGATGAGAGGGAGGAGAAGGATGAGGAGAAACCCTGGAATGACTGAAGTTATGGCAGAACGAAGAAAAGGCCTCTCCAAGCAATCTGTTCACTGCTTCATCAAGAGGGACATGAGAAAGAGATTGGCAAAAAGAAAGAGAGAGTGTCCCACTCCAATGTGGCTCAGACTCCACCCATTATTAGTATCAATTGAAGGAAAGCAACCCTAAACGTGTGAAAATTCTTAGGTTTTATGGACATACTAAAGATGATTTCAGAGTACTTTTCCTCCCCCCCACCCCTCCCCAAATGTGACTGTCCCTTACCTTCAAAGCAGCTCTATTTTAATGAGTTTCTGGACTCTGGAATAATTTGTGGGGTTCATCTGGTTTTGGTTTTGTTTTTTTCCCCACTATGAGGAATATGACAACTGATTTTTTGTTTTAGTAATGAGGATGCTCTGCCCTGCTTAGTACTCTACACCAGGGGTATCAAACTCACGTCGTCACAGCACTGTTTGACAGCCCTGCTCTACACAGTCACTTAGGTTGGGGTAATCTATAAATATAGCTAAATAAATAAGATACTTGGAACTGTTATGGCAGAAGGAATAACCTTCAGGAACAGCCTCTATCAAGACAATGGTTAGATAAAAGAAACCTGAGTCAGGGGCAGAACTGTAACCTAAGAAAATCTCTCAGTCAAGACTCTCCCTAGTTCTCTTATTTGTTAACACCAACAGATTAAATGATGGTGCAAGAAGTGAAATTTAATCTGTAAATCACTTTCAGTCAAGCCCTGTCCCATACTTACTCTTAGAAGCAATTCAGCCAAGATGCAACCTACTGCCCACATGTCCACACCCACGCCATACATTCTAGCTCCAAACAATAGTTCGGGTGCTCGATACCACCTGTAAAACAGGTAACAATCAGATTACATTGTCTTTCTTCACTGAAGAGACTTAAGGTACAAACGTCAATTTTTTTTTCAAAGTACAAGTTTAAAACAATATAAAGAAATGCAGATAAGAAATCAAATATAAACAATGAAATATGGGTGGATAGTCAACAAATCTTAAAAAAATCATGTATGAGTAATATAGTACAATTTTAAAAGCTTACCATGGTATGAGATATTTTATATCCTTTTCACAATCAAGCTATGTGGAGAGAGAGAGAAACTACAAACTTGTTCACTTTGTGTTTGAGGATGAAAATATTCAAGTATAGACCTTTCCTACAGATTAATACCTTAAAATTAACTTGAAAAAATATTTGAAAAAGTTGAAGAAAAAGTAACCATTAATACCAAAACTTCAAAAGCAGAGTTTCTAAAAAGCCTCATGGTTTTAATTCAGCTTAAATTCACCATTAGGCTGAATGAGTCCTAACTGTAACTACCGATATTAACAATAGAGGCAATTCTGAAGTAACACATGCACTGGAAGTTCTTAGAAGAATTAAAGTTATTGGTAAGTAATAGTTGTATGGAAAAGATGCATAATCAGCTCTCATTTTCACATAGCTGAGTAGGTATGCATCAATTTGTATATTTCCTTTTATCAACTTTCTACTTACTCACATTTCTTCCATTTCCTTCCATGTCCATGTCCATCCACCCCAAGATCCAAAAATGATCTTTCCCACACTCAAAACCTCTCACCACCCTTGTATTCTTCATTCATTCCCTCAATCCTTCAACACAATCACATTAATCATTTTTAGATTTGTACTTTCTTTGCCAAGTGTATATGAATACATTTATGCTTAACCACATATTCAAAACAGACAGATTGTTTTCTAACTCTCACCATCTGCTCTTCTAATTCATTTTTAGGTCACTTCATAGACCAATAGTTTTTTTTCATACTTTCCTATTGTGGTCCTCCCATTTGTTCTTTATAGTTTAACAAAATAATTTCTTCCTCATTTGTATTCATTTAAAATGTTGCATGATTTTATCCAAAATTCATTTTTATCATTGTTAAGTGGAATATGTCACTGTAATAATGTAACAACAACAATCTATGGTTTCCTACTTTCATACACACAACATATTAGAGATATATTTTAGTCTTTCATTCATAATTAAATCCGTACTATTTTCCTACATATAATTATTAACTGCATTCTCCAAGTTAGGCAACCTTTGTTAAATCCGTCATCTTTTTCTCTTACTTGCACTGACACACAATGCACCTATTCTTTCTATCAGTTATTAATGCATGATTTGTATTATTTATTCTTCTTACATTTTAAGACACAATCTTCCATATGCCATAGGCATAATTAGATGGCCTTATAAATATTGGCTACCCCCATCACTACTCAACATGGCTTTAGCCCTTGAAGACTTTTCCACAGCATTATTTGTCAGACAGATATGGTGTAATCTAGTTATCAGCCACAGTTGTACCCATGCCACATAGTGTAGTTTCTAAGTGTAGGGAGAAGTCATTTTTTTAAAAAAATCTTTATTTACATTAATCATTAAAAAAGAAGACAGCACACCAGATAAATGACAAACAGAACAACAAAGTCATTTTTGGCGCATTTTACCCAGTATGTCACAAGAACAATCAAATACAAGGTTTATTCCTAGCATGCTCACTTTATTTTCTGTAATGCAGGATCTTTATTGCAGTGACTATATTGCAAGCCAACATACTATTGTCCATTTCTTACGAAGTATAGTCATGTGAAAAAGTAATTACATCCCATGTAAAGGTGAAATAACTGAACAGTAACAGCAAACCTATGAAAAATGGACTTTCAAACATTTTTTAATTTTGTAAAAAGATCATAATCTCTGTTTAAAACTAATCTGGCAGGAATCTAAACCTTCCAATTCAGTATCATTATATATAACGAGAAAGAAAGGAAATAATGATTTAAATGTTCATCTATCTCAGGATCTGAAAATATATTTCATATTATACGACCATCATAAATTAAGCTCTGTTTTTAATGTACCACTATGTAATTTACTGTATTTATATTCAGCTAATGTGGAATTTACTGTTTTTACTTTAATATTACACTAAATAAGTACCAGAAACATCTTCAGTGTCTGTTCTTCTGAAATGCTTTACTTATATAGGACCTTTTCCTTATCCCCAAAGCAAGAGATCCCCCCCCCCCCAATAACTATGATACAGTCCGTCCTGCTCTAAGGTATGACTATAAAGTGATTATAAGAAGAGCTTATTTGTATGCATTGAAGTTTTCTTCCTTACCTTGTGACTACTTGATGTGTATAAACTCTGTTTGGACTTCCAAAAGATTTTGCCAAACCAAAATCAGCTAGTTTTAAAACTCCATTTTCATCCAGCAACAAATTATTTGGCTTAAGATCCTTGAAAAGAGAGATTGAGCAAAATGATAGAAGTATGTAATATTCAAATGAAATACTTTCTGTTTAGAAAAGGAGTAATTTTTACACTTATAAAAGGAATAAACCAAGATATCAAAACATGAACTGAGAAATAGGTTTGCAGGAAGCAGATTACATACATATATGATTGAACAACCAAACAGAAAAAATAATACCTAAACTTTTATGCTTATTTCTGTCTCTGAAGATATGTGAAGTCCATAATGTATTAGAAACAAATAAAAATTTAAGACAAATATTTTTACCCTAATGATCAGTTTGTTATCTGTTATGTCTCTTTATCTTGGCAACATATGTTTTTCCACCATTGAAGGCATTCTGAGCAAGTTACTAAAACATACCATAAATCCAAATGATATATTATTTGAAAGTATTGGCTTTGTGAGAGGTATTATACTTTCAGACAGATCACCATTGTCTATTAGGACAAAAATAGTAACATGACTGCAAACTATTTAGATAAATAAATGAAATTTTATTTAGATATTAACACTTCAGATTTAATTAAGACCAAGACAGAATTTACAAAGAGCTGCATCATTCTAGTCCTCCAATTCCTGTTCAAAGAAGATCATTGTTGGCTGGAAGTCCATTCATTTTGTCTCTATGCTTACTTACCCTATGAAGAATCCAGTGTTCATGTAAATATTCTAATCCCTGAAGTGTCATCAACATATATGCTTTGATGTGGGAAGGTGTCAAAACAAGACTAGTGTCCTTTATTATAACCTGTAAATAAATATATTTTTATAAACTGCAACCACTTAATAACTAAGTTTACACACGTCTGTATTCAAATACAGAACAGACCAATTCAGATAGTACAAAACTTCATGGGAATAGTAGTGAGGAACGACAAACATGGAGGTTTCCAGAATAATGAATACTTTTCACTGCAGACTTACAGAAGATTAATTCTTCAATGATATTAGGAATGGAGCTTTACCGAGTGACAAGGCTACTTTCCGCTAAAGATTATATGTTTTTGTGAAATCTCTATAGTGCTCCCACAAAATACTAAGCTATAACCTGTAGTTTACAAGCTCCAATGATTGGAGTCACACTTAATGTGACTTGCTTGGTTTTGGCTTAAGTAAATGGTATGAACTGAGCTACAAAGTTCAGAATTATTAAATCATAGGACATCAGTTTTTCTTAACTTAGTCTCATTGATTTCTATGGCTCTCTGCCAAGCATGATCAAGCTGACCCACAGTTTCTATTTAACGAAAAGTTATGTGTGACACAGCTCATTAAAAAAATTTAGATCTAATTTAAATGAATACCTCTTTAAGCAATTTACATTTTGATAAAAACACTATCATCTTCAGTCTTCTGTTGCATGAACTTGTTACTTTTTTAGACTATATCAAATAGGTTGTTTGCAGTATGACTCAATTATTTTACCTGCCTTCAGAATAATGCCATGTACCGTATCATGTTTCCTATATGACTTAGAGGATGAAAACCTCTATTCCTCTAATCAAAGAAAATGGAATTAGGGACAGAATGATAATAATTTCAGGTACACATTCTTAGACTTAAAAGCAATAAGATACCTCAAAAGGATTCAAGGACAAGTTAAAGTTGAAGGAAGTAATAAATGATACCAGAGAAGTCTTATGAGAGATATTTTCAGACATAAAACAATTCGTTAGGTTTATTTAATAAATCAAGTGACACATTCTACTTTTCTATTTTTCCTAGTTTTTCCTGCAACTTTGTGACTTCTTCCCATGAGCTTTGATTACGCATAGTGATTATGATTATTAACTATGTATAAAGAATGAAACTTTCCTCTACAGGAAAAGTTAAACCAGTAGATAATGATTGGTGTAAGCAGTCTTACCTCTAGATCAGTTTCCATAAAATCAAACACTAGACTGATGTTTGATTTGTGTCCAAATGCATCAAGAAGCTGGAAGAAAAAGACATTTAGATGTTTGTTCTTGTTTCATAAATGGAAATAGGTCCAGGTTTAAAGAAATTCTGAGAAAAATAACCTGGGGTATCTTCTTCCTGCTTGGCCAATTCACAAGCAGTGATAGCTAGCTGGGATGCATGCTAAACTATCAGGTGATTGCTCTAGCTACTCTTACTTTTCTACTGTGTCCCAAAGTGATACTGGATCCAGCTACCGGCTGTGACCAGGAGTGCTAAACTGGAAATTTTTTAAAGTGAGGAAACACACATCTTTTCCTCACAGTCTGACAACTTCTTAAAGATATCAAGTATTGTGATGGCTCTTCCATATGTACGGAATATTAAGAGTAGAATATTAATCTGAAAGGATGTTTGATTCTTAAATTCTTAAATAAAGAATGATCTCCTTGTTTTAGAAATATATACTACGGTTTTATTAATGCTTGTTAATGTTTTCTATAACCTTCCTTGTTACTATGCATATATTCCGAAAGGCAGGATAAACTGACATAAATAATACACAAACCAGCAACAGTATTTTTGACTTCTTGGTATGCTGGCTCAATTTAGATGTAATAGAAAGGAATGTTAAATTATGTGCTAGCATTATACTTCAATAAATAAAACATAGTTAATGTTTCTGCTCCATCTTTGCAGCTGTTTGCTCTTATCTTTGGCATTTTGAATGTGTTATAATTTTCTAAATCACACATAGCAGAAACAATAATATGATGAAAAGCTCCACTCATTCCATCTCAAACCAAAAAGTTAGCAGAAATAAACCAATGTAAGAAGTCTGTTTTCCTCACAGTCTGACAACTTCTTAAAGATACCAAGTATTGTGATGACTCTGCCATATGTAGGGAATATTAACAGTAGAATATTAATCTGAAAGGGTGTTTGATTCTTAAGGAGAATTATAATTAAAATTATAAATCCTTATAATTTTGATAATTACTGTTGCATATTGTTACTAGTTTTTGGCCATATATTCATACTGTAACATGGGGTATATGTAGAGATTTAAGTTTGCAAAGTTCTTTTTAACTGAAAGATATGTTTTTCAGTGTTTTGAGTTCCCTTGGAAAACTATTCAATATAGCATAATAGTTAACAAAGGCTTTCTTAGCAAGTAACTCCAAAAATTCAGCTCATGGATTCATAATTAATAGCACTTAGCAAAAGCAATAGTACTTAGACTTATATACTGCCCCATAGTGCTTTATAGCTCTCTCTGGGCAGTTTACAATTTCAGTATATTGCCCCCCAATCTGGCTCCTTAATATCTGAAACCAAGGGGTTAATTACTATTAGAAGATTACATTCTTTTATTGCAATATATATGGTTTCGTCCTACTTTAACATAATCAAGATTTACCTGAAACTGAACCATGCCATTTGCCTCTTTCATATCATCCTAACATACATGGAGTACATGGGTGAACAGAAAAGTGCCATAGGTAAATAGCTTATACAAGAATGTAATGAATTAGGTCTAATACACAAATGGCTTTTCCAAGTAAATTTTTTCCTATCAACTTTAAAAGATTGATTTTTTTTGATTCTGAAGTCTCATAGAAATAATTTCTAGCTAACTATATTGACAGCAAGGTAACAACATAACAAATATTTTTTTAGATAATACTTCATACTTACTCCAATAATATTTGGATGGCTAAGCTCTTGCAGCAGTTTTATTTCTCGAAGTGCTGTTCTATTTATACCTTATTTGAAAGAACATAAAATTAAAAGACTTTGAGATACCTGCATTAATAAGGAGGGCTCAATGCTGATAATTCTGTCTTGATGATTTATGTATACATTTGTAATAGTGTAATGCCCATATGATTCAACTCTAAAAATCCTGAATCTATTTGAAGTGATCAGCCCTCTTAGAAGGACCAGACTCCTGTTCTGGACCTTTCTTCTAGATCTCAGAAGAAAACTTCCCCAAGTAAGAATTGAACAGTAATTGCTTTATGTTTCTGATTTAATCAGTAGAATTTCCAATTAAAAAGAAAGCAAGTTTGAAAGAGATTCCTACAATTTCCTATCTTCGTATTCAATGGTGAATTACAGAAACTAGTTTAATAATATCTTAAAGCAGTTTCATAATGAACAGATTATGCATGGCATCAACTTTCCTCATAAAATTTACACAAACACACCATTCTTGAATATTTCCATTTACTGTATTTTTCACACTATAAGACTCACCTGACTATAAGATGTACCTAGGTTTAGAGGAGGAAAACAAGAAAAAAAAATCAGGCAGAGCCTGAGAGGACTACAGATAGGTGTCCTGTCATGTGCCAGCTTTGCCTATTGACCTGCACTGCGGAAAAGAGACAGAAGAGGCGGGGTTCAGCACTGTAAAGGGACCCCACCGCCACAGCCCGGCTGCAATTCACCAAAGGATCGGCACCAGTCCACTGTTGGGGACCCAAGGTAATACACTTCAAGGTCTGTGACGCAATATTCACTCCATAAGACGCACAGACATTTCCACCTTTTGGGGGGGGGGGAGAAGTGTGTCTTACGGAGTGAAAAATACGGTATATCCAAGATTCACTCAAATATATTACAGAAAAAAGATTAGAATTATATTTCACATTCTTTGTATCCTGAGTCATGAGGGAAAAACTATTTCCAGAAAAGGCTAGATTCCTATGCATTTTCCCATGTGATACCACATTTCCTCCAAAATTCATTGTTTCTACAGTAGGTTGTGATGGGGACAAAGGGGGACTAGAAAGATAAGAGCTTATTTTCTATGGGGTAGAAAATTAGGTGCCCATATCTATACTGGTACACTTTAGAATTTTAAATTTCTAAGCATCATTAATTAGAGTACATTAATTTCATGTGCATATATTATCTGTATCCACAATATCATTGCACTGGCACTCTAATAATTGCAAACTCAACAGCATGCAAAGAGCCTGAAGTAATCTGCTTCAAATATCAGCTACCCTCAATATGCAGTAAATCTTTAAGATTAAGTTCAAAGGCCATGTTGTTCATTCCACCTGATTGCGAATCAGGTGAACAATTTAAGTAATTTTACTTGTCATGTCATTTGAGGTCCAGGTTTAGTAAGTAAGGTCTTCTTCTTTACAAATTCATTGTAGATGAGTATGTGAATGCAGTATGTAATACCGAGACCTGGGTGGGCAAAGGCAACAAAGTCACACAGTCAGAGATTTCTCATACCTAGGTTTTGAGTATCTCATCTGTTTGATGTGGTCTCAAGGCTGGTGTTAAAATCTGTTCAGTTTTGGGTGTTGGGTGACTTCAATTTCCATTGAAGTCTTAGAGGTGTTAAGAAAGAGTTTGTGAGCTCATAGCCTCTGTGGCAACTGTGGGCTTGTCCCATGTGATTTGTCACAACGTATAAGCAGTTGGGCTTGTTTTGTCCGATTAGATATTATGATCTGGATATGGAAGGAAATTAAATCTGCCCTTTGTTACGATCAGATCCCTTCCTTGTCCAGATGATTATGGCAGCTACTAAAAACCCTGCAGAGCAAACAGACTTTTTGGATAGTCTGCTCTAGTT
Source organism: Ptyas mucosa (assembly GCA_012654045.1). NCBI lineage: Eukaryota > Metazoa > Chordata > Lepidosauria > Squamata > Colubridae > Ptyas > Ptyas mucosa. Next base: position 45,791,908 of record WNWU01000002.1, read on the forward strand.
GACTTATGAATTCAAAACGTTTCTGGTAAGCACCTCGGTTTTTTTCTCAATTCATATATCCCAGGAGAAACTGATGGTGATTCTCCAATTTCATGTAGTGAGGGGGTTAGAGGGTTGCAAATGTTTTTTTTCTGTCAGTGTTGCTGCATTTTGGAATTGCCTCCCCTTAGAAATTAGATCAGCCCTATATTGTTGGCTTTCAAGAAGCAATTAAAAACAGAGGTTCTCTTAAAATTTTGTGATAAGAGTTGACACCAACAATTTTAAATTTATGTTGGGATTGGCTTATTGTTTTCTTTTCTCTGCTTTATTGGGGATGTTGTATGATATTGTTTTGATATATATTGTGAACTGTAGAGTGTCTTTCCAATTGTGACAGGGATAATTCGAGTATATAAATAAATGTGAACTGGGATTTCCTCCTAATCACTGTTCCTTATTTCATCTTTCAGAAGCTACCTAACAAAGAAATTTTTACTTATTAGGTATTTTAGATACTTACCATCTTTAGCTTCTGATCTGTGTCCAAGTTTTATCTAGAACACAGAATATTCTCTTTTAACATATGCAGGTCAGAAACTGCAACAGTTCAGTAACACCTTTAACAGACAAATATCTATGCATATAAATACATGTTTATTTATACATATGCATAAAACTATACATACCTATTACTACAGGTGAAACTCAAAAAATTAGAATATTGTGCAAAAGTTTATTTATTTCAGTAATGCAACTTAAAAGGTGAAACTAATATATGAGATAGACTCATTACATGCAAAGCGAGATAGTTCAAGCCTTGATTTGTCATAATTTTGATGATTATGGCTTACAGCTCATGAAAACCCCAAATTCACAATCCCAGAAAATTAGAATATTGTGAAAAGGTTCAATATTCTAGGCTCAAAGTGTCCCACTCTAATCAGCTAATTAAGCCATAACACCTGCAAAGGGTTCCTGAGCCTTTAAATGGTCTCTCAGTCTGGTTCAGTAGGAATCACAATCATGGGAAAGACTGCTGACCTGACAGTTGTGCAGAAAACCATCATTGACACCCTCCATAAGAAGGGAAAGCCTCAAAAGGTAATTGCAAAAGAAGTTGGAAGTTCCCAAAGTGCTGTATCAAAGCACATTAATAGAAAGTTCTGTGGAAGGGAAAAGTGTGGAAGAAAAAGGTGCACAAGCAGCAGGGATGACCGCAGCCTGGAGAGGATTGTCAGTAAAAGGCCATTCAAAAGTGTTGGGGACTTTCACAAGGAGTGGACTGAGGCTGGATCAGTGAATCAAGAGCCACCACACACAGACGGATCCTGGACATGGGCTTCAAATGTCGTATTCCTCTTGTCAAGCCGCTCCTGAACAACAAACAACGTCAGAAGCGTCTTACCTGGGCTAAAGACAAAAAGAAGTGGTCTGTTGCTCAGTGGTCCAAAGTCCTCTTTTCTGATGAGAGCAACTTTTGCATCTCATTTGGAAACCAAGGACCCAGAGTCTGGAGGAAGAATGGAGAGGCGCACACTGCAAGATACTTGAAGTCCAGTGTGAAGTTTCCCCAGTCTGTGTTGATTTGGGGAGCCATGTCATCTGCTAGTGTTGGTCCACTGTGCTTCATTAAGTCCAGCGTCAACGCAGCCGTCTACCAGGAGATTTTGGAGCACTTCATGCTTCCTTCCGCAGACGAGCTTTATGGGGATGCTGACTTCATTTTCCAGCAGGACTTGGCACCTGCCCACACTGCCAAAAGTACCAAAACCTGGTTCAATGACCATGGGATTACTGTGCTTGATTGGCCAGCAAACTCGCCTGACCTGAACCCCATTGAGAATCTATGGGGCATTGCCAAGAGAAAGATGAGAGACATGAGACCGAACAATGCAGAAGAGCTGAAGGCCGCTGTTGAAGCATCCTGGTCTTCCATAACACCTCAGCAGTGCCACAGGCTGATAGCATCCATGCCACGCCGCATTGAGGCAGTAATTGATGCAAAAGGGGCCCAAACCAAGTACTGAGTACATATGCATGCTTATATTTTTCAGAGGTCCGATATTGTTCTATGTACAATCCTTGTTTTATTGATTTCATGTAATATTCTAATTTTCTGAGATTGTGAATTTGGGGTTTTCATGAGCTGTAAGCCATAATCATCAAAATTATGACAAATCAAGGCTTGAACTATCTCGCTTTGCATGTAATGAGTCTATCTCATATATTAGTTTCACCTTTTAAGTTGCATTACTGAAATAAATGAACTTTTGCATGATATTCTAATTTTTTGAGTTTCACCTGTATATATTTTATTTCAAATATTTCAAACAGTTTAGTGCTTACAAATGTTTTGTAGAATTACATATTTGTGCCAATCCTGATTAGATGTCACAGTAAATCAAGAATCATGTTTAGTAAGGTATGATGTAAAAAAGTTGTGGACCTATATATGGAGTTTAACTTTGTTCCACTTCATAAATACCATCAAAAATCAAGACAGTATGTACATAGTTTACATTACGTATAGTGGAAGTTGTGATTCATATGCCAAATTTAAATTCAGGGATCCAATGGGTTTTAGTTAATAATGTTTATCTACTACTCTTATGGCCCAAATCTTCATCTAAAAATAATTATGACAAACTATAAAACTACTTTGAAGACTTAAATTTACCTACTGCATATGTTTTAATTGGAGGAGACTTTAAGGGCCTGAGTGGCGCAGTAGACTAAGGCACTGATTAACATTCAGCTGCCTGCAATTACTGCAAGTTCTAATCTCACCAGGCTCAAGGTTGACTCAGCCTTCCATCCTTTCTAAGGTCGGTAAAATGAGGACCCAGATTGTGGGGGCAATAAGCTGACTTTGTATAAATAATAAAAGTATGAAGGCTATTGCTTAACGCATTGTAAGCCGCCCTGAATCTCCGGAGAAGGGCGGCATATAAATCAATTTTTTTAAAAAATGCCAGAATGGGATCCAGTGATAAGATACTATACATACTAGCTATCATCAATGTACCAGTAAGGAGACCTTATTGCTGCAACATCAATTCAAAGACAATATATCTACCTATATTGGCTATTGTCTAGCTCAATAAACTTGGTTTCTGAATTTTGCTATCATAAAAGGGGCAATATTGAATGACTGTGCAGCAGTGTATATTAACTGGGAAACAGGAATGAGCACTACAGATTATACCACAGTTTCAAATAATATGATTGCTTTATTAATTTCATTCTACATGAGAATGGGCAGGTTAAAAAAAATAACAGATCAATGTCCTAAATTTAATGTAGCCTTGACTTCTTACGGCTGATTTTCTTGCTGCAAATGCAGATGCAAAAGTACCATACCTACGGCCATGGAATATATTAAGAACTGCTGATGGTTTTAAATTGCATTTTAGCAAAACAAACTTTCTTTTTTATTGTATTTATAGAAAATGTAAGATAAAACATAAATTAATTGAGAAAAACTCTTGGTTTTCTTTTCAGGTACCGTATTTTTCACTCCACAAGATACTCCTGACCATAAGACACACTTAGGTTTAGAGGAGGAAAACAAGAAAAAAAATATCTGCCTCTGCCTCCCAGCGTCCATCTGGTATTCATCTGGCTAGTGTCCTTGCAGCAAACAGCACACAGCCTGCCTCCTCCATGTCTTCCACCGGGGAAGGCTGGAGCTTCGCCTCCAAGCAGCTGATCGGCAGTTAGATTGGCCTCCTGGAATACCGCCAGTCAGCTGTTCCAGCCATTCACCGCTGCTGTCTGTTGTCCATATTCACTCCATAAGACAAAGAGACATTTCCACCCACTTTTGGGAGGAAAAAAAGTACGTCTTATGGAGCGAAAATTATGGTAAATAAGATGAATTCTTATGTTTTGATATACAAGAAACACACTATTTTACAGTGATTTTCTTTTTACTTTAATTAAATGATTTTTCTAATTTATGTTGTTTGCAGAGGAATCCATTATCTTCTGCAAAAAATATTAAGTGTTTTTCAAAAATATGTCCCTTTTATGTATATATAGGATATTGGTCACACTTGCTGTATCTAAATACTGCCTCCCTTGAACTAATGGGGTTGCCTAGAACACACTAAATGCTTTTTTTATCTGAAAATTACAGTAGAAAACCAGTAGTAGTAGTAAAGTAATTTCAGGGAAGACTGCCTGCTATTATCAATGATTTCTCCCAATTTTTTTGGTAAGCTCTCAAGTAATGCTACAGTTCTTCAGAAACAATTTAAAAACCACAGATCTAAAGTTTCATTCTACTTTATACACATTTTCTGTAATATTACAAACACCAAGAAGTGAAAGAACTGGCTTTGTTAAAATACCATACCAAGCTATGGTTAAGAAAACTTCATGTATAAGTAAACCAACATTTTTAGATATGCTTTCTCTAACTCCATATTTTCATGACGCTCTAAGCTGTAATGTGTAGATTCGTCCGTCCTCCGGACTCCATCCATTGAGGCATCATGGTCATCAGTTGCTCCGATTTACACATATTGTTAAGACATGACTCATTATCAACTGATAACCATGAGGCCTAAATTGATATTGTTTATGATGCCAAACATGATAACTACAGTATATGAAGTACATTTGAAAGTCAGGATGTGTGTTGAAAAACAACTTCAGAATATAGTTAAAGGTTCAGATCTAAAATCATTGCTGCATTTTTAATTATGGTTAAACAAAGGATGATCTGAAAAAGCATAAAATAGAGCCAAAATAAGACTTACTTTTTTAATAGCAACAATTTGATTTGTGTTCTTGTCTCTTGCTTTATAAACAGTAGCAAACTAAAGAGAGAGAAAATACCCTGAATATTAAACAATTCAATTTTCCAAAGTTAAAGCAACATCATTATCCACTTTTATTTACTTGGAACATAAAGAGGGGAAACTGTTCTTTCAGAACCTGAAAATACAAGTTCAAATACAATTTCAAATCCTCAGGATGGCCAACAGCAGTACAGGTAGTCTGTACAGTAAGTATAAACTGTAGTTCAGCAATACCTGAAGAAAAATAGCAATAGCTATTATATCCACAGCGCTTTACAGCAATGGTCCTCAATGTTTGTGGCTTGGCGGCCCAGGGGGGAGAGGGGAGCTGGACCATGCGAGTGGCGGACTGGTGCACATGCTTGCGTATGCACAGCTTAACTTGTGAAAAGTTGATCTGTGCGCGCATGCGCACGAAAGCTGGCCCCATCATTTACACAGCCCGGTTGTGAATAGGCCATGATCTGGGAGTGTGCTATGGCCTGGGGGTTGTGGACTGCTGCTTTACACCACTCTCTGAGAGGTTTACAACATCAGCATATTGCCCCCAACAATCTGGGTCATTTTCCTGACCTCAGCAGAATGGAAGCCTGAGTCAACCTTGAACTGGTCAGGATTGAACTCCTGGCAGTGGAAAGAATTAGCCTGCAATACTACATTCTAATCACTCCATCACCATGGCTCCTGAAGAACAACTGGTTCTTCATGGCTAGGAAATATGTAGTAAGTTTATGCAAAATATTCAATAAAATGCAGCGGTACAAGCAGCACATCCATCCTAGAAGAGGAAAACAAGGTCTTCTCCAGAAAGCTTAACATGTCAGTTTATGTGGTTATGCACTGGCAACAGTTTTACTGGCAGTGGCAGAGAAGCAACTGTGCATAAATCTTTGACCTATGACTACAATTGGGATCAGAATTTCTATTACTAAGCAAGGACATTAAGTGAATCATGCTCAATTTTATATTTTTTGTCATAGTTGTTAAACAATTCACCGCAGTTAAGCGAATGACATATGGTCATTAAGTGAATCTAGCTTCCCCATTGATTGTGATTATAGGAAGCCTCCTAGGAAGTTTGCAAATGGTGATCATGTAACTTCAGGATGCTGCAACTGTTGTAAATACATGCATGTTGCCAAATGCTCAAATTTTGATCACATGGCCATAGAAATGCTGTGACAGTCATAGGTGCAAGGCTCAGTTACAAGTCACTTTTTTCAATGCTGTTGTAATTTTAAACAGTTGCTAAACAAATGGTTGTAAGTAAAGGACTACCTATAACCATGATGGCGAACCTATGGCATGTGTGCCAGAGGTGGCACGCAGCGCCCTCTCTGTGGGCACGCGAGCCGTCACCCCAGTTCAGGTCCACCGCGCATGCACACGAGCCTCCTGCTGGCCAGCTGGTCTTTGGGTCTCTGCTGCGCATGCATGGGGCGGGGTGTGTGTGGCAGGGTCATGTGTGCATGCATGGGAGGGCGTGTGCATGCATGGAAGGACGTGCGCATGCACGGGGTAGGGCACATGCATGGGGCTGTGAGCGCGTTACATTTTGGGAGTTTGGGCATGTACGTGCTTTGGACACTTGGTCCGGAAAAGGTTAGCCATCAGTGACCTATAATTACAGCATAAACTTCAAGGCAAAGCTATTTTAAACATTATAAATCACTATGAAGTACATACATGTGAGACTTTAACATAACAAAGCATTCATCCAAAAGATTGTAAATCTCTAGTTAGAAGGGTTTCCTATACAGAAGCAATGCATTGTTATTTGTCCAATAAGCAAACATTCAAAAGGCTATGCTATAGAATTTAATTTCTTTTTGGGTGAAAGATTAGGGATGTCAACAATATTTTGTCAAATTTAATATCAGCATCAGCTTCCCAAAAGAGAGCTCCTGTCTTTTTATCACTATCCCTTTGCAGAGCTATTTTCTTTTTGGCATTACTTTGTAATTGTTGTTTCTATAACCATTAATTATTAACCTCAGTTTGTACAACTTTCTTAATCAGATGATTAGCAAACAGTCTAAATCGAGATAAACATACTGCATAACAATAATATTTTGTGACCATTTGTTTGGAAGAAGTAAAATATTTGAGTATAGGCTGAGATACCAAGCACAGAATCACTGGTTTTCAGACTGTCTGGTTCTCTGCCACTATTTTAACAGATTATTTTGCTGTTTACTTTCTAATTGCTAAGCTACATCTTCACAATGCTGTCTGAAACACGAATCTGAAGAAAGCAAATTTAGAGGCTGCATTTGCATTACATGCTTATTGCCTGAGGTTTACTCAAATAACTCAATTTTCTGTATTAGGGATGAGGTGGTACTGCCCAAAACAGACAGTTACAGCTTACTATGTTACACCAATATCTATCGAAGGATATTTTCTCATAATTAAAGAACAGAGATCAATGTAAACTGATTCCAAATTAGGGATGTGTAGGATTACATAAGATCTCAAGAAGCCAGAAATGCCACAGTTTACTTTCCTTGGGGGGGGGGGGGGGGGGGGGCCAAAAAAAAAAAAAAATGGGGGGGGGGGGGGAAGTGTCTGATGAGGGGAGAGAAGATGCCTCTTCTGCAAGATCTGTGGCATAAAAAAGAGTTTGCACAAACATCCTGGGGAGGACTAGATGACAAAGGCAAAGACATTTTTTGTGTATTCGTTTGCCTCCTTTATATTAAAAATAATCAAAGCACTTCAGAAAAGCGAAGTGAGCCAGCAGTTATGTTGGCATGACGCACACTATTTACTGAGTGAACGTTTTTTCGCCAAATGTAACGACTCCTAACATTCAGACAGCCACGCTTTCACCTCTTAGCTAGTCTACCTCGCAAGGTTGTTGGAAACAGAGAGAAGAAAGACCTTCCTAAATTCCCTTCTGGAAAAAAGGCAAGATGTAGATTAGAATGACCTCGAGAAACAAAAGAAGATCTCCGGGCTATTTCCCTCCATATATAAAAATAAATTTTATTACCGTCACAAAACAGAATTACAGAGAGCACGTTAAAAAGGCAGACGAGGCCGCTATTCCTTACCTGGCCCTCACCCAGGAAGTCCAGTTTTTCGTAGCGTTTGGCTCGCGCTCGCGCATCCATGACGACGCGGGACCAGGGAAGGCCGGAAAAGCGGTTTAAAACCCTCCGTAGTTGAAAAGGATCTTTAAAATTCCGAAAACCCAAACTGCAATTCCCCTCCGCCGCTTCCGGCTTCCGGTTTAGCACTATGCTTGCGCATGCGCCGCACGTTAACCAAAGACGCTTCTGCCGGCCGGGTAACGGCGTCCAACGCGAAGAGCGCAACAGCCGGTGCTGGGACTCCGCTGTCAAGGGGACGGGAGGTGGCGCGAAAATTGGATAACGCGCTTAGATTGAGTGAACAGCAGCAGGGGCAGCATTCCCTTCCAAAACTTGGCATTGGAAGGAATGCGTACTTCCTATGAGTGAAAACATGATACAGAATTTTTCAGTTTTTAAATGACATTATGTACCACGTTTTGTTCCTTAGATGCTTTGCACCCAGTTTGTAATACGTTTTAATCATGATCATGGCACATTGAACATTTTGAGCTGAGGCGGAGAGAGAAGGAGCACTTTATAAATCTCTTAAATAAAGTGTTCTGCTTATGCTAGTAAGGTGACCTGAAACATGCAATAATTAGAGTTCAGTTAAGTGGCCAGCTATGTGGAATTGGGGAAATACCCCACAGAGCAGTGGTAGGTTTCATTTTTTTTACTACCGGTTCTGTGGGTGTGTCTTGGTGGGTGTGGCGGGGGAAGGATACTGTAAAATCTCCGTTCCTTCCACAATCCAGGTGAAGGTTACTGCAAAATCCCCATTTCATCCTGATCAGCTGGGACTCGGAGGCAGAGAATAGAAGCGGTGGGGGCCAGTCAGAATTTTTACTACCAGTTCTCCCAACTACTCAAAATTTCCGCTACCGGTTCTCCAGAACTAGTCAGAACCTGCTGAAACCCACCTCTGACAGAGGATTAAATCTGCATGTGCTAATTGGTATGTATATACATTGCTGTAGAAATCATAGTTATAACGAATCACATGTCAAAGAAGACAACTACAACCAATTTATCTGATCCCTGTCATGTCTGCTATTCAGATACTGGTAGCATCTGTTGGTGAGATCCTAAATTCCACGCCCACACTTTTGATGATTATATCAATATTTTTTATTCAGAGAGGAAGGGCTGGTACTGATCTGGATTCCCAGCTAAAATTTACACAGCTGGAATGTATTAAAATCTTGCCAGATTAAAATCATTCTTCAATTAGTCAGAAATATTCATCTGTTTGTAGAGAGTAAATTGTTTTGGTGAAACGTATTTGAAAATTGATTTGCTTTCTTTTCCTTAAATTTCACCTCCAATTTGCTGCAATGTTTGACTGGCTAAGCCTTGAATAAAACACTACTGTAAAACGGATCTAATGATGATCTTTCTGAGATGAAATAGCATAATGGTCAGACATCCTCTTAGCTCTTTTCCAGTTGTGGGGCTGGTTATTGAACCCTAGCAACAGGTAGTCCTCAACTTGTCATTCATTTAACAATGATTCAACGTTATGACAGCACTGAAAAAAGTTACAACCGATCCTTGAAGTTACATCCACACCAATGGTCACGTGTTCATGATTTGAATCACTGGCAAACTGGCTTGCCTTTACACTTGCAGCATCCTGTGATCATGTGATCTGTTTGCAATCCTTCCAGCTAGTGTCCAAGAAGCATTCAGTGGGCAAAGCTGTATTTAATGAATGATACTGGTGATTTACTTAATGACTAGGGCCATAAAATCGGGTGCAGTCACATAATGCCTGATTTAATGACTGTGCAGCTTAATGACAAATTTTCTGGTTCCAATTGTAGTTGTAAGTTGAGCACCTGTAGCAGATGCAACTAGGTGTTTTTTCACTAGGCATGTTTTGTACTTCCAGTAAGGAATATCCACATTTCCTGGCAATATTCATTGTTCATACCACTTTTGCCATTTCAAATACAGTGAAGTTGCTTTGAATTTATTTTTTGTAAATTTGCTTGTATATTTAGGATTATTATCTGGCTGCATGTCTTGCTTCAGTTGATGGCCAAATGGCTTGGTAGTCTCCTGAAAAATTCTGATACAGATATACATATCAGATGATGGCAAGTCTAGGTCACATGTTTTTTGTTGTGAAATGCACTGTTTAATTCCTTCCAGATACAATAAAGCCTATGAAAAAAATCTACTTTTGACTCATGTCATTCATTGAACATTCCTCCAGAAGTCTGCAAAGTATGACTATGTATCAGTGCTTTAGAAATGTTTTGCATTTTTTCTATATTGACAGGCATTTTTATAAGAATGACATTTTTACAGAGATCTTCAGAAATTTGAGTGAACCATTGCATACTTTTAAAACCTAGGGGATGAGAATCTGTCTAATGAAAGTAATACTTGTCAGATTGGCATGTTGCAGGGCCTGATTGTTAAATTCTAGAACAACTGCCCTTTGTTCTCTCTTTAACAATTCCATACATTAAAAAAGGAATTAGTGCCATATTTTTTTCATTATCAGCATATTATATGTTGGGTATGAAATGAAATGAAATAAATACCAAATATTATTTACTTAAATTCCTTTTAGATTTCACTAGGAACGTTTAGTGTTTGCAAAAATTCAGAAATTCTAAGAGGACAAATACCTTTTTCACAGAAGGATAAGTAATGGAAAAAATAATGAAAGTGCACAAAGTATATTTCAGTAAAGGCAAGCAGCACTGAAATGTACATTCTATTAAGGAGGTGCATTCAAGACTCTGTATTGTGGTTTTTATTAGCCAACTCTCCAGAGGCATTTGCTATATTTGTATTATTTATTTCACACCGTCTATAATTGGTAATTAGAATTCATTTGGGTTTTGTGCAAATGCTAATATAGAACAAATCTTAAAATACATATGAAGAATATATCAAACAATAATAGAAATGCAAACAGTACATTCGGTATCATACACAAAAGTATTTTTACAATAATAAAAGGTGAATGGCTTAATGGACATTTACCTACTGATTTAGTAAAAACTTTCCATACAGAGTTGCATTGAAAATTTGAATCCTTTTCCTACTTAAACAGAACAGATGAAAATTCTTCTCAAGGTTGTGTAATCAAAAATTATTGTTTCAAATAACATGTCTCTACTGATTGATTGTATAGTTCCTCTTTCCTATCATAAAAACATATATGTGATAGCAAGTACATGTTAAAAATGAAATCAAGTGTTGATCACAAGATCTATGAATATATTCATTTGCAGTTTCAGTGCTGCTCCCTAGAAATAAATTTTGTACGTGCTTCATATAATTCACTGATGTGTATTATCATGTACTAAGTATTAAATACTATAAATTATACTTCATATATTCTTGATTTATATATTAGTAGTGTACAAATCAGTGCTGCCCACATCAATCAGCACACGTTTTTCCAGCTCCCTGATTCAGTGACTCAAACAACCCAATCATGGAGATGTTGTGATGTGCAAGTGATGAACTCCCTGTAAGAAACAGACATTTTGATGGAGCAAAGTAAATGTATGCAAGAGATTCTTATACACTGCAATTCATGGAAATTTCTAGAACTCATCTGAGCTCATTGGTATTAGCTGATTGACAAGTAAATATTACAAATATTTAATTACTTATTACAATGTAGTCACTAGGATTAAAGATAGACATATGAAAATAAATTTCTGTCTATTCTGAACCAAATTTAACAATTGTGTATGTTGAGGTAGTATAGCACTCAGAAAGGGAAGAGCTGGATTATTTCTTTTTCTGAAAGAATATTGTGCATACCTGTAGATTACATTGTACAATGAGTCCACTAACAAAATTTGTCAAATTTTGATATGGCTAACTTAAGTTTAATTCTCATAGTTGTTTGGAAGGGCATACTACTTACTAGGAGGAACTAATCCTGCATTGTTCAAACTCTGAAAACAACATGGTTATCTTCAGGCTATTATTGTCGTTTTAATAGTAGCTATTTTTAATTATTAATGTATCAATAGCAACTATAAGAGATAAGGAAACTATACTGAATAGAATGAAAAAATAAATTTCATCAGGCAATTAAAGTGGATGCTTCTGGTTACTGAAACAGTATTCTCTTTGAATGAGACATAACCACTTTCTAAAGCGATTACCTTTTAGTCTCTCACAAAAGCACTTTGGAAAAAAAACCCTTTCCTTTGACCTCCTTTAATATCCAGAGAGAGAGAAAGTGAAGAAGGACTTTATTGTAAGTACAACGGTTTGTTATTCAGCAGTTACAAACTGCACAATGCTCCACCTTATTCTGGACCTCCACGCTGTAAAATAAAATATTATCTTTTAGAAGAAACAAAAATCAATTCTTGCAACATTGCTGATTAGAATGATATTCATCATGCACTCGTTTACTGTCTTTCCTATAGGAACTCAAGTTGATATACATAATGCCCCTCCTCCTATTTGATACCACAACAGCAATCTTGTGAGATGGGCTGAACTAAAAGAGAACTGGCACAAAGTCATTCAGTGAGCTGTAGCTGAGGGGACTAGAAATCGATTTCCTCACTCCTACTCCAATACCTTAACTATTTGTTTCTACTGCTTTCATACATACTAGTGACATTCTCTTTTTCACTCCCACGTGATTGTTTCAGCTCCTTCACTCAACAACATGTTCCATTTGACTCGGGCACAAGCCAGACGACATCTGAGTGCCAACTGGAAAACTGTAACAAACCAAATGCTGCCATCTTAGTTAAATTTTAGGAGAGAAATTAAATATGCAATTGAGTGGTTTTGGAACAACAAAAATGTAAAATTAAACAATAACATACAGTCCAAGGGACATGGTGGCTCAATGACTAAGATGCTGAGCTTGTTGATCGAAAGGTCGGCAGTTCAGCGGTTCGAATCCCTAGTGCTGCATAACCGGGTGAGCTCCCATTACTTGTCCCAACTTCTGCCAATTTAGCAGTTTGAAAGCATGTAAAAAATGCAAGTAGAAAAATAGGGACCACTTTGGTGGGAAGGTAACAGCGTTCCGTGCGCCTTTGGCGTTTAGTCATGCTGGCCACATGACCACGGACAGCACTGGCTCTTCATCTTTGAAATGGAGATGAGCACCGCCACTAGAGTCGGGAACGACTAGCACATATGTGTGACGGGAACTTTTACCTTTACCTTAAAATACAGTAGGGCACAGTACTTGAGGATTAGAAAATGGAATTAGACATTAATTTCTAAATGGAATTAGTCTCCTGAAATCAAGAAATTTCAGAAGATTTCCAAATAATTAAAAAATAACATTTGTAATAATTTCAAGCCACTGCAATGTTGCACAAATAACTACCCAAATGTTTTTGCAATGCTGATCTTGCAATATTTTTTCTACATTTGATTTCTGGCAGTTTTCTTACTAACTACTTTGAGTGTCTGAAATAGCATAAATACAGATTAGTTGTTCAGTAAGGAAGGAGGGGAGAGCAATTGAGCAAATCTGTTTCAGCATTGTAATTGTTTCATTTATCACAATTCATACCCTGAGACAAGGTCTGGTGTTCTGAATGTTTTAAAACAAGGCTAACCAATCATATTGCTTATCACAAGTCGATAGAGATATCCAACTCCAGATATTTCAGACTCAGGCTGCTTCAGTCAGATATTCTAGCCTCCAACCAGCTCCAGATAATATGCCAAGCTATATTGGAGAGTACCAGTTTGTCTAAATCAGTTGTGTCAAATTCAAGATTATATGTTTTAAAGCTACCGAACACTTTTCTCTTGCTTATTTTTATAAGGGGATCTTTGGGAGAAAGTGACTAAATTCCCACCTAGAAGCATTCTTGAAAAGATAGGACTGAAATTTTTTTCCTCTGTGCCATACATTTATACTATCAGGTTCCTGATCATATCAACAACAAACTCTTGGTAAAACTATTCAGAATTTGGAAAGAACAATCACCAATAGGTGAATGATACAAAGTAATGAAAAAGATGGATCTTAATCTTGATAAGTAGAACTGACTTAACAGAGGGGTATTCAACTTGTATTTTATGGAATTACACTCATGCTGGAAGAACAGATTTTTAAATTGGGATTCGCCTGGATTTGTGTTGTTGGATTTCTTAACAGCATTTTATGCAATTGATGCTAACTTTATTTAGGAAGAATGAACCCTCTCCATAGTAGCTGATAGGATAAGAGTTTCATGCAATTCTACTTGCAGCCGTTTGAACTTGATTGATAACTGAGATAGCACAGAATTTCCCATAAGCTAGTTAAACATACAACCAATGAAGTCGCAAGTGAAATAGGTGGTTGTATAACTTCAATCAATCAATTTATTTAGTACTTTTCATAGAATATTCACTTTTGACAGGGATTTTAGGTCCCTCCCCCAAGTTTAATTACAAAGTATTTTTCCACTGAATTTATTTGGTTCTTCATCTGTGGTTTCAGTTTGGCTGATACGCGATTGGGAGAGTTATAATTTTTAGTTGTTTTAACCATATTATGGTGCTGAAAAGATGAATTCATATTGCCAAGGATTTTGTTTTGCAATAGGCAGTCCATTCCTGGTTTAAATCACGCTCTTAATATTTTTTTGGTAGAATCTAGAGATTATTCCAGCTGAAATTCATGAGCTAATCATTAAAAATCTGTAATGTGAAATAAAACCAATACAATGCTAAACATTATGTATGACTAAAGCCTAGTTCCAACCTTCTGATTGTATTGCTTCTGTACCACACATACATACTCTCAAAGAACTGGTTTCTCATCACAAAAAGCAAACCACACATAGTCTAAATTTTTATTTAATCATTTGATTTTTTTAAAAAACAGTGGTTTTGAAAATAATACTAATATTTTAATTTTTTTTTAAAAAATGAGAACTTACTTGAATGTATTCCATTTCTTCAACTGACATAGGTTTCCTCCTGTATTTCTGAGGTAAAGTTCTTATTAATTCTGCTGTGTCAGGTATACCTTGTATTCTACCAGTAAATAAAGTATTTTGAGAAGATGGTGCTTTGTTTTCTGCAGAAAATTGCGAGGCTATCCCATGAAGCGGAGGCACTCTTGATTGTAGAGACTCTTGCACTGGAACAATAAGAGAAAAAACTATTAGGAAAAATACTCTGGGTACCCTACATCATGACTACCCATGTTGGTCTATTGCAGCAAAACACTGCAGCTACCTTAAAGGCGCGATAAAGTTTCCTGATCTGGCCTACCTCAAAGGGCTGACAATGTCAATCTGGTCCTGATCATTGGCCAGGCAAGGTGGATATGATGAGAGGGTTGTAATCTAGCACATATGGAGAGTCAAGGATTAAGGAAGTTTGGCGTATATACATCATGTAAACCACTGAAGTTAAATGGTTAATTCAAAAAAGAATTAACTGAGACCGAGACTCTAATTAAAGCTTAGAAGTACTCAGAAGAAACAATTACATTTGAGTACAACAGTGAATACTGTCAATATCTTAGTGCTGTGAAAACATATTTTATATATCTATTTTAAAAAAATTATTTCCCATTTTTATTATTTTTACAAATAATTCAGGCAGCGAACATATCCCACACACCTTCCTCCTCCTATTTTCTCCATAACAACAACCCTATGAGGTGAGTTGGGCTGAGAGAGTAACTGGCCCAAGATCACCCAGCTGGCTTTCATAGCTAAGGTGGGACTTGAACTAATGGTCTCTTGCTTTTTAGCCCTGTGCCTTAACTATTAGACTAAACTGCCCATCTCCCTCACAGAGCAACACTGTTTTAAACAATGAATTGCGATTCAAATGTCTTGAGCATAAATTATGGTAAGGCATGGCTCCATGTGCACTTAGTAAAGACATACTTACTATAAGGTTTTGGAGTACTTTTTCTGTCTGGAAACTTAATCAGTGGTGTATGTGGTTTGACTACCTAAAGAAATGGGGAAAGTAAGTCAATATATACATTTCTATATGTGTGCAGTTCTGCCAAGAAAGGATAAAATTTATGTTTTTAGACTGAAAGCCAAGTTGATGTAGCCAAATTGAGAGCCAAAGATGCTGGATTAGAAACCAGAAGATTATGAATTCTAATCCTTTTTAGGCATGAAAAGTGGCTCTTTCAGCACAACCCTCCTCACACCAATATTGTTGGTGTGAGGAAAAAAGGTGACAGCATTATGTATATTGCCTTGATTGTAGAAAATAAAGACAATATATAAATATAATGATAATGTTTCAGTGGAAATTAAGTGGAAGCTCATATAGTATCAACTGAACCAGGAAACCAGAACTTAATAATTTAGGACTGGAATTAATTTATCTACTTTTACAAAACTGCTCTGCTTTATTAATTTTAAAAACTTGGGCTCATTCCAGTGCTAAAACTATCATATTAATTCTAGGCATACAACTTATTAATTTGCACTCAGCTGACATCAAAAGAAAAATACAACCAAAGTTGTTACATTTCTTCTATTGTTTTTGACGAATATTACCATCTGCAGATTTGTACAGTTTGTCCAAAGGCTTATTTTAGTATTGCAGAGAAAAAAAAGGGAAGACTAGATTCATACATACATAAACAAGGAATGATCAAGGAATATATTATCCTTTTTCCTTAAGGAATCCTGTGAATTTGGCAATTATTTATAGCATTTTTATTCTGCCACTAAAGCCAAAAAGGATCTCTGAACATATTGTATTTTGATACAAAACAAGAAAATCCCTGCTTGTCTCTCCTTGGCACAATTTGGCAGAAAATCTGTTACTAATAAAAGGACACTTATGTGCCAGCTTTACCCTTTTTCCTTATTCAGATTTTTTTTCATATAAAACTTGAAACATTTTGAATTTTGAGTTTTACAGAACCCTGGCTCATCTGAAATGATTTGGTAGAACCCATGGAAAGTGAAAGTTTGTTCCTGATTCCAAACCATTTCCCCCATTTTATGCACACCAACATCAACAAAAATATTTTTATTTTTGATCCAAGTTATCTTGTATTTGCAGAGTCAAAGCATAAACATTCAGTTGTATCACCTTTAGAGTTACAGAAACAAGTACCCTAATTGTTAAAGTGTTGTAAAGCTGAGAGGTAAATCTAACAATTGAGCAGGTGGCGGGAAGAAAATGAATGGAAAAAAGCGTATGAGGAAGTGGGGGAAAGAGAGATACATGCAACAGGGAAAAACTATCACAGGGTCTGAATATTAGTTCATGACTCACATTTCTAAATTTTAAAAAATAACTTCCCACAATAGAAGTGAGGATCATCCATAGAAATTGAAGAAGAATCATAGGCCATTTAAACCGCTGGTACTAACCTTCTGCTTAGTGCAGAAAATCCAAATCAAAAGCATCCCAGATAGATATCTATCAAGACTCTGCTTGAATTACATCCAATGGTTAACTCCATCATATTCAAAATAGCCAATAAAGGCATGTTTAGTAGGCGAAGAATGGGAGAAGAACTAAATATGACAAAGAGGAGATATGATATCCTAGCCAATGCATTTTATATGTTTAAGTAACCCCAAAGGGAACTTGCTGCACCTCAGCTTTCAATAAGTCCAGCCAGTAGGAAGAGATGCTTAAAACTAGTTTACTAACAACTACTATAGGATCACACAGTCTACCTCCTGATACCTCTAAATCACTGGTTCTCAACCTGTGGGTCGGGACCCCTTTGGGGGTCGAATGACCCTTTCACAGGGGTTGCCTAAGACCATCCGAAAACACATATTTTCAATGGTTTTAGGAATAATTTTATGGTTGGGGGTCACCACAACATGAGGAACTGTATTAAAGGGTCGCGGCATTAGGAAGGTTGAGACCCACTGCTCTAAATGCTTGACTTCATAATAGCAATGGATAGTTCTTGGTAGATGTGTACAACATGGGTGGCTCTAGATTTTTGCAAAGCTGTTCAAATAACAAACCATGCAATTCAATGATAAAAGGGGCCCTCTAACCTTTTTTTAATGTCAGACAAATGTTTGAGTGGATATTTATATTATTTAGATTTATAATATTTCTATCAAAATTGATACTATGATGCAACGGCATAAAATCCTGATTCACGTTTAGCCTAGTCTCCAATTTGGGAAACACGTTTTTAAAAATATGTACTTTGCCAACAGTCTTGTCAAGCATTTATGGAATTAATCTCCAAGTGCCGCTTTTTAAAACAACGTCTGCAAGGCCTCTTCGTGTTTGGGCTTCTCAGCAGCCCTTCCCACAAGCTGGTGTACCTCTGCTTGGAGAGGTCCGGGAGTTGCAGTCCAACAAAGCGGATAACACGCGCCGAGAAATCTGATCTACCGATTTACTGGGGAGAGGAAACTCAAGGTTTTAACCTGTAAAAGACCGCTAAGAAAAGTCTCCGGAGCGTCCGCCGTTTTCCCATGAAAGCTGCCAGGGAAGTCTCTGAGGCTGGCTGGCCAAGACTGAGTTAAAGATACCCGGGTAGATCGAATCCACTTTCCAGGACTGGCGTTCCTTCTCCTTCCCACTCAAGGACACCAGCGCCGGTTAGTGCAGCTCAGGACCAAGGATTCGGTCCCCAACCTGCAGTCCCTCGCAACCTGCAGCCCCCAGAAACTTGCATAGAAATGCAGCTGCAAACAGTCCCTAAGCGCACCCAAAGCTTTCAAGATACTCGATTTGAAAGACTTACCTGGATGACCCTACTGGCGGCCGCCATCTTGCTGCCCATGGTGATACCCCGCCCGGTCAAAGGAAAGAGCGCACCAGCACAAAGCTTTGTGGGAGCGGTAAGGCGGGGTCTAGCTAAGCCCCGCCCTCCATGAAAGGCACGGCTTAGAACCCAACGGATCAGCTGTGATGTATACAGAACGTGATACGGAGTGTTTTTCATGCAACGATCGAATGAGGGATTGGCGGGTAGCCAATGTTTATTTTAACTAGCAAGTGATTTATTGACCCACCTTCTATAGCCGCCCACCTTAATCAATGACTCTGGGCCGCTTACAATTTAAAAATACTTGTTTAATTTCACTAAAATAACTGGTTGCCCTTCCCAAACTTAATGATTAGTTATCCCTTGTTTAAAACTGATTTATCCAGCCTTACATAGTTGCCATGTAGCAAATAACTGTTTTCACTATGCAAATTTGTTTGCTTAGCATCTTTTCATATTTACACAAAAGTAGCATGGCAACTACAGGCTGATTTTTTTTAGAATACCTGCACGTGCAGATATTTGCATATGTTTTGGCCTACAACAGAATATCCAGTCAGATTGAGTTACTGGTAAATCATTTCGAAGCATTGACCTTTTCTCTTGATCTATGGCTGATACTTAGTAGCTATCTTTTCTGTGACCTTCAAATGGGAGAAAAGATTTGTGTAAGTTCTAGTTACATTAACTAGAAAATACTAGTTTCATGTCGGATCACTAGAGTACACGAAGTATTTTTTTTAATTGCCAGCACTGCTTCAGTACTAAAGCGCATTTATTGAACCCATTAATATTTCATTTTAATAAAATAGTGAAATCCCCTTACTTTTTTTGGCTTTCAAAAAAGATTGTTCAACTAAAGTATCTTCTTCTTCTTGTGCCATGTCCGTCAGCGGACGTTGGCGATCATGTTGGCAATCCTATTTTTGTCAACAGCCATATGAAAAAGTGCTGCTGAGTTTTGTCCAAACCAGTCCCTTAGGTTTTGAAGCCATGATGTTCTTCTTCTGCCTGGGCCTCGTTTGCCTTCAATCTTTTCCTGGAGGATTAAGTGAAGGATGCTGTATTTTTCTGGATGTCGCATCACATGTCCAAAATACTCTAACTT
Organism: Ptyas mucosa; assembly: GCA_012654045.1. NCBI lineage: Eukaryota > Metazoa > Chordata > Lepidosauria > Squamata > Colubridae > Ptyas > Ptyas mucosa. The sequence goes on from WNWU01000002.1 coordinate 45,811,570, forward strand.
TCGCTTTTTAATGGCTTTGATTATTTCCCTTTGCTTTCCCAAGTGGCTTATCACCTCATTTGTGATTTTGTTAATCCAGTTTATACGTAACAGCTGTCTGTAAATCCACATTTCAAATGCTTCTAGTTTCTTCAAGTGATTTTCTGTCAGAGGCCAACTCTCTACTCTGTAGAGCAGGATAGAAAAGATGTAACATCTGACAAGCCTGATTTTCAGTCTTAGGCTTATGTCGTGACTACAGAAGATTTTTTTCATTTTAAAGAATGCTGTTTGAGCTTTCTCTATCCTTGTCTTTACTTCACTGATCATGTCCCAGCTTTCATGTAAATTACTAAACTGTAAATTGTTACTAGTTTCATGTAACATTTACTAAATTGTATATTGTTACTAGTTTCATGTAACATTTACTAAATTGTATATTGTATTTAAATTCACACCCCCACCACTGAACAATTAATTTGACAATTAACCATCCTAGCCTTTCTTAAACAAATCTAGCAAAATCAGTTTATCGCTGAAAGCAGGCTGCACAGTATTTAACAAATTCTTCTGTTTCACAAGCCTTTTTGCATTTTAAACTTCTCAATAGGGCTTTTCTAGTAAGAAAAAATCAAACCTTTTTGTTGTAGGAGAGCTTTTATTGTCTTAAAATATTTTTTCCCCCTAGCGTACTCAACTTCAACCATTTAAGAAATTTCCGGGCCTCATACAATTTTTGCCACTGCTTCTGGACATAACCAGTTTGGTATCTTTCTCAAACTGTTGCCCTAGAAGTGCAAATGATAACATGAACTTTAGTTATAACAGCACCGTATTGTGAATTGTCCCCCTTTTTGTCCTCTGATGTTTTCCTAATAGATTATTTTAAAAGGGAAGCTCCTTCAGATTTTTATTGAAGTATAGCGGACATATCGGCATTGAGATAATAGCATCACTGGGAATTTTATATATCTAATGTTGTTTAAGAGAGCAAGATCCTACTGCCATTTTATATGGATCCTTGTGTGTCTTGGTTCAAAATATTTATTTCTGTCTGGGAACATTAACAAGAGGCAACCTAATAATACAGAACAATTACAGTGTAACATTTCTACAAAAAGTTCTTTATCAACATTTAGGAGATGGCCTCCTATTTAGGTATGGTTTTACTATATTATCTATTCATCAGCTATGAAAAACCACAGCAGATATAAAGAAATAGAATATTACCAATATCTAACAAGAATGGCCTAGGGAGAAAATATTGTTCAATAGTATTTGACAATGTCAGCTATGAATATTTGAACTCCTGATAATTTGTTAAAAATCCACTGAAATTAGACATAAAGAATTGTAATAAGAATGTAGCAAAAAAAAAAAGTTGCATCATACATATGCATACATAACATGAAGACAAAGCACAGGCTAAATTGTGATTAAGAGAACAAGGTTGGCTACCTTTGTAAATATCTGCTTTTGCCAGAAGGCCTATTGCTCTGTTATTACTGGAATCGGCAATTGGAAGCTTATGCAAAATTAAGAGGAGATGTGAATTATTTTACAGCTAAATAACTCTCCTGTAATAGCTTCTTGGATACATTTACAATGACTAACAGACATTTCCTTTTATTGCTATATCAATCGTACTTCAGTGGAATATATTCTTGTACAGATACCTAACTCTTAGAATATGACTAGTATATTACAAAAACCTGATAGATTACTCTTTTATCTCTGAATTTGGAAATCACAGAAAGAAAATACAGTCATTCTTGATGTTTCAGATGCCAGTCACATTTTTCTCCAGTTGTAGAACAATTGTCTTCAATGCTGGATCCTTTGCCCAATTGACTCCACTTCCAGTAATAAGGTTCTGCAATAAATATTATTTAAATATAAAATCAACTAATTAATTATATAACTATAAATGAATAAATAAATAAGGATTTTTTGTCCTCAATTATATTGTTTTAATATGCAAATAAATACAATTTCCACAACCAAATAAGCACTCAATTATTGCTAGGTTGTATAATTTGTAAATTATATTATGCTTCTACAATGAAGTGTTTTCAAATGTTTATCTACACAAGATTTGTTTATTCTTAAAATATGAATATTTAATAAATTCCATTTATACAGGCAGTTCTTGATTTATGACTGCAATTGGGACTGCAATTTTACAATCATTTTTACCATTAAGTGAATTATGTAGTCATAAGTCCAAATCACATGGTTGTTAAGTGAATCATGCAGTCATAAACCTGAATCCATCCTCCAGAAAGGGCATTTTTGCTGGAAACCTGCAAAAATGATGCAAATTGTGGTCGTATGACCACGGGACACTACAACCAGTCATAAATATGAGTCATTCATGTGAGGACTACCTGTAATCTGAATAAAAAAAGGGATAAAAATGTATTGCATATAGAGCTTTGTTCTACATTATACTAACCTGTGCAATTTATACCTGTAGCTATAATAGTAATTATGGTGGTAATAATTTCTATCAATAAATATTGAAACACTTGATGTCTACAGGTGGTCCTTGTTTAAGGAAAACTCAAACATACAAGAGAAGTGGTAGTTACAACTGGTCCTATGTTGTTCACAGCATCCCTGCAGTCAGGATTAAGATCCAGGTGCCTGGCACACATTTTCTACATCATAGCACCTCACAGTCACAATTGTCATTTGTGACTTTTGCTGGCTTCCTACAAAGTCAATAGGGAAGCTGGCAGAAAGTCACAAATGGTGACAGCATGATATCTTCACTTAATGACCTGTCATGATTCACTTAACAACAGCAACTGGAAGTGTTGGAATTTTCATTGCTAGATAGTGTGGCCACATGACATCATGCTTTAGAACTAAGTCACTTAGCAATGAAAATTCCAATCCCAATTACCATAGCTAACCAAGGACTACCTGTATTTGATATCAACATTTTAATGTTCATGTTTCACATCTAGTACAAACTAATCCATCCTACCAAGTAAGACATTTTTCTATCTGTACAAATACAACTTACCTGGAAAATGTTTTGAACCAATGTGGTCATCTGAATTTCCTTTTGTAAATTTTTACGAACTTTCTTCAACATTTCACCAACCTCCATATTTTCTAAATCCTCTTTTTGTTTTCTCTTCATATCATATATTTGTGCCAGTTTACATTCTCCAGTTCGCTTTAATTCTATTGTAGTATTGGGTGGGGAGGAGGAGAGGGAAGATAGTAAAGCTACTAATTTAAAAAAAATGAATCCAGGAACATGCCTTGCATTCACTATATTTGTGGATTAAACTAATGAAGTTAACATTTGAAATTAAATTAAATTTGTGTTATTTCAAATTAATTTATTTTATTGATTTTTTTATCACAACAAATTATAACGTACCTAGTCTGCTCTTCTTAACCTCATTCAATTTCTCTTCCAGTTCACGGGATTGCTGCAAAACCAAGTAATTTATATAAATATATGTATATATTAAAAGTATGCATACATTCAGCTTAATACAACTACAAAGATTTAACTTTTCAAATATGTTACACCATTAATTTCAAATGATGATTTTATAGACAATAGTCATTATCATTTTAATATAAAGGATACTCACCTGCTTTGATTTAAGTATTGCTGTACTAAGCATCATGATATGTTTAATGGTCTCCCAGATAAACCTAATGAGAAAATGCAGAAAATTAACAAGTTCTACTAATATGTGAAACAAAATCACATGTTAGATAGATTTAAAACACCGGAATATCTTGCTTAATTCTTTCTCAAGCTACAATATAATTCTTCTGTTTCCTGCTTCTTACAAAATGCTTTGACTGGCAACATTAAATGCAAGAGAAGAAGCAGACAAAAGAGCTACAAATATATTTCAATATTGCCTTCTAAAATGAAAAAAACATTGGCCTTAACAGGTTTAGCTAACACATACTTTTCATGTATTATAGTATTTGTATTGAAATAGTATACATTACTAATCTTCCTGTATGTTTAATTACTTTTCCCTATCCAACATACTGGGAAGCTCTAGAGATCATTAATTGTAAAAACTCTCCCGGAACTCAATCAAATGCTTTCCAACATAATTGGATGAGAAAAGTCTAGTCCTCAAATGCCTAGGGTAGGAATTTTTTAAAGTTGCATTTTGAAAGCCCTTTAAATGAAAATGCATTATAAAAAAAGGTAAACTCAAATTATCATTAGCAAAATTCATTTGTAGTCCGAAGAAGTAATATGTAATGGATTTGCATCCATGGTTGCTATTTTCATTCCATATACGGAATGTATTACAGTTCCTCATTTGAGATATGTGATGGGTCTCCTATTCCATATGGTTTGTTGAAGAAGATGCCAACAAAGAATGTAGCCACATCTTTAAGTAAGGTCTGATAACACAAAAATGCTTTCTTTCCAAAGTGGGGCTACTTTGGAAATACAAAAATGTTTCCTAAAATGTTAGAAAGGATGGCAGAATCTCAGGTATGTGATCTAACTGGAAGCTGATGTGAAATTGACTACTTCATTATTCCAGGGATCCTACAGGACTGTTGTCTAGATTCGCATAACCTCTAAAGTCAATGATCAAAACTCTTTTTGAAAGTGAAGAAAATGCCTGCTATACTCTTATCTATTGTACCTTAAAATATTTATGATTAAGAATTACAGTGCAAACATTTTGATCAATTTAATAATGCTCACTGCTAATAAAATTTATTGATGATTCTGACAATGGTTTAGCTGTCACATCAGAATAACATCCATTTGTTCTAAAATTGTGTTCTAGATTGTGATGACTGTAGTTGAGATATAGCTATATCCTAGAGGAAGCAGACTATTTGGACCTTTTCAGTTAAAGTTCAGGCCTGAGAATAAGATGGTCATAAGTTCAGGCCTGAGAATAAGATGGTCATAAGTTCAGGCCTGAGAATAAGATGGTCATTTCGTGAACTCTTAACCACATAAACAGTATTTGTATGGCTGGCCAAGCAAAGATTCTTCTCAAGTATACTGTAGATGTTCAGAAAATGCATTCCCTTCCTGATTTCAATGCTTACTTTGAATCATCATCTTCATTTTTCAGTTTGGTTCTCAGGGCATCAGTTATTTGGATCCTATAAAACAAAGAGTAAAGTAGATAGAAGATCTCCAGAACTTAAAATATATTATCCACTTAGCTTTTGTTAGCCTCTGCTAACATTGTCAAAGTGTAAACACTACAATTGAAGAGATATTTGTCTTTATGCATCATTGATCAATTTGGCCATTGCGTGCTATAGGCCCATCCACCTACTTCCCACCTATAATTAGCTCTGTTGTTTTTACTTCAGACATGTTAATTGATGGAGACTTAGCTCCTGTTGCTTCCTCCCCTATCGCGCACCGCTTGGGCTGCCCATCCTCAGGGAATGACGCTGAGGTGTCGGATGTTGCTTTAACAGCAATCTCTCCAGCCCCTTCCCACACACCACTGCTCCTCCACCTCGCAGGCACATTTAATATATCAACCAAATTTGTTTGTTGTTTTGCCCGTGATCTTTTGACTGGCCCGGCTCGTTCCCCATTACCCATGTCTATTATGGCTTGAAGGTGCTCTGCCAGGCTCCTCGGCATTTGGGCTGACTATGCCTTCACAGGACAAATGGAGGGGGGTGTGTGTGTGCCATCGATCTCTACTCCCCGAACGAAATCAATCTCTGCTCATCCTGCAGGATCTTTCCCGGTGCCTCAATGCTTGGTAAGCCGGTAGCAGGTTGATGTGCCTATCGATGGAGTTATTGTTGGAAAACCAGGCTTCTTTCAATAGGTGTCCCCCTTTAGTTGCAGTGCGGGCAACAACTTCAGCCTCTTGAAAATTGAACTTGTGATTGTGCTCCATATGTCTCACCAAGCATTGAGGCACCGGGAAAGATCCTGCAGGATGAGCAGATCCCTATTGACTGGGGAAGCCAGCAGGGAAGGTTGCAAATGGTGAATACTTGATTGTGTGTTGCTGCAACTAGTCATAAGTGTGAGCTGGTTGCCAAATGCCCAGATTATGATTACAAGTACTGCAGAAGTGCTGGGCTGGTTGTAACTTTGAGGACTAGTCATAACTACGATTCATTCAGCGCCATCATAACACTGAACAGGAACTGAATATATTAATTTAGATTTTGTTTTACTTTAAAAACTATGGTTTTTTGGTAGAATTATATTTTTAATTGGCTTTATTGGACACATCTTATAGATATTATACAGAAATGCAACAAATAAAACAAAGCAATAGAGTCTTTACCTTTGTAATGCTAAAGCTTTGTTTTGATATGATAGCCTCATCTCTTCCAAGTCTCTTTCCAATTCTTCTACGGAACTAAAATAACAGGGAAAAGAAGTTTAATAATTAATAACTTGTATTCTCTCAGAAATGAATGTTAAGATCATTTGTTTCATATCAGATCTAAAAGAGTTTTGCTGATTGATAGAGTGACAGAGTGACTGTCAGACAGAGTGACTCTATATAGAGTGATAACCAAATGGTTATCTGTTTTGATACTAGATGTGGATTTTTTTTTCATGTTTGTCAATAAAACGTAAAACAGAAAACCAAAATGTAGCACTAACATATTTAAGATGAATATATTGATTCAGAAATATTTTTTCTTTTTAATAGAATTTCTATCACAACAGAATAGGAAAAGGAGGATATAAGCTTATGATTTGTCATGGGCATACTGAAAACTGAAGCATAAACATCTTTTGATTTCTTAAACTATGAAAATAGGATAGGATGCAGCAATATAACTAGTGAACAGATATAAGGCATTAATGGAAGAAGTAGCTTGATGGTTCTCATGACCAGAAAAGGCATATACAATATATCAGTCATAGTAGTTACTTGAAGGACACCCACCCCCACATATTTAGTATGTATTACTCTGAGATACATTTTCTAAGAAAGAAATTCCAGTCAGGTAAATGTGGCATGTTTTCAAGTAAAATACAATATATTAAAATCTTTAAAATACAAGTTTCCTTAAAAATAAAGAAAAGTTAGATCAATTCTAATTTTCAAATAGAATATTATCATGCTATATATAACAAATTTTGAAAACATACCCCTCTAATATTTTTTCATTTGTATCTTGATCCGGAATCTTTTCTGCAGCTGCTAAACAAAAAAGATATATTTATAAAATATATCTCTAAACACAAATATGGCATAGAAAACTCCTGTGCTACAGAGACTTGACATTAATTTTGCTGTAAACTTTAACCTAATTTTTAAATATTTACTTTCACATTCTAAAATAACAAAATTTGAGTTTTTAATGATCCACTTACCTGAATTGATTACTGTATTATATTCCATAAGATGCTGACTTATTTGTTCCTTGATTCTAAAATAATGAAAAAACACAGTCACAAGAAAATTAGAAAAAGAAAATGTAATTGTAGCAGTCACTGTAAGACTAAATTGGATTAGTGTTTACTGAAGATTTTAAACTCATAAAGTCAGCTTATGTACATTTACATATTTAAAATATCCTAAATTTAAATTTGGACAAATTATAAAATCATCACAATATGAGCACGGTTTTTCCATTTACACCACTGTTCACAGCTTTTAAGTTTTCCCTTTTGTAACTTTTTGTTGTTGTAGCAAATCAATTTGCAGGCCGTCAGTTTTTAGAGATCTCAGGAGCAACTTTTATTAAAGACATGTGAGCATTGCCTAACTGAAACAACACTAGATACATTTTGATATATTAAAACTTATCTTGCTAGTACTTCTACCTCCCTAGGTTCAAAACAGTCGCTTTGGAGGGAAACAATAGGGAAAAAATATTTCTGGCCCTCTAGGTTTATGTTCAGCAATATTCCTCACAGCTAAAACAACCTGCATTCCAGCCTTCCTCGGTTTCCTTTGTATGTCGCCATATTTTTTTTTGAAAAGTATGTCTGCACAACTGGCGAGGGACCAGCTTTAACCTGTTTTCACATTCAGGCTTGCGGCTATATATCTTTATCTTTACAACTTTAGGTTTGCCATTGCGGGATTTCCCCGGCTGTCAAGGGATTTGTTTAGTGCAGTACTACTCCTGTGGACTGCAAAACTCTGGACCACCATTAGATGGAAACCAGGAGTTAAGAGGGTTTCTAAAGGGCCCTCCGAAGTTTTGCTGCCGCTAGAATGGCCTCCTGAGGGAAGAAGCCCTCAAAGGGCTGGCTGTAAGGCCAACAACGACTGACCAACTGAGCTGGAAGAAGCTTCTTGGATGAGAAGTGAAACGTCTTCAAAGAAAAACCTTCTGTAGCCTGTTTAAGCAGTTCACCTATAATCCACCGTTATATTCTACAGAAGAGTGTAATGGCTCCTCCAATTCAAGATTGCAACATTTCATGGATTAGTCAATGATTAAAGCCAGACACAAAGATGGAATTATATCCATGTGGTGTACCTTATCTGTATGCATTGCTTGTAATGGTGAACACTCTACTCATGACATATTTTAAAAGCTGGTTTGCTGAGAATATTCCCTGTTGATATATCTGTCAGGAAAAGTGATGAACAGATAAAATTGCACAGACTGGCCCCAGGAAATATTATATTGGAAAAATCTGTCACAATAGGAAAACACATCTATCAACTTTTTTTTTCTTTACTTCTGTAATAGAAATTTAGGTGGCTTTTATTCACTGACAAACCTATTTCTCTCAACAGAACCAGATTGACTGAAAGATAATTCGCCCTCCCTTTGTAAACTCTTTCCCCCCCGTGTGCCATCAAAACACATTCTAGATTTGGGGAGACCTTTAGAATCAGATTTTGTAAGCAAGAGGAAAAGGGATGAAAAAGTCCATTTTCATGCCTGCTCTCATGAGATTTAGTTTCACCTTAATCGCTTGGGGAGCAGCCTGATTCCGTTTCTTTTATAGACTGTAAGAATTACACAACATGGTGACATGAAGATGTAGTTTTGCTATGGTGTATTATTGGTTTATTTACTTACCATAAATTCAATTTATTAGATTACATGTCACATATTTCAAATTATCCATAAAAGCTTATAATGTAAACAAGATACCACCAAGCAAGGGAATATTATGGATCTTTCTTCATTTTAAAATAATTTTTATTGAGTTTTTTTAAGTTTTTAAAAACAAAGTAAAGAAAAATACAGCAAAAACCAAAAATGCATTAAAAGCACGTAACAAACATAACATTACACCATACATTATTTTACAGCTTACTGTAAAATATAAGTACGGAGATGAAAGATTGAATAAAAATAGAGAATATATATCCATGTCCATACAATAAACTGGAATATTATGGATCATTTGTATATCCATTTGTAAAAGTGCAATTGTCCCAAAGGTGCTTTTTTTTTTTTTTTTTTGAGGCAACTGGACTTTGTGAGTCTCCCCCCCTCCCCCCCAAAAAAGCACCTTTGGGACAACCATGACCTGGATGACTGAGAATCTCCATATAGACTGACCGATAGAGCTTGAGCAAATCCGGCGCCTTCTCTTTCTCTTCGTTGAAGAGCAAACGGGCTCCTTCCTCCATCGCTCCTTCATTGGGTTTACCGAAAGCCGCCGCCGGCGCTGCCTTGTCTCCTATCTCCGGGCAGCCTGCTACTTCCATCCCGGCGACGCCGCCCAAAACCCTCTTTTCTTCTCACCGATTTGCCTGAACGCTCTACCGCGGCTCCACGGCGGGCCGCTCTTTCAAATAGCCCGCCGACCGAACTCCGCATTAAGTGAGAGGAGTATCGTCAGATCGACGATGGATTGCTCTGGTCTGCTCTCGGTCGGAAGGGAAAGAACGGCGCTCTTTACTCAGGCCTCGTGAGGAAAAAAAAAAAAACCCGCACAAAAATGTTGTCGCCCAGCCCAGCGGAGCCTGGGAAATAGCTTAAAGGAAGCCTTCCATTGGCCGGGGACGCCCAAGCGGGGTTGGAGATGGGTGGGGAGAAAATGGAATGGGGCCTCCAACCTTGGCATCTTTAAGGCTGGCGGACTTCAACTCCCAGAATGCCCCAGCCAGCAAAGCTCCAGG